>JAHLSL010000061.1:2513751-2537642 GCA_025920805.1 Petroica traversi
AGCCGGAGAGCGCTCAGACCCTCTGGCGGGGTGAAAGCGCTGCAGCCGCCGGGAGGCTCAGTCGCCAGCACAAGGCACGCAGGACGTGTCCTGGTGTCCGCACAGGCAGCAAAACCTCCCTGGGCGCAGATTTCTGAGGTGTTCCTTGCCCATGGCACTCCAGCCGCGACCCCCGCCTGCCCGGCAGCCCTGACCGCTCGTTCAGCCCCACACAAATTAGTTTGTCTAAACTGCCTTTAAAAACCCCTGGAGATGGCAACCTGCTCCAGCGTGGTGGTCTACTGCTTAGGAAATTTTTTCATGCTGTCTGATTAAATGTTTTCTCCTACAGAATGAGCATCTTGCTTGTCTTATTCCTCTTATTTAGTTTGGGGATTTTTTCCTCCCTCCCCTCCAGCTACTTGTTTCAATTTGCTGTGTTAACTGTTTTTCTACTATTTTTCCATCTCCAGACAGAGCAGTCCTGGATCTCTCTTTTTAGGTCACGTTCCTTAGACCTTCTGCGATTCCTGTAGCTCGCCTCCAGGTTCTTGCCAATTGGGCCACATTGTTTTTGGAAAGCGCTGCTCGAAACTGGACATAGTAGTATTCCAGCTAAGGCCTTGCCAAGGCTGCCCACAGCAGGAGGATTAATTCATCAGGCTGATGGTGCCAGACTCCAACTGCAGCTCAGGCATAACCATTCACATTCAATTCAAACAAACAAACAACTCCCCCTCACCACTCTCCCCATCCAGGCTGCTGTCTGTTTGGCTCTGAATGGAGCTGAGTGTTTCTGTCTCCGCAGCTCCTGCTCAGAGTGAACACAAAGCTCTTTCCATTATTATGCTGAGGTATTTTTTTGACGCAGATCTTGAAATGAAAGTCACAGGTGAACTCTGTATGGTACAGAGTGCACACACTTGCCCCGAAAGCTATGCCGACATAAGCTTATGTCTTCAGGGAACACTCTACAGGACCATAAGTTGCCACAAAGACTATAAAAATGATTATGAATTTTCTAGGTACACATTCCTAACTTACATAGAAGGAAAATATCAGAAGGAAATAACTAGTATGCTACATATAAAGATGCTATTATCAAAAGTTGGATAACTGTTGTTATATAGCATGGATGGATTCGAATGAAAAGATTACTTGCATGGCATTAAGAATCATACCAGCCTGAAGCAGAGAAGAGAAACTTCTGTTTCAAAATTAATATACATTACACTGAGCTGTGTCTGTAAGGAATCACAATAACTCTGTACTGCCCTCAAGTTCCCCCCTTACATGAAAGCAAAGCAAAAACCTTCAACAACTTTCATGTGATGTATGCGCAGCATAGGGGAAACATGGTGAGGACTCCATGCTTGGTTTTGCCTGATGCAATGGGTGATGTCTGTCTAAGAAGTTCAGAAGTTGCACGGCATTACTCAATGCTTTAAAAGACATTGAAAAGCTTTATCAAAATAGGAAGTCTTTTTTTGTTGTTTTTGGCTGGATCCCCAGATGGATCACTCCAGGAACACAAGTGTAGCCAGTTTGGCGACTAATCCTGTTAAAATCCGTGGACTTTATTTGGGGAGGCACAAACATATGGAGATTGGAGCAGCTGAATAAAAAGACTCTCATTTGTCAAAAGACAATTATAGAGGGGATAATTTTCAGCCAGAGCAAATGGCACATTTCATGTTGATTTCAGCCAGAATTGTATAACATTTTTAAATAGCTGTAAGTCAATGTAGAGTTATTTGCAATGAAAGAATAAATTATTGTACATATTATATTTGAGAAAGGTTGGTAAACTGAAAATCTTACTCTCTTCAGGATTTAGTATGTTAATAAAATATTACATTTTTACAGTTAATCTTTAGCTCATCTGTATACAGCTCATTTTACTTATGGCTTTTTTCTGGCAAATCAAGTAATACAAACTTTCCTGTAGGCAAGGATGCTCTCCTTATAGGTTGTATATTCTTTGAAAATACACATTTTAACATTATTTTATTCCTGTTCATTACCAAATGAACTTAAACCCTTTCCCATAAATTATCATTTGGTTTGTTGGAGTTTTTTTTTAGTCAAGAACAGCCTGCACAATAAATTGAAATGCATATTTTACCATATCAAAACGGAACTTTAAAACAGTCAGGAATACCATAGCTTAATGAAGAAAGGTGAAGAACACAATTTGATATTTAAATGAAGCTGATTTAATCAAAATTAGTCATGCAAAGAAGCAATCATTTTGCTAATATAATCTTGTGGGGTGCAGTCAAAATGAGATTATTTCCTTTATCTACCAGCTGTAATAAAAATATGACAAGAAATTGCTGTCATGATCTTAAATGGGAGTTTTGGATGTTGAAAAAATGTAAGATGGTATCTTTTGTATCTCTGCACAGTCAAATATCAGTTTTTATGTCGTTTAGTGGAGAAACTGCCATAAAGAATAACAGCCACATTAAATGCTCAGCAACAACTTTATATACTGACATATGTTAGATGTAAATGTTCTGTTATCATTGACAAACTGAGTTCATTGCTATTTAGGAAATAGTATCTAATAGTTTGGGTTGGTTTTTATTTTCTCTATTGCCAGCAGAGAAAAAAATTAAATGCAGAAGCTTTGTAGGTCTTGTAACAATAAAGTCAAAACCTGCTCACCTAAACTCAGCAATAGCTACATTCAGTTTTATAATTGCTTCTTTATGTAAAGAAAATGGAAAAAACCCATTGTACAACACATTGTCCATCCTGATGGAATGATAGGTAGCCTTCTCCTTTCTTGGAGAATTCATAAGCTGGAATTTTCTAATCAGGTTGTAAACTCTTTATTCAGGATTTCAAATAAATTGACAGAATCCCTTTATCTTATAGCTCTGCTGTGAAACTGGTCATGTAAATATGTGATCAGTTGCATTAACATCATTGTCATTGATTTGTCCATATGCACGATCATATGTTAACTTTGGTATCAAAAATAAGCTTTTCTTCTCACTGAAACTTGCCAACAAGCAGAGGAGGAGTGAGCTGAATTTTAGTTTGGCTTTTGCATCATGTTCTAGGTACGGTAGCTTCTTGTGAAAGGGATGTAACTGATAGGTAAGTGTTGCCTGCTGATCTGTCCTCCATTCACAGCTTTCTGTCATGGGAATGGCAGCTCTACTGATGCCGGTTCTGGCTCATTGCTTGGCGAAGCAGGAGAACACTTTGGGAGAATAGGGGGACCAGAAGAGCCAGTTAAGGATGGGCTCTTTCTGCATCCCTTTGTAGGCAGTTAAAGCCTGTCTGAGATGTCTCTGACGTGAGCTTGGTTCCCAGCTAGAAGCTTGGTCCAGGGGAATGTTTTAAGATCTGCTGGGCATGAAAGAAGCCTTGTAGCCTAATCCATGAATGATCTCTGCAAACCTCTACAGGCAGAGTGGAGTCAGGAAATCCCTAACAAGGAAAAGAAAAGTCTTTCCTAGCTCTTTCCCATCTCCTCCAATAAATACCCACTCTTTTCTGTCCTCCTAATAGATTGGTGCTCCTGGTGATTGAGATTTTGCACAAAATCCCTCACTTCAAACACCTTAAGCTCACAAACAGGAAACAGCAGGTGTTCAGAAGCCTTCTGAGATATCTGCTGAAGACTTTGTCTCCCATTTTACTGATTTAGGCTGTTTTACTTCAGAATAGGTATTTAAAGCACAGGGGTAGGAGTGCAAGCTGTTTCCTCTGTACCACATGCATACACACATCAGCTGAGATGCAAAACTCACGTAATACCTTTTACTGGCTTGAACGCCTTTTTTTTTTTTTTTTGTCTGTTCACACGAGTATGGGTTTTTCAGAGAGAGATTTAGTCCTCATGGTAGCAGAGTATGTGTAAACAGGTCTTTAAGATTACTGGTTATTCTTAAGGGGTGGGGAAACTCACAAGTTTTTATGGCTGCTGACAGAGGGAGGTCTCACTCTTAGGTGGTGATGCAATATTGCATCATCTTGTGGTGTTGGGACATGGCAGAGGAAATGAAAGAGGTCAGAAATAGAAAAATAAAGAAAAGGATTTCAAAATTCCTACAACGCCTCTAGTCTAATAGCATTATGTTAAGTGCTCTTTACTATAAGGTATGGACAGGAATTTTTCAGTCTCTGAAAGTTTCTAACACAGAAAATAATGAGTCTAATTTGCTGATACATTATGGGGTTTCTCTAGGCAAGATCTCTGAACTATGTTGCTGTGCTATCTTCCTGTTCTGATATTTATTGCTCTTAATCTTTGAAAATTTGCTCAGCTGATATTCATTTGTTGGTGCAGCCTTCAGTCTGTGAGGAGGTAAATATATGTGCATTACATAGGAGTTATGTAAGGCTAGACCTTTTTCAGAGGATTTCTGTATTTTTGTACTCGTAAACGAGTAATATAAAATCCTTTCCCTTTAAATTACCTCATTGCCTCTCTCTGGCAACATATCCTTTAGACAGAAAAGTGTTTCTTACCAGAATTTCAGGCACCCCATAGGCTAATTGATCTGCTGTCATAATACTCAGGATTACTGAAAAGACATTTAAGAGGATCTATTTCTTCCATACAGTTTAGCTGAATACAAAATTGGCTACAAAGAAATCTCCTTCCCAGCGTGATCTTTTCTGGAGACATACCTTTAATCTTCTCTAACAGCTTTAAACTTTAACAGGTAGCCTTAGCAGAGTGTCCAGATCACCACATCTGGTGGGGTTTGGGGGACTGAGTAACAGGATTTCATTCCAAAATGCTGAATCCCTTGTACAGGAAGCCTGCAGGCAGGTCTGTTTCAGGAGGAGTCTGGGGATCCTGTTGGGATGCTGGGTTTGCATCTGTGACAGCACTCCATGCACTGGAGGTACCTCATCATAGTGGAGGCTTTGCTAAATAAACCCCTGTTCTCAGATTGGAATATAGAGATTCTGTCTTTACAGACAAATCAAAGCCTTGCCAGTCAGCACAACCATGATGAGTAAAAGCCACTTTCAGACTTGGAACTCTGGATATTTGCTTCCTAGAAATGAAAACTGTGAACCAAAACTCCACATGGGAAATGTCAACTTTTGCACCAGCTTTATGCTGTGGATATTAGTGCTTCATCATGTGTCAGTCTGGTCTATATAGATGGCTGTCCATTGTCTATGTCAGCCAGGGGTGGTTAAAAACAAACATGGAAACATAGCCCGGATAAAACAACTGGTATTGCCAGGCATCCCATGAATTTTAGTGTTCCCTGAGTTACCATCACAAATATTGCATTATCTATAAAATGCATACTTTCCTGCTAGCAGTGAAAAGCCAGGTGTCCCCAGCAAAGTTTTGCAAAGCCTCTTTAGTATTTCACAGCTTGAAGCCTGAGCCGTTCAGCAGGGTAGAACATGTTAACTAAGCCAAATTTGGGTGGAATGTATCCCAGTCATTTGTGGAAGGCAGTAACTGCTGCAAAGTGCTGGTCAGAGCCTATTCTTCACACCCTCCACAAAGTAAGCTGTGCTTTATTCTCCTTTGATCTACACTTTGGGTTGCAGCTCTGCACCCCAAAGCTCAAAGGGAATGTAGCAATGTCTCTGCACCATGACGCTACCTCACATTTCAGCTGGATACCTGCTACACTCCTTAGGTAAGATAGAAACCTTTAGTGTTTCTTATTTCTGCAGCTAAAATATGTCAGTTGGCCAGATCATGTTTTCCAAGGCATGTAGGACACTGACCCCAAGTATGTTGGTCAAGTTAGGCCAGCTTGCCTGCAGCAGCTGTGTGGCTGAAAACAGGCAGGGCTGGATCTCTTTGTAGTTGTTCATCTGGCTGAATAGACAGAGCCCACAATAATAATTTCATGAATAACACTCAGAATTTCTTTAATGCATTTCAGAGGCTACAGGAAGTCCTCCTAAATTCACATAATCAGGCAGACATGCAGGAGCCTTGTGTTTCAGCCCAGCAGGGAGCAATTGCTCTTCTCTGGGAAGCTGATGTCCTTTCCCAGTATTTTTTCCTTGTATTTCCAATAACAAAATGTTTTAGCTGAGATGGTGTGATTTTCCTTCTAGAGGGTAACCTAGTCCTGGATAGAACAGATGCTGCAGTCTTTCCAAAGTACAACAGTAGCCTAAAAGTATGTGGTAGATTGTCAGGAATAAGCATCTAGAGATGAGGGACACATGGCAGGATTCTAGGATAGTATTTCCTCTCTGATCTGAGATGATCTAAAGCACTCTGAGTTGGCTTTGGACTCTTCCTGGATTCCATTAAAGAGAAAAAATAAAATAAATGTGTAGAAGGTCCTGTTCTGTCCAGAGGAAGAGGATAAAACCACACCATGTGGAGGAATTACTGATACTAGGAATGTGTAACAAACCAAAATGAATGAGTGACTTTGAAGAAAGTATTTTGAAAATCCCTCCAGAAGAGTGACTACAAAATACTACATAATAAGGCTTGTTTTAGGCACAGACTTTGCTGGTATTGGGAGAGCAGGCACTGCAGGGTCTGCCCTGAGGAGTGGCTGCAGATGTGGGAGGAAGCTGGATGTTATGAATGAGGATCAGTGCTACAGAGATTCCCTGGGAAAGGGTGACCTGCTGGCCAGGATTACATGATCCCTTGGGCTTCAACACCTGTGAATGGGGCTTCTCAGACTTCTGTGAAAAAGTGAAGCCCAGAAGAGTTTAGTGACTCCTTTGTCTTGACAGGCTGAGCACTGGAGGTGGCAACCACACTTCAGTTCTTACTTGCCATTATTTTTGCCTCTGTTTCAAGTAATTGGCATCACAATGGTTGTAGATGAAAGGGACATTTGAAAAGGTGTTACTGGGAATTTGAGAGTTTAGGAGTTAAGCATTTGCACCCCGGAGGTTGCCAATGATGGGGAGCAACTCAGAAGACCATGACTTGACTGTTCAGTACATGAATTGACAGGCATGTTAAAAGCTCAGGAAAGACCAGTGTTGGCTGAGTTAAGTCAGCTTCATCTGGATAAACAGCAGGATATTCAGAGCGATGTTCATCTGCTAAGAGGGAAAGCTGATTGATCGGAAATCCCAGATTTAGCTTGCGAGATGCTCTGGTACCAGTGAGGTGAGTACCGTGAACTAACCTCACTCCATAAAATATACGGAGGCCAATGAGGCCAATATGAGGCATTCTTAACTAAAGAGTTATTTAGGTGATGCATCCAGGGGTGCCTCAGGAAAAAAAAAAAAAAATTTTAGCATTTCATGTAGTTAAGAGATGAAAATCGCGGAGCCGAGAACACTGAAGGTCCAGAATTGATCTGATTTTGTGCACAGAGGGTGCACGTGCAATGGCAGCAGTGATTGTGTTGGCAGACATTTCAAAGGAACTTGGCATTACCCTGTTTTCCAGCCTTAATTCCATGAAAAGAGGAGTACAAAAAGCAAGGATCCTTTTCACTAGTGATTAGGGAAGAAACCAGCTGTTTGAATGTGAGTTAGTCTGATAATCTCATTTAACCAAATTATGTACGTTGAAATGCTGTGGAGTTTGAGATAAGCAAATCCATCACAGGTTCTGCAGCCAGGGAAAAGGGAAGGTCTTGCATTTGAAGTGCTTGGAGAGATACATGTGCAATTTTTGGCGGTGAAACTTGCTAGGAAATTGAACACAAGTCCAGATTCAGTCCATGGAGAAGGATTTAGACCAGCCTTTGGAGGTGTATCTGTGAGGAGTACACTGGCTGGCATGAACCCAGACCTTTCAGCTGGGCACAAACCTTCTGTTACATCACTGTAGCCGAGCTTTGGTGCCTAACCTCTCTGACCTGCCGCCCCACGCAGGGACATGGCCCTTGCCCCCAGGTTTGTGCCAACGCAATTAAGCGGGTGACATTTCCTGGGCATGTGCCTTGTGCCCGACCCTCTCCAGCCGTCCCTGCCCTGCTGCGGTGCCACGAATTTCGGCAACAAAGTGGCGTGGCCAAGGGCACAAAGCCAAGCGGCTCCTACACGCTCTCGCTCTCCGGAGCCTCCCGTGGCATCTGCCATGGCTGCGTCACCGCCCGCGGGCGTGACGTCATCGACCGCGGGTGTGACGTCACGACCCGGCCGGCCCGCGCCTCATTGCGTCATGCGCGGGGACTCGGGGACCCTGGTGCTGTGGGGACACCTGCTGGGCCGGCAGGAACATCACCGGGGCTTTGTCCGGCCGCGACACGGCGGGAGGGGGCTCTGCATCTCTGCCCTCCCGGTCCCTGAGGCACTCGGGGCTGGCGGTAATTCTCCAGTTACCCAAATGTCAGCCACCAGCGCTACCCGCGGTAACCCATAGCTAACCTAACCCATCGGCAGTTCTGTGTTTTCAGTCATTAATATCTAAGTAATTGATATTTCTTAGGGTATGGAAATGCAAAGTATTTTTGTGTTTCTGGAAGAGAGCGATGACAAAGATCTTGACTTACCTGTGCCTCCACTACGTGTGCCATCCAAAACAAGCATTAGCAGAGCTTTCACATCCCACCAACTCTCCATGTAAACTGTGTCATGCAAGCATCTAAATCCCGTTCTGGACATCCCATTCTTGGCAGAGAGGAGTGAGACAGGAAAGGGAGGACTTCTCTTGCTGAGGACAGGCTCCATGGAGAGCTCAAGGTGCTGTGCCAGAGCTGCCTCTCAGCTGCCTACCAGGTTTCGAGCTGAGGCTTTGCCAGAGATGAGCAGACAGCTCGGATTAAAGAGCTCACATGGGACCTGGGATCTCCAAACACTTTTCAACTTGCCTTTGCTGAGGATTACAGCTGGGAGTGCCCTGAAAAACTCACCTATCCAGGGGTGCCACATGTACCAGTGAGGCTTCTGACATCCTAAGGGCTCTAAAACCTAAGCACAAGGTTGGCCTGAAATTGTCACTGAGGAGCATGCATTGATTGAAAGGATGGCTGCTGGGAAGGATGGGGCTGGTTCACACATCCTGGCTTCTATAATTTTCCAGCAATGTGAATCTTGATTATTCCATTTGAATTTCAATTTTTTTCAACTTCCTGACTTCATTTTCTGCAAAATGTTTCCCTTCCTTTTACCCAGGAGCATGAGCACTACCCATGCTTTTGCCAAACCTTTCCGTAAGCCCTGCAATATCCCTTCTCTCAGCTCAAATGGTTACATTTGAGGAGCTTAACAACTTTATTTATCCTCCCGTGTGAAGTGGATAACCATCACAGGCACAAAGCTCTGCAGTGATACCAGGAATACTGAGCCAGGCATATGTGATGCTGGGCATCAGATGGAAGTCTAGCCTTTTTCTTCAAACCATCTGCTTTTGTGCAGCCACCTTCTCTTCCCAGGTAAAATTCTTTGAAAACTCTTAAATGAAATCTACTGTGACCTCAGGTATTAGACACAATGGGATATTTATGACAGAATATTATCTGCCAGGGTGTCACCATGTAGCATGGTAAAACTCAACACCGTCAGAGCACCAGCAGATTGCTGGTGAGATGGCTCTTATTCAAGCTCATAAGATAATAATTATCCCTGGATTTATTGTCACAGGAAAGCAGAGTCCAGGACAAATTATTAAATTCAGATGTAAAGATCCCAGTCAGGATATTAGCAAAAGGGATACAGCAAATATTATCAAGTTCAGTAAAAGATGTCAAATGATTATGAAACCATTATAAATACTTTTCCAGTAACATGAGAAGAGGATCAAGTTATACTGTATTCAAAGAAAAGAACAAAAAGCATACCAGTAGAACTGCACACTGACTATCGGGAAATGATATTTTAAAAAGGAGAAGCCACAGTTTCTGATGAACAGTATGAAGTTAAATGCAGCCAGCAATACTAAATAACTTCAATAATAGGCTTTTCTGGAGCAAATTGAATTTTTGAAGAAATATCTAGCTCTAAGTTGAAAGATAAAAAATTTGAAATGTTTGAAGTTAATATGTTTAAAATACATTTAGAATAATACCAACCCCTCGGAAAGCCTCCTTGGATTAAAAGACTTCCAGAAAATCTGTGTGGGTAGGTAGAAGGATGAGCTGTTCACCTTTGAAGCTGGTGGTGGCTCAGCCCGCCCTGCCTTCTGTCCTCAGTCACTGGCCATGGGAGATGGACTGTATTTACTAAATTGCAGATGCTCTTGGCCCTTCACTGATTAGGAAGAAATCCCAAATACCACTGAGGGCATGAAAACTTATTTCTGTCAGGCAGAGCTGGAACTCACTGGAACCCTCAGTGCAAGGAACTGCCAGGAAATGTGTTTCTTCAGCACTCACTTGGTGTACTTATGATGAAGAAAAGCCTGCTGTAAATTTTGTTGTCTCCTAGAGAAAAGAAAGAGGGAGGAAAATAGAGAAACTGATTGTTTCCCTTTAGAAAGAGAAAACATCTGCCATTTGGCTTGGTCTGATTGGAGTGGGTGTAACTTGCTGACATGTTCAGCCAAAGACTTTCCACAAGGGCATTCTCCTGCCTTCAGTCTGTTCCTGCCAGACACGGGACATGAGCTGTCCCATGTGGAGGAACAGGTCTTACTCTACTCAGCCACTCTGCAGTGCTGGGAGTCAAAAGAGCTGGGCCAAAGGCAGGAGGGTTCTGCCTGCAGCACTGGTGAAGCCAAAGACTTCCTGTTGCTGCTGCTTACAGTGAGCTCCAAAGTGTCTATCAGGAGAAGGAGGAAATCTGTGCACAGACCTGGGATTAAGGCATCAGCAATGTAGAACAGGCATCTAGGAAGTAAATGACTCATAGGAACTAGGCAGGGATGTAACACAGACAGGGATTGCCTTGTGCTCACAGCCTTGCAGTGACAAATGATAAGAATTCAGATGAGAACATTTTAGACAGTGGTGAAGAAATACAGCTCAGTGCAATGAAGAGACCATATTCCCATTCCTTTTCAGTCAGTTATGTTATTACTGTTTGTCTGGTGTTTGTTTCATGACAGGTAGCTTGTTTATGGTTTGGATTCAATGGCTTGGCTTTCTTGCATGTGCTCATACAGTCACATAACCAAATTCATTCATTCATTCAGTTATTCAGCGTTAATAAAATAACCTTGACATTGTTGGTGTCTTTGCAGGCAGACAGCTAGCCAGCTGCTAACAGCTATCTACAAATATGTACACTGAACTCAAAACTGGATTGCAGCTGTTTGGCAGTAACTGAAAAACAGTTTCCCTAAGGGTGGCCTTATTTTCAGAGAGGCACTCAGGGTAGGGAGGTTTACTGTGCACAGATGGATGGTCTGGAACACATCTGCCTGCCCTGGCACATAGGATGCCTGATTCTAGGATTTTCCTGTTTCCCACCAGTAACCAGAGCAAACATCTGTACAACCCATGGTTGCCCCACATTCTTTCAAAAATTCTTTAGGGAAGTGGCAGACATCTATGTCTTCAGAGTCGTAGGTCTCTTGTTCTCCCTTTGCTTCATATGGCTAATGATCTCCATTTGTCTTGGGTGAATGTGATGACTCTCTCATTACTGGCATTTAATATTTTTTCTGCTTGTAGAGGATTCAGAACAATTCCTTTGTGTCACCTCAGTACATCTAATGCTTAGAAAATAGAGGAGCCCATGTACATCAGTGCCTGGAGAAATCCAAGGATACAGTCCTGGAGCATACACACTTTAGTGTATTTTAAACACAAATTCAGAGCATCTGGAACCAGAATGTCACTTTTTTCTTTAACTGAAAATTCATGCATTTTCTATGGGCATTTCAACATCTCACTTAGATGCCTAAAGCAAGTATGTGATTATGTCCTTCACTTGCTGCATTAGGACAGGACAAGTTGGATAATTTTCCCAGCCCTATACCTATTTTCTCATGGTAAACTACTTTGTTCAGCAGGTACCACCTAATATTAACATATTCCTAGTTAAAACTGGTTATGGTCAGAATTTAATTTTCTTCTTTTTTTCCCCTTCCTAATTATAGTCTTTGAGGCCTGCTTGCTTATGGATTACATAAGTGATGACAGGTGCCTTTTACCAGTATTTATTCATTTTAAAATTAATTAGTGCAACGTCTGTAAACAAAAATCACAAGTTGCTTTGTAGGGTTTAGTTTTCACATACTAGAGGGGAACTCTGGGCCTCTGTCTCCACCATGCTTCCTACCCTCAAACTAGGCCACCTTGTTGCAGTATCCGTCAGAACTATAATTTTATCTAGCCCTGTAATGTTAATTATTATTTTCATCATTGCCAGTACAGCAACTGCCACTTATGTACCTGGAGGAGGATTGACATCTCCGGGCTATCCTCTGGGTTTAATCCTGGGGAGACAACCAAGCTTCTCACTGGCACATCCAGGCCAAGGCCTGATCCTGTGGTAGGATTACTTCTAATAATACTTGTTAGATTATTTTCAACCATGAATTTGTCTAATTATTCTTTGGATCATGTAAGCTTTTGAAACCCATGGCATCTTGTAATTACTTTCACAGCTCAATTATGCACTGCATAGAAGAATGTCTCTTGTTTGCCACCTGAGAATTTGATTTTTTGCCTTCTAGGTCTTTTATTATAAGAAACAGCAGAAAGCTATTCCCATTTTTCTTTCCCACAAGCCTGTTTTTCACAGGTTAGAAGTCTAAGCACTCAGTCCTTGAACAGAAACCATCCAATTGCTTCTTCACCATGTTAAATTTCACACTCACAACTTTTCTAAGTCTAGGTGGAAAGAAATGACATGATTTGGTGGCGGGCAAAAGAAAAATGGAAAAGGGGACAAAGAAGAGAATGAAAACTGATTGAGAGCAGAAGGAACTGCATGCAAGAGGAACATTATAGGGAGAGGAAATGAAAGATGCATGGGGGTTGTTTGTCTTAAAAAACGAGGCATTAACTTGACAGACAGAAGTAGTGGCTGAAAAGGGTAGTGATACACATAATTATATAACAACAACCCTTGGGAATGGAGAGGAAAATTTGGAAATAGTGGGAGCTATTTCTTCAGGTGATAATTTGTGGGGGTCACTGTGCTAAGGTGTTGGGTGCAGCAGTAGTTACAGTCCTGTCTCTTCCCAAAAATAATGAGGCAAAACTTTAGAAGCTCGTGATGTCAATTCTCTCTCTGTTGATAGGGAGAGGGGTGGAATCTGAGTGCTGCAGCCATAGTGGTGCTGGCTCTTCTTTTTTTCTGCCTCTCTTTACCTGAGTGTTAGAGGAGAAGAACATGCAGAAGACAGCTAGGACCAAAGCTTCTTGTTCATACAGATTACCTGGCCTACAGGGCAAAAAAAAGAGTGTGAAGCCAATTCTACAGCTGGCCACTATCACAGATGTACTTTCAGTCTCTTCAGTGCTTCTACCAGCTCAAAAAAGTTTGGCAGTCTGAGTCCAGCTCAGCTTCTTCTCTGGTAAGAGCTGTTGCAAAGAGAAGGAAGAGAGGGTGCCTTCCTCTCCTTCCCTTGGGAGCTGCTTTTAAGTTAAAGTTCTTCTGCCTGTAGCAGAATCTGCACTTCCTTTCAACCTTCTCCTTCTCACCTGGACCTTGCCACCCTGGTTTGACTTGACTTCCTGGCTTGGCCTCAGACCTGATTCATCATGACAGTCCTGGCTGATCAGTGGCCTGGGGCTGACCCTGATCACTGCCTCCAGACCTGCTCCTGATCTGGACTTGTCAACACAACTTCCTGACGCCCGTGGGTGAGGCAGTACCCTTGCCTGTGTTGTCACCCTCAGCTCCCATGGTCCGTGCCTTCCCTGGTGGAACAACCTGCCTGTACTGCCCCCAGTATTGTTCTTGACACCTTACAGATCTCTGCATTTCAAATGCAGAAACTGTTAGGCTTGATGAAGTACATCTCCATGTCAACTAAGCTTGGACAAGAAAGACGGGTTTTGTCCTGAAGATATTTTCAAAGTTCCAAAATACTTTATCCTGCCATAGATGACAGAATTTTCAGAATATTTTGGTGATAAATTTAAAGCAAGCAACAGCCATGGGCTTACAACACTTTTGGGAGACCATGGCTCATGCTTTTCTACCAGCGCTTGATTAGTCAGCTCTACAAAAAGCAGTAGTGCTAATGAATTACACTAAAGGAATCCTGCCCTGTATTAGCCATAGTTTGAGACAGCTGGGTTGAGTGATAGTGACAGAGTTACAGGCAAACACGGCTGGGCCAGATAATCAGTAGCCACACATCCAATGGCTTCCCAGTGAAAACTCTTTATCCTAGTTTCACTAGCTTTGTTCATCTTTAATAGCAGCACATGATGTACTGAAAATAATACCTAACTAAATGGTGCATTTCTGGATCAGAACCTGGAGAGGCTGTTTGAAGTGGAAGTAACTTGGGATTTGATCACAAATATGAAGTGGTGAGTAACTTTCATGAAACCTAATGTACTGGAAGATAGCCCATAAGGAGGGACAGGAGGCTGCGTAGGAGCTGAACTGATTTAACAATGACCAATTTGTTTTTGTCACATATCTCCCCTTCTGCTCTGGATGTCACATAACCATAGGTTAATTTAAAGAAGAGATAGGTGTAAGGAAATGATAAGTTTTGACTGAAAATACATCTATAGCCATGATAGATTTAAATTCTGTACAATCAGAATTCCAAGAGGAATCCTATCTAAACTAAGCATATCATTTATCTGAAATCAATGGAGATAAATGGGTGAAATGCCCATATCCTTGCTGACAGCTGGCCTACATGAGACTTCAATGATTTTAAATGTGTGCGATTTGTTTTGCCATCACAAGAGGTGTTTTCTTGCAATCCACTTGTCTTCCTCTGTTAATATTTTAGTACCTTTCTAATCTTTCCACCTCTGTATAAGTGGAAAACTCTCCATCTTCAGATGTTTAACCTCTCCTAGCACAAGAACAGTCTGCTAGGAAATGCCTGCCACTGGGGAAAGCCATTCTACCATCTCTGCCTTGATGAGCTAGACATTTTTGTTATAGTTGTTTTTGTTTTGGTGTTGGTTCAAATTTTATGCAAATAGAGATTATTTCTGGCAAACATTTTCAGCAACGATTCATTATCAGTAATTGTTACATCAGTTCCAGAGTCTTAGCCTTTCAGTTTTCTCTGTTGTTTTCTTCCTAATTTTTTTTTTGCTTTGCTATTGACATGGCCTGTACACATCAAGGTCTACATATTATCTTATCCACTTTGTAATTGAATTGTTTAATTCTATAAACACTTATTTGGGTAAAACAGGACATGCAGCAAGCAAAGCAAACCTGTACTGTAGGATATTGTACTATATTAGTCAGTGGGAGGAAGTGATGCTTTTGGAAATACCAGGTCATTTTGGCAGGAAGCAAATGGGCAGGAATTTCAGTGATTCCGCTTTCAGTCAGGGAGGGACAATCAGGAAGAATCTGGATCAGAAAGAAGCTAGAAAAAGAATGGAGAATATGAAGAATACAAAAAGAAAGATGATTCTGGTGCATGTAACATGTAATGTTGAGGATAAATGTGGTATTTCTCTGTTATGACATGTCCAATCCATTGCTACAGACCAGAGACACCAGTCTTTGTTTCAGACAAAACCTGAGGTTAGCCTCTGGCATCTTCATTTACACTTCTAAATAATGATCACTTTTTCCAAAGTGATGGGCCATTTGCAGTTCTCACTGCCTGCAAGGGAAAAATGAATGGCTCAGGCCATGAATTGCAAATGCTGAGCACTAAGCAGCTCCCTCCAGACAATGCATTGGGACTTTAACTTTGAGTTCCCAGTGTTGAAATCTTAGGACTCAAAAAACAGATGTAAGAGAATGCTAATGGACAGTGAAAATTCTGGCTTAATTAGGTGGCTTTAATTAAACCAATAGTAACTTGTATGTGGATACTCTTAAATCTGAGCAACAATGGCTCACTGATCTTAATCTGAATAGTAGCCTGTATAAACTAAACCAAACAAACTGGAGTAAGTGACCACATTAGGGCTTACCTTGGGTTTAATTAATTAAGTAAAAGATTAAACCACTGCCATTTCTTATTTGGAGGAGCCTTCTGAAGATAGCTGAGGGGAATGGGGATCAAATATAGATCATAACTTAACTTCGACTATTTTTTGACTTTACAATGAAAGTTTTTGTCACTTGTATATTTTGGAAGCTATTTAATTCAATTTCTGGTTGATAACATTCAAGTATGTCTCTGTGATAACAAACACATTAAAAAATTCACTGCATTTCTGAAAGATAATCTTAAAATTCTGCTATATAAGCTACTCATCCCACCTGGAGACATTGCAGGTTCACCGAGGATGAATGAACTGGCCTCTTTTGTGGAGAGCCTTTATAATAATGCAGATCATGTGCAGGGTCAGAACCTCAGCTAGTATCTGTCGTTGTGCCTGCATTAAAATGAAGGGTATGAAATGTATCTATAGCTACAGAGAAGCTTTCATTTTAAAGTGTACATTCTAAAAGCCTAGTTCTTTAGGTCTTGTTGATCTATTTTTATTCTTTCTTTGTAGCAATGTTATCAAAAATGGTGAAAATAATGTGTTCTGATTATTCAGTTTCGGTATTTATTATGTGCTGGCATAAATTCACAAGAATTTTTAAATGATTGTAAGAAATGCAGCGAACCAAGTGCTATGGAACTATAAATTATTAGAACATTTGGGGAAGTTTATATAAATCACACTTGAGGCCTTTTGAACTGGATCTGCATTGAATAACATTAAAAATACTTTCAAGGAAAATAAAATGATACAGCTAAAAGTAGCATGTCAGACTTCTAGCAGGTGTAAATCTCAGTGTAGCATTCAGCTCATGTGGTGTGAGGTGAGGCGGCAGCTCCACGCTCCCCACGCCAGGTCTGTGCGGGCTCCCAGCGCTGCATCCAAACCGCAGGGGCCACCAGACCCCCGTGCGGCGGGGACAGAGGGCCCGGGCAGGAGCAAGGGAGCTGGGCGGAGATAAGCCTTCCAGGCTTTTGAAGCCCATGCCTAATTCGGAGAACAAAAGAGAGATTCAAAAGGAGGTGTTAATGCTAACAGCTAAATCTACATAATAATTGGCTGCTAGCGACTTTTACTGAAACAGAGAGATCAAGACCTTTTCCACCTAAAGTGTCTAAAGCTCTCTCTCCTCTGCCCTGCGAAAGTGCCAAAGACAAAACCCGGTTTCTGTCACTTTCCATTAAAACAAACACAGCGGGCAGTAGATTTTGCAAGATTCATTCGAACAAAGAACAAATAAGAACGAGCCTGACTAAGACGTGGTCCAATGACACAGTAAAGCTGCTGTAACTATGTATTTAATAAAGCCACATCCATATGACATGTAAAGCTGAGCTAGTATCAACTCCCTCGCTCTAATTCGCTCAAAGCATTTTGAAGGGTAACTTTTCTCCATGGACTTTATGCTGGATCACGTATTGTGTCCTCCCTAGGCCAGCATAAAACATAAATCCAATATAAACATTGCATTGTATCCCGTGGCAAGTTCAACAAAAAAAATCAATTGTGGCTGTCTCTGTTCTGGAGTGAATTTGTCCTGTCAGCTCATCTGGTAATGCATAAATCTGGTAGGAAGGAAAATGGCAGCACAGTCTGGAGGGTATCACAAAAAGAATTCTTGAACTGACGTGCTCATCCACATGGTATCAAGAAATAAGATTTAATTAATAAGATTTTAAAATAATTGGTGGTAGGCTTTAAAAACTGTCTGGTTTGAGACAAGTGAATGAAATTCACACTTGTTTTAGCTGTGAGGGTACTTTAAATAGAATGCCTCAGGAAACAATGTGATCAATACTACAAGATGATATGATCTGTGATGTGTGAGAACCATGTTCTTGAGCAACATACTTCTTAGGCTGGAATTATATTCAAGAATAAGTGCTGACCCATTTTATGCTCTTGATAATACTGAAAACATATCAGTTGTTGTGTATAGGAAAGCAGCACATATTCTACTTCTGGTTTATAAATGAGGATTACCATTTGAAGGATGTACAGTAGGAAACATAATTTAGACAGAATGTGACTGAAGAAATAGAAGAAGGGGGATGTTCCAGCAGAAATTATACCAGCAGAAAAAAGAATAAAAAAAAATTAAAAGAAAAAAGGAGTTGTATTTTTGCAATCAGTGGAATAACAGGTTCACAAAATTGTGGAGATTGGCGGGTATCTCTGCAATCCTCTAGTCCAATCTCATTGTTCAAAGCAGGATCAGCTACAGAAGGCTGCTCAGGACCGTGCACTGCTGCAGAGCTTGGTGACATCTCACGGTGACAGTTTCTCAGAAACGACGCATCTCCTGCAGGCTACGAGCCCGCCTCCCACTGCCCTCGCCGCAGTGGAAAGCCCCAGGCACTCCCTGCCTGCGATCTGCAGAGCTCCACCCTCCCTCTGAAGCTCCATTTGGGAGTTGTCTTAGAGTGGAATAGGTAAGAACAGAAAAGAAATCGGAATAGTATTCTGAAATAACCTAATTTGTGGAAGCATTTACTCTATAATAAGAATGTTTGAGATATTTTCCCCTGGTCTAGCCTGTGCAGTTTCCAAACTCTGCGTCCTCTATCTACACTATGTCCCACCATGATTACTGGCCCTAGCAGTTTAACTGGTGAAGACGATACAGTGTGGCTCTCTCACTTTGCACTGGCTTTCTAAAGATGCCACAGTGGCTAGAGTAATGTTACTTCGTCTACAGTAAAGTTAACATCGGTGAATTACTTCAGACGTAGAAAAGGCTGAAGATTTGGGAGTATTACATAGTCAAAGCCAATAGAAGTGGTTAAACAGATGGCTTAGGTGGACTGAAAGGAACAGGAGAAAAATAAAATGAAATAAAAACAGGATTAGCAAGAAGTGTTTTAACTTTCAATATAAAAAGCAAGGACTTGTTAATGTTTTAGACCAAGAGACCATCATGACTGTAGTAATAACCAGTAACTATTATCAGTATTTATTGATAGCAGGGCAATGACGACATAAGTGATGCACCATTCACGTGGGGATGTGCATCACATACAGATTACTTTCTAGGATGTGGAAAAATGTTAGTCTCTGCTAAGGTATCTTCCAAGAGTGCTTTCTGTATAACAAAGCATGCTTCTTTGTGTGCTTTTACTTTTACTATTGCTACAGGGTTTTTGTGAATGTATCAGTCTTCTTAAATTCTTTAGAGATGTTTTCCTGTCTCAAACATTGCCGAGGAATGCTATTAAAATAAGAGCCTATTTTTAAAAAAAATCCTTTCTTCCCCTCTGCATGCAGTCAGTCACCATTTTGAAAGAAGGTGTATTGAAGCAATGAACAAAGTGAAAAATGGATCTGCAATGACCGGAGCCGTGGAATACACTTTACCTCAGGCTCCTGCCCGAGTGTGGCTCGTAGCTGCTGATGGATACTGTAACCTCTTTCTCCTCACATGCTTTGTCACCATTAAGCGCAAGAATATGTTCTGGTTGATGCAAGCTGATGCAACAGGAAAGCTCTGGAAAAGAAATCCTACATTTAATTGTCCAAGATGCCCTCTTCTTCTAAGAGGCTCTGAGGTAGAACCCGCCTTGACGGCCTGCTCCAGGGTCGGCCCAGTCCAGCGTCCTTGTTTGTCAGAGGCCAGATGAGGAAGGTTAGGGAAAGAGTGTGAGAATGGAGCAAACACTGATAGTTACTTCCCCAGCTGTGTTCTTCCTTCCTTTCTGTCCTAGCCCTTGGCTTACAGCCTTTCTGAGCCCACAGTTTTAATCCACAAGAGTTATCGATGGATTTTTTTTCTTCCAATCATATCTAATACTTTTGAATAGTGTGCTCTGTAATGACTGCAAATGTACTGGGGTATATCTTTCCATTTTGGGATCCACAACTTTGCTGATAAATGAGCTCCAGAAACTAATTATGAGTCATTTGGGGGGAGGGGGGGAGGGAAAGCATGTCTTTTTGGTTGTTTAAAGTTGTCCATTTTTCTAGCTTCATGTGCTTCCCTGTCATTCTTGGATTATGAAAACTAAGACATAATAATTTCTTATCAGCTTTCTTTGTGCTATCACAGTTTTATAAACCTTTATCATATTCTTCAGCCATCTGTTTTTTCAAGCTGAAGAGTCTTAGCCTATTTAATCTCTTTTCATAGAGAAGCTGTTCCGTATTTCTGCTCATGCTAGTTGCCCTTCTTTGTATCATTGTTATTTTCTTTCAGAGATGTTAAGACTAGAAATGCACAGTATTCAAGATTTGTGGAGGCACAATGGATTCGCACTCAGCAGAATGCCGTCTTCTATTTTGCTTTCTATCCTTCCACAGTGATTCCTAACACCCTATTTTCCTTTTTTACTGCAGCTGTGATTTCTACAGGCAGTGATTCCACAATTTTTTCTCCCTTATAAGTGATTGAGAAATAATTCTTGTAAATTACTTGCTTTTGTCTCTCTTTGAAAGTATTTTCAGGAATTTTGCCAATACTTGTCTGGGCACTTCTCAAGCCTAGGAACTTGATGACTATTGAGTAACATCTGAAGTTTTGTTGTGAATGGATGTGGAGTCATGTTTGCATTGCCACACAAACTTTTCTGAAAATATGCTAAAGGCATTTAAGTACCAAAATTAACTGAAGCAGACTTCCAGTCAGTGCAACCTCACAAGAGAAAAAAGTAAAGATACTGGGGGAAAGTGTTTATTTTTGAGACCCTGGACAGTAAGACTGCTCTTGCTAACCTGGGTAGATGAGCTCGAGTTTGTTGAAGGAAAAGTCCTGGCAGCAGAAGTGATGTGACTTAATAGCCAGGATTTAAGGGCTCATCAGCAAGACTCAAAACTGTGTGATCATTTCTACAGATAAGATTGTTAGCATTTAAAGTAATTTGCAGTTACCAGTGGGGTTTTTTGGTACCAGGCAGGCAACGTTAAAGAAAATAAAGTGTCTCTATTGTGCAGCAATTAGTGTACCACTTTCTCAATTGTTACTTTGCTCCTCCTTCTCGAGAATTCAATACAGAAAAGAAATTCTAAGAAATAATTGGAAACAAAGATTACAGGTATTTTCTTTTTTACTCTTCTCTGTTCCAGTGTAGACATTTCCTGTATTTTTAGAATAAGGACTGTTAAAAGATCTACAGAGAACTGAGTCTATACATCTTAGTCAAGACATTTTGATCCACTTCTTAATTTTAATAATCTATTAAGGAAAGGCAATATTTACTTACATAGCTCAGGAGTACTGTGAATGATAATTAATACAAGAAGTAGTATGATTGAAATGAAGAGCTATGCACTTCCAAAGGATTATTAATTTTATTATCATTGTTATTACTGTACTGAGCTATTGGAAATTACTAAAAGATAGGCAATTACCATGGATTTTCTTGAGATGACTTTGTAAGGTATTAAAAGAAGAGTGCTACACTGCAGAAAACTCATAATGAAGTTGTAAAAGCGAGATTACATCCAATTCCTTAAGAGGGTATTGTCCACCCTTTAAGATAAAAAGTCAAAATAATGAATAAATACTACATGATAAAATGTGCTGATCTATCTTTCCACTTGCAGTTGTAGTGACTGATTTGCTGTTTGCTTGAGAAGCTTTCTCATCTCTGTGTCAATGATTTTTGAGTCATGTGCCAGAAATGTTTGTAATTTTGGGAAAATGTTATGGCCAATGGGCAACTGAGTTTCTGCAGATTAATGAGGGCCCATTTGTCAGCTGAGCTGCTGAGTTCCAGCTGCCTCCACTGAGAATGTGAACCCAGGGCAGCTTAAGTGGTCTAGCAAGCGATGAGCCTCTGTTAAGCTGTGGTGACCCCACAGGCAGAGTGTGATCAACAGCAGCACAGGTGGATCAGGAGATGCCTGTCCCTGGTGCTTCCACCTCTGGGCTCTTATCCTCTGCTTTATAGGACACCTCCTTCAGTCAATCAATCTGGCTCCATGACTGCATTCCAAAGTATGCTGTGAAATGGAGCCCATTGAAAACAGCTCTAACGCCATCATTTTGGGAAAGGTTTCTTTTTTAAAAATGGGTCATTTACAAAGCTGGTTTAGAATATGGCTGTACCTAGAGACTCTCCCCGTGAAGATTTAAAATAGCTTTGTTAATATCCACTTTAAATGGCTGTTTGGATTAATATTCTTGAGTTTCCCATGAACACAAGTTGAATTATACTGTGAAGAAAATTAATTCATTTCCACTGGCAGTAAGGAATAATTTCTTATGCAGAATTTCTGCCTCTTACTTGACTGGATTTCTAGACATTCCAATTTAGGTTCTTGATGAGTTGAGAATAAAAGATTTCCCTACTCTAATCTGAAAGATTAATTACAGAACAAAGACTGTCTATGAAGAAAAATGTTATTCCTCTCCCTTCGCCCATGCTGAGAGAAAGTAATTAGTTAGGGGTCTAATCAAACTCCAAATAGGATTTGTACAGTGGGTTAAACTACCTCTGCCCTTGCTGGCACCTAGCTGTTCTGGGTGCTGGAAAGAGCTCCAGGAACCTAAGAGACACTGTGCCTGTGACAGTAATCTGAAGTATTGAATATGAAGGCTGTTCCATGATCCAGAGGGACATGGACTTCACAACAGCTGACAAAATTGCACTACAAAAGCTGCAAGTGTAGCAGTGCCATGCAGGAAATGCCTTGCTGTGGACTCAGCAAGGTGGTGACTCTCACAAAGGGCTCAACCAACCCAATTTTTTACTGCTTCATTTGATATATGCCTAGCTGGGATATCAAGCCAATCCAAATGATGCTGTAAATACCTCGGTGTTGGCAAAAAGCAGTTGGGAGAAAAGGATCTGGGGTCTTGGTGGATGCCAGGCTGAACATGAGCCAGCAACATGCCCGTGCCACAAGGAAGGTGAATATTATCTTGGGATCCACTAGACAAAGAGTTCCTGCAGCTTTAGAGAGATCCTCTCACTTTATTCAGGGCCGGTGAGGCCACACCTGGGGCACTGTCAGTTCCAGGTTCCTCAGTTCAAGACAGATATGGATACACTGGAAAGAGTCCAACAAATGGCTGCAAAGATGATGAAGAGGCTGGAGTACCTCTCCTGTAAGGAAAGGCTGAGTGAGCTGGGACTGTTCATCCTAGAGAAGAGAAGGCTTGGGGGATCTCATATATTGATCCCTGACGGGAGGGTGCACAGAGGGTGGAGCTGGGCCCTTCTCAGCAGTGCCCACTGACAGAGGCAATGGGCAAAAACTGAAAGACAGGAGGTTCCATCCAAACATCAGGAAACACCTTTTCACTCTGAGGGTAACTGAACACAGGCTGCCCAGAGAGGTTGGAAATAACCATAAAGATCATTGAGTCCAACTGTGCTCCTCACAGGAATATCTAAAACTAAACTATATAACAAAGAGTGTCACTGAGATGCTCACTGAACTCTGACAGGGCTGGTGCTGTGATCATTTCAGTGGGGAGCCTGTTCAGTGACTGACTGCCCTCTAAGAGAACTTTTTCTAGGATCAAATCCAAGCTTCCCCTCACAACTTCATTCTGATTTGTCATATTCTATCAGTGGTCACCAGAGAGAGGAGCCTTCATGCTTGGAGATATTAAAAATCCCTCCAGATACAGGCCTGGGTAACCTGGTTTAGGTGGCTATGATTGAGATACCTCCAGAGGTTCCTTCCAGCTCCAATCGTTCTGTGATTTTATGGCTTATGATTTTTTTGACTGACCAACCTACAGCTTCATGCTAAAAAACCCTTCTACAACAGGATGAATGTATTTAATACCATGTAAAGCACTTCACTGCATTGTGTGTTGTTGGCCCATTTTTGTTGTTTGACTCGGTTCCCT
Organism: Petroica traversi; assembly: GCA_025920805.1. NCBI lineage: Eukaryota > Metazoa > Chordata > Aves > Passeriformes > Petroicidae > Petroica > Petroica traversi. Next base: position 2,537,449 of record JAHLSL010000061.1, read on the forward strand.
CAGGGCTACTCCTTCGGGAGCTTGCCCATCGAAGTGTCCAACGAAATCCTTACTCCAGCCCATTTCAGCCGAGAAGCCGCCTTTGTCCCCCGCCCTGTGAGGATCCTCACCTCTCGAGGCGCCACGCGGGCCCGCGCTCACCGGGAGCCTCGCGCCCTTCCCTCAGGGAAGGGGCCCCGCTGGGGACGCGGCCA
>JAHLSL010000061.1:2538042-2549083 GCA_025920805.1 Petroica traversi
GGGACCGCCTGGCAGGTATCACGCGTGGGGACCAAGTTCCACTTCCACTTTTTTTTCTCTCCCATTGGGCTACCTCACTGGTCCAGAAGTCCACCCAAGAAGTTATTTTCCAAAGGAACTTACTTTCATGCTTGTATAATAAAGCACCATCTGATTCTTGCTATTTTTTTTTTCCTTTCCCCTCTTCCCCTTCCCCGTTGGATTATGTATGCTTTGTGGTGTTGCACTAGTATGTGCTCAGGGTATTTTGAATCCCAAGCATTCCCAAGTTTCAGTTTACTCTGATAAAGGATGCATAAAGAATGGAGGTTCAGGACTTGAGGCTGTTCTTGATGGTGCAAAAACTTTTTAAATTTTAATTTCACGAGCTTAGTGATATATAAAGATGTATCGCGCAGTATAATTGTTACACTTTTGTATCTAAAGTCATTTTTAAAGTTTTCTAGTTGAACCAAGTATTTGTTTCTATGGAGCACCTAAAAATAGAATCATCCTGATATTTTATAACCCTGTTTACTTTAGGGAAGCTCATTTGGTCAACCTAAGTGAACTTAATAAAAGTCAAAGAACAAATGGTGTTTCAGTTCAATGAAACTGCACAGGGATGGGTTCCTGGTGAAGTACACCACCACCGAGGTGCTCTGTGTCTGTGAGCTCTGGCTTTGTAAAGAATGTAGCTGCTTATCAAAACAATGTATAGGTGTCTGGAGGTGAACTATGATCCGGTGTTGGTGCTGACAGCCAGAAGTCAGTAGCTTGCATAACACAAATATCACACTGAAGTGCCTCTCTCTGCAAAAAGAGTAAGACTTGATATTGGTCACTTGATAACAAACTAGCACTCACTGTGGTTATGAGATGGTTAATGAGGGATAATTGTGTTTAATATAATTACTTGCACATAATTATTTTTATAACTTTCATGGGTTTCACAGTAGACTGATGAAAAATTCATGATGTAGCTTGATTATTTTGACTGAGAAATAACATATAGTCATTCTGTGTGATAGGCAGTCTCTCTTTAAACTGATTTATTAAAGGTTTTTTTAGCTCTTATGCCTCACAATTGGTGTGTGAGGAGCAAAAGTGCACGTGAGGGAGAAGGTGGTTGCGTATTCTCTTTTTACATTGATTTTTTTATGCTTGCACAAGGATTAAGAAGGTAGTACGTAGCTTATATTCCAACTATCCTGGCAGATGGGATTAACCAGTTTCCATGGTGGAATGAACAACCTCATAAGTTGTTTATAGAATCATTTGGTGATTTAAAATTTCTGGTGTGTCTTGAGTACTTGTTGCCTGCCTTCAACAAAGGCAGTAAGACATCTTGATGGTGTAGAGGCTGCTTGTAAAAACTGCTTGTGTTAATCTAAAGAAGCCAGCTTCTTCTAAAAAGATGCATATTTTGTCCTTTTTTTTTTCTTACTTAGTGAAGCTGCAAACTCTTTATTCTTCCAAACTAATGCTTAATCTATTCTACATCCATTTGGCTTTTGAAATTGTTTACATAATGTTAGACCGTCTGCTGATGACTGCAGTAGTGCCACGTTGCATTTCAGAAGTGAAATAAATGAAAGTTTAAGGGTGCATATTGTTGTGCTGTTCCTCTGACTGTAATACCTGCTTGAATGTAAAAGCAAAATTGGGTTGATTTAAAACCCAGTAAGGCAAGCTGCAGCATGACCAGATGCTGAGGCTCCAGGTATTTCAATTTTGTAATTTTACTTCAGAAACACAAGAATATTGTTACTAGTTCTTAAAGTGTATAGGTGAGTCCAGTGCTCCTACTGTTAGGTTGAGGGGTTTTTTAGTATTATTTCAACTCTGTAGAAATATTATAAAGTATTTGGCTTGTGCAGATTCTTAACTCCGAAACAGACGCAGGACAAGCTAGGTCAGATTTCAAGGGCAAGAGTTAAGGCTGCCAGAGGTATGATATGGGAGACACTGTATTAAATTTGTGCTGCCTTGTTTGGAGGCATATCCTGAAATGTTCTGCGTAAGAACAAAATATAGTAACTTCTATAGAAGAAGTAACTTCTAACTCTATTGTGTGACTCTTGCTGTGGGGGCTCTTGCTTATTTTCCTCTTGGTTGTCCTTTGAATTCTTGGTTTAGAAGTGGGAGCTTTATTGGGGATAGAGTGTGTTTTGCTGATACCCTGTTAGCAGGTTGGGTTGAAGTTTCACTGGAGTCTGAACTCTGACAGCTGCATTTATGGATTCTTGACTGAGCAATTTCAGTTTGTGAAGACAGTCAAGAATGGGAAACCTTTAGTCAGGTTTTCTGGTGATTTAATGAGCTGAAATAGCTAAGCAAAGGTTCTGAGTTCAGGACAGGATGTAAAAGTCAACAGGTCGCAGGGAAACCAAACCAGCTTATTTCGTTATCATATTCATGGCAGTTTGTGGCAATCCAAGACAGGATTGCCTATGGTCCAATTTCCCCCCCATCTTTTTCCTTTTCCAAGGTGCTATTTCCACCTACCTCTCTGTGTTCATCTGAGGAAGCTAAGCAAGCAGAAAACTCTTCAGTTTTAAGTTTGGCTTCTGTTCAACCTTCTAGCTGTAGACCAGATCTGAGGAAGGTTGGAAAGGGGTATGTAATATTGCCACAATATTTAGTTAGATAATTTTAAATATGATAACAGTAGGTTTATTTTATGAAAAGGACTAATACTATTTTTGTGCTCTACCTATATGTGTGGTGTTGGAGATAGTGGAATGGATTAGACGGACCTCTGGTCTGACTCCATGTGGCTGTTCCTGTGTCCAGACTGAGCAGTGTGAGAGGTGTGATTTGCTTGATTTAAGTCAGTGGTTTCAACATCCTGTCACATGGGGCTGGTTCTGAGACTGACAAAATGCAGGCCTGGAACAGATCCAGTGTACAATGCCCTGTCTACTTCAGTCAGCACGGATGGTCTCATATTAAACAGGAATTTTGTAGCCTCTGTTGCTGTTGAGCTCCCTTTAACGAATATAAAATCGTCAATTTCCATTACCAGATCTGAATTTTCAGCCATCACTCAAAGGTTATTGAACTTCAAAATGTCACAGTGCCAATAAGAGTTGGATGATGGCTCCAGATGTCAGTTGAGGTAACCATTGGTCTAGCATGTTTCCTGGTGTAGTCTTTACATTCAAGAGGCAGTGCCTTCCTCTGAGTCATTGCACAAATACATTGTTCAGGACTAAATTAATAAAAGAAGAATGCACTGCCTTGCAAGAGTTCTCCTGGACTCTATTGTTACATAAAAGTTTTTGCATCAAAAGGATCAAAGTATACAACTGATCCCTGAAACCATCCATTGCTGGTCTTTAAAAACCAAAGTCTTTATATGCCCAAACCTCATGCAGAGCATCGTTGTATTTGCAGCAGGCAATTGTAGTATTTGGATTTTTCTTTGAAGGGGTAGGGAATGTTGTGTGTATCTGTATTTCCTTGCCTATCAGAAACAAAAGGCAAAGTGAATCTAGTTTGAAGATTTCAACATTGATCCCAAATACTTTTTCACTTACTGCTTCTTCACCAAGGCAAAGTCCTGGGCTCTTCATGCTGTTTAAAATAGTTGACTTATGGAAATATATGTTATACTTCAAGCCCAAAGTTTGCATGGCTGTGAAGCCAGTAATACTGAAAGTGCCTCTATTTCCTTTTGGCCCAGTGGACCAACACAAAAATTTTGATTTGTATGTATGAATCAAAACCAGTGATTTGGGATTGAATAGAAGGTTTTGCTTGATTTGAAATGCTCAAGTTTTGCTCATGTCTATAAATACAGGAAATCTGGAAGCAAAGGACTAGACTGACAAGAGTGAATGGAAGTACCTTATGGAAATGAGACAATTCATATCAAGAAAGAAGGTCGATCCTAGAAATCCTAGATTTCAAAGACCCACATTTCAGTACTCCATCAGTCACACTTATAAGGGTGAACTTTGGAGTCCTGTGTTATGGGGACCATGCTGTAAGAGTTTGAACCATTTAACTCTGTATAATAAATACTCCCTAAGTGAGAAAAGGATCCTGGATATCACAGTTTTTAGGGAACACCTTGCTTCTTCATCCACTATTTATTTTAGGTGAGCATAACTTCCTTAACCAAAAAGACTGAGCAAACTGATCCCACAGTATTCCGTGGCAGGGAATCTGCTCAGGTGGTGACTCCAAATGCTCCTGATGGTTTATTCCCAAGCTTTAATGAGGCATCCAGTACATGTGATGGTAGGACTATGTAGGAGAATTTTGGAACACCTCCCTTATCCAGGCAAAGTCATTTTCCCATACTATAAAAATAAAGCATATATATATATATATATATATATATATATATATATATATCTCCTCAGTGTTAATACTTAAATATTTTCATAAAAGTACCAAAAAATTCTTGCCACCATTTCGTAATGTAAAGAGACCTGAAAATGTTTTCTAGAGTTGATTCCAAGAATAGAGTCTTATTTATCCATTTATTTACTGTAAAACTCCTCATGAAACTGCTAAATAGTACTCAACATTATAGGTGATAGAAGAAGTGGGCCTTCATTCATGCATTTTTACTCAAACATATGTGCAGCCAAACAGAAAATCTGTGGTTCCCTGTATTTTATGCTTGGCTTTAAGAAAGCTTCCATTTTGGTTTTCTTTCAGCCTCCTTATTTGAGACTATAGAAGATTAGTGTTGATAGTGTCAAAGGAATGCCCAGGCTCTTAAACTGTCTCCACATTTCTGGGTTTCTCTCCCCATTGCTGCTTCAGGAATGCAGACATCCTGCACCTGCCCCATCTCCCATCCTCCCTTCTAGGCTGATTTTGATTAGAGAGACAGAATTGATCACACTAGAAGAGATGGGAGGTGAAATTCTTCCTCTGAAAGACAGTGGGTTTTTTGTTTTGTTTTTGTATATGTGGCTGGTATGTAGCTGGCTGCTGCCTTCCACCTCTTCAGAGAGTCTTTGCTTTGCCTTTGCTGTGCCATCAGCCCTCTCTAGTTACCTGTTGCTTTGCTTGTACAACTGAGCAAGCAGCCTGTTCATCACCTCATGTTGCCCATGCCAAACCACCTTGCTATAGGATGATCTCTGAAGATGGAGGGGACCTGTTCCTATGTACACATAATAAGTGTTATCCTAACGTCACATTTTGTCAGCAGTGGATGTTATTCACAATATCAGATGCTGTTTCCAAATGGATGGTATTTCCTGGAAGAGAGGTAAGAAACCAAACTGAAAGAACTCAATGTGACAGTCTCTTGATTTTGAGTCTGTGTGATCCAAGATGCCTTTTCAGAGTATTTGAAAAAGGAAGTTTCTTTCCATCTCCCCATGAATTCCTAAAAATTCTAAAATGAAGATACTATGTTGTTATGGGGTTTTTTTTTCCTTTTTACTTGAACAGTTGAAATAACAATCATCCATTTTATAAAACCCAAAACTGTTAAAGTAATTTATATCTGAACTTATCCCATGTCTCTGTAAGGTAGCTGATGAAAAAAAGAGCATATTCTTCTGAATAAACTGTGCAGTGTCAGATTATGTAGGAAGCTGACAGAACACATATCCCCTCTCTAAGGATATGTGTCTACTTAGCTAAAGGGAATTAGTGCCACAGTTTGGTTCCAGTGATGCAAGTTTTCCTGAAACAGAGCAGGAAGTGTGGGTTAGGGAAGTGTGCCCTATCCTGTGCTTACCCTTCGTCCTTCCCTAGCTCCAGTGTAAGGTTCCAAATAGCAATGATTTCCTAAGTATACAAAGATAATTATGTATAGCAAAGGCTAAATTTTACAGATGGTATATATAATTATGAAAGCTTGTAATTAATAATAGTGTATGTATGTACTCATGCACACAAGGACTCAGACCCCCAAAGCAGTTCTCCTAAAGAGGCTTCTGTTGCAGGTTTTATTTGTCTAATGCCCTTGGAACATATATTCTAAAAATGTCCCACATTTCCATGCTGTGCAGGGTCAACAAAACTGTCCCAAGGCCACAGAAATTTCTCCTGGAATCTACCTTGTGTACTTCCTAATGTTATCCCACCCAGAAACACCTTTCCTGTAAGCTTTCAGTAGACTTCTGCCTCATGTTAAATCCACTAATATTAAAAAATGTTGGTGTAATCTTCACTTAGCACTTGCAGTCTTTGGAATATGAGGGGAATTCAGCTCTTTCAGAAGAATGGATATCCGATTTTTCTTTTACAATGACACTTTGATCGAGGAAGCAACCAGAGGCAGAAAATCTTAAACCTAATCTTTTTTCTTGGGAGAAATACTGAAGTGCAGTTCCTGTTGCTGTTGAGTGGCCTTCAGCAGGAAGGGTCACACAGCTCAGTCACAAAATGCCTTCCAGTTAAGTACTTTTCCCAGGAAGAAACACAGAACACCTTATCCTGTGAATGTACAGAAACAGTGCGGTGCCGATTCTGAGTGGGCTTTATGTGGTTCTAAATGTCAGGTGTAATTTTTCATAGAAATTCTCAGTACTTTGTAGCTTAGGCTATACTTAGGAATAGTCAGCTTTTCATTCCTAGAACTTTCAAGAAATTCAAAGTTTAAATCTTTTAAGAGCTGCAAACACTATTTTTATTCCCAAAGATGTATCAGTTGCTCAGGAAGTTGTGCTTGTGGAACACAAAATAACTCAGGTTGGGAAGGACTTACAGAGGTTAACCTGGTCAAACAACATACTCCACAAGCAAGCACAGATAAAAGATGTTTTGAAAAGTGGGCTTTAAAGATATCCTAACTACTCATAAAAAGAGAAAGAAAAGGGAGAAAATTAATTAGAAACAATACTGGGATGAATTTTCCTGTATTGAAATGAATCCCAGGGTCCTGAGGGAACTGGCTGGTGTCATTGCCAAGCCACTCTCTGTCATATTTGAAAAGTCACGACAGTCAGGCTAAGTTCTTGGAGACTGGAAAAAATGGAAACATCACTCCTATTTTTAAAAAGAGGAGAGAGGAAGACCCAGGGAACTGCAGACTGGTGAGCCTTTCCTCTGTGCCTGGAAAGAACATGGAGCAGATCCTCATGGAAAGAATGTTAAGGCACATGCAAGACAAAGAGATGATCTGAGAGATCACTAAGGGCAAATCATGCCTGACCAATCTGGTGACTGGACAAGGGAAGACCATCCAATGCCATCTGCCTAGAATTCTGTAATGTTTTCGACACAGTCCCACATGACATCCTTATCTCTTAATTGAAGAGATTTGAATCTGAAGGGGTGGACTGTTTGGTGAATGAGGAATTGGCCAGATGGATGCAGACAGAGAGCTGTGGTCAATGACAGGTTGGATGGGGCTTTGAGCAATCTGGTCTACTGGAAGGTGTCCCTGTCCATGACAGGGGGATTGGAGCTAGATGACCTTTAAGGTCCCTTCCAACCCAAACAATTCTATGTCTTTATGAAATCCACAATGACAAAACAAGGGGCTAATCTTTGATATTGTAAAATCTGTCCATTGTGACCATAATCCTCTCATCTTGTATGATAAAATTAATGATGCTGAGCAGAAACTTCCCAATACTTATTTCTGGACAAGTGGAAAGCGGTAGATGAGAAAGTGGAGGAAATTTTTGTCAAATTTTATTTTTTAAAAATTGTTCCATCTACTTTACTACTGCCTTTGTTTTATGATCCAGCTTTTCACTGCAGCTCCATGTAATTCGACAGAATTCCTGAGTGCAGTGAGTTGTGCTACAGAGAATATGCCCCAGGTGCTCTTAAAACACATTAAGTATTTGAATACTGACTAGGTAGATCAAATGTGCTCATTTATTAGCAATAAATAATGATCTTTTGTGTAACAAATGTGCATAAATTACTTCCATCTGCACATAAATTTCACCTCATTGTCCAGTATTTAATGGAAACCTTTTTATCACACCAGGATTCTTAATAATCCCCTGGTGTTTGCATCCTCTGATTTGGTTTAACACTTTTATCATTGTCTGTTTACTCACTCACTGTTTTACTTCCGTATTTCCATAGTATGTAAAACTCCCTTTCCTATTAAAAAAAAAAACAACAACAACATAATTGCAGGGATCATGGACTACTTGAAAAAATTTGTATGAAACAAAACCTCATGGAATTTAGAGAGCTGCCTGAAATGATCTTGAAAAATAAGTTTGTGTTAATGAAAAATGTACCATTTGAAGAAAAGCTCAAAGCAGCCAGTTGTTTTTGCATGGTTTATTTTGCTGACATTTTAATCAAAACATATTTTATTTTAGCAAATAGTTTTTCATTAAACAAAATGTTTTAAAACTTCCATTTGTGGCAAAAGTAGAAAAGATAATGGAGGTGAAAGCCTCTTAGACATTTTTTTTCATTATTTGAGTAACTTGGTGTTTTTAAATGCAAAACAATATATCAATGAATTTCACTGGAAGTAATTTATTTTTAAAAATTTTCTCCATGGTTTTCTTTCTAGTAGTGTCAAGTGCAGGGCTGTGTAAGTACCTACCTAGAGGGATCATGAAACATGTGAACAGGTCAGCTGGGCACTGCCTGTCCTGTGTTGGACACGACTCTGGCACATATGATGGGATACCATGATTGATGCTGATGCTTGGCATTCCCCCTCTCCCAAGGTACTCCTTCCCTGAGAGGAGAAACAGTCTGCAAGGCTGTTGTCCTCCTACATTGTGTAGGACCTTTCCTTGAGCATGGAATGTAAAATACCACCACATCAGAATTGCAGCTCCTGCCGTGCCAAAATGCTACAGAATATCTGGAGTGCCGGACAAGGAAGTAATATTTCATGTCAGCAGTGTTGCTAATTAATGTGTAAAGAATTTTGCTTGCTTTTCACCATCACAAGATAGGCCTACAAAAATCAAAATACTTAAAAACTATATATATATGTACGTGCAACCTTTACAAGTCACAAAATACCATGCTTTTCAAGATTTTCTTTGCCTTCAGGACAAACAGAATCTCATTTTAATTTTGAATGATAAATAAGTTTTCTCAGTCTAGGAACAGGGATAGTAAGAAAAACAACAAATATCCTGGCAATAAAATCCCAGAGTTGGCAGTCGTGGGTCAGAGAAGACAAGGCTTGGGAGGGAGCCAGACCCTGCCTGTGAACAGGAGCAGCAGGCTGGAGACAGCTGTCTGGAATCTGTCTGGGCAGCAGGCACCCCAGGAGATGAGAGAGTCATGCAGGGAAGCAGCTTTTTGCTGCTATGGGAGCTGAACATCAGAACTTGTTTCCACTTAAAGGGGGTTCCTGTTAGAACTACAACTGCAACTGCAAACCCTGCCCATGAAGATGAAAGCTATAGAGCTTCCCAGAATAGAATTACATGAGCAGAGGGGAGTTGCTGCATGCCTAAAAACATCTCTATTAGAGGATTTGTTGACATGGTTATAGGGTTTGAGAATGGGTGTGTGGTTTGGGGTTTTTTTTGTAAATGATGAGGACCAAGGCTATAGGAAAGGAAGTGGACAGAGGTACCCATGTAGGGGACACAGGAACAATGTAGGGAGACACAATTTGCCTTACTCTATGCACAGTTTTGAACAATTGAACTGAGATCAGACCAGGATTCTGCAGATTCCTGTGGGGAGATGCAGATGACCTTTGGTAGCAAAGCAGTCTTCTACTACTCCCATGAAAGCTGGGAATGCTTATGAAAATTCATTGTAAAGTGTGTGGGTTTGCAAAGCCCAGAGCTCATCCCATTTCTGGCTCTAGGCTTCTTGTGCAGAAGAAATCCCATCACACACACACACACCAATGATTATTTTTGGACTAGCTGGAACATGAATTTGAGGACATGTTAAAGACTTTCAGCCATATTATCCATCCATTTTCTTTTCATCTTGGTAGTTGCAGTTTAGACATAAATTATCTGGGCTGTGCTTAGGAAGACCCAAGTTTCAGGACGTCTCATGGTGGACCACTTTAATTCAATCCAGCTGATGTCAGTCTGTCTAGACTATGTAAAGGAAAATTTGGAAGCATGGGATAGCATAATGTAACTATTTAAACTTTCATCACTCCAGGCAGGTCTGGAGTTCAGCATTCACAAAGCAGCTTGAGTGGCAGAGGGTGCTGGGGTTGAGCACAAACTCAGACCCAGAACTGATGAACAGTGCAGCACAGCCAGAGCAAGGGCTGGCTGATCTTGTGGATCAGGACAGCATCTGAGAACGTGATAGGTTTGATAGTGTGCTACACCCTCTTTCTCGCTGGTGCCTGCGCCTTGTGCAAACAGCAGAGGTGGGCCCAAAGGCATTGACTGCTGTCAGTGTAGTGACCTATTTCAGCATGTGGTTACTAATACTCCTGCTGTACAAGGGACCTGCTGCATTTTCTGATTTCCTTGCAACTGCCAGACCTCAGTTCTTTGTGACTATTTTGTTCCTTCTCAGTCACCTACGTAATCTTCTTTCTTGGAAACCCTGACTTCCCCTGCTTTCCCCAGCCTTTGTTTTCCCTTTCCTGCTGTTCTCTTCTGAGGACATCCCCATCCCAGAAAACCAGTGAGTTTGCAACTGAGAAACTGATGCATTAGCTGTGCCTCAGGAGGGCTGTCAGTGTACCCAGAGGCAACATAACCCCGTGGCAGTACCAGGAGCTGCTGAATGGTGCCTCATTAAACTGGGGAGGTGATGGACTTGCTCTTGAAGAACAAAACAAATTCCTGGGGTTGGCATGGCTGAAGTGCAGACAGCTGAAATCAATCTTTGGTGGGAGAAAAACCACCCTGCTTGTGTAGCACCTGAACAGTTTTGAGGGGCACACTTCTTCTTGCAGTCCTTTGGGGCCCCTGGCCTTCACTGAAGAGCCATACAAGGACATAAAAGAGACATGTCTTTGTTCTCTTCCCCAACCCAGCTGGAGTCAGGGGAACATCAGTGCCCCAGCTTCCAGCCCCAGGTGTGTGCAGGTGATCAGCTATGGTGCTGCACGTCTGTGAGCGAGCACAGCACTATTCCTTCACCATCCACCCCTTGCTATTTCAGCCTCCCCTTCCTTCCTTCCTTCCTTCCTTCCTTCCTTCCTTCCTTCCTTCCT
>JAHLSL010000061.1:2549093-2608058 GCA_025920805.1 Petroica traversi
CTTCCTTCCTTCCTTCCTTCCTTCCTTCCTTCCTTCCTTCCTTCCTTTCTTCCTTCCTTCCTTCCTTCCTTCCTTCCTTCCTTCCTTCCTTCCTTCCTTCCTTCCGCCACTTCCTTCCTTCCGCCACTTCCTTCCTTCCTTCCTTCCGCCACTTCCTTCCGCCACTTCCTTCCTTCCGCCACTTCCTTCCTTCCGCCACTTCCTTCCTTCCGCCACTTCCTTCCTTCCGCCACTTCCTTCCTTCCGCCCCTTCCTTCCTTCCTTCCTCTCACAATGGGGGAGGAGGTGTTAAACGTAAATTGTCTCACAAAGTAACTAAAGACACAGGCTTTCCTTTTGTCTTTCCAAATTCCACAGAGCTGATTCTAGGGCTGTGGCTGTATTCCAGACAGAATATATATCCTCATAAAACTGTGCTCAACAGCTCTCACTACTATTGAAACCACCAGCATGTTAAAACACCTTGTTACTAGTGGCAACCATTTTCTGCCAGTCTAATTTCTCTGCTTTCAAAGAACGGGAAGGGATAAAATAGCGTTTCTTGTTTGCCTGGGAAGACCCAGTGTCCTTTACATTCCTGCACAGGTCAGTTTCCCCTTTGCTGCTTTTGCAGACCACAGCATGGCCAGTGAATTATCCTCTCAGCAGCCACTGGGGCAGAGGGTTTTCAAGACAGCTGCCATAACCCAGATTTCCCATGCCGGTACCTGTGAGCACAGCAGAGCTCACAGCCTATCCAAATATGCAATGTGAGCCCCATCTCTCCTGCCTTCTGTTAAGTGGCCTCTCAGCCATCATCATTTTCCCTCAGCAGAGTCATTTTGTCTAGCTCAGAGATAAAAATAGCTTGCTGTTTTCTAGGGACAGATTCTAGAGAGATATTCTCAAGAGAAAAGCACTGAGTTGCAGAACAAATAACCAAAGGAACACAATTCCATGATAAACCAAATACCTTTGAATATCACTAGATGGTCTGTGAATACAACTATCAGAAATAAAGTGCAACAATTTTTGATTTTCCAGTCAGTCCATTTTTTTTGGTTGTTTTTCTGCCTCTGTCAGAATAGGCAAGTATTTCCTCAGGACTCACACCCCTCCAGGCTTGCATCTGTAAAGCACGGGGTGTAGAGCATCTTGTGGGAAAGGTTTGACCTGTTTATAGTTCACAGACAAGAAAGACCAAACCCCACCATCTAATGTGATGTGAGAACAGCTGGAAGGCTGTGTCACAAGGAAATTACATGCTCGTGTGGGGCTTCCCACAGATTTTTAGTTCTTGGCTTCCATAATACTTCCTACAAGGAAATTGAAGCTCTGTTGCTTAGGTATAGTTTCTAATAATCCAGAAGATTTGAAGATAGCTGTAGGAATACACTGAGTTTCTGAGCACTGCTGGAGAACCTTATCTAAAGCAGGACTTCAAAACATTGCAGTGACATAATTCCCATTTCAACATGCAAAGTTAGCTACAGGGAGATGTGGATATATTCAGTTTAGTTGCCAAAATTTTGCATTCATATATAGAAGTTTTGATTGCTGAATATTAACTTTTGCCCATCTCAGTCTTGTGCAGAAGGTGCGAAACATCGCTACAAAACTCCTGTGAGGACTCAGAGGCAGCGGTTTGCCTGGCTCTTTCTCCATTGCCATGTGCCTCTGCTGTTTGACATATCCAGAAGTGTTCTGGATGCAGACTGCTTGAAGGGTTTCCCCCTCTGAAATGGACCAAATGTGCTCCCACAATAGTCTGACAAGCAAACATGATGCTCCTCATGGCATGGATGCACAGCTGTGTAGGATAAACTGCTTCTTAACAGAGCAGGCTTAAATGTTTTGCATCTTTGCTGACCTCACTTCTAGCATCAGCTGAATCATGGCATCTAGCTTCAAGATTGGAAGCAAAATTATTCAGTAAATGCAACTCTAAATCCCAAACCCTTAACAACAAGGGACATTTTTAGTGTTTCGGTATCTCTTACTTGGGACCCTTTCTTCTTCCTTGGAGGCTCCAGTTCAGTCATTGCTCTGCTTGCCTTGTGCAGAGTAAACCCTCAGAATCTGCATTAAGGTTGGACTATTGGCTTGTCATTCAGCACCCCTATCTGCTCCACAGACGGTGATGTGATGGTGGCCACTCCAAAGCCCCTCCTGGTTTAAACTGCCAGTTCCAGTCCCCTTCGGTTTCACCTTAAATCTATTCCCTTGCTTTTTACCCAATACCAACATGTTTATACTGGGGAGACAAAGCACTCCAGTAAAACAGCTTTTCCTCCTCTCCCAGATTTTCCAGGGTGTTACGTTGTCTGGGATTTTAGTAACAGCTGTTGGGATATATATTTTCCTCTAGTTTGCCCCCCCATCTGGACAGTGGTGGTAAGATGCATAATATAGTACAGACAGCATGTCCCACATCCTATTCCTTTTTTCCTAAATTCCTGTCCAGTACCATACACAAATGTTGGCATTTTCAATTTCATTCTGTGGAACTGAAGTTTTGATGAGCCATCTTTCCAAAGGTTCTGAAAGAGAAAATCAAGTGTAGTCTGTGGGTCTGCTTCCACAAGTTTGACACTTGTGTCCCTATGTCTCTTGAGTTCTTCAGTTGCCAGACTCCTTCCAGCCAAGGCAACACTGGTATTTGTTCAGGAGGTTTTCTGGGTGCTGCCACACTCCTAAAGACTATTCTTCAAAAGATGTATCACTAAATGATTCATTGCTCTTGAATCCTCCTTGGTTGTCAGCCTGGTAGTTACCAGCTCCTTACATGCTTATGTTGTGCTGTATAAGCCTTTTCCTTTTCACACTTGCAATGAATTTAGGGGCTCTCAGTGAGATGCGTTGCCTTCTCTCTGCACACCAGTGACAGTGTGACACCCAGGCGTTGCAGTGGCTTGGAAAGGAGGCTTGAGATGTTCACCTGACTGAGTGCTCCTTGTATCTCTGAGCTAAACATGGGGAAGCCACTTTGGTCACTGTGCAAGCTCTGAGGTTTGGGGTGTGGCAAGGAGGTTGTGAGGAAGGGTTCACAGCTTCAACAGTGCTTCCCCATAATTTGTCGCCCAAACACTTGACTACACTTCTCAGGCAGTTCAAACAAAATAGAGACATGATGGATTTATGCAATGGTGGCATCAAAGAATACAATTCTTTTCTCTTTTGATTCCCAGTCCTTGTCCATCTCTGCAGTCTGATCCCCACTGTTGCTGCTGCACATCATCTCCCTCTGTCCAAGGCCAAACTCCTCAGCTCTGGAGATGAAGTGTCCTTGGTCTCTGGCCCTCGCCTGTGTAATGCCTTACTGGGAAGTCATTACTAGATATGACAAAGCCAAATCTGCCCTTCAAGAGTATGGTTTTAGATGCAATAACTTGGAACAAGGAAAAAAAATCCACAAGAAAACAACCACAAAAGTACAGTATGTGCCAGTGCTCAGAGTGGTGAAAGGCAGGCTCCAGTGATGGTAATCCTATGAGACAGTATTGTATTTGGCACTCAGACAGTGGTGTGATCTGCATTTCAGGAATCCCTTAGCAAGATGAGAAAAGGGTTTCCAATCTAAAAGAAAAAACAACAGAAACTGGGAGTGACAATTCACCTTTTTAAATTTATGGCATGTCCATGTTTATATCCTCCATAAATCTTGGAACATGGACCAGCCATTGCTCTCCCACTCACCTTTAATTGATAGTGTTCTTTCTCTGTAAACTTAAGTTCCAAAGAAATAGGATTTGTCTTCAGAATTTATGTTTGGTTTTGTTCATGAGAGAATTCTTCTGTTTTCTTAACTTCAGAGAAAATGAATCATTGTGCAGTGGGAGGTTTGGACACAAGGTTGAACAAGAATTAATTTCTTGTTTTATAAACTAGAGAATACAAACTCCAACACCTTTTAGTAAATATTTTTCGTTAAAATGTTCACAATCTTCTATAGTTTAAACACTAATAGTCTACATTGCCTAAAAGTATTTTAGGAGCTAGTCAAGACTTTATTTTTTAAGTACACAATCATCTCAAATCTAACCATGTATATTCTTCCAATTGCTCTTTTGATATTTCCAGTTTTTAATTATAAAGCATTACAAACTGGATAAAATCTCTTTCTAAAATTTTTTAAAGTTGAAAAGGTAGCAATTTTTCACATAATGTATGCCTAAAAAATTTCAGTATTTACTTCATATACCAGCGCACAAACAAAATGCATTGTAGAATCCTTGTAATGTGTAATTTTACTCAAATAGTTGGTGATGAATAGCTATAGAGATATATGTGTGTGTGTATAAAGATAGACTTGATTTGTGGTGACTGTAGCACCTCCTTAATCAAATATCTCAATTAGAAGTCATGGTGTACCCAGTCTCTGAAAATAACATACAGTTTTAAGAAATTAATGCTACAAAGGGGTAAAAAAATCAGGTTTGGGATTTTTTTACACATTTGACAAGATGTTAGGCATTGTAATTTTAACTCTTTTTTCTCTATTAGAAAGTAAGTAGTGTATTAATATCTTATTTCCTTATACAATCAGAAAAACACTGATTATACAGAAAAATGAGATTGTGAAATTCCTGAAGTTTGCAAGGAATTCAGAAGGCAGACACAGGGCTTGTAAACATGCTGATCTGAATGCAAAAGCCAATAGATTTCAATTTGTGTGTGCCCACTGAAGTCCATGTATAACCTTGCTATGGCAACAGCATTGCTGGGGAGAATTAACATAGAGATAGTCTTGGTATTACTTTATGTCTTGTTTCAGACTGCTCAAATAACAACAGCAATAGAATGGAAGTGCCCTTTGTGCCAAGAACAATAAAAGGGATGCACACAGTCTGAGTATTCTTGGCAACAAATACCTCACACAAATTCAGATCTAATATGAAGTATTTTCAGTATTTTATCCTTTCGTTGGATGAGCAACTGACAAGACTCCTTGGAGCAATTCCCTATCAGTCTTTTCCTCTTTCTGGAAAAGAGTGCAATTCTTGGAAATAGGGCCTGCATTTCATTCCGGGAGAAATTCTTACTCATTTTAGTAAAAATAGAGGGTTATTTTTTTACTATTAGTTCAGCACAGAACCTTAAAACTCAAATTATGATATACAGACAAACTCCAAAATGTGGTGAGGGACTGGTGAGAGAGGGAAGACTTGAAGACTCTCAAATGTTCAGCATTTTCTCTGAAGCAAGAGCAAATTCAGTGAGCACATCTGTGGGGGTGATTGTTGTATTGCTACTTCTGATAATACCACCTTGCACCTCAAAATATATTTTCACATTGTGGTAACAAGGGTTCTATCATTATATGAGACGCAATTTTTATTAAAAGGGGGGCAGGGGGGAAGTGCATGCCTAACCCTTACAACAATGGAGCATGTGAATTCCAAACTCTTAAAAAAAAAGACAATTCTAGTTTTTATATGATTTAAATCAAGCAGAAGATTTTCAGGGTTTTTTTCTTCACCTGGCATATTGTGCTTGTCCTGCATTAGCAAATTGTCTGCTTCTAGAGACAAGAGCTGGATTTGGCACTCTTTTGCAAGTATTTAATTGTCTTCAGGTTCTTGTTGTTATCTTACCCACAGTTCAATAGTGGTCTCTGGGGAAGAAGGAGGATGATTTTGGTTCTTCTCTGCACAGAACTCTGTTCTTCTCCTACTGAAAATCCCTCTGAATTCAGTGGAAAGAGGGATGAAACAGCAGCTCACAACAAAGACAGCATTGTGCGGCATTGCAGGGGTCTGGGATGCTGGTGATGCCTTTCTTCTTTGTGCTCACTTCCTCTGGCTCATTAGGGCTGTTGGTGGCTTTTGGTTTTACAGCTCCAGAGTGTATATTTGCTGTTGGGTGTCAGCAATGTTTTGTGGGCTCTGGTGCTTACTGTGCCACAGGCAGGAGTTCCAGCAATACCTTCAAATGCAAGATCCATTGTAGGGGAGTGGGATGTCTCCTCCTAATTTAAATGTACAAAATCTAAGGCTGGTTTGCATTTCACTCGAGATTAAATTTGCATGATTTTTTGATTATTTTTGCTTTTTTTTTTTTTAAATATCCAGCAATGCAGCGTAACTTAAACCCCAAGAGGCTGTGTTAAGCACCTGCCTAGCTCTTGTCTTTCTTGTCGTGTTAATCAGCAGTGTGTTTCCTTCACACAGGATGTTAGCAGGCTTCATTTTCTATGCTGAAAGGGTAGTAAAATAGCATAAAGAGAGGCTGGGACTCGAGAGTTATGGGAGATATCAAGACCTCAGTCTTGTAAGAGGTCCCTGGAGGAGCACTGATATGTTGTTCCAGTCGGGATAAAAGCAGTGGCACCCTGGTTAAGTGGGTGCGAGGCACACGGGGTGCTCGGGCAGCTCTGGGGGAGGAGGGGATACTCAGTGTCTCAAGGATAGTGGGCACTTTTGCAAGAATATGCATAAGCTTTCAAAATGCATATTTTAAAATTCTGATATGTAATGATTCTGTTTTTGCAGGCTAAACTATTAAGATTAATTACCATCTATTTTCATTCTTTATAATTACTGTAAAGGTTAGAGAGATATATTTGTTCCGAATTAGATTTTTATTCTCATACTCAAGTACGTGTTTAGATTAATTCTACCTGAAGTGGATGAACTATTTTGGTTTTATGAAGCAATCTGGGCAAATTTCCCAACTGGGCATTTTAAAAGGAGGATTCTGAAACATCAAATGTGCTCATCATCCCTCGATGAAGAGACCTTTTCCCTGCAGGGAAACCCGTATTTATTGTTGTTCATTCCACATTTCAAAAGCTATTCAGCTATAAACTGCAGACACAGTTAAAATACATCTTTAATTACTAGTAGTATTTCCAAGGCTCTCAGAGGTGGCAGCTTCTTGAAGCATTGTCATATCTGGGTGTATCTGCTACTAGTGGAAGATAAAAGAAAATTCTCCCTGCTTTGGTATTTCCAGGTTAGAAATTAATTTTTATATATGATTCCCAGTTTCTCCTGTCTTCTCTTTCCAAGACTGTATGGCTGCTAAGGATGTTTTGTCCCCAGCTTCCCCCAGAGTCCTTGGGGAACCTGGGCTCTGGATTGTGCCAACTCAATCTCCCTGAAGGGTCCAGGTGCTGTGGCTGTACAAAACCAGTTCTTCCTTTGCACCTCAACCTGTGGTCCCCAAGGACGTAGGGCAAGGCCAGAGCCTCCACAGATTGGGAAGGAGCCCTGCCTAAAGCACTGGAGGTACTGCTGCCCCTGTCCTGCCTTCTGTGCAACATGTCTCTGGGACCCAAGGTTAAAAAACAACCCCCCTCTCCTTTAAGGCTGCTGGTGTTACAGAGCCTGTGTATCGTATCCTGCTTTGGGAGAGCTGGAGGAAGCAGTGTGAAACCCATGTTTATAAAAGGATGTGAGATATAAACTAACACTCCCATTCTGATATCTGAAGATTTATCTTCCAGCTGAATTCCTAAAGGGAAAACTACAAAAATTCAACCTCAGTGTTAATTAAGAACCCATAAACTGATTTATCTGAATTTACATATGGAAGAGAAGGTGGTGTGATAAAAGACAGATTTAACTATACATCCCTCTCTGAAAATATAAACACAGTCTTCCCTGTGTTTATGCTGGACTGTCTACAAATGCGCTGAAATACCAAAAAGGGATCCTTGGACCCCTGAGCACAGCTCTGTGCCAGGGCTGAGCGCTTTGGCAGGTGGCTGCAGCGCACAGAGCAATGGGGACAGCAGCTATAATCATGACAAGAAAGGCAAATCCAGGGCAGGATTTTGAGTGGGGAGAGCCGTGGTCAAAGATGGGAGATGAGCAGTTGGGGAGGAAGATGTGCAATTATTCTGAACAAGAAGGAAACACTGCCTGAGCAGCAAGGATGAGTAAACAGGATAATTACCAGGAATTTACAGAAGTATTACTGCAATCATGGGATGGCCTTTGTTTGAGCACAGAGAAGGCGGTGGAGGAGCCAGAAATAAAATCCTGGTTAAAGCAGCAATAACAGACTTTAGAGTAATTTTAATAGACATGAAATAAAGGGGAAGGAGAAAAAGCATAAATTCATTTTCGAGATATCAATGGACCTTGCAGAAGAAGGGAACAAGGAAAATATGCAGATCTGACTGCTCACTCACCATTATGTGATAATTTTAAGGAGAAAAAAATGTAAATAAGCAAATATAAAAGGGAAGCAGGGTAGCACCTCCACCAAAGACAAGAAGAAGACAAAGGAAAAAAAACAGGAAGAAAATCTCAATGAGCAAAGGATACACCTGGTTGTTGAAGGTGGGGGAGAAGTAGGAAAAATGAAAAAGCAACTCTTGCTCTTAAGAAAGAGTTGGAGGGGCTGCTTTAATGCCCAATGAAGAGAGAACCTGGTAAGAGGAAGAAAAGGAAATCAAAATACTGGGAGCAGAAGCCTTGAGCTTTTGAGAAGCCTGGAGATGAGGGGGAGGAGGGAGAGCAAGCAGCAAGCAGAAAAGGAGGTGGAGCTGGGCAGGCTGCTAAAGCCTCCTAGGCTCCCAGGGAGAAGGAAAGAAACCCAGGAAAAAATGGCTAGAGAGAAACTGAGAGGAAATGCAAGGAGGGTGTGGGCACATGAGCTGCAGAATTACAGCTAGAGCAGTGGATTGCAGTGGGAACAAAGCAGGAAAGAGGTTTGGTAATGCATCCTCATACAAAGCCTCCTCCCATTATGTCTGAACATGTTTCTGTCAATTTGATTAAATTTAACAGTTGATCTCATTATCCAGGTGATGGGTGGGTGCTGATGCATAGCCCCCAGGAGCACATAGAGCCTATAGGAAAAATTGATTTATGGGTCAGTGGCCAAAATTTTAAAAAATCCCTAGAAAACCCAAACAATATGGTACCAAATATAGGTTATCTTTTCCCATTTCCCTTTAAAATATTTTCTTTTTAATTTTCTTTTCCTTTTGTTGGTGAATGAAAAAGAGCAGAAACAAAATTCTCTGCATCTGATGTGAAGAAAAATATCTGATTTCAGGTCTTCATAAGGAATGCCCAAGGAACAAAGAGGCAAATTTTTTCTACTGCTGCTGCTACAGGAGCTGCAGCCTCACTGTTCCCCATGGGAGAGCACAGACCACACTCCAAGGAGCTGCATTTCAGTCCTGCCAACAGGAATTTGACTCCACCTCTGTCTGGTAACTCCCTAAGGGCTGGGCTGATTAGCAGCTTGCCTGTCACACTTTGTACAAGGCGCGAAGTGTCACCAACCAGGACTGGTGTGTGTCACCCGCCTGGCCTGTTCTCCTCTCAGGAGGTACATGGCAGGTTCACACCCACTGGCTCCCCAGCCCAGGTTGTGTTTATTCATTAAATTTCTCCATCTTTCATATGGGACACTGCAGGATAGTGTTGAGGGGTATCTGCCCTCCCTGCTGGTAGCCAAAGGTGATCCACAGAAGAGTTGCTGGGGCATGAAGAGAGAAGTTGAATGGCTTTGTGTCCTGAGACTGGGGTAATGTTTGAAGACCAGGGGAACATGTGACATTTGTTTTAGATCTTTTTAAAGGAAGCATAATTATTGATCAAAGATAAGCAGCAACTGTGAGAGAGGCACGGGACTCCCTCACAGCTTTCACACCGAGTCCAGTGGATGCTGGAAGGTGACTGGAATGTGCAATTAACAATGTTTGGAGGAGATGAAACTGCCTGAGGGAGCACTTGGTTGGTGGGGCTTGGTGTCCTCCTCTGAGAAACTCTTACGAGCAAGAACTGGCTCATTTGTTGTAAAGCACAAGTCTGGTGAGGAGCAGCTCATGGAGCTGGGGGAGTACAGCCCAGAGAAAAGGAGGCTCAGGGGAGACCATGTCACTCTGTACAACCACCAGAAAGGAGGTTGTAGCAAGGTAGGTATCAGTCTCTTCTCTCAGGTAACAAGGGATAGGATGAGAGGACATTGTCTCAAGTTGTTCCAGGAGAGGTTTAGATTGTATATTAGGAAAAATTTCTTCACCGAAAAAGTTGTCAAGCTCTGGCTGCCAAGAAAAGTGGTTGACTGATCATTGCTGGAGCTATTTAAAAGACATGTAGATACGGGGTTAGAGACATGGTTTAGTGGTGGACTTAGCAGTGATGGGTCAATAGCTGGACTCAGTGACCTTAGAGACCTTTTCCAACCTAAACACTTCTGTGTGTCTATGTTTGGCTGAGCTCATGGTGCTTTTGGTGCAGCAAACTTTGCTTTGGTACAAATGTGATCCTTGGAAAAGAAGAAACTAAGGGAGATCCTAGATCTTGCTCTGTGCCATGCCTTCCTCTCTGCGCTGAGACTGTGAAATCCCTTCCACAGGCAGCAGGCAGTCTGCTCAGCATGGACACAGGATTCATTCCTCTCCATGTCTGTTGGCTCCCAGCAGCACAGAGGTGCTGGGCTCCAGTCCCCGAGGAGCACACCAGCAGCCCTGCTTGCTGAGGAGTCCCTCTGGCCTGATGCTGCTCCCCTCAGCACCAGGGATCTCACGCTGTCCCTCCAAGCCCCAGCCATGTTCCCCAACACAGCTCTTGCTCTTCAAGCATGGTACACTCCATGGGTTGCTTTAGGCAGGTTTCTGTAGACCTGCCAAGCACCTCACCATGAGTGTGGCCTTGGTTTTTGCAGTTCCTCTCTGGCCTGGGTAAAGTGCATGTGCCCAGTGACAAACCTTTCCAACCATTTGCTGAGCCTACTGCGGGCTTCCCTTATCCCAGCTGCAAACTCCACACCCAGGGCTGAGGCTGGAGAGGTAAAAGCTCTTGGCCTGTCATTCCATTCCATTGTTTGTATGAAGGTTGGAGCTCCCTGGCTCTTCAGTGGAGCTCAGGGCCACCTCTCCTGCTGCTCCGGCTGACACCGAGCCTGCCCACAGTGGGACTCAGCTGGCACTGGCTCAGAGCAGGGCTGCTCTCGCTGCTGAAGTGAGGTCTGTTTAATACTTGTCTGCACTCAGTGTGTAAATATTATGAGGAATCTGAAAAAAAAATCTCCTGAAAGCCACTTTACATAGATGTTACCATGAATAGATTATTGCCCATTTATGGCCGAGGGAGAGACTTCGTAATTTACACATGGTTTTATATCTCTGTGATTTCTGTGGCACTGGGAGTAGTCAGCAAAAATCTATTAATAACAAAGAGGACAGAGCTAGGATCTCTGTAATAGGAGAAAGAAGCATGGTAGAAGGGTGATTTATGATTACTGAAAGAAAACAGTTTTATCTGTTTGCTCAAAGGCAAATTGTCTTGTTTAGAAAAAAGTATTGCTATGTAAACAGGGGTACATAATAATTTATAATGAGACAATTTAAGCAGGTGATTCTTCATAAAAGTACAAATAAATGTATTGCTGTTTTGACAATAATCTCCTTAATGGCCAATGTCCCCTTTAATTAGCTCTTGGATACGCTGCTTTAGACTTTCCTTTACCAGCTCCACATGCTATGTGACCTCCTCACAACAGCCTTGGCTTGTGGGGTGGCTTTTGTACAACTGAAACTTGGAAACGTTACCAACCTTTAAAAGAATCTCAGCAGAAGAAAGCCTTGAGATTTTCGGATAACCTTAAAAGCAATGCAGAACGTGGCCTCACTGTAGGCATCAGACCCAGAGGGGTGCTAGAGCCAAGGGAAGCTCTTGGCTCGGCCTTTGCTTATCAGAGTGCATGATAAATCCAGGTTGTTCATGCCATGTGAACAGTGTGGAAAGAAACATGAACATAGAGCCATAAAACAGGGCCACCTTGTCCATGGAAAAATTGCAGTACTGGCAGAGGAGCCTCAGAAATGGCTTTTGTTGGGGTTTTAGAGGGTTGGGAATGGGGGAGAGGAAGAGAAGGAATTAACATAGCAGAAGACACTGGGCTCTGATGCCTCTCACCGTTTGGGTTTCTTTTTGTACTTAGTGAAGTTACATTTTAGGAACACCCCTGTCCTAGGAATGCATATGCAACTATAAATAACTCAAAATGAATGTAAGCTAAAGTCAGCCCACCTGGTGGCTGCAAACACGTTTATCTCCTCTTCTCTCCTTCCTTCCTTCCTGCCTGCCTGCCTGCCTGCTTCCCTGGGCTCAATTTAATCAGAGAGCAGGTGTCTCCCTGCACACCAGCATTGGAAAGATGAAGCAGTCACTTTTCTGTTAAACCAGTGGGGGATTGATCACTTGTGTTGACTTACTTGTGAGTTGGAGCAGGGCAATGCTAGTGCCCTGCAGATGTTTCCTTTCCAAACCTCAGCCAGTAAGAGACAGAGCCAGTAGGTGGGACATGGTGTCTGCCCACCTGAACTGTAAGGAGCAGTTTGCCTCAGGTCTCTCAGAGAGAACACAGTGCTGCACCAGCCGAAGCCAAACATTACCCTGAGTAATGTTTGGACAGGTAGTAGGAACACCCGTCCTGGGGTTAGACCTTTCCTCTACTCCTTTGATCTTTTCTTGGACTCTTAACAGTTACCAGTTATGATCTTCTTTCCATCACAGCTAAAGGGTGATAAACAGACATAAACAGTTGAATGATTTTGTTTAGTCAGACCTTTTTTATGTAAAAGGCATCTGTTTCATGTTCCTTTCAAAGAATATCTTCAAAGACACCAATTTCTTCTGGCATAACCATGTTGATCCAAATCTAACTTGGAGGCAAGACAAGGCAGAGCTGCTCAGCCAATTCCTACTCTTGCAAGTGGTCACCAGCACTGGACATTTTCTGGACGTGGAACTTGCTGCAAGGGAACACCGAGCTGTTTATCAGCTTTTCCAGTAATTCTCATGTAGACATGTACACATTACCTAAATTTTTTCCCTCTGCATTTCCATATATGTAACAAGAGTAAAGAGAATTTTTCTAAATAGCTTCTGGGTCTAATGTATGATCTATGTAATCAGGCCCAACAGGTAGCCTGCAGGCCAGGTCCTGCATTCAGCTTCGAGGTGTTCATTTTAACAGTCCTCTAAGGACGACCTACTGACTTTGCACGTCAGCTGATGCTTAGACCTGTGAACAGTGTGGGGTATGAGGGGGGGTCCCAAATGGGGGCAACCCCACACTGCTCCAAAGGCCAGCTCATCCTAGAAACACTTTCTGTTTGGATGGAAAATGGAGATGCACAGCATTGGCCCCGTGTTTGGACACAGGTTTTATTTTTATCTTTGCGTGTGTAATGGATTCATACAGAGAATAGTAATTGCAAATGTCAGGTTTTACCCCTAATGAAAGACACCAAATATATTGGCAAGAAAGTAAAATCTGTGGCTGTTCTGATGCCATTTGTTTCCTTTCAATCAGCTTTAAAAAAAGACAGCAGTGGTGCATTGGCAGAAGCTCCGGGCACTGGCCCGAGGAGGAAGGTGGATGGGAGCCTGCCCTGATGTCCATTCTCCATGTCCCCACCAACTCAGCTACTAATGATCCTCCTTAAATCTCATTTCTCAGCCTGCCTCTCTATATGGTGGTGTTGCACCTCCACAGGAGTTCAGAGGCTGCCTCTTCTACTTGCCAACCCAGTCCAGAGGGGGCCACCTCACTGATGGACAAAGGTTTGACCCTCAGGGACTGCCATCACATTTCCTGGGCAAATGCACTGTTCCCAGACACTGAAAAGTAGTAAGACTTTCTTCTATATTATTATTTTTAACCAAAAGGTTCATGGGAGAAGGAGCTCAGGGGGTCTGAAGTGAGATACATCCAGGGTAGGAGATGCTTGGGAACAACGTCTTGCTGAGAATTTCAAAGCAGCCATCTCTGATTGGCTTGCACTTGTCAGGCAGGCTGCTTGCATTGCCAGGAGATCTCAGCAAAGAACCACCCAGAGATGGTCAGAAACTCTGTGGGGCAGGAGAAGAAAGGGCCAAATGAGTCCAGATGACAGAGGGGAGGGGTGTCGTTCACAGGGAGCTGCAGAGAAAATAAAAGACAAGTCAAAAGGAAAGAAATCCTTACTGCTGTGCTTCTGTTGGATAGGCTAAAACAGAGATGTTGAAAGAGGAAAACTGAAACTGAAAGATGTCATCACCCACAGTTCTTCAGCTGATCTTCTAAATACGTTGAAGCCCAACACATTTTTTAAGAAGGTATCCATCCCTCTTGCAAATCCAGAATTATGT
The DNA here is from genome assembly GCA_025920805.1 of Petroica traversi. Taxonomy (NCBI): domain Eukaryota; kingdom Metazoa; phylum Chordata; class Aves; order Passeriformes; family Petroicidae; genus Petroica; species Petroica traversi. The sequence goes on from JAHLSL010000061.1 coordinate 2,563,175, forward strand.
CCATGTTGCCAGTACTCTCCATGTTCATACTACTGTAAAATATGCTGTATGCTGAATGGATTGCATACAGCATGAGGTGGTCTTTCCAAGTTCATGGCTGCCTGCTACATAGAGACTCTTGCTTCAGTATCAATTCTGCTGCTTTTCTCCAGAGTGTGATTAGATTAGTGAAACACAGCAGGCACTACCACCACTCTTACTGTGTCTTTTGAAAGCTTATATTGCTCTCAGCTTTCTTTGATTTTATTCTTGATAGCTGTAGAATTCCACATGACTATAGAAAAGAAATTATTGGCAGTTCAATTAGGGCTTCATTAACAAATTTAATTGGCTCTCTAAAAGGTTTGTTGCTGTGCAAGGTTCAAATCTTCCACCCATACAAGACCTTTTCCCATTTTTTCTTTATTATTGCGTGTATAAATTTCTTCTCATTTTGTTAATGTACATAACTTTCTTACTGAACACAGGCTGGAACAAAGGGCTCAATAATATTTAATAGGTTTTTTTGCATTTAATTTTTTGCTTTTTTTTTTTTTTTTTTTTTTTCCACTGGGGCTTTCAGCTTTGATCTCAACACTACCACAGTTAATAGAGATGACTACAGTAAATGCTGAAGTCGGATCAGGCAAAAAATAAGTTTCAGAATACTTAGAAGAGAATGTGTTTTCAAATCTCCTGGACTTGCAATTCATCCTAGAGTTCTTAGAAGCCAGCAGAAGCAATTGCAGACCCAGTTGTCAGTGTCTTTGGATAATCAAGGAGGATGGTAATGTTTCAGAGTTCTGAAAAAGACATTTTATATATTTAAATATATTCAGAAAGGGAGAGAAAGAAGCTCTCAGGGAATTATAGACCAGTCTGGCAAGCTTCAGTTCTCAGAAAAATACTGAGAAAATTAAGAACATAGAAAAAAAAAAAAGGGTAGCCTTTATCTTGGCTTGAATTGGAGTATCCTGGTAGATACTGGTAATACTGATAAAGTTCCTCATCTCAACTGCTTACAAGACATGTCCACCAGAGACTGGATATTCATTTGTATAGCATTCTCAGATAAACACCAGTGAGTCAGGGAAACAACCAGTGAGATCAGCAAGGCTTTGATATGGCTCCACAAAACCCTCTCAAGAGCAAGCTAAGCAAATATGGACTAAATAAGTAGTAAGGCTGCTAGAAAGCTGTGCTCAAAGGATAGCTATCAGAGGTCCATGACTAGACTTGAAGGCCTTATGGAATAGATTTATGGACCAGTCTCAGGCCAAGCAGAATCCAATGTATCCTTTAATGGTCAATGGACAACAATCTCACTTTTCAATGAGGAGAGAAATGCCTTTGAAAGGCATAAAGCATTTCTTATGCTGGCATTGTCCCTCTCCCCCATTCTGCTCTGTTATGGTCTTATCTTACTGTCTTTATTGTCTTTCTTTCCCTCTCCCTGAAAGGCAGCCCCTTTTGTATCAATAGTTTTTCTGATAATACTACCTCATAAATAGAAATATTTTTCTGCAGTTTCACATTCAAAGGAGGTGTTTTAACCCTTAGGTTTTTAAGCACACAAAGGTAAATCATGGGTTTTTGTTCCTTTTTTCATTCTCAGAATGGTAATATGTTGTGCCCTCTCAGTGACATTGCAGCTTCCTCTCACACCTATAGGATAAAATCTCTGTATTAAAGGTTTAAACAAAAGTGTGGTCTACAAGATTAAAAAGAAATAGAAGGATAATTAAAAAACCAAAACTGTTAAAAAGCTGAGAGATGCTCATTTTCATCCTATGTTAGAGATTTAAACAACAGACTTAAGTGGCAAGCCTACTTGGCTCCATGCAGAGTCAACCCAGAGAATGAGTGAAGCATTTCTGGTGGGTGATTCATCCCGACTCACACCCGAGTTACCTGCTCCCACTGCAGGGCTCAAGGGAGACTGGGCTTCTGGAAGGGGCCTCAGCCAGGTGGCCAGGAGGTGCTGCCAAAGGCACTGCTGTGCCAGGAACCAGTGAACCTGCTTAGCTAAAGGAAGGGGTCAGCAAATTCTTAGGGAGAGTGGTAATTGCAGAAAGGAATATTGTCCAGAGCTGGTGAGGCAATATCACAGCCTTGTTCCTTGAGTGCTACACAGGACGGTAATTTGCTCCAGGAACTCCATTTTTAGAATTAGTTGTCCTAAATTGTGTTGATATTTAATTTTTGTAGATTTTTTTTTCCTGGTAAAAAAACTTGCTTTAGCTGAAGAAAAGGTTGGTAAAGCTGTGGGTATGTTTTGTCGTTTTGCTGATCTAGAAGTGAGAAAAAATAAAATCCTATCTAAGTGGAGCTGGGGAATGGTACTTTGACCCATCTCTGCTTCCTGTAAATCCTTATCTCCTATCTTTGGTTTCACCCTTTGCTGTAATTTCTGCCTCCAGGTGATCCTGGTTGGTTGGAGTGTTTCTTCCTTCCCAACTCAAGTGAATAGACCATTTCAGTTTTGTACTAGATACCCGAGGGATTTAAAGTAGGAGTTCCATTGACTCAGCTTTCAGCTACATGTCAAGCTTATTGTTCAGTTTCCCCCAAGAAAATGGGTGTTTATTCACCTGGGGAAGTTTGTCTGAACTGGGAGAGCCCTCCAATCATCTCCCAGGAGCAAAGAGATAATTTTTATCTCTACAGCTGTGTTTCTAGGACGTCTCCATTGCCCTCTTCTTTTCTGTTTCATAAACTTTATCTTCACTCACAGCCGTTCCTCAAAACCAATGCTTCTTATCATCTCCCTTCTGGCCTGAAAGATGTTCAGCATCCACCATCACCATCCACCATCCTTTTGTCACATCTTCCAGCAAAAATTTTAGAGTGTGAGCTCATGGCCAGCACTGCCAAGGGGAGCACCCCAAAACCACTTGCATGAGTCCCTCTGGACTGTCCTTTGGTACAGCCACATGAGGAATTAGGTGTGCAGGACTGCTTGTCCTTGTCCTCCTCCATTACTCAATACTCTCCTGTTGTCTGCAGTGCTATATTTAAACAGTGAACTCCTTGGAGCACACCCTGTCCTTTCTTTTGTGATTGCACAGTGCCTCATAGAATGGGATATTGCTTCATGGCTTGTGCTCCTCAACATGGACACAAAGCAAACACATAATATTAATACTACTAAAAGTCTTTCCTTACTTCTTGCTTTTGTCTTTCTTTTCTTTGTTTATTTCTTTGATTATTTTCTTCTTCGCTCGTACAACTATGCTTATTTCATTTAAATAAAAGAATGACTCTGATGCCGCTTGGTTTTTATCTTCCCAAAGAATGTTCACTTCTTAATCCAAAGTTAAAAATACTGAATACTGAAATGTGCAATGTGGAGGTTGTTTTTAATAAAATAATTTGTCTTGGTGGGCACTGCTGTTGCTTGGGAAAATACTTAATTCTGCCTCAGCAAAAGTCTATGCATAGTATTGAAACCAATCCCTAATTATTTTGTTTTTCTTTTTACTTTGATCAATATCTCAAAGAACAGCTCTTTTGTATTAAAAACCTCCAAAGTCTCTTACACCTTCTTTTTGATCACTCTAAGAACTGCTACTGAATAATTAAGTTTGTTCTTAGAAGGCATCTTCACTTCCTCCAGATGCATCACTCAGCATGGCATACAAACTATGAGACTTATATCTGCAGCTTGTAAATTGCAATTTTTTTTTTTACTGCAAATAGCAAACTTGCCTCCAAATCTTGTTTTAGTTATTCACAAACTATTTGTATATATGAGAAAAGTGTACCAAGCAGTTTTGGCTCTTTATTGGAGAGAAGATAGCCACAATTTATACAACACTCTATGATCAGTATCATTGAGGCAGTAGAAGTCTTACATGCAATCCCCATTTCTTCACGAGGGACCTGAACCCTGTTTCCCCAGAGAGTGATCTGAACAGCAGACTGAGGAGTATTTATGTAAAAGGACTGACCACAGACTTCTTATGCAGTCCTGCTGGGGATGGGATATGGCAAAAACCTTAATAATTTTGCTGTTATTTTGCTTCAGGGATAGAAAAGAGAGGCAAACATTATAGCAATATATGAATTGTTAATAAAATTTAAATTTTTGTATGGTTTTTTTTTTTGCTAGTAAATGCTGTTACTAAAAACTGTATTTAGGTAAACAAAAGAAATTACAAAATTTAAGGTATAAAATGCCAAATTGTCATAAATTTCAGCTTAGGCAGCAGCCTGATGGAAAAGTAGACAAAGGATGGGACTGCATTTTTAGTATGAGCAACCTGTTCTCCGTTCATATGTTCACTGCATCTCAGAGAATTAATGGTTCTATAAATGAGCCACTGAAATGGTAAGAGTTATCTACATATTATATTTATTTTATAATAGCTGTTAATCTTATACCTGATTTGATAACACAGATCATCACATCTTGATTTCTGTGTGCTTAATTTAAACAGTAATTAACTGTGCATTATATATGCAAATTGCAATGCAGAAGTCTCTAAAAGTAAATGAGGATGGGGCTGTAGTCCAAAAGGAAGTGTACAAAGCTGTTGCTGGATTCCTATGTGAGTGCAAAAAAGGAGACCAGTTGAAGAAACAGAATAGCTCCTCTATTATAGACCAGTCCATGACTGTAGGTTTCCAGACACATGGTGAGGGGCAAAGGAAGGTATTAACCCAAGGGGCCACATCCACCCGAGCCTCATGACCAGAGTATCCCTCTGGGCAAGTTATGCTACCATAAAATTTGGCTGCTTTCGTGGCTCAAAGTGAACAGAAGAGACCCAAAATGCTGTAGGAGGGGATGTAAAGGACAATGTTTCCCCTTGGGGAAATGAAAGAAATAGATAACTAAAGGTGAAGTGCAAATACACAGTGAACACAGGCTGCCAAAATTCAGTACATTGCCCTTCACTCCAGACCTATGATTTACCTCTGAAACTGAGCTGAACGGGACATCTAAATAGTTGTTTTTGTGTGCTGAAGCCCAGTGGCAAACCAGATGGAATGAATGAAAACACAAACCTTTTATGACAATGGCTCCATTACCTTAACAGCAACTGAGGCTCTTGTTTCATGGTCACATCCACAAGAAAGTTCATATCCTGGTGGAGATAAGTCCTGCGTCCCCAGCTCCTGCACACATTCCACCCGTCCTCCCTTTTACCAACACATAGTTATGTGGCTAGGAAATAAATTGGCTCTGGGAACTCACCTGGATTAAAATAAGCCTGTTTTCCTCTAAAAAGAATTTCCCCCAAGCCCCCTCAGCACTGCCTTTGGGGTGAGCCACTGACACAAAAACCCTGGGTGAGGTGGCAGCAGCCTGCTCTCACTCTCTCTCCTTTTGGGGACATCAACTTCTCAGGATCAAAACTGGTCAGAAATAGAAAAGAATCCCAAATGATTCTAAGTTTTATGGAAGGGATTATAAAATTTCGCCAGCCCAAACTTCTGTATAAGGCAAATAAGCTGTCTATACACTTTTTTCTCCACTGTTGTTAAAAGCTTTCGGTGAAGGATGGCATTTTAAGAATCAAGATAGAACAAGGGAAAATTTCTCTCCTCTGTCTTCCTGAGTCCATATAATCCTATTTCCTTCCTTTTGACTTATCTTTACATATGTACCTATTGAGTTGTGGAAGAGATTTGAGTGATGAGTGAAAATTGCCTATGGTCTTCAATGTACCTATAGAAAAGCCCACATTAATATTCCTTAGGAGATGGAGGAAAAAATACCTCAGCATGTACACACCTTCAGTAGGTATTTGTTTTTAAAAATAGGTATGTAAACAGCCATGCTGGAACTTGCAAAACTCCTTGGTGTAATTATTACTGTCCTATGACTGTATCCCTAATACTGTCCTATGACTGTATACCTACATGATGAACACTCTTTTAAAATAGTTCAATGTAAACATTTGACAAGTTAAGAAAAAATGTTCTTGGAAACAGGTTCCAGTGGGTTATAGTATGAAGAGATGTAAGTTCCTTGAAATGTTTGAGGAAGAAATTTTTTATATTGCTAAAACATAAACTACTGGAGCAGTCTGTTCTCCAGGAACCCATATGGGATGCAGTGCTGGAGCACTACGTGAAGAACTGCAGCCCAAGTTCTCTGGGAAAGACATGTGTTGGAGAACTGTGTCTCATTGTCTCATGTGATGCACCCCACACCAGAGTAGGGGAAGAGCATGAGGAACAAAACAGAAAGAACTTGTGATGAACTGACTGCAATCCCCATTGCCCATGTCCCTGCATTTCTGCTGAGGAGGAAGAGAAATTAAGAAAGCAGCTGGGCTCAGGAAGATGGAAGGGATGGAGGGGAAAGGTATTTTAAGATCTGGTTTATTTCTCATTGTCCTACTCTGATTTAATTTGTAATAATCTCCCGGGTTGAGTTTGTATTGACTGTGACAGTAACTGGTGACTGATTTCTCCCTGTCCTCATCTCAACCCACAAACCTTTCATTACATTTTTTCTCCCCTGCCCAACTGAGAGGGAGAGTAATTGATTGGCTTGGTGGGCACCTGGCATCCCGCCAAGGTCAGCCCTCCACCACACATGGTGTGCTGGAAATGAGACATTCAAAGCACCTTTGGCAGGCTTGTAGTGTGTAAAGTATGAAAAACTGGCCATGAGAGTAAAAACCAGGCTGCCTAGAGATACACAGCAGGAATATAACCACTGTCTTGGCAATGTGGGAAGACCATATGCTTGGTCTCAATATGAGGAAAATTTCAGCATACAAGGATGCTCCAAAGTAATCCAACCCTCACAGATGTCTGTTGCCCCTAAGTAATCCTATTATAGACCAATACTTTTAATTTTACCCATCTGCTAATCTTCAAGGTCGCTTCTCCAGCCTTTCTCACCCTGCAGGCATTCCTCAAGTCAGCATCATCTCCTCTGGCCCTCAGATCACTAAGTCTGCTGTTCAACATGGCCAGGACACAGCCAACAGATTCTACCTTCTTTGTCTCTACTTTTGGTCATCTACTGGTGATTGTAAACACCTCAAACTGGCATTGTTCTTTATCTCATGCTTTTATTATGAACCTTGGATATGCATCTCCAACTGGAAGTTGTTCAAACAGTGCTTGAAGAAACTTTTGCTTCTCCATCATCTACAGTTTAGTGAAAACATTATTTATGTGAGACACTGTATTATCTTTCCCTTGCTCATCTAAGCCCTGCACCACAGAGTCACAGGGGCTATGAGATACACTGCCTGGGTAAATAAATGTGACAACAATGTTTGCAGTTACTCCTTCTGGAACAGCACTGCCACGTAAGGTCATATTTATTTTCATAGCCTTTGTTTTCTGACCTGTTGATTATAAGACCTTTTTGTTTTGCTCTTCTGACTAAGCTGTTTGTCTTTTGTTGTATCTCATCTGGTGATGAATAGATATCCTCAGCAAACCAAGACTGCTGAACACCCCTGGGACTCCAGTCTCTATGCAGATATTTGTTACACAGCACCATGAGGCACTGCAGGGAAATGATGTCCCTTCGCCTATGCTAGCAGTGGCATCAAAGCAATGATTTAATTACCTGTGAACTGAGAAAGGTTTTGGAAAATATAAATGAGTTTGCAAAGAAATCTGTAAATTTTCATTGTCTTTCTACAACAGCATTGTTGTCAAATGCTTTCCTATAATCACTGAAGTGTAAGAGCTTGCTACTAATTTTTTGTTCATTAGGATTATGTAATGTAATGGTATGGTCAATGAACAAAGTTCTGGGAAGGAAACACAGCTAAGCTAGCTCTGCTTAGTGGCTAGTCTTCAGAATAATTGTACAAAACCCTGTAATGGGCAGGAACAGTTTTTATCTCCAGTTGTTTTCTTACGCAATTCTGCCATGGTGGATTTCCTCCTTTCCTTTGAGGTGAATTTTGACCCTGCTCCCTGCTGTAGTTCCATTCTTTATATCACTTTGGATCCTTTCCTATCCTTGCTGGCAGTCTTAATAACTGTAGCTGGCTGCTGGAAGCTTCCAGTTCACCCTGTGCAATCCATGTGATTACCCAGACCTTTTCTCTTACTTACATTGCCAGGTTCAGTCTAGTGTCAGCTGGGGTCTATTTGGTGTACAATAGACATAGTCCAGGATCCGTGTTGGAATACCCTGCATGCCCTATGTGTTTTTGTGCTTCTAGTGATTCACTGCTTCTTCCTTCCTTTGGAAAGTCCCTACACATCCTCAGCCACATCCGTGAATGTGTTTGTCACAGGACTCTAGGTCTAGCCCATGTGATTGAAAAGGGATTCCAAGTCCTTCTAGTCAGAAAACTCATCTGAAGAGAAGAAATTGAGAACAGTGCTGTGATGCTTCCTATTGCATGACTGAGCCATCGACTCTGGGCGATCAATTCTAACCAGAAAACACCCATTTCCATAGCCTGTGCAATCATATAACTAAATCTATCACTATACTACAAATCCTGCCAAGAGTAAAGATGGATCTAAATATGAAATGCTCAAATTGTATAAAATGCTTCTACTCTTGTTCTTCCAGAGAGCCACATAGAAGCCTCTTAATCAAAGGTATTGTTTTTTCTCTTACTTTCTTTCTTGACCTACTGTCAGAAGTACCTGTCTGTTTTACACATAAAATATCAACCCAGGAACTCTATTCAAGCAATATAGTTTATGCAATCTTATACACTTGTGAATAAACAAGTGATATTAGTGTGATAGACATTTGTAAATTACCAAGTGTTGAAGGGTCATTTCTGGTTTTACTAACATTAAAACACTACAACCCAACTGATCACCGTTAATAGGTATTAAACTAAATGAGCTGTGAAAATTATTGACAGTGCTGGAGAAGTTTCTGTGGAGATCAGTTGACCCCTGCCACCCAAGAGCCAAGTGCTTTACAAACAGTGTGCACCTACTCCTGAGCCCTTGGATAGCTGCTGGAGTCACTGAGACCATGGTAAGCATTGACTTTTTGACACTAAGACACAGAATGTGAAGCTTCTCCATTTGTTATGCACTGTGAACCAGCAGGCCAACAAGCTTCTGCCAGTAAATCCAAATGCTGTCATCAAAGCAGCTGCTCAGAAGCACAGAGGTATGAATTAATAGATCCTGACAAAGTCAAGCTCATAAATAACTTAATCAAAATACATGAGCGTGTCAGATGATAACCTTTTCCTTTCAGTACTAAAGATTAACAAAAGGCTCATTGTCACGAAATCACAAAAGGTTGCTGAGGCTATTTTTTGCTGAGTTTCTTAGGAATTGGAGGATAGCTGGCAATTCCACTTACAAATATTTGCCTTCCTAGTAAGGCAGAAGAAACTTGGAGGGCTGAAAGAATGATGGCTGTTCTGCATCTGCAGAAGGCAAATGAGCTCTGAAGCTGTAATCCCTGGTCAGGATACCTTCTCTTGCTATACAAAGCTGGAAACCTCTATTAAAATGCATGTTCAGGATCTGACCCTGATTTCTGGGACCAGGCTCTAGCCAATCCACCTGGAAAGTGGCTTCCAAAGGCAGCAGCCAAGCTGACTGACCTCTCTGGGTGCTCTGGGGAGTGCCTGCTGTGCTGAGCAGTCCCAGTCATTTTCTCATCATTCAAAAGCTCAGCGCCAGCAATCTGCATGCCTTGCTTGGCAGCCATCCCAGTAGCACAAGAGCACTCTGTGATGGGCTCTTTGAGTTTCTAGGCTCTTGTGACTATTTTTCAGACCTTGTAACAGCAACATTTCACGCTATCTTCCACAGTTTATGGACACAATGGCACTGAAAGTGAAATATTAGGCATACACTTTTCAAGGGACTAAGCAAACCCTTAGAGATGATCAGGGATTTTGAGCTCTTCTTCTTTAAGGAAAATATATCCATACATACGGACACCCTCCCCCAAAGAAGGATGGATTTGGAACCTCTGCTCTCAGACAGGTCCCATTCTTGCATGTGGAATTCCAAGAGCAGTGACAGATTAGAAACTCATGCCAAAGTCGCTCAAGCATTTAATAGAGTCTGAAGAAGGCAGTGTCAATCTTTCCTTTGTCCATAATTACTTTAGCAGAAGTATGCAGGCTCTTCACATTCTCTGCATGGTTCAAGTGAAGCAAAATCTCATCTAAGTGCAGCAATCTCAGGGCATTAAATTACATTTAACCTAAATTGTTAACTGTTGTTGATTCTCCATGTTATAATTACATTGGCTAGAAATGGGATCAAGTCAACAGCGTGGAGGAGACGTCAGTGGGGTGACTGTGAAGTGACAGGCAGCAGCACCAATCCCCAACCCCTGCGCGCAGCTCGTGTGCGCCCGCAGCTCCCGCCTGGCAGGGCTCAGGGGAGGAGGGGGGCTCTGCACATATGTCCAGAAATTGCTGCAGTGGATGGCTTGGCTCAGCTCTCGCTGCTATTTAAAGGCACATGAGCTGCATGTTAAATTGGGCATTAGTATTTGCCTGGCTCTCCAACATACAGCGGGTCTGGCTGCTATGCACACATTGAGGACAAAATGCAGAGCCCACAAGCACAGAAATTGCACTGACTCCTATTTCTCCTCTCCAGATGACAGTTTCATAAGGGCAACTCCCTAAAACAGAACAGTATTAGCAAATTAGGATTATGGTTTGCCACTGTGCTTTGAGCTGCCCAGAAGTGCTCGGTTTGTTCCTCAAAGTGCCAGCTCTGGACTTTTAGTACAAGCAAAGAAAGAGTATTTGCAAGCACTTGCAAGATGAAAAAATAAAGAGGATTTGTCTCTTCCATCACCAAAATACTCAGCATGAGTGCCCATTGCTAGTAGCTATTCCAGCTCTGCAGGAGGTGGCTGTAAAATCTCAGGACACCTGAAGATTTACAGTGGGCTCATTCTAGGAAAATATAACAAGGAATTCTGCTAAGTCCTTAAATTGCTCTCTAAAATACCTGTCAGCTGACAAGCAAAATATTACCAAAAAGGTTTAAAAACACAAGTGAGTAAGAGAGGAACAACAGCTCAAAGAAACTGAATCTGTGTCTATACTAGCAAATTAAATGTGCCTGGGGCCATTCCCTGGCACTGAGGCCAGTTGGCAAGGAGCTGCCTGCATCCATAACATTAAACTGCCTTACCCTCCAAAACAGGGTGGTCACGTGGAAACTGGTTCTGGGAGCAGTCCCTGGACCATGGTGGGACTGAACTCTACCCAGGAGCTGGTTGGGACAGAGCTACCTGGCACTGGTCAAAATGTATCAAGGTCTGTGCTAAAAATTTGTGGTGTGGAGAAGAGGGAGTGTTGAAGGATGTTCCTGGTACTGTTAAAGGTAGTGGTATTGATGTAGCCTGAGAGGTTCAACCACTGATATGGACAAAGGAAAAAGAAAGAATAGGAGCAATATCACCTTTTTAGGTTCCTGGCTGGGAGCATAAGGACGTGTAAGATCTGTACTTTGCCCTGAAATCCTTGCTGGCAGGAATCACAGCCCTTGAGCCATGGGTGGGCTCTCACCTCCTCTGAAATACAGCTTTTTGTTTTGCCAAAGAGCAGCCTTTTATTTATTTTTTTATGTATAGCTTTTCCTATGACTGTTTACAAAGCTTTGTTTTACTGTAATTTGCTTCCTTATTGTTCTGCACTCTGCAATTGCTGATATGTATGTACTTTCACCTCTCAACTCTTTTCCATCTTTGAATTTAATTTTCATGACAATAGATGGCAAACATAAACACTGAATAAGACAGCCACAATATTTGCTGTGATGGAAGACATCAGCACCTAGTTTTTTAAAACAAAACAAATTTAAAAAACCCAAATCCCAGGAAAGATGGCTTCCTGCATCTAATGGCAGCTCCTTTTGTAAATATGAACAATGTAGAGCAGGCTGGCCATGGAGTTGGGCTGTAGCTTCTTAACACCATGTGTTCAGGGGCAATGCTCATGTCAGTTACTCTCACAATCACTCATTTCCATCATGCAACTGACATTTCTTGGCAGGATTTCTTAAAAAAATTGTATCAGGTCCCTAATCTAGTTCAAAACAGAGTCCTGTAAACTGTTGTACTGTCACAGCTGAATGGGCTGAAGGCCAGCAGAGAGGACACAAGAGAATGGGAGGCAGGGATGGTACTAAATATTGAATTTATAGTTGCTCTCTCTTTCTAATGCCTGCAGCTTTTGCTTTCTCCTCCAGCTGGGGGTGAAAGCATAAACTGAGGAGATAGTGAGCTCAGGCTTTCACAGCTGTTCCATTGCTTGTTTTCTTTGCACCCTCCTTCCTTCTCAGACTCCAGTGATGGTTTGTGCAGATAGTCCCATGCTCCTGTACTGCTTTGGCAAAGCAGTGCTGAAGCTTCCTGTTTCCAAGAAGGTATCACTCAGAAGGCAGGATGTTTTCACAACAAACATCAGTTCCTTTTGCCTGTATAAGGTTGGTAGATCTGGCCAATGCAACCACCCATTTGAAAGCAAGTCACCATTCTAGCAGGACTTCCATGATCACTTAGGTTACTTCATAGATCTCTTTTTCTGCATTCACCTTCACAAAAAAAGATTAACAGCTATCAGATGTTTAATGCAATTAACAGCACTGTGGAAAGGGGAAGAACTGACACTAGAAGAGAAGGAAGAGATTATGGAATGCTCCTTCAGTTAGATTTTTTTCAGCTTGATTGGGTCTAATGAAAATCTCTCTACAGTATTAAGGGACATGGCTGAAGCAATCATGAAGGTGTTTGCAGCTAAAACCAGCTCTCAGGCATCTGTGGTTGAATTATCCAGTTTGTAGATTATCTGTGCCACAGAAAAAGAGCTAGCTAGTGTCTGACATGGCTCATTAGCACCAGCACCACATGTACAAAGGCTTGCATATTCCAGAGTCAGGTCTGGAAATAGTCCAGCTACTTCCAGCTACTTCCATTCAGGGCAAAGGTAAAGTTTTCTCTATGAAAACCCATCTGGATGTGAGCAGACTGCTACATCAGTACCTGTGTTGTATTCCCTGCTGAGCTCCTGGAGAATCATCACAATTCATCACAGGCCTAGGCACAGCCTAAAGGAAGTAGTTTGGGTAATTTCAAACTTGTTAGGTCCATCTAAAAAGCAACACTTAACATGAGTTCCAACTACATCTAATTGGATCCAGGCTAAACTGGTAAAAAGCCTTGGACGATCTCTGTTCTGTCTTCTGACAGTCCTGCATGGTTCCTTGTATCCATCATCCTGAATGGGGAGCTGGTGATATCTTGGAGGATTGGTGAAGCTGCAGAAGACTGGAACAGAGGTAAACATTAAAAGACCTGGTATGGGTCAGATCAAAGTCATTAAAAGGCTGAATAAGAAATTGCAGGTTGGCCTGTCATGGGGGGGACAAGAAATTAGATACAAACTAGCAGCCCACAGTGCTTGGCCAAGAGTAAGTCCCACTGAAACAAATTAATTTCTTTCTACGTTTTGATCCAGCCCTGCCTGTGCCTGTGGCTTCTCTTGCTCCTGGCCATGGGTGTTGTTTTCCAGCATTTGCTAAAGATGCAGAGATGATGTCTCCAGCTCCAGTGCTTGGGTGCTCCTCACTGCAGCCCTTTTCCTAGGAAATGAGGTGGCTTGATGGTGTCACTTCTACCTGGCACTGACTGATCCATACTTCAGCACTAACCTTTTCTGACCAGCCTTTCTCAAATAAAGGGTCATTTTACTGCTCCTGGTTCTTGACTGGCAGAATATCAGTTGCTACTCAACTGCAACAAGCACCAAAAGGGTTTTAGCCAAATCGCAATGCAGTATGAGGAGACAGAAATGTTTAAATAAGGTATCTAAACAATCCTGTACCTTTCCACTAATTACAACAGAGTAAGAAAGAAAATTAAATACCATCCTTAAAGTCTCTTTAAGTAGCAGTTTAATTCTAAACTGGATTTATGTAGACATTAAAGTTCCTCTATTACAACAGCACTCTACTTGTACACTAAGTAATTATTTGACTGGGAAATTATATATATGTTCTTCCATGCCCTGAGATATTAAGATACACATTTAAAAGAAGAAAACCTACAACTCCAGACATTGCATCCAGGTAAAAGTGTAGGGATCTAATAAGAGACACTCTTGTCTTCCAGCAAAAAAAAACTGTCAAAGACCCAGCACTAACATGCTGCCCCTCACACTTTTCAAAACACATATGCTCTATATGCCACATCCAAGAAACTTCCTTTTCTGATTCATCAGTGCTGAATAGTGATCAGTATTTTCCAGTCCTTCAACTGATTAACACCTTATTCATCACATACCTGAAGGGAGGCTGAATTACACCCGTGACTCAGATTTTTCTCTTACAATAATTATACACCTACAGCAGAAATGGAGGTTTCATGACTTTGTCACTGCAGGTAATGGATGTGTCTGTGTGCTGACAGTGATGTGACTTATCCACCTGCCTGTCCCCTGGCTATCTCAGAGAGATGGGAGTGACTCAGCTCTGGGGTACCAGGTCACATCTCATTCTTCACTAGTTCCTTCTTGTTTCCCTCCTCTTTGAATTTTGCTCTGTATTTGTAGGAAAATCTGGGACAATCAATCCCAAGATTACATTTTAAGGCAGATTAAGTGTCTCAGTTCGAGGATCTCACCTCACTGCAGATGTCACTGCACACCCATCTGTATCAGAGCTGGCTGATCTGGGCTCCCCTTTAGTCACTGGGGGGAAATCAGGCCTGATTCACCCCCACTAAATTAAATATCAGCATTAGCATGAGGTGACTCCTGTTATAAAGGTGTGGGTTCCCTTGCTGACTCCTGACACAGCCTGCAAGACGTGTTCTAGCAGTGATGGCTGTGCTGCAGAAAACCTGCAGTGATGGGTGATGCATCCTGCTCTGGGTGAGACAGAAACATAAAAATAAAATAACCTGCTCTGTTATCCAGACATAGTCTCCCACCCTCTCTACATGACTTATTGCTCTTTCTTTTGTTATATTTTTGTTGCACAGATAATATTTGGGCAGATTCACTGGATTAATTGGCATGACAAATACAGGGCAAAATGAAGTTCTTTTATGCTCATATAAAAGAGCACTTCATCTATTGACATAAAATGCCCGAGGTGGCTTTTCCCTCTGCCCCACCCTCAAATCAACAGGCTTCTAATCTAAAGTAATATACAATAAAAAATGTATACTCATACCAGAATAAACTGGACACTCTTCAGCCTCCAGCCACCTTGGGAAGGTTCTTGGGACTGATACAGCTGTGCCAGTCCTCCAGTGCCAGGACTGTTCCCATTATGTTCCCCTGTGTGCAATGGGAAAGTCCCAGGAGAGCCAGGGACAGAAAAGCCTGGCACTCCCCCGGGGTACAGAACACCCGTTCTGCAGACAGCAGGGTCTGTGGCCCCTGTGGTGGCAGGAGGTTGCACAAGTAGGTGTCAGAAAACCTTCAGAAACTGCCGTGTAAACCGGCTAGAGACTAATCTGGCCTTTTGATTTACTGTGATTTCCACTTTGGTGCTGCAGCCCAGCACTGCAGGCAGTGCACCTGAGTGCCCACCAGCACTGATATGGTCTTTCAAAAAAAATAATTGCCAATTTGCCAAGCTACAGATTTAGAGACCTAGTTTCAAAAGAGGCAGCATAATAGTTCTTTTCAGGATTTGAAATGCTCCATTTGATGGTTTCCGTGGGGTTTTTTCATTATTTATTTTGATGTATACATCTTGTAAAAGGATAGTATCTAATCCTAGCTCTAATGCCACTGGCTACTTTTAAAATATAGCTGTATCATTAAGGCTTTTGCCCAACAAACCTTTTGGGAGGAAGAGAGAGAACACGAAGAGCCTAGCAACCACTAAAAAGCCACAACATTTTAACAAAAAACATTTATCAAATCACATATAAGCCCTTTCAGGATTAAAATCAATTTAAGTGAAAATAAATTTAAAGAAGGATTATGGCAATTTAAATACAATTATAAAAGTGCAGCCTAGATAGGTAGGTACAAAAGAGAGATTAAAAGTTTCCCTGCATTCACAGCAACTTTTCTGTGAAGCCTTGGACCAAACCAAAAAATGGGTATAACATGGAGGAGCACCCAAAAACCCCATCACATGACGTGGTTTCTGAAACAAAGCACCCTAAGTGTGGCAAACCCCAAATATTGCTGGGCTGAGAACAGCCAGACTCAGACTCAGTGGCTTCCACTTCTGAAATATGCCACCCCACCAACTTAAGGCCATGTTGGTTTTGAGCAAGAGGTGTGAAAATCTATTTTTACATCATAGATACTTGTGATGAATTTTTTTGAGTGCCGTTTTATAAGCATATTTATGTAGGCTTTTTTCCTTCTAGGCCTTTAAAAACCACATTCAGGACAAGATGTTCTATAATCCAACCTTCTCGACATTGTTTTCCACCTTCATGCTCTGGGAGAAAACCTTTCTTCTTGTGCCCCTTACTCTTTGATACAGTCCCAGAGAGCAAGATATCCACGAACTGCAGTTTGCTTCCCAATGACAGTGGAAAATCCCAGCTGCAGCTGCTGCCCAGGGCCAGGATTTCCCTCCCTGTTCCTGACTCCACTGCACCTTGAAAGAGCTGCAGCCCTGCCTGCTAATGATGCACTGTTCAATAGCATCAAAATAATGTTTTAAAGTGCTATGAGACTGACAAAGTACTTCAGCTGGCTCAGGCTGTGGGTGAAAAACAACAAGGTGTCAGGTAAGACCAGAATGGTGCAGAAGGCCCCCAGAACTTTATTTCTGACAGTCTGAAATCCTGCCCTCCAGGGCTCCATCCTGACAGGAAGGGCAGGAGCTTGTGCATAGAATTTTTCAGGAATGTCTCCATTAGTTTTAATGACCAGGCATAATTGCAGCACAGATTTTGAACCAGGAACCTGGAAAGTTTCGACAAGCTCTATCAAAACTTTTGCAGTTCATCTCAAGGACTAGCATTACAATAAATGTCATTCTCTAGTTTATAGTTCTAATCCTGGAGCAAGAGCTGACGATTGTTAATTTTATGCTTTCTTTCTTTCTGCTTACTCATTATGTCAGCATATTTCATTTCTGCTACGCTTTCTGAAATCAATCTTCATTTTAATGTATAGCTCCCTACTGCCTTTTTTTTCCAGTAAACAGATGAAGATTTAGTGTTGGCCTCTAACACACTGAATCCATTTATGATAGTTTACATAATCAGATTTTCAGCACACTGTAAATCCGTCTTTAAATGCTTACATTGCTTCAGGACTAAACTGGTTAAGTTTCTGAGTTGTTTTTCATCATGTGTGTACAAGTCACCATTTTAAGGAACAGTTAAGATGCTATTTTGGTGGGGCTTTAGCACCTTCTATGTGTCATTGATTATTTCTTCCCCAATGGGGAATTTCTACAAATTATGTTATATTTCAGAACAACAACTACTTCTGTCATAAATATCTTCCAAGCTACTAAATGACAAACTTTCTTGCAGCAGTAGGGTAATTCATCTCCTGAATATAGTGGTTGGCTTTTGCAATTAAACAAATTGATGACATTTCACAGGGAGGAACAAGGAAAACTAGCCAAAATCTTAATATGCAGATGGGTGGTGAATCTATGCAGCATCCCTGTGCAGGGCAGTGCAGTCAGGGCTGTTAAAAGGTCCTTTCCCACCATGGAGGACCAGACTTCTTCAAGCACAGAGGTTTACTCTGCTGTGACCTTTGCCAGGGGGCCACAGCAGCAAGGTGTAATGAGAAGGCCTGGCAGCCACTGAAGCAGACACCGAAAGAGCCTGCCCAATTTACCCAGCATGTGTGGCTTCCCTGATGTGGGTTTTGGGAGTCACGGCTCAACAGACACATGGGTGACCTTGCCATGAAGAAATTGGAGGGTGAAGCCCCTCAGCAGCTGCCAAGCTGGAGCGTGGACACAGCTGGAGATTGCTTTCATTTGCAAGGGTGGATCTGACCAGCAGCTGATCCTTCCCTGAAGCCTGACATTTCTTCCTTGCCAGTGTGAGGACAGCTCTACAGAAATGCAACCCGTTACACAAGCTAAGTTTATAAATTGATTGCATAAATCAACAAAATTTTCTCATAAGGAAGCACACAGACTTTGGTTCATACCTCCTCATACAAAGCAGACTCACTACCAGCCACTTTGAACCTGGTTTATAATTGTGCACTCTGGGGTGTTATGAAATCATTTTAGAAGCTGAACTGGTGTGGAGAGTGAGAAAATTGCACTACGATGTAGCTTGTGAGTGTGGACAGATGCCAAATACAAAGTGTCCAAGTTCAAGGCTGGGAGATAACAGCTTTCCAATGCCACAGCTGGCTTCAGTTGTTCCCTGAGATAGCATTACCTTGCAAAGCTAAGGCTAAAGGAGAAAATGATAATACAATTTAACCGGAGCAAATCCAAAGTAACTCAACTACAGTTGGGTAAGTATAATTTTTTTTTACCGTATGCCAATACACAGGTCTTAATCAAAACAGCCAGAAAAATGTCTATTTTAAAACATTTGGTCCAGACAAAACCCTAGGTTTGTCCTGGAGATTTATTTTAAACACATAGATGAGGAGTAAACTGGGAAAAGAAACAGGTGGTGTGGAAGGGACAGAAGAGAGGAAAGAGCTGGAAGGAGCCAAGTGTGAAGTGAAAGCTTGGTGAAAATAAGTCAAAATATTTGTACCCCTAAAATACTGAATGAGAAGAAAATATCCAACAGAGTCACATAAGCTGTAAATTGTTCAGTGGCTCATGTGACAGCAAGCACTGCCTATGGACGCTGTCCCTGCCACCCTGATACCAACTGCATGATGATATTTATGGGACCTTGGGATGAGTTTTTTTCTTTTAAAACTTAGGAACAAACCCCCAGGTTAAAAACTGTGGCCTCAGCAGATTATTAAAATCATGATGTTGAACTCTCCAGAGTTTGGAAGTGCTAGAAAGAAGCACACCCTCTGTCGAGTGGCCTTTAACCACACACGCAGGTCACACCAACAGCCCAGGCTCTGCTGTGCTGGGCTTTCTCCAGTGTTTGACCTCCAGACACCTGCCCTGAGTTTAGCAGGGCAGGCAGGTAAGAAAATTGTCCAGGAAGTACTGGATTTATGGAGCTTTCAGGGCTGGGTGACCTCATAGCCAGTGAGTGTTAAATTCTTCTGTTGGAAGACCCAAATTCTTCCTAAAACCTTGAGTAGTTTCTTTGGCTGGTGTCTAGGACTTTGGCCCTAGGGAAAAAAAAAAAAAAAAAGGCATATTGCTTAATTGAGGGTATATGATCCTTATCAGCCAGGTGGAGCAAGACCATGAAGCAGAGGAGAAGGTCAGGACCCAGAGTCCCTGAGCTGCCCACTTTAATTCCCTGTTCTATACGTTAAGCCATATATTTGCCCTTACAGAACAACACCCAAATTTTTCCCTTGGGTTGATTGGAGCCGGATGTAACTTTGTTTCCTGTCTGGGGATGTGAACTGTGCTAAGGAGCAGTGTGACACAGCTAAGGCTGCTCTCAGGGTGGCCGTGCACTGCCCTAAGGCTGCTGCAGGCTGGCAGGGTCGGGGTGGAAATTTTGTTTGCTCTCTTTACCTTGTTCGCTGGAGATTTTGTTGCTGCTAAGGAGTTGTGTGTTATTTGAGGTGGTCTCTAAAGGACTCTTCAATGTGATTGAGGCATAACAGCTGGAAAAGACCATCAGAATAGTTATTTATTCTGGAAGGGAGATCAGAGGAACTGGATACTTTTTACTATCCATTCATGTAAGGGTTGTTTCTAACCAGATACGGATCTGAGCTACATTTCCAAATTCACATATACTTGAACATAAAGGCAACCCAAATCAGGCTGCATGGTCAAGGACTGAATATTCAGTCATGGTCATGGACAGGGCTGAATATACAAGTTCTTTGAATCAAGGAATAATAAAGATTGCTTGGATAAAAACATGTGTGTGCCAGAGAGAAAAAATAAATGATTAGAAACTGTGTTGTGCAGCTCTGGGTTCATCCCTGTTCCCAGCTCCAGCATATGTAGAAAGGATGTTCCCAGCTTTCCAAAACAAGGCAGGTATAATGTGTTCATGGATTTGAATAGTGCAAAGTACTCCAGCTGAACATCTTCAAAGTTAGGCTCCTGCAGGGCTGGCACAAGGGGACTGCCTGTCCTGGGAGATCTCTAACAAACAGTGAGGCCACTGGGCGCAATCTCATCTGCACAGATTTGTAATGGGGCTGTTACATGAGTGATTGTGGGAGTTTTGTACATATGGAAAGGTGGAGCTCACATTTCTGCACAAGGCTAACCTTGAAAATCAGAGCTGGAAGGAAGGAATGTGGGAAGGAATTCACCCAGCAGTGCAAAATGTGGATTTTGATAAGGGAAGCACCATCAGTCATTGCCTAGTGAGCATGAAATAAATTCCTGACACAGCATAAGTGTAGCAGACTCTCTGGTACAATGACAACCAAGCAATGGCACCCTTTTATAGGAAGCACCTGAAAGGACTTAGGCTGCAGCCTCCCAGGATGCTGACCCTCTTGAGCAGCTCTCAGCCTGGAAAGGAGCCCTCAAAATAAAATATCTGCCCTGAACACACAGGGAGGATGTTGGTGCTGAGCGAGGGGTGTTCTGCTGGTTTGGGGCTCCTTCTCACTTGTAAATGCTGAAACACCACATGTACATCTTGAAAAGCCTCTTCTACTTAAAAAAGAAAGAAGAAAGAGAAGGTGTAAACTGAATGTCCTCCACATCTATTAGGTAGACCTCTATTAGGTTCTCTAATTAGATAATAATCAGTCAGCAACAGACTACAACATCCAAAACTTCGATCAGCTACTATCGGGCTATGTATTTTAAGGTAGAAGGCTGACACTCACTCTGGATTGATAAACCAGTCCTTGGAGCCACTCAGCCAGAAATACGTCTGACAACAAATTTGTGGTAGGAATTTCAAAAGAATGAGATAAAACACAGCCAATGTGACATATGCTCTTTCTGTTTGCTGAGCCCTCGAGGTTCTTCTTTTTTCCCCTGCCAGAAGATTCTCAAATTTAACCTTTAAAGTGGAAGTGGCAGTTCTCCTGTAATTTCTTGAAACTTTTAAATGCATGTGTAAATGTGATTTCTTAATTAGCAATGAAGCTGAGCAGTTTGCTGAAGACATCTCCGTAGAAAGTTTTTGAAGCTGTATTTATAAACAAATTGCAAATCTCTTCAAATCCGTAATTATCTGTCACTACTGATGAGCCCTGAAAATATCTTCCAAGATATTGTTAACCCTTCAGAGCTGTTGGAGCTATGAGTTGTTATACCTTTGTTACTTATAAGTTTATATTCACCACATGGTTCTGTGAACTAGATTTAAGGAAAAGGGCACTGTGAAACTGTGATGAAGTCAGGAGAGCTGGTGAAAACATTCTTGCCCAGACAGTGTAGATCCAAGTGTGAGACACCCTGTACCCTCCTGAGGGATGTTCCTTAACATGAATGGCAAGTTAAAAATGCTGGTTGGCTGCCTCAAATGCCAGCTATGCCCACAGGCTCATTCATCTCTCAGCACTTCCTCTGAGAACTCCAAAACATGGTGAATAAGCTGTGGGCATCACCCTTTGTAGCTCTGGCAGAGAAGCTAGAGGTGGGAAGGAGACTGCACCGTACAGCTCCTCCACGTGTGGGTTATAGCTGGGACAACCCAGAGCAAGCCCGAGGCACTCCCACCCTCCCACCTCCAGAAGGACCAGTTACACAGACATCAGAGTTTTTACATAATTTCCCTATATTTTTAAACTACTATTAGCATCAAGAGCAAAAATGCTGTCCCAGCTCTTGGATCTTTGACTGACATGAAGACTATGAGAAGGGTGGGTGCAGCTGTTCCCTTGTCCTGCCCCAGTGCTCCTCAGCAGAGATTCCATTTGTCTCTTCTTTCAGGATGGATGTTTGCAAGACACCTTTCTCTCTGTTTCATCCAACCTGCATAACGTCACACCTCTGACACCACAGCCACCCCCAGGTACTCTGAGCCATTGACCAGCCACCTGTCTTGCTAAGTGTGCCACAACTGTCACACCAGAGTTCCTTTATACCCTGAATTAGAAGCTGTGAAAATGTGGCTGCTGGTCCAGCACCAGCAGGGGGAAATATGGAGAAGGGATGCAGCATGGTTTGATCCTAACACTGAGCCTGGAATGGCCCTGGCCAGAGCTGGCATCTGAGCATCCATCCTGAAGGAACATTGTTTCTGGAGCTTTAAAGTATCTCACACTGGTCACATGTGACCAGTGTTTGAAGACCATCAAAAATGGACTCTCAAATGCATTGCTGTATATTTAAAAATGGAGTTACAGAAACAAATTGCATCTCATAACAATGACATTTCTGACAGATATATTCCTCAATTAATGCTTTTTGGACTTGTAGCACATAAGTGAAAATGCCAGCGGTACATAAGTGAAAATCCCAGCAGTATCTCTTTCTACGACCTCACTCTTAAGATTTTTGATAGTAAAACAATTCAACATTTTGAGATAATCTCCCCCAGCTAATCCGTGGCCTTGAGTATGCCACAAAAAAAACATTTCAGTGTGTTCAAGTAATGAGAATTACTGATGGCACTAAAAGGAAGAGCTCAGTACCAAGGACGACATCCAGGTTTATCATGCTCCCATCTTCCAGCCTGCTGAAGATAATAAAAAGAGACTACTCCAACCAGAATTTTTTGCTCATCTCTAGCATTTAAAATAATAATCTCAAAAATTATCCTGAAGGCCCAAGAATGGCAAAGACCTCTGTATACAATAAATATTTTAATAGCTCATTATTTATTCAATACATACTTCCTCCCTCCCCCCCAAAGTTTATTTTTAACCATGGCTGTATTTATTTCGGGGTGAGGAGAACTGCATGACACTTCTCCATTCCTGGGGCTACAATCCACTGTAGTGAATGAAACACTAACAGCAGTGTCACTTTTTTGCTCACCCTTTGTTTCAGCTCCTGTGCTAGGCTGAGCAGCAAAATCCTTTCCTTAAGCCTTCCAGGTAGCAACCAACCCGTGGAGCCTCTGATGTGTCAGACTGAGCCCCCAGCCTTCCCCAGCTCCTGCGGTGAGAGGGGCACTGTGGCACCCCCAGCCCTGCACAGCTCCCAGAGAGCACAATGGCAGGAGGAGGGAGCTGAGGTCTTTGCAGTGCCAGAGCACAAGACATTTGTTCCATGAGGCAAATGTGGGTTTGTGGTTCAGGAAAACTTTTGGGACCTGGTTTTCTATCCCCTGGAGCTTTTAATTCTAAACCAAAAAGCTATACACAGAATTGTTTGGAGAACAGAAACTGAAGTCTTAATTTTAGACTAAAAATTGCACTTCCAGATGGAGTTTGTAGATTTGTGACCTAAAGCTGTGGTGTGAATTAATACACCCAAAGTGGTGGCACAAGCTTGTTTTGCACAGAGACCAAAGCAAGGCTGAAATGAGCCCTTGCTGAAGGCAGCTGCACAATTCCTGTGGTACTCAAGGACCTGATATTTTCTTTAGGAATGCAGGGGGATGAAGTTCAGAGGAGAACAAAGTTCAGAGATGACTGAAGTTCTCAGTTTCTAGTGAAGTACAGCTTCCTCTGGCTAATCCCCAGATGAGTTCAGGGATTTTGGGCAACATCCCTGAACTCATCCCTTGCAAAGGCAGCCCTGCATGAGGGAAAACTCCCATCCCTCCCTGTCATCTCTGTTTTCCATCCCTTGGGGATGAGTTCAGGGATGTTGCCCAAAATGGGACCCCAGAGGCAGATGGAGAGGAACGGGGGCAGAGAACAACTCAGCACAGCTCTGCCTTTCCCACTGCAAAGCCAGGATGTGTCAGCTCCACCTCTGTCAGCCCCTTGAGGGAGCAGAGGGAAATCTGCACCACCAGCCCTTGTCTGGCTGCCAAAGTGGGGGAGCCCCTCTGTCCCAGGCTGGCAGGGGGCAGGGGAGGGAGCAGGATCCCAGGCAGAGCTGCAAGGCTCATGAGGGAGGGACGTTTGCGTAGGTCATGTCGGTTCATAATTACTTGCTGGAGGACAGGAGAATGTGCAGGGAAGGGGAAGGACAAAGTAACAACACTTTGGAGAGGAGCTGGATTGCATGGTCAGGCAATTGGCAAGGGCCAGAGTCATCCTGGGGCTTCACCTTCACCAAAAACATTGAAAAAAGCAGTTTAGCTCCTTCTGCTAAAGCAGCTGCTCTCCATGGGCTGAATCAGATCAGAGTATGTAACTCAGCAAAAGGCTGGGTTTTGGTGGGATTTTTTTTAAAACCCAGAGGGTATTTTTCAGCCAGATCAACCATCTGAACAGGTTTGCTCTAAGGCCCTGCTAGCAGAGAAGAAGCACTGGCACAGGTTGAAGATGGAGAGAGCTCAGCACACACACACACAGAGGTAACCCTGGGGTGCTACATTTGCAGATCAAAAGCCAATAACTCTGTAAAACTGATGCCACTCTCATGCTCATGGGAAAGAAGCACAAAGCTTCTTTCCCCAGACAAAATCTTTATTTCTCAATTTTATTATAATTATCCTTTAATTTCTGAGTCTGGCAGCTATATGGTTTGTGTGCCTTCCACCTGCAGTTTTCCACAGATTTCTCATTCTTAATTAAACAAGAGTTGTCGCAAGAGGACGATGTCTGCAACGATGAGTAAGGAAAGAGGAAATGGGCAGTAAAGCAGCCATGAGTCAATGAAGGGCAGCAAATTCACTGTGAGTAAGTGAAATGCAGGAGGGACAGATAAGCAATCAGGATGACTGGCAGGGTCCATCCCCACCACATCTTTATTGCTGATGGTAATGGCTCTAAGCCCTGGGCTGTCCCTGTGCTGGGTGTGGCCAGTGGCCCAGGCGCTGCAGCAGGAACAGTCCCTCACACACCACTCCTGTAGGGATTTCTCCTGCTGGCTCCAAGTTTGTCTTGCTAGTGTTATCTGGAAATTCAGGGCTAAGGATACAGCCCTGTCTCCCTATTTCCTTCTGCAGGCTTGTGTGTCCTCTGCCAATTGCACACGCAATTCCCAGAACATGCTCCAAATTCAGTGCTTACAGCTTGCTAATTCCCTGCATGTTTCTCAGATGGAGATGCAACCATTAATTGACCATGCACTTTGATATCCAAGATATAAGCTTCCCTTGTCTGCTGATGTTTCCATACCTGTGGGATTGCAAATGGTTCTTCTATCTTTAGGGATCACTGGCCCATTTCTTTACGCAGGGTCTGTGGTTCATCCTCAGCCTGGTGCTGGCCCACAGCCACAGCAACCAGAAATGCTCCAAAGGGTGGCCACAATCAGACAGTGGAGCTCAGCACATCACCACAAGGGTGTGCAGAGCTGGACATGGGGCTGAGTTTGGGGAGATGTCCCCTCCCTTCCCATGTCAAGGCATGAACTGCCCCAAGGGTGCAGGATGTGATTCCACAGAGTGGGGAGCATGGACAGGGAGAAGCTCTGGGAATGAGGGGAGGAACCACATGGGGTGAGGATGGGAGCTGGGACAAGGGTCGCAAGGGAAGGGTGGGATTTGAGGCATGACAGGGGTAAAACAGGCTTTGAGGAAGGGACAAGAGGCCCAGGGGGGGAGAGTGGTGGTTGGAGTGTTGGGGTGGGACTTTATGGGTTCACTGATGTTTGGTGGTTTGGCAGTGGTTTGAGGGGGCTGAGAGGTGTAAAGGGCCTGTGGCATTCAACAGGAGGGTCTGTAACAGAATCACCTGGGTCGGAGACCTGAGGGAGAATGGATGCACACCCAAGTGGAGGCTGAATGCACAATGAGGGCTGGGGGTGGGACCGTCACCCCCATTGGGACCTAGTTCCAGGCATGAGGACAGTGCAGCACTGGTGTCCCCTCTGCTGTCACCTCCTGACACTAATCCCCTATCCTCTGCCTGATTTCTGGACCCAGACCAGCATTTTTTGTGTCTTGCAGGAATTGGCAGGCTTTGAAGCTGCAGCGTCCCCACTTGGATGGGTGATGAGACGATGAGGATGACAACTGTGCTGGAGGGAGGGATTTAATGCACCCTCCCAGTACTCCCCAGCACTGTATTAGTCACCAAGGTCACAGCTATTAACAGACAGAGCTGCAGTGTGTGGCAAATAGGTCACATGTTATCAGCTTCTTGTTTCCACTCAGTAATTCATGCTAGAAGGGAAGTACTGTAGTGTCAATTTCTCTGGGACCAGAGGTCTCAAGGGAGGGGATGATGCTTCCATCCACTGGTTAACAGGAACAGGAAAGAGAGGGGGGAAGCTACCAAAAGATTTTGCCTGTATAAACTATTTACTTAAATTCCCCAAGGGGACAGGAGAGCAAGAAGTGAAGCAAGAAGCACCCAGAGAAACTTTCCTCTTACTGCCTTTGTATTGACAAGGAGAGAGCTCTGGCAGATTCTTCCCCATTTGAGCTTTCCAACCAGACCTCTTCAAATCCCATGTTGGGCATCCATGTGTTACTGCCTGTCTACACAAGCTAGAATTGCCTTAATAGTGGGAATGAAATGAGAAAACTCAGTTTCTAAAGAGCAGGTCCATAGGGCAAAGGCTTGGGCTGCTCCCTGAGGAAGAGTTGGCAGCAGCCACCACAGCTGTGGGAAGAGGTTACCTCCCTGGTGGTGGTACGACTGTTAGTGCTGCTGTGTGGTAAATGAGATCAGAGATCTGAGCTGGCTGGAAAAGAATGTTTTTTCCCCCTTTTTTTTCCTCCTTTCAGCTGGGTGAGTTTTCAGCCAGATCAGCTCCCCAGGCCAGCTCATGGTGCAGCTGCATGTTGGCTTGTGATGGCATGATATGAAGACAGCACAAAAATAGACTAAAGTCACAGATGGGAGAGACTCTTTCAAAAGACAGTGCTCACCAGACTGCAGCCTAGATGACCTCTGAGGCTCCTCCTTCCCAACAGTTAACAAAAGCTCTGTTAGGCAATGTCATCAGCAGTCCTGAGGCTTTGCACTGGGGAAGGTCTGCTCTTCTTTCAACATCTGTCTTCACATGCCAGCTTCCCCTCCCCACTGAACATGTGCAAGAGGAGCAGATGTGATAAGGAAGACAAACAGGAGGATGGATTCTCAAAAGGTGGTTGAGACCCACAGATGTAACCCACTGCTGCCAAAATGCGTCCTTGGACAGCGGGGATCAAGGAGCGGTTTATGTGGAGATGCCCAGCTTTGCAAACTGAGTGTCTGAGCAGCATGCAGGGGAACAAACATAATTCAGAAGTTCACACAGAGATGTCAAACTCTGTCAGGACCAAACTGCTGCAAGCTTTTTGTTTTATCTCAATAGTGCAAAGAAGAAACAATTTGAGTTGCTGAGGGCTAGTGGCATCAGGCTGAAGAACAGAACCAGGTGGGGTAAAGGGGTAGATATTTGTAAAGTTCTTGGTGAAGGGCTGTGTGTCCATCTGTGCTGTGTGTCCGTCTGTGCATGCTGTCCTGGATACACTGGAAGAAAACCGAGAAATACTAATAAATTGTGTGAGAAATTACATTTCTTGGGTCTGAGAGGCTGGTCTCCTCACAAGCAACATGTTTTACAGGAATCGTTTTTGAGCCCTAAGCTGAAGGACATTTTCAGCAAGCTGCTTGCTTGTGCATTTCCAGTGCACAGCTGACATGAGCAGACATGGCACGTCACCGCCTGGAACAATTTCCAGTCTCGGTGCAGGTCAGCAGCTATGCCATGTCTGCAGAGCAATTTGGCACATTTCTAGTTTAACCCAGTTAATCAGATCAGCTTCTTAAAATGATTTTTTTTCAGCACTCCAGGAAAAGCAGTCCACTTCAGCTGAAAGAATAAAAGACTCTTCTCTCAAAATACTGACTGTAATGTGTGCACTTATTAAGAAACCGCATGTAGGAGTTGTAAACCAAACAAATCAAGATCAGCCCTTCAGGAAAACAAAACCTCAGAACAGAAAAAGCTTATTTCAAGATCATTACCCAAAATAAGTGTTTTCTGCATGAGAAAAAATTGTGGTATTTAAGAATATGCCTTAGAATGTGAAGCATTCTTCAGTTCTGTGAAGAAACATATTTATTTTGCTGATTATTGTTGATGGAATAGTGCTCTGAGTAACTAATGAATCCAAGTTCCTTCCACTCGGATATTTCTTAAACCCATGTACCCTTAAGGAAAATTGAAACCCTTGGTCTTTTGGGGGGCTTTACAACTTGCCTTGAGGCCGTGACTCTGTAACTTCTTACTAGATTATATCATATTTGAAGTGGAGGCAACTCTGCTTATTTCAAAGTGCTTATTAAAAAAATTGAAAAAAATAACTATGCTGTGGGCAATACCTACAGGGTGGTTATTATTTAAGATATCATGAAGACTGCAAAGAAATATCTCTGAATTCAACATTTTCTTAGATCCTATAAGGGCTGAAATAATTTGGATCTGGCTGATAGATAACTAACACAGATAAATTGCAAATTCTGCCTGTACAGACTCACCTGCGTCATGTCTCCTCTTATCTTGGAGATATTCTTTGACCCTGAAACTCCTCACTTAACTGCTTGTCTTTATGTCTCGAGGGCTTGATCCGCTGGAGTCAGTGGAAGCTTTGCTCCTGATTACAGTGGGGCATGTCTGGGCTCAGCCCAAGTATTGATGGAGTTGAAACTGCAGCTTTTCTTCTTATTCCTCACCTACACCTTTGGACTGCAGTTTAACTGTGCCAGTTTCACCCAACCCCCTGAGTTCAGCTCCTGCTGTGCTGCATGCTGCCACCTTAGCTCCCTTTGGGATTCCTGTGTTTACTTGAGTCTATCTTATCTATTTTCACTCCAGGTAAGAACTGCTGTGCTGGTTTGGACCATCTAGCCCATTTATCTACTCTGCCTTCAACAGGGGCCATAAGCAGATTCATATCAATCAGTTACTGCAGTTTCCAACTATTTTCAGCTCAGAGGATTTCCTGAACCTGCTGTGGTTTGCCTGTGGCATGGACCCCTCCAAACACTTGGGTGAACATATAAGTTCCTTGCATCCTCAGTGTGTTTTGGAAAGGACCTCCTCAGCAAGTCCACTGCCTGCTGCATGACAAACTCCCTGCTCTGTTGGCTTGGAACGTGGCTCCTTCCAGCTTTGTGAGCTGGTCCCTCCTTGTCCTGGAGACACAGTCAACACTCCATCCCTATCCACTCTCTCTGTGTCATTAATGATAGCATAGCTTTCCCTGCACTGGGTCCCACATTTTGTACCTTTTCCAGCTTTTGAAGTCCTATTCTCCTGCACTGTTCCTTGCACAGAAGTTGAGTCACACTTTTGCTCACCTGTTACTCTTCCTGAGTCTTTTCCATCTCTTCTCTATCCTTCCCAAGGGCTCAGAACTGCACAGAGCACTCAAGGTGCAGATACAAGATGGATTTATACAGCAGCACAAAGTTCTTTCTACATTATTGGCTTTTCCTTTTGTAGTAATCCCAAACATTTATTTGTTCTTTGACTGTTGCAGAGCAGTGATCTTGTATTTTCAGAAGGTGTTGACAGTAGTTCAACAAAGGCTTCCCTCCTGAGTAAGCAATAGGCATGGAAAACATTATTTACATGTGAAGATGAAGCTGCTTCTCCTTAAATGCATTCATGGCTTCACCCATGAATGCATTTAAGGAGAAGCATGGACTGAATTTCATTTGCCATTATTTGGGTTGGTCATTCTCTCTTAAGATCTTCCTGAGGTCTTCACCATCTGCCCTTGCATTCCCTAGCAATAACTCTGTATTATCATTAAGGTTTTTGACCCCCTGCTCAGCTCTCTTGCATCTCCCTGCTCTTTCTTCCCTCTCCTGCTCACATCTCTGCCTTTTCCTTGCTCTCTCCTCTCCAAAAACTCACAATATGCTTTAGATTTCTTCATTAGGACCCATCATCCTGCACATTCGTTGTCTGCAGCCCACACCATCCCGAAAAGCCATACTCTTTTTTCTGTACTTTCCACTTGGCCATGTGGCTGTAATCATGTCAAAGAGAG
The DNA here is from genome assembly GCA_025920805.1 of Petroica traversi. Lineage (NCBI taxonomy): Eukaryota > Metazoa > Chordata > Aves > Passeriformes > Petroicidae > Petroica > Petroica traversi. The sequence goes on from JAHLSL010000061.1 coordinate 2,593,074, forward strand.
TTGTACCAAACCTCCAGAGTCGGAAGGGAGACCGTCCTTGCTGCATGGACTGTTGTGTGAGAAAAAAGAGACAGGACAGGATGCTCCTGCCGGGCAAATGAAGCAATATTTAGGAATTTCCAAAATTACTCATGATGTAATTTTTATTTTTTGAAAGCTATAGAAAATAAAGTTGTGGGTTTTGTTAACAGGAAAAAGAGGATTTATTATCCTTTTTTGACCCTAGTGGTTAGCCAAGGTTTGGATTGTTTCAAAACCTAGTTGTTTATTTACAAAGAACAAGCACTGCTTTCTTTGCTTAACATGAGGAAACACTTTGCTTGCAGCTCCAAGCTCTTTTCCAGCCAGTGCTGCCTGCAGTCTGCACCACCCAGCCACTCCCGGCACAGCGCTCTGCTGGCTCCTCACAAGGCTTGAGCCCCGTGCCTGCCTTTGGGATGCTGGATCCCATTGTTCCAGAGAGTTTATTCCATAAAGGAAGTTAGTGGTTCCCTGTTGCCCCATGAGAACGAACAGGGCTGCAATACCTTCTGTTTCCAACCAGCTTCAGCATGATTTACAATGGAAGGAACTTCATAAGGAGCCAGTGGTCTTCCAGTTGTGTTGACTTTTCAAGAAGAAATACTATGTCTGAAAACTCTCATTTTTTCCCCCACTGCTTTATTTCACCACTAAAGCACAGATCAGGCATGCAGTCTTCATACCATAGTCATCTCAGTTCTCTGGAAGTCCTAGCAAAGTCAAGCCTTGCTGTAATAATAGCATGAAATTCCACCAGTGGATGCAATGTTAGCCAGGCTCAAGACTTACAGAGATTAATCTCCTGGCCAAGCCTCCCTGTTGAAAAGTCAAAAGTAGTACATTGCATCTTCTCTAGTTTTCCAGGATTTGCAAGTGGACTGTCTCTAAGGAAAAGATTAGGGAGACAAAGAATTAATTTGGAAATCTGAGTTGGCTTTAATGACATTCAGAATTTGCTACATCTTTTTTGCACTACATAAAAGACTTTCAATGGGTCTGTGAAATTCCAAAAAATGCATGTAGCAACAACTGACTTCAGCTCCTGGCTTCAAACTTTTGTTTCTTCTCCATGTTGGAACATCTCTTATTCTTTTCTAGTGATTTTTCTCATGGGGATGGTCTGATTTTTGCTCCCTCATTCAGACTGGTCCATACTACATTATGGAACACATCTCTGAGCCCCTGAGGTGATGGAGGTCTGAGCAAACCTCCAGTAGCCTGCTCTCATTTTGTTACCTAACACCACACTCAAACACAGCCCTGCAGACCAGCCAGGCACTGCCACTGCCATTCCCAGGCTCTGCACAGTGTAATCCAACTCATGGCACAGCAGGAGGGGCAGCATCTCTATAAAATCCAGGGATGTTTTTGTTCAGGGTTTTTTCTGAGCTATCTGCTAGCAGAGCTATCTGCTCTGCTTCAGAGGAAACAGCACAGAGGAAACAGCAGAGAGGGCTTTCTAAGCAGCCTTCTGCTGCATATTCTCCACTGTAGAGGACACAAATGCTTTTCCCACGAGACAGCACCACTTTTCTTGTTTCAGATGCTGCTTCTCATGCTCCACTTCACAAGAGGACATATTTTTAGCTTAAGGTGTTGTAAAGAGCAAAACCAAAGAAGTCCTCCTGTTGTGGGAGTGATGTTACAGCACGTTACCTTCCATGGCAGCACAGCAGCTTCCTCACCCTGGTGCATGTCAGTGCAATGGTAAAATGCCCATGGGCAGCTTGGTGGGCTGCTACAGGCATCCAAGAGCTTTCTCTTGGCTGTAACTTTGGTTATTAGTCCTTCTTGGGTTTCTCTTCACCTTCAGCATCCCAAAGAGCAATTGTCTGTCCTGGGACAGAGAGCTCCAGGCTCCTGAGCACAGAGATGCTCTGAAAGTGTGGTGCAGGAGACCCTTTTCCACATAAGAGCCCAGCAGTGAGACCTGGCCAGCTTTCTGCATGCACCACGTAGCTCACCTCACTGTTAGCTCAGACTGAGGCAGTGTTCCATGTGTCAGACAGGATGTTCTGTGTGCCTGGAGCACAGCACACACACCCTTGCTAAACCCTCAAAGGCTCATGAGCTTCTCTCGATGGTTTTCAGTACACCCTCTGTGGCTATGCCCAGGCGGATGGGAACAGGAGAGAAGGGGAGATGTTGCCTTCAGAAATGCACTGTTTCTGCAGAAGCTGTTCATGTCTGCCATCCTCACTGCCTTGCAGAGGGCTCTTTTGGCAGGAAAAGCCTGGTACCTGCTAGGCTGCTTCTGCCTGAGGAGCTCTGCCAGAGTGATCCCATGGAATTATCCTTCCCCAGCACAGCCCTAGTGTTTTTAACAGCTGAGCACTGAATTTTGGTACTTCTGCAGAAGGCACAAGCAGGTAGGGACAGGACCCTGGAGGGGCAGTGTTTTTTTGAGAATGCGCATGCCAGCTCACATCTGAGGAGGGAAGGAGGCTGTGGTGTTACCTGCTGCTTTCAAACACCACTCCTGGGGCACGAAGGGGATCAGTGGAAATGAGGCACCCTAATCTAGGAGCAAATGACTGATTTTATCCAGGCCCATGTAAGAGGGCTCTTCAGCAGAAAGTGGGAGGCCGATGTTGCAATGACTTCCAACAGCAACCATCAGCAGCTACTCTTGTCCCAGCTTTCCTCTGGTGATCCCAGACTTTCAAGCACTTACTCACTTCACTTGATTTTTTTACTCACTAGTCAAAAATCCTTCCTTTGACTTCCATATGACACATGAAATAGGAGTTTATCAGGAATATTATAACACCTTTTTTTCACGCAACTTCTGATATGTTTTGTGGATTCCTATTCTCACTTTGGGGATTCCTTCTCGATATTGCAAATGTAACAGGGATTCAAATCATACTCACATTTTCTTATGTTTTTCCATCTCCTAGAGCATTGTTGATGGACTTAGAGATCTTGTCTGCTAGTCTCTATGTGTCATGCAAAAAAGAGGTCACTATTGCTTGTAGTCTAGTTCCTGTTTTCATTTCTTGCTGACTTATCTCCTCTTAAGTGTTGCCTTGCATCAGCTGCTGTGAAGCTTGTTACCCATAACCTACATCTGCTTTTGCACAACAAACTGGAACCAGAGCAGGGAATTCAACATGTCTTTCTGGATAAAAGTGGACTTAAGGCTCTGTTGACTTTCACTTGGGTAGAACAAGCACAATGACATTGTAATTTTGTATGTCATGTCACTGTACATCATGTAAGCAGCTCTACAAAATGCAAAGCAGCGGAGAGGAGTTTCTGATGGGATCACAGAGCTCCAGAGCTCTTTGGCTCTTGTGGTCCAAGAGTCCTCCAGATACATCTCTGACCTGAGCGGTACCATCTTTTCTTTAAGGTTTTGTAATAATGAAGAGGCACCACACCACTAAAACCACCAACTCGAACTAGTATAGGCCAAGGAGTTAAGATGAAACCATTCTTTTTATTGGATAATTTTCACAGTCCTTGCTGCAAATATGAAAGTGCAGCATAGCTTTTAATGTGTTAAGTTTGTACTACAATATACTTTATTAGAAACAAATTATCTCACCTCTCAGATGCAATTAATTGAAATTTCCTATAGAATATGTGATATAAATAGTTGCAGTTCCCAAAAAAAGCAAGCAATTATACTTTATACATTTATGTTTCATTGCAATGGCTATGATTAATCCAATTGTAAACCTTTAGTTGTTCAACTCTAAGAAAATCTTTTTGGTTTAGTATTTGTGAGTGAAGAAGTGTTCTTCTTTGGAAGACTCAGACTCCACTAATGATTGGCTCTTGGTATGCGACAATTTACACTTTGTCCAAACAGGAGTTTTTGCAAAATTTGGCTTTGCATCTGTAACGCTTTAAGTCACTCTCAACATTATATCCATAAGTAACAGCTCCTGGGTCAAAACCCCATATATACGTGTTTTATTTCAACCAGACAAACCTTCTGCTGCAGTTTAAGCAGCAGCTCAAACCCAGGCAGAGGCCAGGAGCCCACAGTGGGGGAGAGAGGGTGAAGGACTGCATCAAGCACTCAGGTAAACAAAATGCTTGTTAATCTTTGCCCTCGGCAGGCAGCAAGCGCGAGGGAGCAAGCTCTCATCTGGAGGAGTATTTGGAGAGAAGTAGCAAACATGCTATAAATTAACACCCTTGTTGACTTAATGAAAACCTTCCTGCCTTAACAACCTGCCAGACAGGGGTATGATTGATCCATCTTCCCAGCAGTGCTCCCTACCACAGAGGGAATCTGTGTGTGCTGTGACAGACAGCTGGGAATGAGGAAATGAGCAGTGAGAGCAGCTGTCCCAGCCAAAGATGGGCCAGGTCCCCAGCAGTCTCCAGCACTGGCATTGCTGGGTGCTGCACCTGTGTGTGCGCTGCCACCATGGGAGATCTGCCACCAGCAAGGACAGAGCTGAGATTTATTAAAAGGAGCTGTGGTTTAAACAAATCATAAACAGCCTCAGTGCACCGTGCTTCAGCTGGACTCAGCTTGCTCTTTGCCTCTGAAGCTTCTCGTTACCAGGAGCCCAGCAACAAAGACGTGGCTCCTTTCATGTGGAGTCCTGCCAGGCTGGGTCACACGTGTGCTACTGAGAGCAGGAGTCTGCCTCTGGTGTCTGCCACTGGGCCCTCTCTGCCTCTCTGTGGGAGACACCAGTCCCTCTTCTTTACTGTAAGGAATTCTGCGCAGTGAATTGCTAAACCATCCAGCATCTAAGCCATCCGGGAGGGAACTGTAAAGGCAACTGCTCTCACCCTTCTCATGCCTCTTCTGTGGATCTGCATGTCTAATCCCACCGAGGGCTTTGGACTAGGAGATTGTTTTGTTATAATCAATGACAAATTCTCTAAAAATGAGTGTCTTACTGTTGACATTTTGTATGTATTTTTGAGGGATGCTGAGGGGTTGGGGATGACATGCGGTGGGATGAAGGAGGCACAAGAGGGCTTGGGTCTCCTTGAATAGTGGCCTGAATCTGCCCTGGTTAATTGGTTAATCCTAAAAAATTTGTCAGCAGCTTGACCTGTAGGAGTGAACTGTGAGGATCAGTGCAAAGCATGGCTTTGCTATCGAGGGGAGCTATTTTATATCCAGGCCTTCTGATGTTGTAAAGAGTAGAGGAAGGGCATTTCCTTCAGCTCAGGCTGAGGAAAGTGAGGAGTAGTGAGAGGTCGTGGTTCTCATCTTGCTGATGTTCCCTACAGTGTGTTGTAACCAGGACCTTGTCCTTGCATGGGATTTTATACTGAAAATAGCTATTCCGTATTTGCTCTTTGATGAGAAAAGAAGGCTATTTAAAATAGCACACCCCAAGCAGCAATTTCTAGTGCCCAAGAGCTGAGTACTTCTGATGCTGCTTCTGGCAGAGGTGAAGGACAGATTGGGTAGCAGAGGCACGAATAAACTTGCATGTAGGAGCTGGCCTTTTGAGAGCTGCTTTAAAGCATTTTGACAACATGATTTCCTTTCTCCATTTTACCTCTCCAGCCTTTAAACAGCAGATTTCAGTACACAGAGCTTCTGCTCCTGGACTTGTATACTTAGACCAAGTGAATTTTCTGCTGTAGTTTTGCAGATGCTCTGGGTCAATAATTTCTGCTGCTGTCAGTGTTGTTCCCCACCCTCCTCCCCATGCCCAAGGGACAGCAGCCCTTGTTCCCCACAATCAACTGCACAGGGAGGGACAGTCATGGGGTGGAACCCACACCAAGAAGGGAGTTTCATGGAGGTCTGGTGGTGCAGAAGAGAGGAATCAACAGGCAGGTGCACTGGTGTTCTGCTGTGTTACAGGTATTTCTGGTTGCATGGAGTTATATTGTTAAATGGAGAATGTATAGCAGAAATTTCAGCCATGAACCTTGTTTCGGTGTCCCTGATGTGAATGGCTGTCTGAGGCCTTCTTTGTGTAAGAGATGTTGTAAATGAAGGAGTGGGATACTCAAGGCAAGAGGGATTTTGGTAAATGTTTGAAAAGGAAGATGTTGATGCAACATTTCCTCTCTTGAGCAAGGGGCAGCTCAGCTCTCAAGGCAGCTTAACTCTGTGTGGGTCCTGGAGCCAACATGAGCAGAGGTGCTGGCTCTGGGAGAGCCCAGGTGGGATCAGAGGCAGGTGCTACCACCAACCCCCTCATACCCCCCTCTCTGTTTTCCCTCCCCTCCATCCCCCCTTCAAGAAAAATGCAGTTTGTCATTTGGTTTATATTTTTGGGAGTAGGGAGAATTTGTTTACAAAGCATTGTTTTAGCTCAGTTTTCCTGTGTTTCTGCATGGGGATCTTGCAGTGTTAAATGGTGACAGTGTTAAATCTGAGGTCTGGCACTATGCTGGCTGTGATGGCTGGCAGAAGGTCTGCCCTCTAATCCTACTTCTGCTTTTGCATCTCTTTCTCAGTTCAGGATGAAACATTCCTGTTCTTTTCATGGCTTAGTTTTACACCCTGGTTAAAGAAGAAAAATACCTGTGCTATGTAATAGTGCTTGCTTATTCTTCATCAGATGTGACATTACACATGTGGAAAGTGTTTTCTACTCTCTAAAAAAAAACCAAAAAAACCCCGGAAAAGCAAGCTGGAGCCATATCAGCCTAGAGGTAAAAGCTACCAGGGAGACAAAATGTCATCCTAACAGAGCAGGACTGAGCCACAGGAGGAGCCCAAAAGGAGCTTTCCAGCAGTGCAGCCCGGCCAAGGAATCAGGTGCTGCTGTGGCTGCTGCCTCGGGGGTTGGGGTTTGTTAATTGTGTCACTTGAAACGTGGCTGGGAGAAAATCGGAAGAGAAAGGCAGGGCAGAGGAGGGCAGGGGCGGCCCTCCCACCAGGCTGTCTCCCGACAGCTCCACCTCTGTCTGCCCAGTCCCCGCTGCACAGACACAGCCGTGTTTAAACATCTCCCGTGTTGGAACAGCGCTTTCTCAAAGAATTTCTGCCTTTTGGCTGGTGAGCACGAAGAAGATGAGCACTTCTCATGGCTTTCTCTGTTCCCAAGGATGGAGGCTCCTCAGACCTTTAATGGGACCTTCATTGTCCAAATCTTTCAAGCCATTCTCTATTGAAATGAGGCATCAGATGTCCATGCTAGAGCCACGAGGATTTGGCATTTGCAGATGGGCAGGAGGAAGTGCAGTGAAAGGAACCATTTTCTCAGCTGCAGACCCGGCTGAGGGCTGTGTTTATGTTAAGCCCTCTCGCATTTCAGACAATGCAGTGTGCCATCCATCTCACCACAATGTGCAGGGCAGTGTATTTTTCAGTGGATTCCATCTCTATGGACTTTCCTGATTTCTGGCTGCTGCTCAGCTGACAGAAGTGCTCAGGTCCAGACCAAGCCTTGTTTCTCTGGTTGGCTTCTCCTGTGTTGCTACCCACCAAGGGTGCCCACGAGGTTTTGACTGGGAGCTGCAACCACTGCTGCAGGATGGGGGGAAAAAAATATTTGCTTTTTTAGCTTCTGCCTGCTGAGCTGGCGGGTAGCTGGTGTACACCAGGGCCTTTCAAATCCTCCTCCTGCCCAACACAGCATTACCTCCCCCATCCATACCAGGCTGGCACTGCCTGGCACCTCACCAGTGTGAGCTGCATTGGCAGAACCCCCATAACTCTATTAATATTCAGGCATCACTTGTAGTGTTGCTTGGCCTGGTCCTTAATTGTATGAACAAGGGGACAGCAGTGACACCAGGGAGCGTTGTAGTCTCCCCTTATTCTTCAGTAAGGAAGTTTCTAATGCAAACAGGAATACTGTGACAGGTGATTTTTCAATGGCTGTTTTACAAAGCAACAAAGAGAAGGAGAATTTGCCTTTGAAGATATAAAATTGCCCTTCTGAGTGGGTGCACAGCAGGGGCAGCATCCACCAGCAACACTGGGTGGGTTCCTGGACAGCTGCTCCAGCTGCATTACCCACAAAGGGCTGAGCTCCCAAATCTTATGTCCACAGAAAGTAATGGGAAATTCTTTTTCAGGGACTACATAACTTACCTGAGACCACACTGCAAAGACTTCTTAGCTTGCTTCACATTACTTTCCTGAATAGGAAAAAAAAAAATAAAAGAAAGAAAGAAAAAAAAAAAAGGAAATTATTTGTCTGGAATGCTTTGATTAATGTTATTTGTAAATACTATCAATTATTTTTTCCTGTTATGGAAGCCTGGAAGGCCAGTGTGTCCTTTTTGTGGGGTGTTTGCGTTCAGACATGGCCACATCTGAGGAATATTCCTGATTGTAGATGATTTCTCTCCCTCTGCTCAGTCAGAAATCAGCCTGCCTGGCTGAAGTCAAGCATTTTGAAACAACTATCAAGTCTGACAACTCTGGTTTTGGGTTTTTCCCCCTTCCCCTAGTTAATACACAGAAGACTTCTCCAATTATCCAGACTGACTTATATCTTAGCCACCTCTGTTGGCTACTCTGGCAGTCACTGCAGCTGCGAGGAAGTGATTTCCAAGCTTTAAAGGAAAAATGAGCCTGCCCTCTAGCTGCTGAGAGCACCCTCGTCCCCACTTCCCCGACTTTCCTAGAGCAGCCAGGACAGAAAGTCAGTTTTGCTCCCTCCCCTCGTTCTTCCAGAGCTCTGAAGGTTCTTGTCCTGCCCAGGGGCTCCAGCTGCCTGTGCCACACGGCTCCTCTGCAGGGACACGATCACCTGGATGGCATTCACTGATAAAGGATGGCTGTGTGACTTTAGCACAGCAAAGCTGGCTCTCCAAGCCACAGGGCAGCAGTTTGTGGCATAATTTCACCTGCATTGCCTTTGTCGTGGTGAGGAACCTTTCCTGAAGGGCAGGACCTTGTCTCACTGCCCTCAGTGATGTGTAGCACCCAAGGGCAGCACCTGGGTTTAAACCATATAAGATAAGGAGAACACTGACGAGGGGACAAATTATTTTGGGGTGTCAGCACAGCTCAATGATTTTTGGCTGTGATAAAGCCTAGCACTGGCCTTTCACAAAAGAAAATAATTTCTCCAGTGGTCTGAAAGAAAAAAATGGTACATCATTTCAGAAATGTTGAAAGAGTTGCTTTGAGTGTTTTGTTTTGTTTCATTTTGTTTTTTCCTAGAAAAATCAAATAATTACTTGCAGAGGAATTTCAATTTTGTCTTTGAAGACAAACTATTCTGTTTTCAAGATTTTGAAATGAAGACCGAGAAATTAACATCTAGGGAAAGTGACTTCTCTGCCTAATGAAAGTGCTGGAGATACCATGGTTCAGATCCAGTTCCTTTCATTGCCCAGAGTGGCTTGGACAGCCATTGCCCAGGTTTAGTGATGATGAAATTCTTCCTTTCACAGAGCAAGTGCAGGCTCTGTGTCCTGTGAGAGGCATCCAGGCTGAGCTGGGCTGGCCCTGAGGGACCCTGGGGCTGGCAGCCCTTGAGGCTTTCTCTGACCTGTCCTGCAGATCCATCTCCCTGTGCTGCTGGGGCACACAGGCATTTCATTAACACAGGGGTGAAGTCACCTTGTTGAGAAGGGAGCACAGCTGATCAAATTGCCTCTTTTGGAGACAAAACATTGCTCTGAACCAAAACTTCCTGATTCCTGGAGAAATAGCCTCACTGAGAGACCTTCTGTCTGAAGGAAGGTGGCTCTAGGGCACTCCAAGAGCAGCTGTTGAGTGGAACAATAAAATCCACCCTGACCCTGGTAAGAAATTAGGAAGAGGGAAAGAGGAAGACCACTTTAAACATTTCTTATTTATTTTTTTTCTCTTGGAAAACTAGGATTTTAACTAACATGAGCTTTGTGGTGAGTGTCCTTCATCACTGAATGCTTAAAAGGAAAATGAACAACCTCCTCTCCTCCAGATATTTGGTTAAAGTAGTGGGACAGAGGGGTAAGGAGGGCAGCAAATGGGTGTGGGCTCCGTGCAGGCTTTGAACGTGACAGAAAACAGGAGAGAGCTGCAAACACAGGCCAAGGAGGGGAAACTCCTCGGGGGAGAGCGAGGGTGCAGAGAGGGGCTGGGGCAGCTTTGCAGAGGGGCCGGGGCTGAGCTCTTACCCAGCGATATTGAGGCGTGCAGAGCAGCCGGGCTGCCTGTAAATCCCGTTTTGTAAGGATTTTCCGCTTGGGAAGCCGCTAGGTGGCACGGGAGGCCGGCAGAAGGGAAGCGAAAGGCAGGAGCAGAACAGGCACGGCCGGAGGGGCCAGGGCCGGCTCGTTCCGGGAATTCCCAGTTCTGACATTTCTCAGCCGTGTGTGTGTCGTCTTGAGGGGTTTTGTTTGTTCTGAATATTTGGTTGGGATTTTGTTTAATTGTGGCTTCCTTACTTTTTATTTGTTTGTTTGTTGGGGGGATTTTTAAATGTTTTCTTAGGGGTTTGGTTGGTTTTGCTTTTTTTTTTTTAATAAAAGAAAGAAAAAGTTTAAGGACTGTAGGACACAATATTTTAGCAGGCAGAAACCAGCCCAAGGTTCTCCACAGACACCTCCTGGGATACAAACCAGGATGGATGCAGCCACCCACCCCCTGGCAGACCATGTCTGAGCCTTCACAGCAGTCACCAGTTACCTCCTGCTGCTTTTCAGCTTCAAACAAAGTGTTATTTCACACAGATGTTTGGCCTTTGTCTATGGCCAGATATATTTTTTAAAGGTCACTGAACAGCCACCATGACTCTGTACTGCTGCAGTGTTGGAGCTGTTATCCAGCTCTGTCATCTCTGCCTGGTAGTGAACCATTTGGTCATTTTCTTGTGTTTTTTCCTCTGGCGAGTGTTTTTTTTTAATGTTCAAGTTGAACAAACTCCAACAAAGATGCCATGCAAACCCAGATGACTAATCAAGGCTGCTTATTTGTAGCAATGGGTCACAATCACATCTTTGTTTCAGTAGGTAAAAGCATCCTCTGCAATGCACTTTTGATTGGTTCCTCCAGTGGTTTTTGCGAGTAATGCCACAGAGGTCTCTTAAATTCTCCCAGCTGGCAGACACCAGTTTGGAAATAACCCTCTGAATTGAGGTCCTCTGGATTGCTTGGTCATAGTGCAGAATGATATTTTTCTACCAGCTATCCAGCTTGCAGGAAGGAACATTACAGTTTGGAACAGAAAACTTAGTTAATGAACCAATTGAATGGTATGCTAACATATATGAAAAATAAAGGGTAATTCTACAAAAAAAAAAAGTGGAAGTATAAATAGCCCTGGCTATACATGGGAAGATACAAGTTCCACCTAGCAGTGAGTCCTGGTCTCTAGGAAGAGAGAGGAAGAGAAATGTTTTGAAAGGCAAAGAGGCACCTTAGTTCAGCACTGGGCATCCTTTTTACAGCCACCACCAACCATCCATGAAATCTGCAGACTGGATGTGTGAAACGTGACAGCAGTGACACATTCCCACTCCATCACTTGCAGAGAGAAGCCAGTCCTGATTTGATTATGAATTACAGGGACTCATCATTAGTTCTGGAAATGGCCTGCTGCCTTCCTTTTTCTGCTCCATCCAATATTTGGGTAGTATTGGCTGGATGGTCTCCCCCTGTGACCTACACAGCTATAAGGACAGTCAAGACATCCATACTTCTGCTGCTTCAAGTCTTGAGTGGATTTATAAATGAAGGAACAATTTAGAAGTTTTAGGAAAGATTTGCTGTTTTGACTACATTTGATTTTTCAGCATAAACCGCACTAAGAGCTTTTCAAAGCAAACTGATGTGTTTATTGTTGTAATTTCAGCATTTGCTGTCAAAACAACCCTCTTGGTGGCTCTCTTGTTCCTGGGGTATGTGGGCATGTGTGCCTGGCTTTTGGCTCTGCTGTTCATAAGAATCTGTAGAACTGAGCAAAAGAATGAAGGCAATCCAGCCACTTTAAAAAAGAAAACCAAACTCTAAACAAACGAGTTATTTAGTAATTTCTGACTGATTTTCTCCTTTTGTCTAAGAATTCAGGCTGTAACATTTGGGGATTGGGGCTCTGTATGTTTCTGTTGGTTCAAAGTAAACAGCTCTGTTGTGTGGGAACAGTGATGGATCCATACTGTGCTATTTCATTAGCAATAAGATGCATTAAAAGGCTGAGGTAGCATTGGATTTACTGTGAAAAGAGAGGGTGCTAAAGGAGCCCAAACTGCCTGTCGCCAGTAATTGTTGTCTCCTGCCCTCTGCTTAGTTCAGGCATGTTGCCCTCTCCTTCCCTTCTGCAGAGTGCTTTGGCTTGTTTCACTCTGCCAGCAAGTGCTTCCCCAGGACCCAGCTACTGCTCTGACCCTGACAGATAATGAGCATGGCTTTAGCATTTAGGTTCATGCAAATTAAAGCACAAGTAAGGGTTTAGTGTTAACTGCATTTGATTCTGACCTTCTGACGCTGCATGCTGTAGCCACAGACACCCTCCTGTAGCAGGAACAGATCTTGGAGAAGAAACCCCCATGAGGAACAGCCACATGGAGATGATTTCACTTTCACAGATGTCTAAGAAATCAGAAATGTTCACCATTTACTTTAGGATGAACCCAGACTCCTGGGGCCTTTGCTGCTTATGAGAAAGGCCATGGATGTCTTTTGCCTCTCTCTAACAGTCTCGAGGTAACCAGAAAGGCATTGCCTGGCAGTGACAGACTAAGGGTCAGTTCCTGCTCATGCCTGGTTTCAGGTGGCAGCTCTGCACCCTCTTGCCCATACTCAACAGGATGGGAAAGACATGCCAAGGGGGCTCCTTGAGGAAAGCAGTTCCACCTGGTTTTAGTTGATTTGCCAAAAACTCAGCCCTTGCTTTCCTGCAGCCTGGCTGCTCTCCCAAAACTGGGGATGGTCTCTCTTGCTTGGAGAAGAGGCTACATGTCCACAGCTCTGTAGCACTGTGGCCTTAGGCTGGTTGCCTGGACTGATGCTTTCAAATTTTTGACATTTTTCTTCTAATGGTGAGCCTAATCAGTTCTCAGTAGTGTCACATTTCAGCTGAGTTTTGACAGCAAGACAGGCCACTGCCTGGTTGTTATTAGGGGAAGTTGGAGAAACACAAAGTGGGCTAGAGGAGGGGTCCAATAAGGAAGGATGATGAAAAGGAAGGGTTCTACAAAGGACTGACCAGAGCCCCCCATCTGGGCTGTGGCTATATCCCATCTCACCTGTTCTGCAGGGGCTTGGCTACATGAACTCGGCTTCCAAAACCACAGCAGAGACCAGCAGACAGTTTTTATGCTGTTGCAACACAGTTTTCTCAAGAATTTCAGCTGAACTGACCACTGTTCCACCTAGACTCCTAGGAAAAAGATAATTCTGGCCCCACTTCGGGGAAGTGCTTATTTCCCCACCAGAAATTGGTGTCCTGATCCAACCTCAGTGATGTAAGGCACAGATAGGGAGGGGCCCTGGTATTTGGCCTCAGGCCAGGTCAGCAATAAGGACACACCTGCAGCACTCTGACAGCAGGGATTTTATTTTTTCTACAACTAAAACAACAGTATTTTTTTCCCTAAAAATTTTCTAAAATGCTGACTGAGATCACTACACTCCTACACTCTCAGCCAAAACAGCTACCTGGTAAAACTTTGCCAAGTAGAGGCTGATCCAGGGTTTGTACTTTGATATAGCAGTAGGAATGTTGCTTAGGACTGTGGGAAAAGAATGAAGTTCCTCAGGCAGTGCTAGGTTTTTAAAAAGCAGCTTGTGACCGTGTGTTTAATTTCCAACTCAAAGCTTTTATGGCATGTTCCTCACTGAAGGATCAGCTTGGTTTTCCAGGCACTGTGTTGGACTTTGTGGTACAAACCAGAGGCTGCTCACTCACAGCACACAGAGCAAGAATCTTCATATCTTATGGTAGGAAGGACCCCAATTTAAAGAATCAAAATGAAATCACAATTTAAAAATACCTTGATGCATTAAAATTTTGCATGTTAAATATTGAAATGTTTGGAATGTGGGTGCTTTGAATGTCATAATATCTTAATTAGACTATGAAATAACAATATTCTGTTCTGGCAGTGCCAAACAGAACTTTTAGCCTTATCCAAATGGGTTTTTACATTTTTTTCCTATTAAATGTCACTGAAATAATCCTGTTTTCTGGGGTATCAACACAACTGTGTTTACCCATGCACACCATTCTGTTAGAAAATTCTCAGCTCTTTTTAGCTACGACTGTTGGCTAATATAGAATCAGTTAACTTACCTGGTGTATAAATTTGCTCTAAGAAATTACTCAAAAGCATTATTTTAATAAAAGCTGCACCAATGCATGCATGTTTGAAACCTGGATAGAAACATCTTACACATCTCTTCTGGCCTGAAGACCGCGGACAGCCTTAAGAGGTTTTGCCCTTCCTCAGTTTCCACACAACTATTAGTATATGAGATGCAAAGTTTTACTGAAAAAATTTAGGAGATTCAAATTGCAATGTGCCAGAAAGGGCAGCAATAAAGAGGAAAAGGAGGAAAATCAGATAGTTCCAGATCCTCTGACTGGTCCTGAGTTCCTCTGCCAAAATGTAGTGCACACACTGCCCTTATTTTTAGTTTCCTTTATCATGAGATGGAAGGACTGGACACATACCAGAAAAACTTGTAGACTCCCTGATTGCACAAAGGGACAGAAAATGGAAATAGTCTTTAGGTCCTGACACTGTATCAATACACAAGGTGAAGGAGGGAAAGACTTTTCTGAATAAATGTTCTGTAACTGCACATGCAAGAAGTGACAGAAGTAAAAACATTTTTCCACTTGGAAATGTTATTATTTTAGAGAGCCTTGTTTTCCTCCTGCAATGATGTGGTGACAGCCTATTATAAACATGAACAGCACTATGAGTAGTATGTCCTAGTTAGAGGGTCAGGAACAAAGCTCCTTCAGTCATAGAGAGAAATGTCTTTTTGAATCCATTTATACCATCTCAGTGCAATGACTAGATTTACTGAAAAATTCTCAAGGAGTTTTCATTCCATTATGGTTTTTATTTTAGTATTGTTGTAATTATTATTATTATTATTATTATTATTATTATTATTATTATTATTAT
>JAHLSL010000061.1:2609322-2658097 GCA_025920805.1 Petroica traversi
TTATTATTATTATTATTATTATTATTATTATTATTATTATTATTATTTTAATTTTTAAACTGTTCATAGCTCAACCCATTAGTTTCTCCTTTTTCTGATTGTCCTCCCATTCCCCCAGTGTGAAGGAGGAAGTGGAGCAAGCAGCTGCATGGGCCCTTAGCTGCCAGCTGGGGTTAAATCCTAACATGGAGAAAACTCTAAAAAAATCTTACATCCCTTCAGACAGCAGGAGCCCTGAGCTGTGCACCCACATGCAGCACGTGATGCAGACCCCTCTACACAGAGGGTTACACCAGTTTGGTGATTTGAGATGTTACAGGATTTTCTTACAAGACAGCCCCCTGCTCCTCATTTCTGCCGTATCAAACCGTGGGGAAGTTCACATCACAACTTCGTGCTGCACTTTTGGACAAAGGCAAGGCCAGTGCTGGTGATGTAATTGCTGGTGCCAAGTGGGAGATGCCCACAGACTCCTGCATTACAACTGATGGTGAAATTTGCCCAGTGGCTGCAGGTACCCGAGGGCACACACAGGCTGGCACACACACTCCACGGGTCACAGGGTCTTCTGAGCTCAGTGCTCCCCGGTCAGGATCACTGCAAGGAGGATTCCCTGCACCCTGATCTCTTGCAGAAGCAGTCCTGGCTGGCAGTGCTGCACATGGGGCTCCCAAGGGGCACCTGCAGCAGCTCCCTGGGCTGCAGACCTGCTCCATGCCCTGACATTACGTGCCAGTTATCCACCAGGCTGCCAGGGGTGGGAATCATGGCTCAGCCATACGGGCTAATCTGCTGCCTTCTTGCTGTGAGATCACTGTCTTCTCAGCTCGTCTTTCAGCAAACCTTGCTGGGGAGGTTCGAGACACCTGTAAAAGCCCTTCAGCAGGTGAAAACTGAACCTCAATTCGGTGTTGTCAAACTCCTGCATGTTGTCACTTGGTAGACGTTCTTTAAACAATGAAGAGTTGCACTTCATTGACACGAATGACCTGAGTGTCTTTGTGCACCGGCTGATTCATGCTGGCATTTTTATTATTCTGCAGCTGTTGTAGAAAAATAAGGTCCTGATCCCCTGTCACCCCACCCAAGTGTGTCATTGCTCAGGCCTCTGCCAAGAAGTGGAAAGGGCTACCAAACCTGAAGAGCAGCCCTCCTGCTCCTCAGCACTCAGGATGCACTGGTGCAGGCAGGCACAGGGTGTGCGCAGGCTGAGCCCTCCTGCTGATGACCAGTATTCCAGCACTGACAATAGGCCGTGGTAGAGACATGGCAGGGCTAAGTGACCTCCCTGAACACACCTGATAGGTGCTGCAGAGTTTTTCTTGTCCCTTCAGTGCAAGCTGGCAGAAGATGGCAGTGTGGAAGGAGACACTGAAGTGCACAGGGACCCCAACCCATAAGGAGGGGATGGTGGTGGCTGGAAGGGAGCAGGGGCTGCCAGGACCACCCTGGGGCACTGTGTTTGATGGGCTGGCACTTGCAAAAACAGCTGAGATGCCTCAGCTCAGTGCTCTGCAATGTCTCTACTGCAGAAAGCAACATTGTCCCTCCTAATCAGTGCTCTCATGTCTCTTTGGCCAGGGCAATTTTACTTTTCTCCCTCTGAAAGAAATGCCTTTAAACAAAGTTGCCTTAACCTCCGCAAAGGGTTATTTCAAGTTATTCAGGCATGCCTGGAGTGTGCAGTAGGGCTGCTCAGGCTTCAAAAATCAGATTATAAATCTGGAGGAATGTGTTCTTGAGGCGTGAGTCACCTTAACTGTGACATATTCATTTGGACTGTTTCTGCTTAAAATAGCAACTCTGAGCATCATACAGCAGCAGGAGGGGACAAGGGATGGACAAAAGCCTCCAAGCACTTCATCCCAAGGGAAACACAGCAGAGAATGTGCCCAGCCCCAGCAGCAAGGAGCTGTATCCAGGTGTCTTGCAGGTGCAGCTGGGTGGGCTCCTGCCCCAGGCACATGGCACAGCATAGAATGAAGTGTTCAAGAGTCACAGAAGCCTGTGCTGACATGACCTGAAAGCAAATATTCTGTGGACTGTCCCTTGTAGCTGCCAGGTGAAACCTTTGGACGTGGTGCTTGCAGCCTGAGTGGGCTCTGGTGTGGGAGCAGGGAGCTTCTCAAGTGCTCCCACTCCCATGCCCAGAGCTTCTTCCTCCAGGCACTGCTCAGGCAGGGCTGAGCTGTCCCTGTGCCCTGCAGCAGCCGTCAGAGCCTCAGCCCAGCCCTGGAGGTGCTGAGGGTCCCCCAGAGGGGAGCCCAGAGCCTGACACAGCCAGCAGCAGGGAGCACTGTCCTGGGTGCCTCAGGAGGAGCAGGTTCTCCTGAGGGTCAGACAAGCCTGACCTGACAGTGCCTCCAGAAGAGTTTTCCGCAGCAGTGAAGGATTATGTTGGATGTGATTCAATGACACTCCCTGAGGAGCCATGGCCTGTCCCACAGCCAGCCCTGCCCTTGGCAAACGGTGCAGCAAAACAACCTGGAACCCTGTCCTTGTCTTTGTACCACAACTGAATCAGGGCCTGGGTGAGGGCAAGGGCAAAGCTCCAGTTTGGCAATTCTTTTCGTCAATGAGTAAGCAAGGTCTGACAACAACCTGCTGACCATCCCATCATTGCTGGTGGTGGCCCCTGGTTTACAAGTCCCTAGTTTGACTTCAGCAGAGGATTGGGCACTTGTGTAATGCAGCTCTGCTGTTATACAACCAACTCCAGCCACACGTATTCTGGTTTCACTTGTGATTCATATCATGCAGGAGCTGAAATGTTCTTAGTGGCTCCTCCCAAACAAAATCACACTACATTATTTAGGTTAAGGTTCGAAGTACTCAGACCCTTGAGCAGCAACAGGCACATCAAACAAATTGACAGCAGTTAATATTTACAGGACCAAAGCTAACAGAAAATCAGTAAAGTCTGTGAGATGAACATGAGCAACTCCAAAACCAGAAGTAAAACTTTCCAGATTAACGGGGCAGCAAAAGGCTCATCAGTGTCTGACAATGAGGTTTGCTTCTTTCCCTTGTACATCCTCTTGCACAACGCTGCATGTACAGCTTAGACTGAAAGCTTCTGACCCTAAAATCAGGCTTTATATCACGTGCTTCAATGAAAGGACTTGTAATAGGCTAATCCCAAAGGTATCTAGTTCATGGCATGCTTTCCTGGAATTTGTGCAACAACCTAATATTGCAGGCTGGTGCTTCCTAAGCTGCCTTATGGTCTGTGGGACATGGGTCTATGGGCAAATTTTTTGGGGATACAATTCCCGCTCACAGACTGACAACTTTGTGCAGTCCCAAATTTTTGTGGCATACAGTGTAGGACCCTGAGAATGAAACCACGCAAGAGAAAGTTGCAGAAACAGGGATGCAGAGAGAAGAACAGACAAATGCTTGGGCCTCCCCTCCAGCTGTTTACCCGTAGTATGTTTTTGATCTGCAGCCCAGGGAAGGTTTCTCCTGAAGTTGCTCCCATGCATCCTGGTGTCAAAGCCCACAAGCCATCACTGGACATTCCTGTTGCACCTCCAGCTTGGCAGCCCCAGCATAAATCCAGCTGGAGAGTGGGTCAGTGGTCCCACTTTTTGAAACAAGGACTCCATTTGATTTAACTCATTTCTGGAAACCATCCTCTTGTACAGGGCATGTCCCTGGCCAGGTATCTTACCGGGCACTCGCCCCAAAGTTACAGCTCAGACCAAGAGTCTACAGAATCAGGGGGGTGGTATGGGGGTGTGGTGTTCAGTACACCTCATTTTTCATCCCAGATGATGTTCTAACTGCAGGCTTGTTTGTGGAGCAGAGGTAAGATGGGAGTAGGTGCAGATTGGGGCTGAGTCCCCTCACACTGTGTCAGGGGAAAAGTGCCCAGACCAAGAGGCCGGGAGAGGGCAACTGAGGAGGAGGGCAATTCAAGAGAGGTGCTGATCTGTCCATTCATGGCGAGAATGATGCTGGTCTAAAGGAGACCCAGGAATTCTACTGTGGCCACAGAGCTCAGGTGTAATCCCTGGACAGTGGAAGGCTTAAGGCAGGATGGCTGTTGTGGGGCTGGGGCTGCCTGGTGCCGTCCTCACTTGATACTCTTGGGGTCTTGCAGTCCCTCAGCTTTGCATCCCAGATCTCTGAAACAAGGAATCCTGCTAAGAAGCCTCCCATAACTACCCCATAACTGCACAAGTTAATCCTCCACTCCCCTCTTCCCTGCTCTGCAGGGGCTGAGCTGTTTCTCTCACAGTATGACAAATCCTTCTGCAGAATTAATTTGATTGATATTTAAATCAACAGCTTTCAACCTGCAGCCCATTAAATTTCATAAGTAACCAAAAAATGTGAAGCCTACTATCAGAAGACTTAAATTTGTCACAGGGGGATCCCACATCTGCTGGGGAAAATATCAGGGCCCATAAACACAGAATAGTCCACAGCCTCCAAGATGTGTGTTTGCCTGTGAAACATCCAATATTTTGGTGGAACGGCCTTCCTATGAAATTAGAGTTTAGCCATGAGATAAAAATAGCCGTGGCTAACATTTGGGAAAGTCATCTATGCTTTGCAAATTTATAAAGAGCCATTATGCAAACCTAGTTGTGTCATGGCTGTGTCATTAATATCAAAGGGATTTAAAATTTGGCCGACCCAACTGGCAAAGCCAGTTCTTTTATAATTTTGGAGAAAAAACACAAATTCTTTATGGGGCTTTATTTGGTTTTTTTTTTTAGGTTTCTAGCTCTTTCTCCATTGCTTAACTGCTTGCATAACACATTACAGTTATAATTCAGGGAGAAAAGCCTTTTGTGGCTGCCAGCAGCCCAGGCAGTAGGAAATGTTTTACCAGTAAAGTCAGGCAAGTATTTTTATTGGTGACTGAGGAAGAGGAGGAGGTTAAGCCATGTGAAGTTGTTTCTATGCTCCAACATTCATTAACAGGACGAGGCAGGGACTGTATTTGCTCTCTGAGGGTTTGGTGGTCAATACTGCAACACAATTTCATGCTGCACAAGAAAAGTTCAGAGTAAACCCTCTGAAGGTTGAGAGTGAGTTAAACAGATGCTGCTGCTTCACCTGGTTCCATTACACAGGGCCATTCAGCATACAAAAAAAGTTTTTTGGCTGTGAACTCATCTTGCCACATCCATAGTTATTGAGGATAACACAATTAGACAACATTAATGACACAAAATGACTCTTAGCTCTTTGCAGTATGATGGCAAATGGCCATGAAGCAGGCAGATACTATTTGCCTTGGTTTGCAGATGTGGAAACTGAAGCACAGGGGTGAGCTGCTCAAGATTACAGGAAATAACTGGCAGAACTGCAACTGGGACCTAGTCCTGCTTTTTTTTTTTTTTAATTCATTTTCATTTTCTAGAATGTTCTTGTGTGACATGTTCCCAGACTTTGTATTATGGCTCCATAGTTTGCTTCTGCACTGCTGAACTTCTGACATGTCATGTATTGCTGTGGGTCAGCAACTGGGACATCCCTGGGGGCTGCAATTGCTGGTCTTCCCTTCACCTCGGGCATGAGTTAGCCACAAACCTGATTCCTTGCTCTCTGCAACACTTTAAACGCCTTGTCTGCACTGAGCTTCCTACAAAAGCACCTTCATCCCTGGAAGTTACTTAAGAGAATGTTCTGTAGCTTTTGTTCAGAAGTGCTATAAGGGCAACTGGGCAGGAGGTTGGATCAGCTGATTTCCTGGCATCTGCTCCAGACCTACCTGATTCTATCTGAATGAGTAAAAAAATTCTAACACCCTATTTTCTGTCTGGGATTGTGCTAAGGAGCCTCAGCTGTTCATCACCTGTCATCTCATGAGTTTTGGTGGCTCCGGAGCCATCACTGCTGGAACCACCTGGAGACAGCCAGTGACTTGGGATGCATGGACCAGGGTTGCTGTCTAACCAATGGTTTGGCTCTTGTAGCTGCGGGGCATGATCAGCAGCAGGAGCCTCTGCAATTAACTCACAGCTCACCAGAGTGCCCTTGGTTTTCATGGCACCGGCCTTCCCAGCAGCTTAGCCAAGGCAGAAACACCAAGGAGTGAGGACAGGCACCAGAGCCCAGGTGAGGAGTGCCAAACTCTGCCTGTGTCTCACTGCAAGTCTGGTGGGAGTTGGGTAAGAAAATGCTTTTTGGGCTCTGCAGCTTAATTGTGTGTCTGGACAAAGGAGGGCTCTGCACAGAGGGCAGCTATGAAGGATTCTAGCAACTTTTGCACCACACCATCCCCTTCATCCCTGCTCCCCTTTAAGGTGGAATGATAATGTTCAAATGAGACAAATAAGTTGTGTCCTTGGCAAGTACTGATATTCTTGACTTAGCGGTTTCTCTGGTGCCATAATTTAATTCAAATCTAAATATGAATTCAATTATTCTCATCATCTTAGGAATGTAATTTTACTACTACTGTGAGTTTTGAGTTGTCACTGCTTTGAAATCTTTCAAGTTAGAATTCTTAGACATTACACAGTTTATGCCTGTCACATTGCATTCTCCTGCTTGCTTTTGAAAAGAAGGAATCATAATTGTGTATTTTTTTTCTCATGGGAAAATACATTTTCTCTTTCCACAATTACATTGAAATAGAGAATAAAATTTGAGCCTTCATGCTTTTTTTTTTTCACTAAATTGAACTATTGTACACTGTTTTTCTCTCATACTTTGCACTGGCTTATATTTAATGCATGCCATTGTCATTTCTTTTTGCAGGAAATTTAGATGATCCTTTGAATCACAAGCACATCTTATTTCCATAGACCTTGGTTTGCTTTCTCTTAATTCTTTGGAATTGTCCTTTGCTGCACTTGAAAGTATTTCTCATTATTCCATGGATCCCAGCATAGAAATGTGTTCCTTCCCAATATGTAAAACAAAAGCAAGAAAACTTATGGATTGAAATCAAGGCAATTTAATAAGTGAAGGAACAACACAAAGACTCCCATAGGTAATACGAAGTAAATCACTCACCATCTCCAACAAGCAACCAATGCCAAGCCACTCACTGAGCAACAGCACCTTTAGAAACCGTAAACATCCCCTTCTTCCTCCCCCAGTTTTATTGTTGCCATGATGTTACACAGTATGGAATTCTCTTTGCCGGTTCAGAGCAGCTGTCCCAGGAGTGCTCCCTCCCAGCTCCTTGCCCATAGACAGCCTTCTCACTGGAGGAGAGCAGAGGGAAGCAATGAGAAAGCCTTGATACTGTGCAAGCGTGTTCAGCAATAGCTGAAACTGGTGTGGTGTCCACACTGGCTCACCAGCCGCAGATCAAAATGCAGCATCAGACAGGCTGCTGTGAGGAAAGCTGACTCCATCCTGGACAGACCCAGCCCAGTGCCTGCCCAGGAGAGAGAAGGGGTTGAGACTTTCTCCCCATGCTTACTCCTTTATCCCAAGGCTTGGTAGGCGACCACAGAGGGTCAGTTTTGGCAATACAGAGAAGAAATTGGGAATCCCCTGCCTGGGGAAGCACAGTGACCACCAGACCAGTGCCAGCTACTTGTGTCCTTGTTTCTCTGACATCCTTGGGATGATCAGAGAGCTGATCAGACAGCTTCAGCATGAGGATACACTCACAAGCTGCCAGCACATGGCTCCTGGAAGATATGGTTTCAAATCCTCTTTTGGGACACAAGGGAATTCAATTTACCATGTTTGCCTTAGGTGAAAGAGGTTGGTGTTCAGCATTTCTGCATTTAATGAGACACAATGCAGCTGGTGTGTGCTAGCTGTGTTGTGTGAGTACTGGATAGAGCCAGCCCAGGCTGGAGCCATGTCTGCAGCTTTTCTGTCACATGAGCACTGAAAGGCATCTTTTGACAGCCTAGGGCAGCCCCAGCCTTGCCTGGGGGTGCAGCTGGAGGCCCCAGAAAATTTAAACCCCAATATTTGTGTGCTTCAGCCTGGTATTGAGCAGAGGTACTCCTCCAGCTGACTTGGTGTGTGATGCCATGTCTCTCTCTCATCCGTGCTCACAAGAACTTCTTCAGAAAATGTCTGGGAAAATAGTGATCCATTCTTTCTGTTCTTTCTTTAAATAGCCATCATGATCTCTAGGCTTTAAGCAGCCAGTGCCCTAAGAACATAATAGGTTCATTTGTGTGCTCTGTTAATGACAGCAAGCAAGGCATGGGGAAGATTTCAACTTGAAATGTACATTATTTTCTGGATCTCTTGATGCTTCAGAATGAATCTACACATTTTATATCCACAAGGATAACAAAGGCAATTCAGAAGCATGTTAACTGTTGCCAATAGTAATATGATCGTAAAATCAAGATTCAAACAAAAATCCTAGTGTCAGGCAATAGCTCTGTTTATATTTTCTGTAAGAGCTATAATAAGGCAGAGAGGTGAGGAGGCAGCCTGCAGCTGTAGGTGTTTCATAGACTGTCAAATTGCAAGATGGAGCCAGATCCATCCACATGAATATTTATATTAGAGAGACAAAGCTGCAGCAAATTCTTGGCTGATGGGAAGTGTCTTCAGCTGATGTGAATTTTCATGGCTTGTGCTTTCCAGCAGGGCTGTGACAATTCACATCAGCAGAGGAGCTGCTCCACTATAATTAGCCAAATCCTTGCAACAGGGACTACAGTCACCTTCCCATCCACTCTGCTCTCCACAGATGGTTGCTGTTTAACCAGTCACAAAAATGCTGCTCTCAGAGATCTCAACAGCACACTAAACAGAATACCTGGAACTTGGGCTCCCGGTGAGACAGCAGCAGCATTAATTCATGATCTTTAGTTACATTAGATGATCAAAGATCAGCAGATCAAAGGAGACAGTTTCTTCCACAAAATGCTGGTTGCAGGAGTTGGCTGGGTTATGGCAAGGGAGCAGAGCAGGAGGGAGGCAGCTGAGCCCCCCCCTGGGAACAGGAGAGAACAAAAGGGGCTGCTTTTGCTTGCGGCCCAGGTCACTCCCATTCGTGGCAGGGTTGATGAAATTGTATTTTACCCTGAGAATTATATCCAGAAAACCCACCAGCTGGTACCGACAAAACAGCAGAAAGGTTGCTGGGGTGATGAGATCTTGGCTAAATGCCCTCCATCACATTTCTCTGGAGGCAGCAGAGTAAAGGACAAGCTTTTCCAGCCTGGCTGCAACGTGTGGGAGCTTGGGTTGATCTGTGTGGCACTGAGCAGGCAGTGGTGGAAGGGTCCCTGGTGGGCTGGCAGCCCTGTCTCATCCACTGCAACCTGTTGGGAAAATTGGCCAGAAGGGGCTTCCCTGGGGCTGCACAGCACCATCAAATGCCCAGGCAACACCAGAGCTTTTCTGGAGGAAGAAACCTACGGTATTAGAGAAAGGCACGGACAAGGCAAGTAACTACAAACTGGAAACCAAAAAGATTACATTTCATTCCATAAAGTGGACATAAACCCCATTTCCAATGCACATACAACTCTCACTGCTCTCACCATAGGCCAAGGAGTGGCCTTCATTGGGAATGACCCTGCAGCTCACCTCCAACATCACAAACCCTTCATGAGAGCCTCTCTGCTCCAGGGATGCCCATGCCAAGACCTGGACATTGTGGAGAGCCTCTACATGACATCCCTTAACTTGACCTCTGGCACGAGCCTGCTGAGGCTCTGGTCTGCAGCCACCAGTGCCCAGATGGGACCTTTCAGGCAAGGACCATGGCACCCTGTCCCAGCATTTCCATGATCATCTGTGCTGTGCAGTGCAGGTGAAGGGTTTGGCTGGTCACCTCATCCTCCTTGCCAGGCCCCAGGGAAGACAGTTTCTTCAGGAAATGAATGCTATTTCAAAGAGGCATCATCCGTCGGAAAAATCACAAGTGAATGACTTTTCCTGAGACTTCTGCAGCATTACTGCCTGCTTGGGCTCCCACACCAGCCTGCTCATTGCAACAACCCAGGCTGATGCTTTTTTTGGCAGCTTACATAGAATTTGATTGCTTTTGCTCTGGACTGTGACTCTATATTTCTATTTCTGGCCTGGAGCATTTGCAGAGTCAGGGCAGACCCAGGGACACTCAGTCCTAAGGGATGTCTTCAAACAGCATCCACGCCCTCTACCTGAAACCTGCCCTGGACACCTCTCCAGTAAAACAAAGGAAGCCTCTAAAGAAAAGAACTTCAAGTTCACACACTAGTACAGATCACAGAAGTATTATTTGAGCACCAAGAACTTCTTAAAAGCAGAGTAAAGGCAGTGAGGTAGGAAACATTTTCCCTGGCATCACAGCAATACGAAGAGGGGTGTTTCCTATTACTCTCCTCTCTGACTCCACCTTCCCACAGCACTTCTGCAGCTGATTCTTTGGCAAATAGGTGGTGCCTTTCTGTGCTGGTTTTGCCTGGGGTAGAGTTAATTTTCTTCATAGTAGCTGATGTGAGATCATATTTTGGATTTGTGCTGATAACAGCGTTGATAATTCAAGGATATTTTTGTTATTGCTGTGCAGTGCAAGGCGTGTTCTGCCTCTCACACAGGGAGGATCCTGGAAGTGCACAAGAGGTTGTGATGGGATGTAGCCAGGACAGCTGACCCCAATGGATCCAAGAGATATTCCAGACTACATGGCATCATGCTCAGCACATGGAGCTGGGAGAGGCAGAGGAAAGGGGCATGTTAAGAGTGATGGTGTTTTTCTTCCCCAGTTACTGTAATGCATGATGGGGTTGGATGTCCATGGGCACATGCCTGCCCATAGGAAGTGGTGAATTAATTCCTTGCTTTGTTTTGTTTGAGTGTGCAGGGCCTTTGCTTTGCCTATTAACTTTCTTTACCTCAACCCACGAGTTTCCTCAGTTTAACTTTTCCAATTCTGTTCCCCATCCCACCTCAGGGAGTGAGCGACTGGCTCTGTGGGGATCAGTTGCCAGTTGGGGTTAAACAATGACAGTTATCTTTAAGCAAACACCACTCAATTTATCAAAGAATAGCTGAAAGGGTAAATTTCTTTGTGACTACAGCTTTATGCCACCCCCTTCCTGCGTGATTTGATTGTGGGGGCTCCAGAAAACTGCAAACAGAATTTCCATTATATTCTTGGAAAGGATGTGTGTGTGTGTGAAGTATGTGGGTGTGCTTTTTTATATGTCTGAATATGGGTGTGTTTATTTATATGCATGAATATATATATGTATGTTTTGGTTATTGTCTTTTAGGTGTGTACGTCTACAGAGAGAGAGAAAGACAGCAAAGTGGGTGGGGATTGCCTTTCATCAGCACAGTCCTGCAGTGAGCCATGCCCTTGCTCCCTCCTGCTGCCTCCACACCCCTGTGCAGAGCTGGCTCAGGCTGCTCCTGTCTGCTCTCAGGATGCAGATATTGTGGCAGCCTCAGCTCATGCCACCACTCCTCATGCACCCTCGGAGATGTTGGGCAGCCCACCACAGCCTGAGGGGCAGATGGAGGCTGCCCACACATCTCTTCTGCCAGGGACAGCAGAGTGGGTGGCCGTGGGGCAGACATGGGGCTTTACTCAGCCCTGGGCTCTCTGCCCTGGGAGCAGGAAAGAGCCCACAGGCTGTGCCCCTCCTCACCAGGGAACCACTCCTCTCACACACTCCAGAAACATCAGCATCATCCCAATGCTACTTCAGTTCCACACCCCTTCTGGGCATGATCAAATAATGCCAAACATCTCAGTTGCTCTGGAGTCCTCAGCATTTGATTGCAGTCATTGATATGTGCAAAGCAGCCCACAGTGAGGATATCACCATCACCCCGTTCTGCAGCCCAGTCTGGTCAGTAAGAGCTTTGGACATGCAAGACCAGTGCCAGGAGTCTGGTCTCACAAGCTGGGGAGGCCACCAGGATGTGGCTGGAACATGGGAGCCTCTTTGCTGGGCTGTGTGGAAGGCCAGGAGCCTGTTTTGTGCCTACAGCTTTAGTGGAGGCTGCTGAGCTATGGGATGAGGGAGAAAACAAGGAATGGCTGTGAAGGTTGTGGCTGGCCACGCCACCAGAATGGCAGCCAGTGAGAAAACCCCAGAGTCACTGGATGTAACCAGGGGGTTTGGAAACCCCAGGCTGTGGTTTGGAGGTCTGCAAGGCAGGGAGGATAAAGCTGCATTTCATGGTGCTGAGGGCTGGAATAGAATTCTGGGTTGTGGGCAGTGGGGGTTGGAAAGAATGAGCCCACGGTGCCTTCCTGCTGTCCACTGCAGAGGGAATTCATGGCTCTGCCCTGCTGCATCAGACAAGTTCACACTTTTTTTCTTGATTGGGATATTGGCACATGTGGTATAAGTTGTTCCACTTCTCAAACCTCAGCAGTGCCTTGTCTGAGCTTTGGATGAGAGCTCAGTTCATTGGATGCTTGGTGTATCAGGTCCCCTAATTACCAACCAGCCAATCTCCTACAATATTGGAAGAACTGGGGGACAGATCCAATAATAAATAATTACAGGAAGGTAATAGGATTAGTGTTGCACAACCTTGGTTTATGAACTATATTACATTCTCATTTTACTAGCAATTAGAGATTAGTTTGAGAAGCTTGGTTGATAAACATGACGTTAGAGCAATACACCTAGATTTGTGTAAGGAATCTTGCTAAATCTTAACTTGCATGCTGACTGAGATAAAAGATAAGACAAAATGGACACTTGATCTTTGTCTTTTCAGGAGAGATCCAGAAGAAAACAGTAGTTCCTGAAAATATTGGAGGTAAAATACTGGCCCAAGCAAATAATAGATAATCCAGTTTGGTAAAATACAATTTGATATACCTAGGAACAAAAAAACACAAGTCATGCTTGCCTAATAACGTGCTCTGTCTGGCAGTGCAGTAATTCTGGAAGAAATTAGAACTTACTGATAGATAATCATTTATGATTAACTTGTAGTATGACGTTGAGATGAATGCTGTTCTTGAATGCAGTTCCCTGCTTGTCACTGAGCAGGATCTCTCTAAGGTTTGTTGCCTCTGCCTTTGGCATGGGTGCAGCTGGAATGTGCTGTCCAGCCCTGGACTTCACATTCCAAGAGGGATATTAAAAAAAAGACAGAAATTTCAGCATAGACCAATGCTGTCTGAAGGCCTGAAGAACTTTTTACAGGAGATCCAAAGTCTACCTATCTTCTTCTCTAAATGGTCTACAAGACCCTGCATAAGGGTTTTGGTGTTACAGGTAAAGATACAACAACTTTCTGCATTTACAGTTGATAGATAGGTTTAACAAGAAATAATAAAATTATTTTCACCTATGAGGTTGATGTTTGTCATACATTTGCCATCCTTGGAGAAGTTTTCAGTCAATGTTTCTCTGAAGGATATCCTCAAATTCAACTGTAGATACTGGAACTGAATCAAGGACTAATTTGAGGGAATTAGGTAAAAAACTCAAGCAAATTACCTTCATTGTTCCTCCTGGCCTGATGGTTAGAGGTAATTACACAGCTCAGACCTATGCAAATCTGAAATTCCAAGTTTGAATTCTGGATGTTTTCACACTGTACGATGTTCAACATGTTGGTGAATATTATAAAGGAGCGCAGTTTGTGCCAGTGACTGCAGGACAGCCAAAGGCTCCTCCTGCCCTCTGGGGAGATCCAGTGCTTGTGGTGCCTGCTGTGTCCCAGCTGCTGGCTCTGTGGCACTCAGTGTGTGCCTGAGCATCAGAATAGACTTCTATGGTGTATTTAAAACATACCAGATATAAACTGTAGAATCCTATTCCTTATTTGTCTTTGTGAGCACAATTGTAATCTCCAGGCCTGTATAGTGGAATTGCAGAGGGAATTGTGACTGGTAAATTTGCAGGAAGCCACCTGTGCTGTGGAGCTGGGATGAAGGATTGCCTGGAACCTCACTGCTGAGAGCCATAAACCAGCATGAGGATCATCTCCACTCACTCGGAGGAACTCTGCCAACTGTGGTTTTTTGATGGAAATATCCCCAGAGACCAGATCTAGCAGCCAGTGACAGCACCCAGGAATGGCTGGCAAATCTGGCTGTGTGTGCTGAGCTCCTGCCCCAGCACACAGCACGAGCCATCAGTGCAGTCCCCACTGCCAGCAGCCAAGGAACACCCACTCTCTTGCTTCATCCCTCCTCAGTGTGGGTTGCATCAGGCTCATTTCATTAGAAATAATGTGATGGTCTAATCTTTGAAGCTTCTCATGTGTTAGGGGTTACTTCAAGACAAAGCTGTGTCATTATCACCTGCTTCAACCTTGGGTTGCCAAATCAGTGTTTGTTGGTACTTGCAGATTTGTACATAACAATTTACCTGGCAGATTGTGAACAAGCATTTCTTGAGAAGATAGTGTGCAGTTCTGCACAGCACACAGGGTCTGGCTGCATTACTGTGTCCTTCTCATGAGACCATGGAAACTCCAGTACCACTGGAATTTAAAATAATGCCGTGATTATGTGTGTGTGTGAGTGTACAGACACTCATGTTTATAGGGAGAGCTGTATACACTGCCGTATATACACTGCAGTCTACATAAACTACATATTACATGTAAATAATGTAATTCTGAAGAAATACAGTGTATTTATAAAAACATACATATGCTTACACATATATGTGTGTGTGTGAGTATGAGGAGAGAGTCTGTGAGTAGGAGGGTACAGCCACTGCACACATGTCCATCAGTTTTCACCTTCAGCTTGGTGTCAATCCAGAGCTGCTAAAGGGCACCCAGCTGATAGCTCAAGCATGAAAGCTTCTCATTCTGCCCAGTTCAAAGCTGTCAGCAGTCCTGAGAGCTGCTTGATCCTGTCCTTTCTATGCACAGCAGTTTAGCCTGGGTGGACCCATTTCTGGTGTGATAAGATCCCAAGGTTCCCTGGGACTGAAAACTAACCTTGGGACTAGATTTGCACAAGCAGTCCAGACATAGGACCTTTCTCCTCTGCAAGGACTATCTCTGATACCACTTCAAGCCTACTTTTTCTTTTTAATTATTCCTTTGAGAAGTCTAAGGCTTTGAAGAATTTTAGACTGAAGAGCAAAAAACTAAAAATCTGCCAGTCTGTGTGACTGTGTTTGACAAAATTCTCTATTTTGACTTGGAATGCTAATTTAAAAGCAAGTAGCCAAGAGCACAAGGAATTTCTGATTATTCTATGCTGTTACAGGCAAGAAGGTTCAGGAATGAGAACAAACCAAATGTCATCAGTATTGCTTGAAACTCTTATTTCAAAGGGCACAGACATTAAGAGTCAGGTTCAGTGAGAAATGCTAGCTGCTTCTATAGGCCTCTTGCTTCTTTATTGTTTCATTAGAGCTGTGTTTTCAAATACAGCAGTATTTCCTTTCCCAGTTCAGACTATTAAATCTTTGTAAATATGTGTGTTCATCCCATTCCTTGTTTCAGATTTCATTAACAAGGTGCAATAGTTTCTTCTGCAATGCAATTCTATGAAATCCAAGAGTTACTCTTCAAAAGCTTTTATTTTGTGTTTGAAAAAAATCTCAATATCTATTACATGTGAACTGCCTCAGAACCCTGTCTTGGTTTATTGACTAGATGATGGCAATGAAGTTGGTAAAATTTTACCTGTCCAAATAAAAAAATCTCTACTTTTTCATCAGATCCCATCTTAGAAGCACAGTCAAAACTCATGTCTTTGGGGGCCATCTGATGTTTTGTTTTGTATCTTACAATCACACCATAAATTATGTCCTCCAATCACTTCTTGACTTGTTTAAAGACAGAAAAACAAGGCATACACAGCTGCATGTTAAAAAAAGGGCATCTGAGATGGTTCTTAAGTCCTCCTTGACTTGTTTTAAGAGGTTTGTATAGTATAAGCTATTTTTAACTGTCTCTTGCTGTGTGAGGATGAACACTGCGAGCACTGAGTCTTCTCTGCAAGACCTGTGCCTGCTGCGTAGGTGCACCTGCTGGAGATGTCCTTTTGTCAGGCAGGCAAGAGGGAGGCAGAGGTATTTTTAGTATTTCTACATATGTATTTTTCTCTTCTAATCCATGAAGGACAACATTTTGTGACAAGGACTGTGTCATCTAATAAGTCACAGCAGTTGCCTGTAGGACAGTTTGTTGTTTTCAGCCAGCACACAGCTGGCCATCAGTTCTCAGCAGCTCAGACCTTGGCTCTTAGTGACCCTTTTTCCCCAGTACTTCACCAGAAATGATCCTCAGACACACTTCCTCCCACTGTCATTTCACAAGACTGTTCACTTCTAGTGCCAGGGACTCGGCCTTCCTGTTAAAGATATCACCAAAGTGATATTTCTGTGATGTTCTGCTTCCCCTGTGTTTCTTCCAGCTTGGGGCAGGAGTCCCCCCACAGCTTCAGCAGGTGTTCACCACAAGTCCCCTTTTTTAGCACTTCCCAGGATGCAGACCAGGTTTTCTTATCTGCACTTTGGTGCTGTTGTCAAGGCTCTCTTCCCAGGCCAGCTCAGGCTCTGGAGAAGGAACACATTCCTTACAGCTCGCCCCTCATCCTTCCCTCTGCAGCCAGGTAGATGCTGGTCTGACAGTGCACACAAGGTCCAGAGGAAGTTTCCTCACTGGCCCAATGCCCAGTAACTGGCTTAAGCCAGGCAAGTATCCCTCCATCCATAAATCTCCTATAATTATAATCCCTCCAGTCCCTTCTCCTCCAGATGTTTTGACTCAGTCCACGAGATCTCTCCAGGGGATGCTAAATCTCCCCTTTTTCTTTGTTGGTTTGGTTTGGTTTGGTTTTTTGAGGTTTTTGTGTTTCTCTACTTCTCCGGCTATGGTGTTGTGGGTGGAAAATGATCTTTTACCTTCCCTTCTGCTCTGCCCAGTTGGATTTCTTTCCATTTGCTCTTTTGATGGCCAGGTTGCAATCCGGGGCTTATTAGTTCCCTCTCCACTCCTCTTCTTGCACCTGTCTTTGAAAAGACTTCATTTGATTTCAGCCATTCTTGAAGACAAGGATTTTTTTCTGCAAAGAAGATTCTGACTGAGATTTCTGCACAGCTTATATCAGAATGTGATTTAAAAAATGACTGCCTTTCCTTGGCACCAGGTGATGTTTCATGGGACTGAGATTTCAAATGCAGAGCTTGGAAGGATGAAATATAGCACTAACCTTTAAAGCTCCTCCAGAAACTCAAAACATGGCACTGATCAAATGTCAAGAGCAGTGCTTAGATATTTTATCTCAGTTATATTAATTGAAAACCCAAGCACTTTTCTACATGTGCTACAATAGATGATGTATCACTGAATTAAATCATTATGTAATGATTATTACTTATGCATTATTCTCTAGTTTTTCCATATGCATACTTTTGAATGACATTTATTTGAAAATATAATGAGGGATATGTGCATGCATGTAGTATACGGCTTTGGACTCGGACATTTCAGTGTGCATGAACAGAAAAATAGCAAAATTTGATTTAAAAGTATCTTGGAACATTCCTCTTCTGAGAATGAGAAATCAGGGGCCACAATCAGGATCTGCTTCAAGAAGTCCTCAACACCAGAGTCAGAAGCCAGACTCCTTTGGTACTGAGCTAAACTGAGCTTTGTAAGGTCAGGGAAGAGATTGTATGACACACTTCTACTCCAGGAAAAGTGACCTTGATCAGAAGGTGTCTGATTTCCTCAATGTTTTTATCAAGCATGAATAAATAATCAGGTTATCATCCCCTGTATGGTCCTAGACTAGCAGATCATGTGTGTATATGGAGATCTTAAGCCTGTGCAATTCTTTTCTCTTTAAGAGGCTACTTAGGTGTATGAAGTCAAACAATCCTAGTTAATCAAAAACTACAATTTGTAGTCTTCATGGGAGTTTTGCAAGGCCTTTGTTCCAAAACTGGCTTAATGCAAGTGAGTCTTTGAGCTCTCATGGGAATTGGATCTTGAACTACTTCTGCATGTTCACACTTTCTACAATTTCTGCTACTGCTATAGGTAAAAGCACTGTTCTTGCTGGAGGACAGATTTCACCTGGGGCAGTGGCAGGGATTGAAAAATGTGTTCATAACCATCTTCAAAGCTGTATCAGTTGAAAATGAAAGCATTTTCTAAAAGGATTTGCTGTTGAAAATTGTGCAAAACTGTATTTTGTACAACTACAGGATCCAGTGGCCAACCAAGACTGCCATGCAGCTGTCATGATGTATTTGCCACCCTACTCTTTCAGTCTCATAATTGGATTTTGTAGGCTCAAACAGCTACATCCAGCAACTCAAACCTCAAGTAGCACTGACTGTACCCTGTCTGCAGCATTGAAGCTCCAGGTGATCTCCTTAGGATCAAAAGGGTTTATATTAATCATAAAATATTTCCCACAATAACTTACAAAATCAGCTGACTTTCAGTGCATGTGCTTCATAGACAACCTGATAGCCCTTTAAAGCTCATCAGTTCAATACCAGCAATTGTGTGTAAGTAACTCAATGGTAAAACTTCTACAGCACAGCTTTCAAGGAAGGCATCCAGCTGACCAGTCAGTAGAAGAAAGGCAATTTGGAAAAGTTACCTATTGCCTTGACATCAACAAAAAATTCATGTATTCAACCTGTAACAACACCAGCTCCTCTCAGACAGGTTGCTTCTCCCAGGAAAACAAAGAAAGTAAATATCCTCATTACATATGAGAAACACAGCAGGCAGCAGTGTGTGTGTCCCTATATAATACATGTGTACATGTGAATACATTGCACAGATACAAAAATGTATAATTAGTATGTAAAATAACAGACTTGGAAACACTGGAATCCAGCAAACACTCTAGTACAGCCTGAGCACATGTCATTCCTGCATGTGGCAATCTTTATGTATCTCCTAGGTTGTTTACCCAACTGTTGCTGGAATAAGTTATCCAGCCTGTTTGCTCAGTTCCTCAAACTAGGACTGAAATCCTGACCTACTCCTTTTGAGCAAGAGGTGCTTATGACTCTGCAGTTCCTGAAGCACAACTGGATTTGACAGTAGTAAAAAGAATTGCTCCTAAAATATTAATGCAAACATTTTGCTTAAAACATTTGAGGTCAGTCAGACTTCTAAAAATAAAAGCAAACAAAATCCCAAAAGAAAGTGTGGTTTTCTGCTGTCCTTCATGACAGAGTTCTTTCCCCTTTCTAACTAGGGAGGAAATACTAGGAAATGTTTGTAAATCCCAAGCTTAAAACTCTTCTGTAGTCTCCAAGATCCTGCTTCCATTAGTATTAATTGATCTGATCACAGTGTGTTGTTTGAAAAACCATTCTTGAGATTCATCTTGATCAGTTATGGCTGCTTCTGTGTTTTATGTTGGTCAAATCCTGCTCAGAATGCAATGTACACATCCCTTTCAAATTAATTTTGCAGTATGTTTGGGGAAAATTTACCTAAGACAATCTTCCCCGAAGCTTTCTCTTTGCCATATGAGCAGGGCAGATTTCTCATGCTGGTTAAACCAACTGGTGGAGATGAGCTTGTAACATGCAAACTGTGATAACCAGTATTTGATTTCCTGGTGGAAATATTTCTCTGAAAAACTGGCAATGCTTTGGCAGAGCAGTCGCCAGCAGAAGATGGTTCTGGGATGAGATCTGTGGATTATGCCACAGCCTCCATCCACTCAAGTCTTTGTGACTAAGGGGCTAAAGAATTTGAAATTTAATCTCTAGCCTAAGGAAGTTTGAGCTGTCCTTAAAGAGGCTTAGACCTCACCTCATAGTCAGCAGCATGTAACCGGCAGCAAATACAGTGTGTAATACAAGTGCACGCAGAGAAATAAGGAAGCATTGAGAGGGCAGCATTATGGGGAAAGCTCTTACACTTTTTCTGGGAAACCAGCAGGACTGACTGCCTCTCTGAGGTGCCTGTACACTGGCACATGCAGCATGGGGAGCACACAGGAGGAATAACAAGATTTGCAAGACATGGTATGACCACCTGAAGTGCTGCCATGGTTGGATACTGGCTCTCCAGGAAGGACAGCCTGGAAAATCAGGGAGGGGATTTTCCCTTCATGTGCAAGAGCAGGGACACTGAATTGAGCTGTGCCTGGGGTGTACAGTGAGGCAGCTGAGAATCTATGGGCTGGATTAGAGGGCTGACCGATGTGAGCAACGCTCTGATTGGTGTCTGCTACAGACCAGATCAGGAAGAGTATTTGCCACAGGTCTCTGGTGCCTGTGATTCTTGAAGGCAAATTTCATCAGAAAAGAACAAGGCAAAGTGGACATAGCTTGTCTTGAGGTTACCAAGGTTTTAGATACTGTATCCCAAAACTCTGCTAGGCAAATCAATGAAGTATGGACAGACGAATGCACAGTGATGTGTGGATCAGTGGTACAAAGTCCCTACACAGGCTATTCACCAGCTGATTACCCCAGAGGTCAATACTGTCAAATATCTTCATTAATGCCCTGGATGATGGGAGAGAGTGCACTGCCAGCAGTCTGGGAAAAGTGGTTGATGCTCCAGAATATTTTGCTGACATTTGGAGGGACCTGCATAGGCTGGAGAAATGGGTGGACACGAACTTCATGAGTCACTGGGCAGGAATATCTTTAGGAAGCAAAGCAGGTGGGGGGAGTCTGGAAAGCATTTTACAGGAAAGAACTAGGGCATCCTGGTGGACAGGCAGGCCATGGGCCAGCAATGTCTTTGCAGCAAAGGAGGCCACCAGCCTCCTGGACCGCATTAGGCAGAGCATCAGTAACAGATTGAAGGAGATGATCCTTGCCCTCTGCTCAGCACTGGTGTCTCACTCTGCACTTCCTGCACAAGACAGGCATAGACATACTGGAGTCAGGGTAGCAAAGGGCCACAAAAAAGATTAAGGAACTGGAGGATCTGACACATGAGGAGAATCTGAAAAAGCAGAGGGAGAGAAGGCTCAGGGAGATCTTATCAGTGTGTATAAATAAATACCAGAGACAGACTTGTCTCTGTAGTGGCCTGTCACAAGGGAAAAGTAAATGGACACAAACTGAAATGCAGGAAATTACACTTGGACATAAAAAAACCCCAACTTTTTTTTATTCTGAAGGTGCACTGACAACAGTGCAGGTTGTCCAGAGAGTGTGTGTGGGGCTTCTGTTGTTGGAAAATTTTATAAGTGCAAAGGACACAGTGCTGGGCAGCCTGCTGGAGCTCACCTTGTGCTGAGTAGGGGTGCTGGACTAACTTATCTCCAGAGACACCTTCAAACCTCATCCATACTGTGACTCTGCATTCCTATGGTATCTCTTGTAGGTGCCTGCTCTAATCCTGAGCTCCCAGCCCGTGGAACAGGCAGTTGAAGAGCAGCCTGACCCCTCATCAATGAACCTGAGCCAGTGGCACCACTCACACATCACACTCACAAGCATCTCATGGCACAAGTTCTGCTGCCCCTGCCCCAGGACAGGAGTTCCATGGTGCCAGAGCAGTAACTCTCTGAATCACTCCAAAACAAGCACTCAGGAGTATCTCAGAGCACTCTCTAATTTTGGACTGAAGCAAGGAGAATAGCTAAATACATTGATAGAATGAAAAAAGAAGAAGTCTTTATCCTTTTAGCCAAGCTCTCTTTCAGCTGTTGAGATAAGATGGACTAAATCCAGAAGAACTGGGAGTTTTCTTTTATTAGTGATAAAATCTAAGCTGTTGTTAGAAACATCAGGGGGATTTAATAGGCTTAACAGTGGCTCCTAAAATCCTCAGGAGGCCTAGCTCAGATCTATGAGCTAGGAAATGCTTGGCACCTTATCAGCAGTCAGCTCAGCAGTCTTTGGAGGATGAAAATCACCTTTTTGTTCAACTTCCCCTGGTAGCTTGCCAACCTTCTTGTTACTCACTAAGTCAACTGTCTCTAGAAAATATGGTCTCTGGTCTAAGCCACAGGATTCAAAACAAAGCTTAACAAGTAAGCAGCAAGGCAAGGGGAATTATGTCCTATCATAACATCTCCTCACAGAGAGAGGCAGTTCAGCCCCTTGACTGCACAATATCCTCTCTGGGGTTTGCTCAGCGGTGCCTTTACCTTGCAGGCACAGAGTTCTTCCCTCACCATGAAGTGTTTGACCTCTTTCCCTCTGGAAAGCACTGGGTAGGCAGGGACAAAAAGGGAATGGACTGGGAAGAGAAAGTAGCATGAGTAGGCAGATGAGCAGCTGGCAAACAATTCCAGAGCTGTGAAATTTCCTTGGCAGACTTCTCTGAATGGGTGAAGTATTCCCCCAAAGACAGCCTCATCATGACCCTGATGGTTCTGCTCTCGTGGCTGAAGTTTGCTTAAGCTGCTCTTCTGATAAGGTCATTTTAACAAACACAGATAACTCATATGTACAGATATAATTACTACCATTTAAAGAGATGCAGAATAAAATGGTTTTGCATCAGTTACCAGGAACACTGGTAATCACAGCTATCACTAATTTCTCTCCTTCCCTTAAAAAAAAAATCCCCCAATTTTTACGTATTTTACTGGCATCCAAACTGGACTAGCTGTATCACAATCAGAGCTGCCAAAGCCATGGTCAAGGCCTAGACAGAGACTCCCATGACGTACACTACAAAGGAAGGGAGTAAAAACAAATACAAGGGCAAAGGAAGCGATGTTCCCAAACACTTTGACTGCTCTGAAACATCAAATATTTTGTAGTCACCTTGACAAATTGTGGAGTTCTCTCCATTAAACATTTTTAATTTGCTATCCCATTGATCACAGCAAGTGAATCAGTAAATAGCTGTGATGAATGTATGATTTATGTCTGAAAGCACGGATGATTTTTTTCAAACAAAGCTCTGTCTAGCTCTAGAGGAAACACTCCAAAAAACAGTCCTCACTCATAGATCCAAACAAAATGTGTGCAAGAAACCAGGACTTGGCTGTTTCTCCCATGTTTGGAATTTGGGTGATTTGAGATGCTTCACTCTTAATTTCAAGTAGAAATGTGAGTGTGCTTGTTCTGCAGCAAAGAGTGTATTGGTGGTGTCATTTCCCTCAAATAGCCCTTTCTGAAATGCAGTTCATGTTCCCTTCAGCATGACAAATAACACACTTCATCTCCCCCTGGAGCCTGGAAAATCTGAGATGAGATTAGCCCTTCAATATAAAGAGACACTCTCAAAAGGGAGGCAAAATAATTTGAACCAAGTGGAAATAATGACTGGTGCTCCTAGCTACAGACAGTCCTTGGGTTTCAAGCTGTATTTCAATGTAAAATGGCTTTCCCTCATCACATCCATACAGCACCTAGCACAACTGCATCCTAATCTCGACTGTGGGTTTCTGGCACTGCAATAAAACAAACACTGAGCTTATAAAAAAAATCAATCACAATCAATCACATGTGCTCTTGCATGAGCTATCCATGCCCTCAGCATAATTTAAATACAGGTGTGAGTCTGTGTCTGACTTCAGCTTTGGGCATTAAAAAAATAACACTGTGTCCAGAAGAAAACTTCTCAACTAATCCTGCATTTCAGAGCCAGACAAGTTGGGGGTTCTTTTTAAAAGATAAAACATGCAGGTGAACTGCCATTTGCTGTGGGTACATAAAAGGAGTATTACACAAATAGCAAAGGAGAAATGGATGGCTCTGGCAGATGGCATCATGCTCAGGGTTAGCCAAATCCCCTCTCAGGCACTGGAGCCCAGATGGCCAAACAGAAACACTTTCTGCCACAAACCCTTTGCGTGCCTTTGAGATACCTCTGTGCTGGGAGGGGAAGTGTGACAATTCAGTCCTGCTGTGATAAAACAAAACTTGATGCATTTTGGGAAATATATTCATTCATAGGCCCCCCATGGCCCCAAGGCTTTCCTTCCTTCATCTGAGCCTCTCCTTGGCTGGAGTGCTCACCACAGCTCCTGCGCACTCTAAAACGTGGTTACCACTAATTTTGAAAGCTGGGTTTGCAAAATGAGGCAAAAAGACCCTCTTGGTAGGCTTCTGTCCATGTGCCTCTAAAATCAGTAAGGTCTCTCTGAGAAGCCAGGAGAGCAGGACTGGGTGCATGCAGCTGCTAAAGGAACTCAGCAAGGGTGACTGACACTGGTGGAAGTGTTTTGCAAAATGCTCCACACTTCCCATGTGTTTTGACACTGTTCTTTAACTTATGTGATTTCAAAAAAATCTGCTTTGCTCAAACTGACTGCGGTCTGAAGCACATGGCTTTACAATGGATTCCCACCACTTGTCTCACAAATGACACCACAGGGCATCCAAAGTGTCAAGACCTTGCAACTGATTCCTGCCTGCTCCTTTTCATGCTCAGCCCAAGCTGCCAAACACTTATCTCTGCAAACTTGAAGGCAATCTGGGAAATCCCAGCCGGGGGCCATTGCACAGGCACAGTGACCTTCCAGTTCTGTGTATCCTCTTCTAGCGCACAGTTGTTGTGCCATGGCACACACATACACACCATTAGCCATTAAAAGTGAAATAAGGCTCGGGTAGATTATAATGAAGGCTACAGACCCCACTTTTGCCAATATATCCCCAGAATGCCACTGCCTGGCGCATTCAATAAATGCTCAACAGATACACAGGCAGTGCATAGGGACTGGATGAGAGGAGGAAGATGAGGAAAGGAGTAAAAAATGGAAGACAGCAGTGGGGCAGGACAGGGAGGAGAGAAGCAGGGCTTAGAGGAAAGGAGCAGAAGCAACATATAGATTTGTTGGGGGATGAATTAGTAATTATCTTTGATCCCCCCTTCTCTTTTGCCTTTCCTGAAACCTGACACTGCCTCATACCATCCTGTCCTGCTCCAGACTCATTTATAAACACCTTCAATACCTTTCACGATCTGGTTCCTTGCATGGGCTCTCTTTTTCTCCTTCCTCCCTCCCAGCCTCTGTAGTCTGTGGGTGCTTCCTTGGTGTCTGCTCTGCCCCTGGCTGAAAGAGCATGTCTGTGCGGTCACTTGAGCTGGGTACTGCCACCATCACGCCCACATGTTCTCTTAAGACTCCTAAAATGCCTGTAAAAATCAAAAAATTCTGTTCAGGAACAATTGAAAGCTCTCAGCTCCAGCATATCCTTCCTCT
The DNA here is from genome assembly GCA_025920805.1 of Petroica traversi. Classification (NCBI taxonomy): domain Eukaryota; kingdom Metazoa; phylum Chordata; class Aves; order Passeriformes; family Petroicidae; genus Petroica; species Petroica traversi. Next base: position 2,634,257 of record JAHLSL010000061.1, read on the forward strand.
CCCTGCCTGGAAAACCATTCCTAACATAAATCATTTTCCATGTGCAAACATCTATGCCAGGAAAGCTCAGCCCTCCCTGCTGTGGCTTAGGGGCAGTGATGCTGCTCAGAGCCAGCTTTCCCCAGCCTGTCAGGCCAGCTGGGCAGCAGGTGCCGTGCTCAGCCAGCACAGCTGAGCACAGAGGGACAGCCCACCCACAGCACCCCACAGCCCCCTGCACTCACAGCACCTCCTTCCAAAGCAGAGCAGCCTCTCCATGCAGCACCTGGGTTGGGTCAGTCTAAACCCAAGGGCAAAATGGAGCCAGGACTGAGGTCCGAGCACCAGCTCATGGTCTGCAGCTAAATCATCAGGAAGATCCCTGTCATGGGCGAGGTCTGGGCTGTTCTGTGCCCAGCCAAAGCCTCGGCTAGAAGGAGCTTGGGTGCTTGCAGGCTGTTTGGATGCAGCCATCTGATTTGGCAAGTGGAGAGTTTGGCTGTATAGACAGAGGCTGAACTGTGCCAGGAGGGCTCCAGGCCAGAGAACAGGGGTTTGTTTCCTAGCACAAATGTAGCCTCACCATCAGGAAAGTGTTAAGTGGTGCCTACAAACTCTCTGAAACAAGAAACATACCACAGTAATTTCAGTAAACAGCAGTGGATATGGTATGACTTGATTTTTTGCAACTTTATTGCAGCATTGAGTCAAGGTAGCCCAAATTCTCTCCCAAAAACTCAACAAGTAGCGTTCCACACCCAGGTTTTACATTCAGAATTTCATTGCTTTGGAATAAGTACCTTCATTCCCATAGAAAAGAATCCTGCATCTCTTCAAGGCAGTGATTTTCCTCACATCATCTGTCAAACTACTGCTCCTTCTCCTTCTTGTGCCATCTTTGCTTCTGCACCTTTTCTCTTGCATACAATCCCAGATCTGGCTGGCAGACTGGCAGATCATAACAGATTCTGACTGTCAGATGTGCCAAGGTTTTATCTAACACTAGAGTTTAGATCACTGGAAGTGCAGAATGCTGAATGAGAAGTTAATCATGTCATTAAGAGAGAGTTCTTTGAGAGGGCATCTCTTGGGATGTAACTACAAGGATCCCTGCTGATGTGCTACGCTTGGTATGGGAGGATCTATTAAATATCAAGAGGCACTCAAAAACTCCATGCAGCTAAACCCAGTCCCTGTGCTTGCAAAGAACTGGGATTATATTAAGATTAAATCAACTTTTTTTCCACATCACAGGGAGGCAAATATTCAATTCTCATTTAAAAATTGTCTGCCTACAATGCAGGAAAAAATCTAAAATTGGACTACAGGTGGGAAAATCCACAATAACAAGCCTGTCTTACCTTTTAGAACACAGCTCACTGTGTCTGAGCAGAGTTGCACATTAAAGAACGCTCATTTACAATCCAGACTCCTCCTCCCTTCCCAGCTGGAACATGAAGCAACTTCACCATTTCGTCGTGGCTTGGTGAAGGATACCAGGAATAGCAGCGGGGAAAGGCTGCCCTGGCTGGGGGCTCTGTGGGTACATCATCCACACAGGGGCAGGCTCCAGAAGCCTGTGGAAATGGCAGCTGACATCCCTCTGTTTCCTGGCTGGTGGCAGGAGCAGTATCAGCCTGCAGAGAGATTCCGGGAAATCAGGAAACAAGCCTGGAGCTTGCTTTTTGCAAGGATGGGTATTAAGAAGAGATGCCCCATTTTACATTCAAGCTACCTAAGTGAGCAGGTGGAGCATGAACCTCAGCAGGGTGTTGGGAAACCATGGGTTGTTGGAAAGGTATTAAGTGTCTCTATCTTGATGAATTAAAACAATATTTAATTTATTCCTATCTTTTGGACTCAGGGTCCAAAAACTTGTGTGCGACCCTAATGGACCCTTAACCCTGACTGCGAGTTCCCAGGGCTCCAGAAGAAGACACTGTACTGCTCATGGCCAGTCTAACCAGCAGCCACAAAATACCATTGAGTTCATAATCTTCCATGATCCTGCCTCCTGTCAGGGCTGAGCTCCAAGCTGCCCATTCCCACAAGCCCACAACACTGCCACCACAATTTCTGTGTTGCTGCAGCATGGGCTGGCTCTGACTCCTGTTCACTTGTGAGCAGGAGAGGGTGTTACTACATTGGAAAAATAAGAAATTGGTTTCTCCCATGCCACTGCATTGTTCCTGCTCCTGATTCAGTTCCTCAGCAGGCATGGCTGTGTGATAGAAACAAAGTCTCTTTGTTTGCTGTGGGTCCCTGGACCCTTCTGGGACCCATCTCCTACTGGACTGTCTCTAATGCTTTTTCCTGCAGTAAGCTTTGAGGTGGTTCCACTTCATCCTGCTTCCTCAGGGAGTTGTCCTGCATAAAAATGCTGTAGTTCTTTCCCTGACAGTTCCTTAAGATATATTATAACTATTTTTCATACAGATGCAAAGAGGCTGGCAGCGTTATATTCAGATGGAGCCATTCATCACCAGAGGTTAGCAAGGCCGAACATAATTTAATAGCATGACAAAATTCTTGTTCTGTTTTTGTTGGAACACCAAAGCTGTGGGTGAGAACATTTCAGGCCTGAGATCCAGACCTTGTCACTCCTGAGTAATGGTGGGTACAGCTCTGGGGCCATTGCTGGAAGGGAAGACTGACATATAGTGCTAGCCTGGCAATTCTGGGTGTAGCTGCTGTTATTTTCTGAAACTTTTGCATTTATTTTGTTGTATGCTGATCAGGAAAGCTCTGAGCTGAGAGCAGATGGTACTGATTTGCTCAGGCTTATTGCTGGTCAAAACTAAGCAGTGCTGCACTCCATTCTCAGACAGATATTAAACTGGAAATGGATATAATTTATCTATTAGTATTTCACTGGAGTTCAGTTGGGCACTATCCTCATTTACGGAGGGAGTTACAATTGTTCTTCTTCCCTAGAAAGCGAAACCTGAAGTGAAAACCCCAGATGCAGGATGCCCTGACCTCAGGCTATTATCAAATACTTCTCCCACAGTTTCAAAACTCTTATATCAGTAAAATGGTTTCCTCTTTCTCCCTCCCTCACTTGAGGAGACTAGATGTGGTGTTACAGCAGCTGCTGATCCCCTGGCTGGAAGGACACCCCTTCAAGACATTGCTGAGCTGCTGCAGCTCTACTGATGGGGTTACTGGGAGTGGCTGTTCTTCTCCTTTCTTTATCAAAACATGCCCTGTCACATTATCATCAGCCCTCACGCATCAGTTGAAGAGCTTTTATTTGGTAAAACATAGGCTGAATTTGCTGCGGACACCATCATGGAGATGCATCCCTTGGGCAGTCTTTTCCTCCTTATTGAGGGAAAGGGAGATTGCACAAGGTAGTCTTGGGAACAGAAACATTTCCCTGAAGCAATTATTGACATATCCACCATCTTTCTCAAAGGCTGCATTAAAACTGCTGATTTGGAACACTATGGTCTAGCAGAGCTCAGAGGCCTCAGCAGCTCAGCATCCCATGTGGCAGGTCTGGGGCAGGCTGCACAATTCTTGGGGATGGGGCAAAACAGGTATATTTGTCAATCAGCCAAGGCTAAAAGGGAAAGATAGGTGGCTTGACAAAACCTCTGGAGATCACAATCTGTTGATTTATTTTGCCAAGGGTATTGCCTCGTGGCTCTGTTTCTTCTGCTCTCCAGGTTCCTAGAGACACTTTGTCTTTCCAAAGTGTCTCTGTTTTGCCCCAGTGCATAAAAACAAACAGTGAAATTTACCAATACTAAGATGAAGAAAAGCTTAATGTAATTGTTGCCATAATAATTTACACATAATTAAAACTCATTACAAGGCTGTCTTGATACAAATGTGACAGAGGCTAGTGATTCTCTTAAAATACTAGAACTGAGTCATAGGTTTGGATAAATTAAAGCTTAACGGCAAACACTGATTTATTACTTCAGACAATATTACAATTTTTCAGGGGAAGTTGTATGATCCAGAATGAATTGGAAGTGTGTTCAATTTGAATAGATTCTTTCAGTTAGTAATTCAAGAACAATTTCCAAATTCTACAACCAGGACAGTACCTTGCAGTGGCAGGAGCTGTCAGACTGAGTTCTAAGTATGCAACCCAAGTCTATCCCATAGTTGTAAGTGTGGCAAAGGTGGGTATCAGGGCAGTGCCCCTCTACACAGCCTATGCACTTAATTTAATAATTCCCTGGGTGGTCCAGGAACATTCCAGCTTGTCATCAGCACAGATGAGAAAATAAAGCTGGTTTGAGACAACAGATTGCCTTGAAAACAAGTTGGAACTGTTCAGCACATCCGTAATTAAATAATCAACACACAGAACTTCTCCAGATGGGAATTTTTGACAGTTCTACATATTTCCCCAGGTAGCTCCCGCTGCAGCTCATCTCCTTTGTATATCTAAGTGTGTATGTGGTGATTAACCTTGTGGGTGGATTGTCCCTGGCATTCTCACGCAATTCTGCTGCTTTAGCGGGAGCGGATGGGATCAAGTTGTACATAGATAGGACATTTGCAAGTAGTCAGTACAAACTGCTCCTGCAGATGCAAAAAATAATCATGTAGGACAGTGTTTTGTACACAGTTAAGATATTTAAACCAGTTTTGTTTGTAGCTGTCACAGACAAAACAGTCCAGAATTGGGAAATTTTACTTAATTTATTGCCAGGCCACACAAGCTTCTGATCCCTGATTTGGATATCAAGAGAAAAAAAGAACAGAAACAGCTAGATACTTAACATGAAACTGAATCCTCCCTCCTGCCCAGGGTCAACTTCCTTTATTATTTCTGCAGTCACAATTGGTCCATCAGAACTCCGTGGCAATGGATGGGTGGTGCTTCTGTGGAAGCAGAGCACGTGATGGATTTCTGCTGCCCACATAGCTGTTCCCACTGCACTGCTCCTCGTGCTTCCTGACACTCTGAGCAGCCATGCACACCATGGCCTATGTGCTCTCCTCCCCTGTGCTCCTGCTCTGGCACAGGTCCCTCATGGGTGTGTTTTTTTCACCATTATGATTTTCACTTACTTCAGGGCAGGCTGGAATAAGTTTTGGCAGGCAGCAAGGCATGGGCTCACGCCAGAGAGGCCAACACTGCAAACCAGTGACACAAGAAGCCTGATGACACCTGCCCAGTGCAGCAGCATGGTGACAAGGATGGATGGCCACACAGAACAGTGGCACAGCTTGCAGCCAAGCACTTGTACAGCCACTTCAGTGGGCACTCCTCTGGCACAGGACAGCAAGTTTTACTTTAAACAAAATTCTCCCATTGAGTATCTCTGCAACATTGGCCGGCAGGAAAAAAGGTTACTAAAATACCTCTCTAGCACTCTGTCTGAAAGATGCACAGCTCAGCAGCTCAGTGTATCCCCAAAAGCATGGACATGAGGGTTAGCTCTGCCTATCACTAGCAGGCTCACTTCAGTTAGAAACCGTAGTAATCAGCTTAGAAGTAGAGCCAAATATTACCAGAGATCAGTTTCTTGTTTATGCTGACAAATGAAAGAGATCTGAAAAGAGGCTGTGTGTCTGTCCATCTCTAAGAGAGCATTGCAAGGGAGGAAACCTGCCAGCCTGATACTCACTGAGGAGCATTCTTACTTTAGGATGAGTTTCAGCCCTGGTGTTGTCATGTGTGTAACAGGGAATCTGCCAAAATTGCAGAATGGATATCAAACCCTGCCCACAGTCACACTGGGGTAGTTACCGCACTGTTTAAACAGAAATCTGGGACCACTGAAGCTTACATAAAGTGCCTCAAGCAACTCCTCTGTGTAGTTATACCCTGAGCTGGGAAAACACTCTCCTTGTATCATGTAAGAGCTGTTGAGGCCAGCTCCAGCTGTGTCCATTTTGGGAGAGGATTAAGAGAGGTTTAAGTAAGGAGGGACGGCCTGCAAAGCTGGGATTCCATCCTTCTTCCTTCTGCTGGCTGACTTGGGAGTTCTCACACCTGATTGCTTTTCACATTTGAAGGTGCAGTGTTTGCTATAATTAAATCACTTCGTTGATCTAAATAATTTCTGACAGCTTATCTAAATTTATAAAGAATTATGTCAACTCTGGTAGCAGTTATAAAGCCCTCAAAAACCCTCAAATATTGCTGTCCAGAACAAGTGCACTGTGAAATCTAAAGATTTTTTTCAGAATATACTTTTAAATGAAGAAAGCCATGGCAGCTTCTCAGGGAATGCTGTTTGCAGTAGTCAGGCACTTAATTTTAATGCTGATCCCTAATCCTACTCTGAGTAAATCAAAAGTGGAAATAAAATTGTACTATTACACAATTGCTAAGGCAGTCAGTTCTGCTGTCAGCAGATGTGATGGTCAAAGATCCCCTTAATCACAGACACAGGATGTGAGTGACGTATCTCTGGAAAAAAGAATAAATATCAATGTGAAAGTGAAACATTGACAAACATTTCCCATAAAAACTAAGTTATGTATTGTGCCAGAGAGTTTGAGTCATAGATATGTTATACTGTAATATTAGATGCTGCAGACTGTGAAAATGTCATCATTAGCACAAGTTGTTCCCCGTCATCAACCAGAAATAAAATACAGAGGTCAGTTAATCTGCCACATACTGCACTTTTTTTACTGTTATGGCAATAGTAGCTCCACTGAATTCCTATGTGTAATTTATCTCAGGTACAGCTAGGTGTATCAATATATGTTTATTTTTTAAAAATCCGTATTTTAAAATATATTTTATATAGATATAGTATATGGATCACACTACTCCAGATAGTTACAAACTTCTACAATCACACTGCAAAGATTTCTCAAAGGGACTCACAGGTTACTGATGTTTACCCCAGGGTATTTATTGTCACACCATATGTACCTTTGTTATGTCAGATACATTAAACTGAGATACAGTCTGCCGAATGATGAATGAATGTTTTCTCAAATTCCTTTAAAGATGCTCAGCCTTTAACTGTCCCTCTCAGGCAACAGATGAAAGCAGCATTCAGACATTTAAGAACTAAGTTTTGCTGCACAACTTGTCCCAAGGCCAGGGTAATGGAGATTCCTTGAGGACATATGAAGGTGATCTCTGACAACACATTCTTGGCTGGCAGGTGTTTTGGCACATATTAAATACCTGGAATATATCCAACTATTTTGGGAGTAGTTCTATAAAGTCTAATCGCATTCAGAATTCCTGAGCAAATGTTGATAGATAAAACAGCACAAGATAATTTTAAATACAGACTGTCTTCTTCATTCCCTGTGCACTCCCTTTCATTTCTTTTTTCCCTCAGACCTTTTTATGGCTTTAACGTCCCCAATCATATTTTCATTGCACATCATTATTTAGGTAAAACTGGAAACTGAAGGGTTGTTTAATTTCAGAGTATGTCTAAGACTAGGCTAAGTCCATGTGAGTTACTATATTCCTCTGGAAAGCCTTGGAAGCAGAAAAGGTTACTGCAACTTGTGAAGGGCTGCAGCTGTCTGTTTAATTAGTCTGAGACTGCATTTTTCCGGAGTGAGTTAAGAAGCTGTGAGCTGTGGACTGCCAGCTGACAAGGCTGTCATACCACGGCTTCAAGGGATCTCAACCTCTGCAATCACAGAGGAAACAAAGCATTTTCATAGCTGCAAGCAAGCAATATCCTGCTATAAAAGTACACTTAACACAGGTGCAGGTGGAGCCCTTATCTCCATCATGCCAAACAAATCTTTAAGAGATTGAGTGTCCAACCTTATGTAAATACTTCTCTGTTTAGTACCTGAGGAGTATGAGGAGTGCAGATTGATTGTACTCCTGTCACAAGGCAGGCACTGAAAAAGGTCTGGTGCAGATTTTTATCATCTAATAAGGAGTAGGTTCAGGATGACCAAGGAGCTGCTGCACGTGGTCCATTTAGAGAGGCTGAGATTCTGTATCCAGGACAAGAGAAGAGTCTAAGTGATCCTAGCAGAAGAACAAAAGATAACAGACCCAAATTGAAATTAAAAAAGGTATACCAGTCTGGGCATTGATAAAAGTTTCTTCACTGTGAAGAAATTCCTGACAATCAAGCATTAGAACAGATTGGCCCGAGAAGTTGAGGAGCCTCCACCCTCTGAGGATTTCAAGACCCAACTGGATACAGCCCTGAGGGACTCAATCTGATCCCACAGATAACTCTGAGACCTTCTGAGGTCCCTTTTAACCTGAACTATTCTATGATTCTAAAAATTTAGTGGAATTCTCATTGCTGTTGCTGTAGGTCTCTGTGTCCCATTCTGGGGGGCTGGTGGCAGACCATGGATTCTGTGTTTAGGCAGGGACTGGAAGAGTAAGTTCTAATGGCTTTTACTGGAAGTTGTCTCCAGCATACACTGGTCTCATGCTGTCTTACAATAGTCTGTGCATATTAAAACTCATTCATGTGAAGAATTAAGAGGGTCCTATCTTGCTTTGTTTTATCAGAAAGTACCTATTTCTTCCAGCCTTTCTCCTTTCTTTCAGCATCCCATTAGAAAGGTTCTGCTGATGAGTGCTTGGACTCTTGAGAATGCCAGTGTGGCCTGGCAAGGTTGGTGGAAATCAGAGAAGGGACACTGTAGCCCAGAAAGTTCTGGAAAAGGAAAAAGGGGGGTGTGTGCTGCACGGTTTTTTCCCTGTGTATGGGGAATAAATGCAGTGGCAATAATACTGACAGTAACAACAAGACTCCAAGCACACCAGGGGCAGGAAATGAAAGCAGATGCTCTTCAGAGCAAGCCTTTCCCTGCAGAACTGCAATCACAATGTACACAATCAACACAATTATTGCAGCATGGTCTTAACCAGAATAACTGATGTGATGTAGCTGGTTTCTGTGCAGGAATCTTCTCCAGCTGACGTCAAACAAGGGAAACACATCTTTAACAAATCCAGCACACTCCACTGTCTGTAATGGGCCTGCAGCAGGGACAGTGGCTGGGACATCTTTGGAAAATGCTTAATTCACAGTGTGTTGCACTCACGCTCCTTCTCCCTTTTCTTAGGTTTGAAGCAACTATACAGGGAATGGCTTCTGGGTAGCAAAGAACCATGGCATGAAGCCTGAGGATGGTGGTGACAGGAAGAAATATGTTTCCTGATTGCATTGGATGGACTTCATCTTGAGCACTGTTCTCAACCTTGGATGGGAGCACCAAGCCCGAGCCCAAGGCTCCCTCTACCATGACAGGCCTTACATGAAGGCCAAACTACTATGGCACCATGATGAACTTGTGATCAAAGCTTTCATCTAGATTATCTTAAGTGAGATCATTTTTGACAAGTCCTTAGCCAGAGACTTAGTGTCCTAAATCTTGAACCAGCATGCTGCTAACAAGCACCCCCTTTAAGCACTACTGCACTCCTGGCAGCAAAACCTGACCTCCCTCTTGCAGCACAGCCACACACAAACCATGTGAATTCTAAATCCCACATTTCCTTCTGTAGGAGGATGAAGTCTGGGACATCTGTCTTTGAGAATAAGGAAGGACAAAAACTAATCCCCTAAATTTAAACTAGATAGAGAAGAGGAATAAGGATAGCAAAAAGAATGGCACCCCCCCCCCCCCGAAGGAATAATAAAAAATAGCAGCAAAATGCAGTGCTCATGGCAATGGGCTCTGGCAGCAAAGTGCTGAGTGGGGGCCTTGTCTGAGCTATGACACAAGTCAGGGAGAAATGCAAAGTGCAGTGATCCCAGAATGACAAAGGCTCCAGAAAAAATGGTAACTCTTCCAGATGACTACATGGACTTGAAGATTCAAGAGCTAAACAAAATTAAAGACTATGAACTGTTCTGAATCCAGAGCCTGGGACAAAGTTGTCAACTAAAAAACCCAGGAGGATATTTTAAAAATGGTAACAAATTTGTATGCCTTGATTTCCCAATTTATTAAATGAAAATAATGTTACCTACTCAATATATTTTATATGCTTCTTTCCTTCAGTGTTCAAAGGGCTTTAAGATCTTAGGAGGGTAGGCAGATATAGAAGTACAAAACATATTCTTTTTGATTACTGTCTTATTGATCAAGATTTCTCATATACTTGGAAATTCTGCCTAAAATGAAGTGACTTTTCAAAGTCATACAACACTGTTTGACTACATGTGGAAAATAACCTGAAGACCTTCATTCCAATTAACATGAAAAGATGGGAAAATTTATTCAGATGCTGGATTAAAAAAAAAACAAAAACAAACCAACAAAACTGTAAGGCTCTGTAAGATAGAAAAAACACAATAAAAAACCTTACAGAGTAGAAATTTTTCTCATCTCAAATCTCTTTGGGCTTCTGATCAGACTACAACAGGAGACATTAAAATATAATATCTCAGTTCTAGGAAAAATAACCTATTAAAAAAATCTGTGCGAAGTACATAAAAAGGCCTTTACCAAGGAGTCCTTGTAATCAACCTTCATTAAAGAAAAGTATGTTTTCAAAATCTAACTACAATGATGGCTTTAACAAAACCTTCCAACAATTTGTGGTGTCCCACCCTTCATAGGAAGGAAGCCCCCAAGATCCATAAATGCTCACAGTTGACAGGAACAACAGAAGTCAAAGGGTCTGCAAAAACTCACAAAGTTTTATTAGTAAATTACACATTTTGCATGGAAGTTGCTATGTTAGCCCCTGGCTTCTTATTTAAGTACACAGCAATGGGTTTTGGGTAGAGGGGTAAGATGAAAGGGAAGAGAGAAAGAAAGAGATGAATTAAAGAGGAAGTGAAAGAAAAGAAAGGAAGGAAGAGATCACTAGTCCTGGTTCCAGTGTTGGTGCAGCTGATGGGATGTCAGGGAGAACTGTCTGGGCTTAGTGGAGGTACCTTTTTATAGATAATTTTCCCCACCCGGAAGACAATTCTCATTTTCCATGCAATGAGTTGTTACATACTGCCCAGTCTTTCAGACCTTTCTGGAAATGGTCAGAGGATTTGGGGGTCTTTGGTGGCCTTGCTCCCCCCCACCAGTCCATGCCCACTTCCTGACCTTATTCCAAGATTATGATGCTTGTACTGGACTGTGTTGTGCTTATCTCCAGGAATGAGAACAAGGATGTTTGTTCCTCAAAAGTGCTTCACTACTTTAAAATGGCTTCTTTCTCCAGCCACATCCTGTTCCCCCTCAAAGCAGGTTATTGTCACCAACAAGGCTTGGTAATTTACCTGCAATCCTTGGTTGGCTCCACAGCCATCCAGCTATCAATGTTTGAGATATCCACATTAGTCTCTTATCTCCTGGCCTTACAATAGTGATGTGCACACTTTTCATTTTGTAATGCAGGACCTTCTGATAATGACATAAATAATCAGTGATTGATACTTGCAAAGTAAAAATACAATCAGTTGAATAACAGAATATACCTTTCATCTTGTCCACTGGCTAGTCCATAGAAGATAAGATTATACTGCTCCTCCTGATAGTGTTTTTAATACTGAGAGACCCAGTCCTGGTGAGCTTAATCAGATTAAACATAACAAGCTTGATTTTGGTATCAGTCACACAAATATAATTTATGGCAGTTTTATTCATTATTTGAAAATGTGATTTTATCCAATGATTTAAAAGAATTTTACTAATGGCAGCAGTCTTTATTGATCTTTGAAGGATTTACTTGATATGATTTAACTAAACTGGACATGGATCAGGAAAAAAAAGCATTTTGAAGTTGTGCTAATGAAGTCTCTTCCTTCTGTTGAGTCAGAGTTCACACCTGACTATTTTACTTAAACCAGAAGAGAAGAAAATTTCAGCTTAAATTTGCTTTTTTCTATAATCATTACATCTGTTTTACATTGCAGTAACCACCACTGATTTTTATATGTTTATGCCCATTTTTTATCACTATAACAGAGAATGAAAAAAGGCAGACATAACTTGACTCTTCTTAACCTTTCCTATCCACACAGCTAAGTTGTACATGAATGTTGCATGTATGAAATGGGCAAAAGCTTATACTCCAGCATAAAAATTATGGCATCTTTACTTATATCATTGGCACTGACTGCCAGAAAGAGTTGTGCAGACTGGAGCAATAGAAGATTAAAGCACTTCAATTGTGCTGCTTGCCTGTTAACTGATAGGTGTTGCTCAGATAATGCTAAATGAAGTCCAGGTTTTCCCTAGGCACTTATAATTAAGCATATTATATTTAAGCAGGAGTTCACTGTGATTTTCTAGATAATTCAGCCGAAGATCAGAAATTTCACAGAAGTCTTTTATACATGAATAAATCACAGCAGTATTTGCAGAAATATTCACAAGAGTATTGGCACATCTTGCTTCCTTATGACAAATTTACAGACTCAAAAAGTACATGGGAATATCTATGTAGAGAGGGGGTTCAGCATGTGTGGCTTATACAGACTTGTCCCACCACACCAGCTCACCTCCTGAACCAGAGCTGTTCTGAATTACTTTCACCTGAAGTCAACAATCAGAGGAAATAGTGACTGTGGAAATTGCTTAAAGGTATTTACATGGCTTGCAGTGCCCTTCAAGGGGGGCACCTGCCGTTGCAATCTACATTTGCTCCTCTGACGGATCTTTCAATTGGCTCAACTTGGAGAGTCATAAATAAGAGCTGTGGAGAGATTCTGTGTGCACAGTAAAAGGGGAGCCAGGGATTCATGTACCACACTCTAGACTCCTTGCTTCACTGTTGGCATAACTTTCAGGATCTTCCATAATCTCTGCTTGTGGTGGCAGGAACCACTGTTCCTTGGGTTCCCAACAGCCTGCATTATCTGAGCAGCAATGCTGCATCATCTGAGCAAGTGTTTGGGGAATTTTCTGCCTTAACAAGTAGGAAAGAGTGAGTAGCTAGAAATAACACATCTCATGAATACATATAGACTTTAAAGAATTTCTCAGTAGAAAGAGAAGCTGAAATAAAACCTTATATTGCTTGTTTCCAACACTTTTTTTTTAAGCTAGAGCATGCTCAGGCTTCCAGACAAGCCTAACATTTAGTGCTGTAGAACAGAGTGAGAAGCCCTAAAACCCTGCAACCATTGGCTCCAAAGATTCCAGATTCACCAGACTGGTCAGGCATGATTTGCCCTTAGTGAAGGCATGCTGGCTGTCTCAGATCCCCTCCTTGTCTTGTATGTGCCTGAACATTGCCTCCTTGAGGATCTGCTCCAGGATCTTCCCAGACACAAAGATGCAGCTCACCAGCCTTCCCAGGTCTCGTTTTCTTCCCTTTTTAAAAATCAAGAGCAATGTTCCCCTTTTTCCAGTCACCAAGGAGTTTGCCTGACCACCATGGCTTTTCAAACTTGCTTCCTTTGCCTCAGGAAACCCAGCAAGTTTTCCTGGGCTGTTGTGACTAGAGAGGGAGCAAAGGAGAATCTTCTCCTTGGAAGAGGATTGAGGCAAGTGCCTCCTGGAAAATCTTGGCTCATCCAGTATGATCAGATCACACATACCTTGTGTACCTGAAGGAGGGTTTAGGGAGCACATAACAGCTGCCTTCCAGTGCCTGGAGAAGGTTCCAGCTGAATGTAATGGTGGGGAGAAATCACTAGGAGGATAATTAAGTACAGGAACAAATTCTCTAGAGACACTGGAGAATCCATTTGGAAATTTTCAAGACCTGACACAACTAAGTCCTGAACAATACTGTCTGAAATATTTACTGACCTGCTTTGAGCAGCAGGCCAGACTCAAGCTAGAGCTCTTTCAAGGGCTGTTCCAACCTGGACAGCTCTATGAATTATCATGGTTTGAGTGGCCTGAGATGCAACAGGAGATTGTTGAAAAAGAAATCAACTCAGGATTTGCCAAGACTTCAGCTCACCTTTTTCCCTTCCTGATGCATCTCCTCTCTTACCAGCTCAAAATACATTATAGTTTTGAGACTTCAATTCTATCCAGGAATATCCTCTGATTCCCAGATCTGAATCTGGAGCCACATCACCTCCTGACTGCATCTGGAGCTCTCTTAGTACTATTGATATTTGGAACTTCAGCTGTTCTCCTTGCCCTACCCTTGCCTTGCACATCAAATTAAATTCTCCCAGCCCTTAGAAAGCTGATATGATAGAAGAGGTGCTGAACGGGGTAACACAGCCAGAGCACCACTGCACCATGGTGTGACTCAGCACATAAATTAGGACAAAATTCCTCTGTGGATCTCCTGATCTGGTGGAATGCCCTAAAACCTGCCTGTAGCCGTGACTCATAAGAAGGGAACAGAAGATGATTCCAGCACCATTTGTATAAACAAGGATGTCTGACCATTTTTTCTATATATACATTCCCACTGTTGTCTTCTGGATATTTTCAGTCTTGATTTCACTCCCACTCTTTTCCATTGCTCCATGCTAGTTAGTTTACATTCCCTGTCCTCTGAATCTCTCCCTTTGTGAAGAAAAGTTTTGGCTCTTTGGTATTTCAGCATCAAATAGAACACTGTTACTTTAACTACACACTTAGACATTTCCCCCTCAAATTTCAGTGTTGCATTTCCATTCTCTCTGTAGAAAAGACCTTTGGGATTAGCAAATATTGCACAACATTTATCAGTTAGTTGTTATTTAAATCTCAAAAGTCTTCTAAATTTAAATCTTTTAATTGGAATAAAATGGCAGATTTTTGTGACAATATAAGTTAGGTTTCCGAGTAATACATAAACACTAATAAAGTGACACTGAAATAAATCCTCTTAACAGGACCATGTTTTAATTTCCACTACAATGATCAGTTTATAAAGAGAGAAAACATTACTATGTAAAACACTAGAGGAGGTTTCTGTTGAGAAGAAATAAATCAATACCTGATTCCCCAGCAAGAAGAAAGAAACTCCTGCCAGCAGCAGCAAAATAAATGCATTAAACAGAAAGACAAAGTGAATGAAAATGAAAACGTAAGGAAGGCATTGGTTCAATATATAAAATTAACAAGGACTGTGGAAAAGTTCACATTTTATCTGACACCAAGGATTTGACACAATCTATTTATCTCAGCGGGTTCACTGGCCCACAAATTTTCCAAATATTTGTGGAATGATTATTAATTCCAATCTGGTAAGATAAATGCCAGATTTTTTTTTTCTGAAGATTATCTCATATTTCTGTTTAAGAAGTAATACTGAGATATGAGTATTGTTTCATCCCAATTTCAGTGCTGTTTTGACACAAAAATAATAACTCTGAAAATCAGCAATCTAAAATCTCATTTCTGTTTCCACTCTCTTTGAGATCTCGGAATCAAATTTACAGAGAGAGAAATATAAAAGACACCTTGCTAACAATCCAAAGAAAGGACAAGCTATAAACAACTGTGAATTTCAGGGTTGTGTTTCAATTACTTGGTTCATTTCTTAAGAATTCTGAGGAAGAAATGAGACTACAGCAGAAACTGAATTCAGAGGGCTTGGGAAATCAGTGGGGAAAAAGAGGAAATGCAGTGTGCATGTTGTAATTCAGTTCATAGCAACTTACCAGATTGGCAAACTCTCCAAATGTCACCACAGTGAAAGGGCGTAGCCAGACCCTACAGGTATCTCTTAGGTAGGTGTCACACAAATCAAATAGCTCAAACTGAGACCCCACGTTGATTCCTGATGCAGCACAAGCTGTCACACAGAATGCCTGCCCTCTCTCTCTCTAATAGGCACAGGCAGCTCTTCCTTCTACTCCTCAGCCTCATAATTTAACATAATGTAGGTTTTTTAAATTTATGCATCAGTCTGATCTGTATTGAAATTGATGCATACAGTTCATCCTTGTCTCATCCTGCCACAGTAGGCTCCAATCTACAGTTTTCACTTCATGTTTAATTACAACATACTAAATAAAAATTAGGACAAATGTAGTCAAGTAGAATTTAATAGAAAAAAAAATTCCTAATACCTAAACCCTAACATACCATTCATAGAAAACAATCTACAGCACAGCAGGTGCCTATTTGTTTAGCCCAAGGACCTCTTGGTGCCTATCAGTTTGCTTCTGTTCGTGCTCCCAGCCCGACAGCTCCAGAGCCTGCCTCTCCTCAGCCCATGCCTTTGCTTACACCCAGAGCACATTTCTAGGCCATGCTCCTTGCACACTAATGGGATTAAGCTCTTCACAAAATGCAGCTGCAATCTTTTCCCATGTGGGCAGCAGGAGCAGAAACTGCCCAGGCGTGCAAGCAGCAGTGCTGGAGCAAAGGGCAGTGCAGGGGCTCCCACCCTGCGCCCCAGCCCCGGCCCCTGAGGCTCTGCACCCTTTCTGCTCTGGGAGGGCACTGGGGCTGCACCAGGGCTGCAAGAACACCAAGAAACCTTGGCCTCATCTGCACGGTAAGGATTGCAGGGCACTGCTCTAGGAGCGTGTCCACTGCTCCACTCACTCTGCATCTCGTGTAAATCACTCCACAGGGATCCTGGGAACCACAGTGGCCTGTGCAGTGCAAATATCATGTAAGACCAATTTTTAAAAACCCAAAACCATTTTTTCAGGGATCATTTATGTTGGAGAAAGAGCGCTCTCTGCAAATGAGTTTACTTAGAATCAACATAATTTTTTCAATTACTCACCAATGCACCAATTTTAATCTTGTTCAAATCAACAGATTGCAAACATCCTAAATTTAAGCACCTAAGGCAATTTTTGCCTTATCAGCTTAGGCTAATATTCTAAAGACAAATATTTTCCCTTCATTTTTATCTTAAGAAGCAACAAAATACAAACCTACAAATTTCCATGAGGATGCCCTTGTTTTCAAAGGTGTTCTCCCAGACAACTGAATTTCAACCTCTGCTCAGACTGAGCCCAAGGAATGGCTCAGTCCAGCAGCAATTTGCATATACCAGCTCTGAGGGAGCAGAAATGATCCTGCATCTGTGTGCTGGCTTTCCTCACCTGCAGCTGGGATGACTTAGCAGAACAGCACTGCATCTTTATGCAACATCACAGTCCCAGCCATGTTACAAATACCCTTGTTGACTGAAATGTCTTGATTTGTCTCCTAGTCAAAATGTAACCTGTGCTGCACTGTTATGAGAATGGACAATGCTTGGGCCTCTATCCAATCCCTATCAATTTATATTTACTCTCCTCAGGAACAACAGGAGCAAGGTTTTCCTGATAAACCTCACAGTTCCCTTTCAGAAAGGATGCTGGGGGTGGGGGTGGGGGGAAATCACATTTCTTTAAACTGATAATGCAACAAATTTTATAATCTTTTGATTATTTTTTGGCCAGAAAATTGCCTGCATAGTAGAGCTTGCCCTCTGTACCATTCTTTTAGTGAGCATAAATAAATTATTCAGTTTGTTTTACCCCTTCTCTTTAAAGACACAGTGTGCAGTACACTGCGTGTACTAAAGTCAGTAGCAGCTCACTGAAGCACCACTGCATTTTACAGGATCAGTCTGAACTAGAAAGTGTTTGAGCATGTTAACACAAGCCCAGAGGAAAAAACAGTTCAAGGCTGAAGTTCATGTGAGGACATCGGCTGATGTCATAAACTGTGAAACTGTAACTCCTCTAACTGATGGGTTGTAGGAAAATGCCCACTGTCTGTCCCTCTACTGCTTTCTACAAATGTGTTGATTTATCTTGTTTTGCTTCAGGTGTTCTCCTGCAAAGCCAACACGAATATTACAGAAACTGAGCAATCAGTAAATTTGTAAAATCTTCCATGCTTTCTACTCACTGAAAAGATAAAAGAAACTCTGGGTTACTGGTGTTTCTAGGGAGTTCCTTGTTTGTTTGTTTGTTTTTTGTTTTGTTTTTTTTCTTCACAGGAGGCCCAAGTCAAATGAAGAAAATGGAACCTTCAGCTTGCTAGAATGAAAATGGAGAGCTGAATCATTAGGAAGTCATCTTCTGTATTTCTAAATACAGCCAGGTGGCATTTGATCCTCAGACGTAACTGTGGCAGCTTGGCTGAACTTCGCATGTGCTGCAAAAGTGTTGTCAACCTTGTATTTTCACCTGGACACACAACTGTGTATCTGTCCCTCATGTCTGAATACACACTGTGTATTGTGAAACACAAAACAAAAGTCAATCAGTTTAGCTCCAGGTCTCTGATCCCTCCAACACACAAAGCTCAATTATGCCCTGCAGACACTGTGATTGCTGTTGTAACTATATTAGTGCAGGGGCTCTGGTTTGAATCAGCCCTCATCACATCAGGTGATAAACACATAACTAGAAATGGTGTCAGCTCCAGAGGACTCAGCATTTACTCCAGAGCAGTAAACACTGATTAAATTATAAACGTAATTGTAGATAAACAGTGGTAAAATCTTCACACTATGTCAGAACATCATAAAACCTGCATCAGCCAAACACTGCAAAGAAACAATTTAGAAGTATATCTGAACCCTGAAATAAATTTATTGGGAAAATTTCATTCTTTTTCTATAAAAGCCAGATGCATTCATTATGATGGACTCTACTTTATTTGACCAAACTGATACTCATCACTGTAATGAAGTGGAGGATAGTTGGCTTGGGAGGCAGAGAAAATACTTTGTGCTCATTTGATTCAAAAGGAAAAGAAACCCAGCTGTTTAGATGTTTGGGAACATTGGTGTGTGGAAAAGTAGAGGTGATTTGGTCTAATATTCCTGTCAGCTCCCTTCCTGCACTGCATCCCATACTCCACAGCCATCACTTGACCAGCTAGAGAGGCTTATTTTGGTTGCACATTAATTGTGCCAGGGACACATTCAGTATAGCTCAGAGGTTACTACTACAAAGTGTATTGGCTCAGGTACAGTGCTGTACAAACATTACACAGTGTTTGGTGTAAGTTCAGGAAGCAGTTTTGCCATTTTTATATGACCTGGAACATAAAGAACCACCTCTACTAAGCCAAGCCAGCTTCATACAACTGTATATTTGAACCACAGTACAAAACCAATAAAATCCAGAAACACAAGACTCATGCCTTTAAATTTATAAAACTGCATTAGATGCAGCAAGCTCCTGCACAGGAGGGTGCTTCTTGATCCAAGCTGATGCTAGAGAGATGTACTCAAATACCCATGAGCAACATCTACTTGTCACCAAGTTCATGAGGAGACCCCAGCATGGAAAAAAGAGACAGCAGATCCACCTGAGCAGCTCTTGGTAAAGGACACCTCAGGACACAGCCAAAACTGGTAAACTGTGCTGGATCCACAGCGACAATTCAGAACCAGTCAGGCATATTTGTAGCAGCACTTTTCAAGGTGTCCTGTGTCATTTCAACCATCTGTGTGACAGTAATTTCAAGTTCTTTGAAGAACAAGCAAACACCTCAGTACTGGTTATGCAATGCATACCAAGAAATAACAATTTATGTGGCATGATACAAAGCCATCACTGTAATCTGAAATTCACCTCTTCCAAAAGTCCAGGCAAGAAGTCTCTCAGAATGTCTAGAAAGCTACCAAACCAAGTCCCAGCAGAAACACAGGCATTGGCTTCCAAAGGTAAAACCTAGTGGCTGGATGTAGTTCTTAGAAGATTTAAAGAAGAGCTGACTTGCTGAAACACCCTCAGAAGCACAAAAACTGACAAACACATGAAGGTTAGCTGTGCCAAGGTCCTGTGACTCAGGTCCTGCCACTTGGTAGGTAGAGTTCAGAAAGTGATGCTATGCCATGAACAGATCTGGAGACAGACCACCAAGCAGTATTTCAACAGAGTATTAGGGATTGTATAGTGCATATATATACACTTGCACAAACAAAAGATCTAAATATCAAAGTACGTATAATCCAATGTGACTGTCACCAGAAGAAATTGCCATCTTCTAATAACTTAGTAAACATAATCTTGCACCAGATTTAATCTTGTCCTTTAAACTGCTTAAAGAAATTCCTTATTTTTCATACACACCATCAAGTCAGTTTTTCATACATACAATCTGCGTAGCCCATCATTTTTAAAGAGAAACTTCTACACAAGCCTTTGCATAAACTACAAGAAACACTAGCCCTGCTTCATTCACGGAATATGAGCCAGAATTTTTTATTCCCTTCTGTGAAAAATAATTTACTTCTCCATGATTCCTCATGGTTGGGATACTATTTAACAGGACTATTGATGGATATGGTTTAGCAATGACAATTAAATTCTCGAGCACATTAAAATCTGCTTGGATGATTTTAACCAAATATGCACCGATTTACTCTGGAGTCCCAGCCAGGAATCCAAGGTGAAAGAACGCTACAAGAACACAACTGAGATGTTGAAGAATGGCATAGGATGGGAAGCTTTAGGAAGGACAAAAGGAATTTAGCCTTGGGGGAAGAAAGAGCCTACAGGCTCCACTGTGTTTTCTTTATAGCTTTACAGAAAATAATGGTATGCAGCGAGGTGGCAAGTGACAGATACCTGATAAACTCCAGCTGCACCAGCCTGGCCATCAGGCACCAAGGGATCTTGCCAAAAATTGTAAGCTTAAACACACCACGAGTACTAGACACACCAAACCTAAAGCACAAAAGAAGCACATGTAAAATTCTGCCCTTTTGCCAGCATATCTGAAAAGAAAAACCAACAGTATTAAGAAACAATGTTGACATTCACTCTGTCAATATGCCTTGGAATTATCACCCAGATAAAGGGAGCGCAGGAGATTGGTTCAGGCTCAGAATTAAAAACCAAAACAGCCAGAACCAGTGGAGAGGAAAATTCATGCCCTGTACATAATCATGGTATGTGCAGAAATTCCAGCTACAGCAATCCTCTATGCAATGGTGATAGGATTCTCACAGATAGATGAAATAAATATCAAGTTTTGCAGTAGTGACTGAAGAAAGAATATAATGTTATACCCATCTTAATTTGACTGTCCTTGCATACCTCCTAAGACATTAGCCTGAGGAAATATTTACAGGATAGTTTTTCTCCAGACACAGCCACAGAGCACATTATGGAGTTTATATGCTGACTGCACAATTCTGCTACCCAAAATATTATTTATTATCAGAAATCCCCAGGGAACAAAATATGTCACTGGATTAATATAAATTTATTAAAGCTACCATTAGAGCTTTGTTTATTAAAAATATCTAAACAAGTACCTCTAAAAATTTCTCACCTGCCAAAGGAAAATGTTGGAAGGTAACTCTTGATCCCAACTCTGTCAGTAGGCAAATGGCATCAGAAACAATTTAGCTGAGCTCGCATTTAAATTGAAGAATATTATTTCTTAGTGTGGTTCCTTCTGGAGGGAGAAGTTAAGCCCCATAAACATTACAAATCCTGATTTCATTGAGCCAGTTGAACAGTTCAAAGTCAGTTTTACAGATAATAGAGGAGAGATAGCACAAAAATCAAGTATTTGTATTTCCCAGGACCATTTCTCTTTAGACATTGTAACAGTATTCCCACCATCTTCTGCTGCAAGAGTTGTATTTAATTTTTTTCAAACTTAAAATAATGTTCTCCTTGCCAGCAAATAGTGATTTAAAATAGTTTTATTTAGCATAGTACCATTTTCTATTAATATTCTGAAATGCCCTAACTTCACAATATTTCATTATAGATACAGCTTAAGATATATTCATATGAGCTAAATTAAACCATTATTCAAGCTTTGGCAAAATGCAAGATACCAGAAAGAGCCAGCAGGAGGAGGAACAAGATGCTGACAAAAATTTTGTCTGAGCAAATCATTATTAATTATTCTATTGAAGGTCTGAAGATAAATCAGCAGAATTCTGTAGTGAGGAATGTCTTTTTTAAAGAAAAACAACAAACCCTGTGGCATTTTTCTGACTTTTCCAATTTCTTGCTAATGTTTAGATAAAAGACTGATCTGATAAAATTACTTTTTCTTTTTACTAATCAGCTTCATATTAAAGCAGAAATTAAAAAATAAATTAAGCTTTGTCCCTTGAGGCAGAGAAATTTCACCATGAAAAAGATAAGGAGAGATAAAGGATGTGTTAAGGGGCAAAATCCTGACGTAAAGAAGAAAGTTTTGTGACAAAACATGGGAGACTTGCATATAAAGAAAACTTCAAATTATCCCATGATCATGTTGTCACATTGATGGGACACTCCACAAGAGGAATCCTTAGAAGAATTAAGGAAGAGTTAAGTCCAGACTATTTCATTAAAATAAGTTTATATTTAAGGGGAATGTGGAAAAAGCAGAGCAGCTTTCTAAACTAGCAAGCACTTTTAGATAAGTTTTGTCAGTGGAAGAGAGCAGACTGGGTTGTCTATGCAGCAACAAACAAGACAGAGAGAAAAAGGGGAAGAACTACAGAGTGACCTTAGAAAGAAAACGTAAATTTCAATTTTTTTGCTCTGATGGGGAAGTTAGGGTAAGAAGATAACTTTGTGTCCATGAGACTGAAGAAAAGCACGTGGCAAATCCAAGACAAGAATTAGTTGGAAGTTCATGGTGGTTAATAGCAATAACAGCATTTGCTGTTTGCAGACTTTGTTGAAAAACGCACTCAAGCTGGCAGAGGGAAGCATACAGGAAACTCC
Organism: Petroica traversi; assembly: GCA_025920805.1. Taxonomy (NCBI): domain Eukaryota; kingdom Metazoa; phylum Chordata; class Aves; order Passeriformes; family Petroicidae; genus Petroica; species Petroica traversi. Next base: position 2,656,663 of record JAHLSL010000061.1, read on the forward strand.
TGATACATGGAGTCTCTTAATGTTTCCAACCTCTTCACAGACCTTTTCCTGTTCTAGGGAAACCCTTTCCCTCCTGAGAAAACTAATGAAAGTAGTTTCCCAGAATCACAGAATGGGTAGGGTTGGAAGGGACCACAGTGGGTGTCTGCTCCAACCTCCCTGCTCAGGCAGGGTCAGCCTGGAGCACATGGCACAGGATTGTGACAGCATGGTTCCTGAATATCTCCAGCAATGGAGAGGCCCACAGCCTCTCTGGGCAAGATATATATTTATATATATGTAAAACTGGTGCTTTTCTAAAACCAGAGCATGCTGAGGTCAACAGGGACTCACAAGGGCAATCAAATCAATGTGGCTCCCAGGGACATTATGGATACACTAGCATCTGTACAGAATTATGTCAGAAATGCCTAGACCTTACTCTTTGCAATTTTTCTGGACATTCTCATTTCTATCAAAATCTGACCGGTGAAATCCAGTGTTTTTTAATCATATCAATAAATAGTAGTTATACAATTTTTGGGTTTGTATATCAACAAACAACAACCTAATTGCTAATTCACCAATGGTTTTACAGAAAAAGCTAACTGAGCAGATTTCTTTTTTTTTTTTTTTAATGCAGTAGAGCAGCATTGGTAATAGTTATTTTTCCAAATGCCTGATTAGCAGAGAGCGAGACAACCACCTTCCAGTCATGGACAAGCCATGGCTGTGACAGGAGCTGTATTTGCTACTTGTTCCGAAAGAGTGTTCTCTCATCTCAGAACAATTCACGGACTCACAGAATCCATCAGGGTGGAAAAGACCTTTGAGATCATCAAGTCCAAGCTCTGACCGAGCACCACGGTGTCAGCCAGACCACGGCACCGAGTGCCACGTCCAGAGGCAATCTCCTCAAGCCCCTCCAGGGACAGTGACTCCACCACCTCCACGGGCAGCCCGTTCCCATGTCTCAGCACCATTTTTGTGCAGAAATTCTTTCTAAAGCCCGACATGAGCCTCCTCAGGTACAGACTGGGGCCGGGCACGCTTTTCCCATTCTGCAGAAGCAGAACCCGGCCTCCGCCTGGCTAAAACATCCCATCAGGGGCTGCAGTGACAAAGCCACCCGAGCCTCTGTTTGAACACCAGATAAATACGATTTAAAACCCTCAAGTATCTACCCGAATTAGGACCAGTTAAAATTATACTGAGTGTAAAAGAAAGCTTTAGGAAAGCAGGTGTAACTTTACATGTAATCTCTGACCAACAGCAACTTTAACGAGGGCTCGGGGTGTTATCTGTTAAGATGCGCCACGTTCTTCCACGGGGGCGAACGCCGGCAGTGGAGGGCACGGAGATGGGGGCGCCCCGCAAGGCCGGGAGCTCCTCTCCCACACGGGCACCGGCCCCGGTCCCGGGAAAGAGGGGCCGGGGCGGCGGAGCGGCTGCCCTG
>JAHLSL010000061.1:2658497-2698699 GCA_025920805.1 Petroica traversi
CGCGGAGCGGTCCCTCCTTCCTTCTCCCGCGCCTCGTCCCTCCCGCTTTGCTCCGCTCGCTGCCTGCGGCCGTGAGCCTGCGGTGATGCAGCGCGCCCCGGGAGCCGGCTGGCGCAAAATACGCATTTTGTAGCCCTGTGCTTAAGAGCCCGGCCAATGCCGTGTCACATTCGCTGGGCAGGGGTTGGTTCGGAGTCGCACTGCACGGCCCTCCCTGCGTTTCTTGGAAATAGCGGTGCTGGCAGCGGTGGCAAAGGGCGGGCGCCCTGTCCGCGCTCGGAGCCGCTGCGTTCTGCCCCGGCTGCTCCTGACGCGCTCAGCGATGTGCCCGGGCCGAAGTCCTGGCCCTGCTCAGCCTCCGGACCCTGGGCACAGCCAGCCTGTGCCTCCCCCCGCCCGGCCGGACACGTGTGCCCGGCCTCTTCTGCCCCGGAAGACTCGCTTTTTTCCTTCAGGAGCTGCATTGCAACGTCAACGAGGTTGTTGGTGGCCTCAACAAAACTACAGTGACAGTTGTAAAGCATTTATTGTGTTTTAGCTCTTTGAACCTTGGGTTACTGGGATGAGTTTCAGAGATGAGGAGTTTAAAAAGAAAAAGCTATGTTGTGACCAGGTCTTGTTACTGAGTAACTACCGAAGTACAAACCTTAGTACCTGCTCCAGCTGCTGACTTGTGCCTTTCCCGGCTTCTCTGTGATGATACTGCTATTATTTTCATTATTGTTATTATTACTATGCTATGATATATTATTATTATATCAAGACATAAAGAAAGTTAACAGTTATTGTTGCTGTTAGTGGGAAGGAGTTTTGGGAGGGGGGAAGATGCTGATCGACCTTGGAGCAGCTCTGTCAGGGCATCCTGGCGCTGGGACTGAGGGCTCGCAGAGCTGCCTCCTTTCAGGGTGGAATCGGGCTACTGTGCTCTTTATGAACTAGGTTTAGGTGTTTGTTATCGAACTTATTCAAAGATGGAAGATACACTTTTTTCCATATCTGAGACTAATCACATGAAATACTGCAAGCCTAAGTTTATAGAGTAACTACTTTAAATCTAATTTGCACACTACTTTTTCTAATTTCTCTGGGTGTGCTCAAGGATTGATGGCAGTGCGGTGCACTGGAGTGGCATAGAAGCAAGCCAGTTTGCTTCTGTTTTGTTTGCTGTTTCATAGTATAGATGACTTGGTAACATTCCAGGAGTGGTAGAAATCTTAAAGAGGTCAAACAAAGGCCTGAGGTGTTTTGGTTGGGTTTTTTTCCCAGTTTAAAACCGAATTATGGATGAGGTTTTTTGTGGCAGCTAGGAGCATTTTTTAATTATAATTAGAACAGTTGCCCCCCCTCAGTTGTTTTGTTAGGGCTATTCAAATTGTCTATGTTTTCATAGGCTTTTTTCCAAATCTTAGGAACTCCAGTGTCTCTGAACAATGCTTAAACAAGTAGCTGCTTTTATCTTGTTAGGTAATATGAGCAAACATTGCTTATCATCTCCCTAGATTATGCTGTCATTTCCTAATCAATGAAACACACTTAGTGAGTGCACTTTCAGTAAAATGGCACTAAAATATCTGGTAGTTTGCAATGCCAAGCTTTTTACAGGAGTTACCAAACGCTCTTACTGGCAATTAAAATAGAAGTGAGAATAGATAGGGGGGTGTCTTTTTTTCTCTCTTTTTTTTTTTTAGCTTGTTCTACTGTATCCACAACTGTAGCATCTGTTTTTGTGTGCAGAACTGTCTATACATAATATTTAGGCTGAGAAAAATCGTGGATCAGGTCAGAAGCTATGTGGTGTTCCAATTTCAGTAAATGCCAATCCATCCAAATAAACTAATGCTGTTGACAAAAATCACATAGCAATAAACAGCTGTGAAAGAAAAAATATATGCAGGCCATACTGAGCAGTACAACCCTAGCTTAGGCAGTGTCCATCAGAAAGAAGTTGTGGTATCTTAGGGTCATACCTATCACAACTTGTTTGAGTACCAGCTCCAGTGCCCCAGCTCTCTGTTGCTGCAGTTGGAAATTGGGGGTGAAAAGACACCTCATTACTGGTTTAGTGCCTATACAATTTTCAGAAACAAAGTAATTTGGTAGGCAAAGATTTGTCTGTTGAGAGCTAATTGAAACTCTTCTCCTTTTACACTATTTTCCTTTCTGCATGTGCATCATAGGATATTTCCTCTTAAATAATAGCGATTATCAAACATTCAGTTTGAAAATCTTAAAAGTGTTTTTGGAAAACTGCTGAGTATCATGCTGATTGCTAATAAGGTCAATATTTCTAGTTGGGAGTGGTTCCCCATAGGTGAATATGCACTGGTTCCAGTACTAAGCTTCCATTATAGACTGGAGCTTACTCAATTGTACACATGCACCAGGATTTTGAGGCTGGGCTTCAAATTATACAGTTTCTCTCTAAACCAAATAACAAGATAAATGTTTTTACATCACTTAGATTCTTCTTCCTGTGTACTTTGTTGCATATACTTAAGCTTTTACAAATCCCCCAAAAGTATAATTCCTCCTGTATGCTGGGAATTATATGCCATCCCCTCAGACTGTGGGCATGGGCATGTGGTATGGTGTGTGTGCAACATGCTGGTAAGTAACAGCAGTCTTTTTAATTCTTCTGATGATGAGGCTCTCAAGGGATTCATCAGTGCAGTGTTATCTGGGGAACCTCGTTGTCTTTATGTGCATTATAGCAGTGGCATTTCTATTAGTGGAGTTTTCTGCTAGTGACTGAAAAGGGGAAGTATTTGAAGTCAAAGTCCTTGTTGATAGAAAGCTGCAAGTGAGGGGGGGATCAGCAGGCTCCTTGAAAATCTCTGTTCATGCTGAGTGATGTCTTAGTCTTGTGTCTATAGCAAGACACAATTCATATAGCTACATATATATGGCTAGCTATATATAGAATGTACAATTCTGTATAGCAGTCTTGCCCCTCTGTGACAGTGGCCTTCTGGTCCCTCTCTGCCCTTCCCAGTGAAAGGGTCCACGCTCCTCAGTGCCTCATTTGTCTGACATTGTTCACGCATCTCCTCTGCATTTCCTTTCTCTTTGATTCCCAGTGCTCTGTTTAGCATGTATTTGTTTATTTCTGCACAGGCCAGAAATACTCCAGGGTATATGCAGTCTGAGACTGTATTGAGAGGATCAGCTCGGCAGAGCTGTGTCGTTCAGTGGGAAGACAGCTGTGACTGGCACGTACCAGGCCTGGGCTGGATGGACCATGAGCTGCAAGTGGGGAGAGGCTATTGACTGAACCTTGTTTGCTGGAGTAATAATAGCTTATTTTGCTTTTTCCAATAAGATCTATTACTGTTGCTTGGCATGTTTTGTAATTAAGCTGATAGCTATAATAAGCTGCCATGCAATTACCTCTTAGGAGGAGCTGACTTGCTATCTAGACTGTAAATGAGATCTGTTCCAGAATTAATTTCTTTTTGGATGCTACAAGGGAACCCAAAGTGTATGTTTTAACTCTGTATGCCTTACATGTTGAATTTTAATCATTTGTCACTTCAAATGACTTCTTTTTCTCTGTGTGGATGTAGGAGAGCACTGACTTCTGAAGCACTTCACGTGAGTGTGTGTTTATTCTAGGCTCTGACAGCCTGTATATTCTTTATTTAGAAGGCTAGAGGTATGTGAGGAAGAGCCATGAGTACTCTTTAGCCTACTGGATTTGACTAGTATTTAATGACTGCAAAATACTGTTTAGAGAAGCCCATATATATTTTTTCTTCCCTTAATTAAAATCTGGTGGTGGGAGTGTGAATGTGTTCTCTTATCTACTGTGATTCTGTCAGTGGAAAAGCATTGGAAACTCCTGGCTCGACACTCCATGCAAGACGCAATCTTCACGCTCTCTAGGTTCATTATCTTCCAAGCTTTGATTTGCAGTCACATGGTCCTGTTACAAAGCCCAAGACATCATTGCTCAAAAGGAACACTGCAACTGTACTGTATTTTTAAATTAATGGAAAGCAGCCCCTTCTAGAATCACTGCAGCTTTCATTGTTGAAAAGGTAAATGTTTTTCCTTTTTCACTAAGGAACAGGAAACTTAAAGCAGCATGTGCAGTAGTACAGCTGACTAGTCACAAATATGTAAACATAACAGTGAACATAAGGCATCTTGGATATAAAACTGTGCTGGTTTTGACTGAGGTAGAGTTAATTTTCTTCCTAGTAGCTGGTATGAGGCTATGTTTTGGAATTGTGCTCAAAACAATGCTGGTAATTCAGGGATATTTTTGATTTTGCTGAGCAGTGCTTACTCATCAGCCTTTTCTGCCCCACACACCATCCTACCAGCAAGAAGGCTGGGGGTGCACAAGGAGCTGGGAGGGGACACCAGGACAGCTGACCCCAAGTGACCCAAGGGATAGTCCATACCACATGACACCGTGCTTAGCATATAAAGCTAGGGGAAGGAGGAAAGGGGGGAACATTCAGAGTAGTGGCATTTGTCTTCCCCAGTAGCTGCTACACGGGCTGGAGCCCTGCTTTTCTGGAATGCCTGAATACCTGCCTGCCCATAGGAAGTAATGCATGAATTCCTTGTTCTGCTTTGCTTATGTACAGAGAACTTTTGCTTTCCCTATTAAACTGTCTTTGTCCCAGCCCATGAGTTTTCCATTTCTACTCTTCTGCTTCTCTCCCCCATTCCACTGGGAGGAGTTAGCAGGACTTGGTTGCCAGTTGGGGTTAAACCACAACAAGAACCATGAAAATTTTTAGTGGAAAAGAAATCTACTGCAAAATGTTGTTGTTTTTAAGCATCGTATTTTCTCTGAATAATTTTGAATACATTCAGTTCTAGTGCTTACACTTAACCTTGTGTTTTAAATAAATGTGGTCCTGGTCACGTATAGCATCTCTGCTGATAATGTGCAGCTTCCATAGGAATTCAGTTGCTTGCATGTGCTCTCCTTAGTTTCATTGTACTGACTGATCACTTAATTTCTTTTTTTCTAACCTCTGCTCATCTTATTTTTTCAATACACATATAAAGAAATGGTGGATGAACTCAAATGCAGAGGCATTAGAAGTGATACAAGGTCATCACTCAGCCACAACCTCCATTAGCTTATCTCTCTCATCTCATAAGAGCAGCTATCTCCCAGTATTCTTACTTAGATTCTTAAACGTTGTCTCAATCTTATGCATTCTAATAAGGAGCCTGGAGTCTCCCTGAGGCTTTTTATCTATGGTAATTTGAAGCTTGTATAATCAAAATAGTAAGATTGTACTTGACTTAGATTTTTTTTTTTTAATTCACTTAAAAATGTCTTGCACTGTACCTGCTGCTGTTGGATGCCCTTTCTCTTGAATTAATAAAGATTGATTCTTCTCTTTTCCTCTCTTCTTCAAATAAACTTCTCATTTAACCATACTGGCTTTAGGTTTGGTTTTCATTGCCACTATTGTGGTGTGCATTCCTCCTGTGATTGCTTTGAATGCTACCAAAACATCCCTGGTAGTCAGAGTTGTGTTGGTTTTTTTCCTGAAGAAGGTCACAGTGCCTTATAACTGCTGTTAGTTATCTCAGTGATGATAAAGCAGTCCCTTTGCTCCTAGGTCCTAGTTCAGATCTTCATTTTTTGCTAATAATGTTGTTTTCCATGTAGGTTGTTGGCAAACTTTGCTTTTAGCTGCTCTGTTGGATTAATCTCCTAAACGTTTAGGTAAAGTACTATTTCATACCGTGGCCTCTTTCCACAATATTTTCAAATCATATGTAATACCACAATTCATGGAGGTCTTGGGGTGCTTTGCAGAAGTCTCCCTAGTGTAAATACCAGCAGTACCACTGCACTAAAATTGTCTAGCTCAGGTGTATTGGGGGGTGAGGATCCCCCAAATACCTCTTGTAGATGAAGATTTGCTGTGACCAAGCCTGTGCTTCTGGCCCTCGTGCTGCAGACCTGCAGCGTCCAGGCCATGCTACTTCTGGTTCTCCTGCCATCTGTCCCTCTGATTCTTCATGGCTGTGGCTGTGTGACACCATGGGTTCAGAGACCAGGTTGTTCTGTACCCATTTTGCACTAAATTTTTTCAAAATAGCTTCCAAAAGTTCAAATATTGTCCTATTTTAAATGGATGTCATCTTATTACATGAGAATTATAGTACTGGCAAAATCCTGCTGGGTGGATATTTGAGGAATTGTTTTCTTCACTGTGGGCAGGGCTTGGAAGCATCTTTCTGATGGTTCATGTTGGCATCTGACCTAGGGGAACACCAGGAATTAACCACCAGTGGAGATTTTGGCCAAACATGACATCTCATGTTTTTCCCATGTTTTCAAATGGTTGAGCTATATAGGTTTAAATAACCTTTTAAAGTAAGTTCATTGAAATATCTTGTCCATCAAAGCTTGTAGATTATAAGAATATTTATTTTTTTATGCCAAAATTCCTCTTATCTAGCTTAGAAAAATGCAGCATTTACCTCAGTCATCCCTATTTTATGATGAATACCTGTTGATTTCTTTTTCTTAAAATTTAACTCTTAATGTTTGGGGTGGTTTTTTTTGACAGATGATCTAAATGCAATTTGTGCTTCATATTTTTTTCCTCAAAAAACTTAATTTAGTTAATTAGATGTAGTCCTTGTAGAGGTATTCTTTTTTCAGAATATATCTTTATTTGCATTAAATTTAATAAGGAGCTATCACAGCTGAAATAAAAGCGCTCTATTTCAGTCATAGTACATATTCTTGTAGGTAGTAGTTCCAGGGCTGTTTGTCATATATTTTATAGATGAAACCTAAACCACAGCCTTTGAACTAAACATCAAAAGGCCTTTGAAGATACTTGGGAGAGTTGTTTTCTTGTAAGGGTCTCTTAATCCCAGTAGAGGCTTTTGTTTGCTTTTCTGTTTGTTGGGTAGGGGTTTTTTTCTTCCTGAAGAAAAGGGGTTTCCTATTGACTTCATAGTCACTCCTACTTACCAAGAGTTTGTCTGTACAAGTCCTGCTTCTGTCATCCCCTGACTGAAAGCATAGAGTTATCAATACTGTCTTGATCTGTAAGTCACATAAAATTTAATCTCAAATGTTGTACATTGCCTCTGGTTGTTTCTACTCTCCTTTAGGATGCAGAAAGATGCACGTTTTCATCAGACAACAAGGAGAGATCAGGCATTTTTGAAGCATAGTTTTTATTGTCAAAGTGCTTTATAGCGTTGTGTTAGGTTTCTCTTTTTGGTTGGTTTGTTTTGATTTCAGTGGCATTCTTTGTGTCTTCTGTGAACTGTTCCCACTCCTAGACTTTGATCCTTTTTCACACTGTTTTTTACCACCAGGCATTTCACTACATGCCAAACCTCCAGACTACCACTGTGGCAGATGGGTATTATTTCCCCGTGTCCTAGAAGTCCAGAAATGACAGCTAACACAATCAGCTGCTGTGACACTTTGTGGGCAGATATTAGTGATTAGTATTGTGCCCTTTCTGGGGGCTTGGGAGCAAAACAGATGGCCAGATAACTCAGCAGGTGTTGTAGGTCTTATTCTTAGCTTCTCACACATCTATAAAACATAGAATCAAATAATAGTTTGGGTTGAAAAAACCTTCAAAGGCCATCTAGTCCAGCCCTCCTGCAGTGAGTAGGGACATCTTAAACTAGATCAGGTGGCTCAGAGCCCCATCCAACCTGGCCTTGAGTGTTTCCAGGGATGGGTCTTCTACCAGTTCTCTGGGCAACCTGTTCTGATGTTTGACTACATTCATCATAAAAAATTTATATCTAGTCTGAATCTACCCTCCTTTAGTTTAAAACCATCACTCCTTGTCCCGTTGCTACAGGCCCTGCTAAAAAGTGTGTCCACATCTAAGTCACTTCGAGTAAGTAGTGGTTGGAAACTGTGGTACTTTTATGATTGTGATTGCCTTTAAATATTGAGCAATATTTAAAAGGGTGTCTCAGCTTTGTAGATAAAACTGGCAGCTTTGTGGAATGTCAAAAGAAGCATATTTAAAATTACAGCTGTAAAGTTGGCTCAGATGTAAATATTTTAATTGCCAGGGGTGTGTATTTTCACTGTTTAAATAGATTCTGATGTGTAAAGAATGTAATTGAATAATGCACATGTGACTTGCAAAGTTCCTTATCTCCTTCAAGTACTTAAAGCAACTAAATCAATAAAATGGTATTTCTGTCAAACTCAAAATTTTCAAATAGGTTTGAATCCCTAGAAGTACACTAGCTAGTATGTATTTTCAGGTTAAGATCTAATCTTATGTCAGAAAAGATAGTTAAACCTGTGATGCAATGTTTGAGGAACTTGAGTGGGGTCTTTTTAAGCTGAAACTGTCAGCAAGGTCGTCAGGAGGAGCTGTGTCCCAAGGTGTGCTGTATAAAGGATAATCTGTGAGCATTTCAGCTCTCGAGTTCTGGTTTGCAGCCAGAGCACTGTTTTTTGTGATCATGCTTCAAAGCAGAGCTAGAATAGGAAGTCCCTAAAAAAAATGTACTTAAATGCAATAAGAAAAGGTGACACCAACTCAGTGGGTGCACTGTGCACCCTAAGCTGTAACCATTTTGACAGAGAGAAACAGATGCCTTTGAACTGCCAAAGTCGATTGTATTTTCAAGATGTGAGCTGAAGATCACACAAATTTTCATTACAATATAGGTGTTGGCTTCAGTAACTTGCCCATAGTTGGCAAGTTGAATAATTAAACTTTTTAAAAGAAACCTGAGTATCCTATCTCATGCTCATGAGATAGAGTTTTCATTCTTTTGTTTGAACTGTTGTGGTGAGAACAGCAGCATTGCTGGGGTCTGCTCTCGAGTTTGCCTCAAGGAATTGAGATACTCATTTGGAGAATTGGTCGTGGGACATCTGCTGTGTGCACTTGCAGCTGCTGGGCTCTCCGTAGAGCCTTTACTCTGAAATCATGAACTGAAAAGTCCAGTCCCAGTCGTAAAACACAGCAGAATTTTTCATGAACTTGCTGGAACCAACCTTGGTGGCACCAGTGGGAAGCAAGGAGTTGCCACTCTCCTCCTCTTCATAGTGCATGAGTATCCTAAGGATTTGTTACAGGATCTTTTTCTTAGAGTGCATTTAATACAATTTTTTATAAAGGGTTTGAATGTGTGTGTGTGTGTGTGTTCATATACCCACTAGTTAGAAAGACATGTCAAGTTGAACCTATTTTTCTCTGCTTCATAGTAAAGAGAGAGGATGGTCTGTGTGTGTTTTCTTTTGTATGATGGTTTTGCTTTCCTTTAAATGTGGTGATATCTAGCAGGGAGTTTTCTGTGAGCTGACAGCATGATGTACTTCTTGGAAGTTCTGCATAGTATCAGGGAAGGGCATGTTATAATTTGTGGAGTGAGACATTTATAAATAGCTAGAACTAAATCTAAAAGCCAGGTTTTGTTTTGGGGTCTAACATTGCTACTCCTAAGCATTCTGCTTTTGAGTGGCTGTGGAATTATTACAGAATAGGTTTGTGCTCCATTTCATGCCTGTGGTGCTGTGCTTTGTTTGCAGTCAGGGCAGAAAACGTGCAAAGACAAGCTTGGTTTTATTTGATTGGCCTGGTAAACCTCATACAAGTAAAGACAATAGAATGATCTTAAAATTGACCTTTCTTGAATGTTTCCTTGCAGCATTGGAAACACAACCATAACAGCCTTGTGCTGGTATAGGAGAACCAAAAAATTCAGTTGAGTGGTCTAGTCCAAACTGAGTGAAATACTAAGTTTAATTTACATTTGAGAGAAGGAAAACTGTCATTTTAAAATCTTTTAACATACAGTTTTAGGAATACAGGTAAATACCTTCAGATATTTACCTTTGAGAATGTCAGAGATACATTTAAAAAATCAGGACAGGAAGGAAGAAGCAGTAAAACTATCCCTTTTCCAATTCCTTGTGGTATTAGAAACAGAATTTTTTAAGGTTATTTGGAGTAAGAAACAGCAGAAACGTATAATGAACTCATGCTCTAACCTGTAAATATGGGAGTTTGAAAAAAATTCAGACCTGATTTTCACACCATTTCAGTTTTGTTCTGATATACTATGTCGCTTTCTCATCTGTAAGAACAGTTTTTCCTTATGGAATGTATAGACTTGTTCACAGACTTCTCATCATAATTTAAGAAAACTCTTGATACCTTCAACTTTGGGGATGCCTTACCTTGATTTTATATTCTGTAATTTAAACATTGGTGGTATGAATCTTCTGTCATGGTGTATTCTTTTTGTTTAATATGGAATTAAGGATTTTGCACAGAGTTTGCTTTTTACACATTAGGAGATGAAATTTTGCAGGTTTAACTTTAGAGTGTACTTGTTTCAAATACCATTATTACTCCAAGTAAATTTCTGGCTAGATTCACTATCAGGAACAATGAAAAGCTGTAATAGTTGAATTCAACATAACATTGTGTGTTTTTATGGGCAGTTTCCATGTAATACACACAGCAATTCTCATGCTTCCTTTACGTCATACGTGCACTCTTTCAAATTCAGAATAAAAGTCCATCTAGCAAACTTTGTGGGAGGTACAAACCTCAGGTAGACTTTAGCAGCTTTACTGACAGTAACAGGGGTGTAACTGGCTTTGCTGCAACCATTGCTTGAGAGACCTGCTCTGCTCACAGAGATTGGGACACTTGGGTGGAGGCCATCATCTCCCTGGTGGCTTTTATCTGAGCTATGGGATGATAGACTTCAAGACTTTCAGTCAAATGCAAGCAGGTTTTTGGTAGTGGCATGGAATTCTGTGTTTCCTGTAGCTGTTGGGTTTGGGTAAAGTGTAGTAGAACAAGAACTGGTCTGGCACATTGACGTTCAGTGCTGCTCCTAAAATCCTAGCCTGTGTCTTTCCTAGTTAATCAAAGCGAAGCATTAGGGGAGGGGACGATTAATCTAGGGGAAAAAGACTTGATGAAGAAGCAAAAAATAACAGAGGGAAGTCAGTCTTTTGAACTGAAAATTGAAGTAGATTAAAAACCTGGAAATTCCCTAAATACTTGTGTAGAATGTGAATGGCTAAATAATCACAGTCCAGAAGAGCTGGGAGTTGTTTTTAAGCTTTAATGTACAAATATGATTTCTCTTGTGCTTTGTAGTGATGTTTTGTGTTCTTACTGAAATTTTTCTTGATACAGGTTACACACTACAAGCAATATCCACCTAATACAAGCAAAGTATATTCCTACTTTGAATGTCGTGAAAAGAAGACTGAAAATTCCAAATTAAAGAAAGTGAAATATGAAGAAACGGTTTTTTACGGTTTGCAGTACATTCTGAATAAATATTTAAAAGGTAACTGTCTCAAATTTTGGTAAAACCTTTCCTCTAATTAAGCATGTAACGTTTTCTCAAGCTTTTAGTTTTATAGTTGAAACAATTCCAAGTTATCCTGATACACCACAAATAGTGACATGCATAATATCTTATTTATGTGATTGTGAAAAAAGTTGCCACCCTCATAAATTGGTGTTGACTCCTTAATCCAGACATCTTTCTGCTATCTTTATTTATTCCAGTGGTGTACTAAAAATGAAGATGTGTTCATGCCACAACTTCAGTGGGCAAAATTGAAAAGAAAGAGACCAAAACTGTGCACAGAGTCACAAGCAGATATAAGATCTGATGGAAAATACATTTTGCATTTTGAACATAAACTTCAGTTCTGTATTTGCTGGTTTGTTTACTGTGTAAACTAATAATGGTTTTAAATTTTCTTAAATTAAATTTTAATTTTCCTTAAATTTTGGATGGCCCTCAGCTTAGACCATTGGGTATGGCAGCTGCATGTGAAAAGGGTTTTTATACTGAGCATTTTAAGAATAACATCTGAAAATTCCTTGGTGCCGTTGAAGATCTTGTTTGCCTTTTTTTCTTATGTACAAATATCACGTGTTCTGACCTGAGTGCATGCTGCCTTCTGCTAAGCTTTTAAGGCAAACTTCAGTCGTACATCTTATGTGTCTTTATCTTGATCTAATAAACATCTCTGCGAATTCTGCCAAAGACTGAAATTCCATTATAATCAAAACACTTCATAATTTAGTTTCTTTTGTCTTTAGAAATCTGAGGGTTGTTCTCTAAGGTAGATGACTGGCCCTACAGCAGTCGCATGCTTATTGAAATAATGTGGTTAGTCTGCTGGTTCCTATCACAAAGTGGTCAGTCAAAGGTTGGTTGCAAAGTCTGTCCATGGGGATTGTCCCTAGAACAGCATAGCTTGACCCTTGTGCTAGATATGGCCTTGCTGCATGTGCCAACTTGCACAATCAACACATTCCTCTGGGAAAAGTACTACTGTTAAACCTCTTGACAGATTTTGACACTCATAAAAGGGTAATAATCTCTATTTTTCCCTGAGTCACCTGCAAACCACAAGGGTATTTTACCCTTGTGGTTTCTTGAGCATCCCAATCTATATAATAAATGAAAGTAAAGTTTAGTTTAAACATTGTGCATTTGATGTTTTCTTCATATCTTTGTTGAAGGCAAAGTGAGTTTGCTATGCCAAAACCTATTTTGTTATTTAATATGTGTAAATATATATATATAGTTATTTATTTATTTTGTCAGTTGATGAATATTGTAATTTTCTAAGCTTTAATATGTTTCTGGAACTCCAGGTAAAGTGGTGACCAAAGAGAAAATCAAGGAAGCCAAAGAAGTATATAGGGAGCATTTTCAAGATGATGTCTTCAATGAAAAGGGATGGAACTATATTCTAGAGGTAAAAAAAATTGTAAAAATAGTTGGAGATCATTGTGAAGGATTTCTGAATCAACTAGAATAGATATGTAGAATCAAGTAGAATAAATATGACAGTCTCTCCTTTTAATCTTGATAGTAAAGACTGGATAAATTTAGCTTTTCATGTTTGGTGTACAGGGAGTAGCAGCTGTCAAAGAATAATCATATAATTGTAATTCCTTAGAGAAAAGTAATTTTCATCCTTTCCAATGCCAGATGCAGCTTTGCAGGTAATAAGGATTTGTAGCTGCCGTCAGCCAGCTCCTGTGAGTGGGGGCTTGTTGGCAGGACTCCATGTGTGATACAGCACTCAGTGGTTGCCTGCATCATTTACATTTCTTTCTCTAACTAATCATTACAATTTTTACTCTCATGCAGGAAGCATTACAACTTCTTGGGTGTATAAATAGTTCCACAAAAATACACGTTTTATTCAGTTTTTTTGTAAATTTGTCAGAGATGTGAATGTTGAACTTTATTATGAAATACAAGGCTTGAGCACTTCTGACACAAAAACCTTTCAAGTTAAGTCCTTCCACAATTATCCTTTTACCCTTTTGTTTAAAGAAGTGTTAGACCTCAAGTAATTGCAAACATGTCTTCTCTGTAAAAGCAGCAGGTTCAGGCTAATAACATTCATCAGAGCTGTACTAATCTCTGCAGATTAATTAAATGCTAAGTTTCATTGTGGGTTCTGGTGAATGAATATTTTTGGCATTTGAAAGACCTTTTTTAAGTCATTTGTATTTCCCCGGATACCTTATTTGTACATACTTTTATGGTGGCATCTGTCTGTTAATATATCTGGATGTCATCCTGCCACTGAGGTGGACCTTAGGTGGGAAAGAGCAGAGTGAATTTCAACTAAATGTTGCAAATGGCAGCAAGGTAAATAGCCCACAGTTTTCTAAGAGAATTATGGAGAGGTTTGTAGAGGACTTGCATCCAGTTCAAATAACTACAAATGTGAATTCATATTTGTGTTTAAGCTATATCATACATTGTGAACTGCTTTCATCTGTGTTAAAGTAAGCTTGATCCCTCTTTGGGTAAACGGAATTAATACACTTTTAATGCTGTCCTCACTGAGCTGTAATGTGGCTTGACTAAGTCCATTCAACTTTTGGTCTAGTCAAAATAAGCATTCCTGCATACCCTCTGTGCATGTTTATTTCTAAAATTGTGTGTGTGCATACATATATATTTAAACCCAAACATGATTTTCATGTCTTGATCTCAGATGCTGGTGGCTCTCAAACTGGAAGTGCATGTACTCTTTGAGTCTTTTTGTGCCTTTTATGCACACAGAGTCCATGTTTCTGCTGTCTGAATTCCAGTGTAGGTTCACACACCTGCCACTGTTTCTCCCTAGCTCCTCAGGTGTGGTAGGTCAAGTGGAGGGTGCAGTGGCTGTGTGAGGGAAGTGCCAGAATGAATTTGAAATGTACACGTATCAGTTTGTACTGAGAGTAAATGAATGGGTAAATACTGATAGGGTGAAGGGGTGGAAGAAAGGAATGGATTTCTTGGAGAACAATGGGCTGGTGTAAAGGCTGGAAGTTGGCAGAAGTCAATGATGAGTGATAAGGAAGTAAGCCCTGAATTGTACAAGTCAAGTCTATCTAAAATTTTTGCAAAGGGCTCTATTACAGAGCCATGAGATGATCATATCACTTTTTTCTATGGACAAAATCAACACCTACAGCAACTTTGACATCTCTTAGGGGTTTTTTTTTTCACTTAAGTACACTTTTGCCTTCATTGAATCATTAATAAATTACCTTGAGTGTTTTTGAAGGCTTTGTTGTGTTTGTTAATCCGTACATCTCCAAGTCTGACAACTAGACCCTGTGTGGTATATAAACACAATTTGCTTCAGGTTATTACATTTTCAAACAAACTTTTATACTGTAAGGTAGAAGAGAATTCTGATCTGTGTTGAGTACTGGAGAATGTCTTTAGATGCTACTTATGAATCTGTAATTTTTTTGAATTGATGCAATTTTTGTTGCCTGTAACAGGATATCTCATGGGAAGCTTTCTGTCAAAATATATTACCAACTAAAACATTTTCAGTATTGCCAGTACAACTTGCAGAGCTCTTTCAGAATGTTATAATTACTCTTCTAGAGTTGCTGTTTGCAGATTTCTCTTTTTCAAAAGGCATATTTCACACAATGTTTAGTCCTTTGGGGATGAAAGAGTAACATTTCAGTATGAGACTTCATGTTTAGTGAGTAACTGAGATTAAAATATTCTCTAAAATAGTTATAAAATGGATCCTACTGTAATAAATGAAAACATACACTATACTAAGCAAAACTAGTGGATTTTTTTTTAAAGTCTGGCTAGTAAGTAAACTTTTTTTCACGCACTGTATGTGAAAGCATTGAAGAAAATGAGTAGTAAATATTTCTTGTTCTGTGGGTAGAACTTACATATTTTTAAGAATGTTTAAGCTTTCCTGGCTTAATTTGCCCAAGGAATACAAGTGATAACCATCACTTGTTTTGATAAAGAGGCTTGTTTTTAAGTTACGGGACTTTTGTCCTTTTTTGATAGATATTAATTTTTTCGTTTGTTTGACTGGTGGGTTTATTTTTAGAGTTGAAAGAATTTAAGAAGAAGAAAGCTTTTATTTACTCATAGCCTGACTTTTATCCACTGCAGTTAAATAAGAGCAGTAGATCCTATTTTTTCTGTTGTCTAACAATATTACTGTTTCTTACACAGAAATATGATGGCCATCTTCCCATAGAAATAAAGGCTGTTCCTGAGGGCTCTGTAATTCCCAGAGGAAATGTTCTTTTCACAGTAGAAAACACAGATCCAGAATGCTACTGGCTCACAAATTGGATTGAGGTAAGTTTTGGAAATTTAATGTTTTTTTAAAGTAAATATTAATGCACTTAAATTAAAGGTTGAATTCTGAATTGCTTTAAGGGAAATCTCTGGCAGCTTTCATTTTCTGCTTTACTTCTTTTCTGTAGTTGTCTTACACAGACATTTTTCCCCCACCTGGCAAGAGATCATAATAATTCTACAGGAAATTTAGAGCAGTACTTTTATCCATAAAAAAGGAGAATGGTGGGAACTGTGTGTCAGTAGTTTGCAAGTGATAACTCCTGAGAAGGTCAATACCTTGCCCACCTTATAAAAGCTAATTACTTAAGACCTAAAGCAAACTGATGGAGGCATCAGTTCCTTCTGAACAGGGAATGAAAATAAACAGACCTTTTTGTGCCTGATTAAGTGCCAAGTGGGCATTGTCAAGCTCTAAATAAATATGCACCTAATATTGTGATGGGTTTTGTTTTAGACTATTCTTGTGCAGTCATGGTACCCAATCACAGTGGCTACAAACTCTAGAGAGCAGAAGAAGATTTTGGCCAAATATTTGCTGGAGACTTCTGGCAGCTTGGAAGGACTGGAATATAAACTGCATGACTTTGGCTACAGAGGAGTTTCTTCACAAGAGGTAATACTGCTTATCTAATAATTTGAGAAGTCTAATTGTTCCTAACTGTGAAGAATTGTAGCATGTGTCTGTAAACTTCTGTGGCTCTGTTCTGCACTGAGATTGTGAATGCACAGTGCACTGTTTGGGCTTTGTGTGGAGGTCTGGGATGGGGGTAGGTGCAATGCCTGAGCTGGGAGTGCTAGACTGGGAGAAGTTTTGTCTGTCTACCCAGTGTAAGTGAATGAAGAGAATATTGCTGAAGTGGGAACTGAGTCAGAGCTTTGCTGTTGAAAGCTGGTGCTAGGTGATGACTGCATTTAGGGTTCTGTATTTGGCATGGAAACTGAAAGTTGCATCTTCTTCAGACTGCAGGAATAGGAGCTTCTGCTCATTTGGTGAACTTCAAAGGAACAGACACTGTAGCAGGAATTGCATTAATTAAAAAGTACTATGGTACAAAAGATCCAGTTCCAGGATATTCTGTTCCAGCTGCTGAACACAGGTAAGATGCTAGTGTAAGCCTTTCTAAAAATAGGTTAACAATATGTATTTCTTTTCTTACCCATCTTTGTATCCAGAAATATTCCACCCAGTATTAGCCATGACTGATCCAGCTGTTGAAGCTGCAGGTGTACTGATGCCTCTTTATGTTCTAGGGGCATGGCTGTAGCATGGCTGTTCTTAGCTACAAATGTGTTTTAAATATTTTTAACTATAACCTTTTTACCAGTGTCTTTTTAGAATAAGCTTGAAGCTTATACTCTATAGATATTGAGGATTCACATTACGAACTTAAATTTTGTTCTAAATGTAAAATCATAAATTGACAAGCTCTGTGAGTTGCAGTTCTGGACTCACAGTTCATGTTCTCCCTCCAGAAACTTCCCATCATTGTAATTATATCACTGTATCACTAAGAATTGTGAATGAGTTTTTAAGAGTAAAGAAACTGATCTCAGACAGTTGAGAGAGAGAGCTCTTACTTTTTTTCAAATCCATGTCCTGTACAAGGTTGGGAGTGAATGCAAACCCTTGAATTTCAGTTACACGTCTCCACACTGAAATGAGAATATAAAAGAAGGTTGTGTGTTTCATATTGAGCGCAAAAACCAATTAAATATTTAGTATTCACTTAGAATTGCAAGATAGATAATGGTAATGCTTACATGAATAGCTCTTGTAGAGTAGTGGGCATCTTAAAAGGAGCACTGCTTCATAAACCTTTCCATGCCATTGCTGTGGTGCTGTTCTAGAACTGCTGCTTGATCAACAGACATGACAGATTTTTGTCTGAAACTTCTAATGACTCAAACAGCTATGAAATTTTTTGTAATGAAAGCAAAAGGAAATACGTGGGGTCAAGATCAAGTGTCTTTTGCACAGCATATTGAAGTGCTGGCATGAGAGCAGAGAGCTTAAACTGCCCTGCCTAAAGTTTGCACCACCAAATGCAGGCTTGTAGTCACCCTTTCCAAGTTAATACACAAAAAAGGTCTCATCAAATGACCCAAATCTTTACAGAATTGTTGTACTGCTCCACAACCTTCAATACAAGGTGGTGTTGTGAGCATGGTGCTTGCCCCTGGCATGTCAGCAGGGCTCTTCTGAGACTGCACCAGCCTCTCTGAAATAAAGTTGCTTGTCTCCCTGCTACCATGCTCTGTGACTTGTCCACACAGCAGATAATGCTGGAATTTTATGGTAAAAATTCAGTGCCCACTAACTCTTATGCTGTGCATGAGAGCATTTTTAGGTCTTCGCACACAAGTTACTAAAGTCACTTATGTCAGCTGGTCTGTGACAACCGAGTACAGAGCAGGGACTGCAGATCAACTGCATTCAGTAACTTACTAGTGCTCTCAGCAGCTCTGCTTTATGTGCTGTGCTGTGGCCTTGTACCAAGGGTAACGTTCTGAGGTTCCTCTGAAAAAAAGTTTGTATAAGTATGAATACTCACTTTATATCACTTTTGTATAAAAAAAGAAAATAAATTCTGTTTTCTCCTTTAGATTTTTCTAACATATGGTGAGGTGCTTTGTTCTCGACTTTCCATTTTGTAGCATGAAGTTGTCAGAGCAGATGTTCTGTTCTTGCATCTGTAGTTCCTTAACTGTCTGAATTAAGTCTGTTTATTCAGTATATAGTGTATTTATAATCCATGCAACACAGAGCTGATAAGCACATGGTTTCTGCTGCCGTGTAATCATACTGCTTATTGTTGTCTTGAACTGTTGCTGGTAGGAAATACAGAATGCCATGTAAATGCGACTCTAATATGAATTTTTCAATTGCCTTTGCAGTACTATAACAGCTTGGGGGAAAGATCATGAGAAAGATGCTTTTGAACACATAGTAACACAGTTTTCTTCAGTGCCTGTATCTGTGGTTAGTGACAGCTACGACATTTACAATGCTTGTGAAAAAATTTGGGGTGATGACCTAAGGCATATAATTGAAGCCCGAAGTCCAGAGGCACCACTTATTATTAGACCAGATTCTGGGAATCCCCTTGACACTGTTCTAAAGGTAATCCTTTCTCGAAGCCATTTGCATACAAGACTGGGAGGGCAGTTGTTTGTTTTGTAATGACTGGTTAGCAAACATAAAATGTTCTCACTTGGTATGCACTGTATATATTCATTTGACACTGTCTAAATTGGACTTATGAAAAATGTAGATGTTTACTTCACCTCAGTATAGACATGGAAACTCTTTTACAGTCCAAATGATTTCTTATTTTTCAACAAACCCATTCTTCCATATGGTTCTTGGAGCTTTTACAAGTTACCAGTTTTGCTGATGTAATGATGTTGAAATGCTTTTATAAAGAGAAACTTTTGTCACTTAACAAATGCAATGGGAAACAACTTGAGTGCTAATAAATGCCAGGCCAATAGCAATTCTTACTACTAATTTTAGGTATCTTGGCATCCCTTGTTAATGTATTTCACTATTTTGTGCTACCGATGCATGTGTAGTCCCCTTCTCTCTTCTATAAGATGTGCATTTAAGTCAGTGGCACTGACTGCACGTTGAAAAATGCTTCTTGCCTCGTTGCTCTTTAGAAAGCATAGTGATTGTTGCAGTTTCATAATAAAAGCAGTTGATAGTTCTGAATTTCAGTAACTGTCTGCATGGTTCAAGTAAGAAAGTATGGGCAATGTTAGTTGCATTGCTATTCTACCAAATCAGATCTCTATAGTTTTCACAATTTTTTTTTCCTTTGGGATAAGTGGCATATCACAAATAGGAACTCTGAACGACTTTTAACAGAGATAAGAAAATCTCATAGCTTAAGTGTTTGATTTTAAATATTTGTGGCTTACAAAAATCATAAAAAACTGAAAGCCTCATCCAGCATCTTAAGGGAGGACAAAAGAAGAGCAGGATCTTCAGCTGACACATTTAATAACAAAAAGTCACAGCAAGCAAAGGGAGGAAGGATGGTTCTGATTAGCTCTCGGGTGCAAGTTCTTAAAGACCATATTGTCTGTGACTGCTTTAAGGGCTTCCACCACAATGGCTGGCATGCTCTTTCTTTGTGTGGGTAGGTCTAGAGCATGATTATGTGAGTATATTTATGGATTTATTTTAATTTTTTAGAAAAAGCATGACTCAAATATGGAAGTTGTTTCTTTATTGGAATAGCAGGTTTTTATTTTCATTTTGTACTGTCTTCTTTCCGTTTTCAATAGGTCTTGGAGATCTTGGGGAAGAAGTTTCCCATTACAGAGAATTCAAAAGGCTATAAGTTGTTGCCACCGTATCTCAGAGTTATTCAGGGGGATGGTGTGGATATCAACACGTTGCAAGAGGTAGGAGATCCTGTTCATATGTCAGGGTGACACTGGCAAGGTTGATATTTAATCTGGACTCTGTTACAACTAGTCAGATGTTGCAGCAGAGACTGCTGACCCTACCCCCACCCTTCATTCCAGACACTGGCAGTGATATCATAATGCATAAAACAAATTCATTAAAACTCCACAGGAAATTTTTAAGATGCATAAAAAAACCGTAAAAGGCATTTTCTAATCCCCCTGTTGTAACCCTTCTCTTTCCACTGTCTCTCCTTTTGTTTGCTTTCATCATGCTTGTCAAGTCTAATTGAGATCAAAATCTGGCAGTGTTTGGTCCTTTCATTGATGTCTAAGGCACACTGCATGCTCACTGTGCTGCAGCATTAGCAGTAATTAACTGCTTTGACTCATCAGTTATGTACCATCTAAAGTCTGCTTGTCCTTGCATATTGAAGGAGTAGTTTTGAAGGAGACTTTTTAAAACCTGGGGTAAGGAAGGCAAGTTTCTTGTTCGGGCAACTAATGGAATAAGGATTAGCTGAAAAGCCAGAAAATGTGTAAAAGATTGGGCTATAGTCTGAGTCAAAATTACAATTTTACTGAGACATAAATTGATTATTTAGTAGATTCTGCATGCTTGAAACAAGTCATAAATTCAGCAGTATTGACTAGAGGTAGATAGTAGGTAATACAATGTGATTATAAAGGTGTAGACTGCAGTACCTAGATGACAAAGGGCATGGAGGAAGAGGACTTGACTTTACCAGGTTTGTCCTGAGTCTTTGATCTTCAGCTGTATTAGAGTTCAAAACCAGAAATAAGTTGAACAAACTTAAGATTAATTTTACTTGAATTTATTGACACTTGTCTTAGCTTTCTAGATTGAAACATCCTTAGATTCTTTTCAACAAAGCTCACTTTTGCTGCTTCTCAAAATTAGGAGCAAGTGAGGTAGCAGTTTTGGTTTTAGTTAGTCTGAAGTGCTCTACTTGTCCAACATGGGCACATAATGGGAACTGACAGAACTCAGATTTGTCACTCAGATCCCCAGAGAGCAGTTAATACTGAGATTGTAACCTGATAGGCCAGCTATAGTGCAGTCATGCTTTGCAATTTTTCCCCCCTCCAATGGCCTTTAAAGTAAATTCTATTTTATTTTTTTGTCCCATGTGGCTTTTTGAGAATATAGAGCTATGCTAATATGCTTAACAGAATGCAAGCATGAGAGGTTAATAGCTGGAAAGAAAGTCTTATCATTAGATGGCAGGGGAAGACCTCTGATAAAGAAAACAAAACCCATACAGAACAAAAACACTTCTGCTTGTTCTAACAGGGCTGATGCCTGTGTTAGGCAAGTATGTTATGGCTAAGATTTTAATGAGTTGTGAGAGGACAGAAACTGGGATATTCTTTCTCGTAAGGAACTCTGGTTGCTTTTTCTAAGCTGTATTGGATAAAATTCAAGAATGTCACAGAGCATCAATTCTTACTAAAATATTACAGCAAGTATTTAAAAATCTTTGCACTAGAGTGAAAAATGCTCTGCTCTCCAAGTTCTAAGTAGAGCAGTAAAACAATTGCAGCAGCTAATTGGAGAGGATGAGAGGCAGAATGAGCAATTCTTTGTTCAGGTGATCTGCCTGTTTAAGTATTTTCTTTATGAAGCTGTAACTGATTATGAAGATGTCTACCTGTAACATGTAATAGAAGAGATAAAAGATCCTGTTTGCCAAAGCATACAGAGCTGACAGATCACTGCTGCCTAGTGGCACTGTCCCATCTCTTCCTGACTCTAATCTTGCTGTGCCTCATGTCAGCTTTGGTCATTGAACCACTCTTGATTAAAATAATTTAGACTACATGTAGCAGCAAACTATCTCAGACAAAAGGGATCACTTTTGTGGTTTAGTGAATTAAATTTTACCCCAAAAAGGGGCTAATACTCACCAGCACTATACAGAAGAAAACAAACCATTGTTTTGAGCTGAGAGAAATGGACAGGAAGGGAAGTGACATTTCTCATTTGACAGCAGCAAATTAATGTTGGAGCAAAATCATCATGATTTTGCAACCTAAGTTTACTTTTATTTAAATAGAACGAATCTCTTCATCCCTTTATGTCAGCAAACCCCAGCCATGCTGGCTTTTAGAAGATTGGATAATAGCATACCATTAAAAAACCCCTAAAACTACAACCAAAACCCAAAACAAAACAACCCACCAAAGCCAAACCAACACTGAAATATAATTCATTCTTTTCCAAAAGGCATCTACATGAACAAATAGAAATGTGTCAGTGGCCATCTTTTTTCCCCTTCTTGTAGTCTGTGCCAGATCTTTATTCCAATTATTCCATAACAGCTTTCAGTTCTAGACATGATTTATTGTTACAGATCAGGTGAAAGGTAATGGGTGCAGTAGGAAAATCTGGAATGGGTAATGACCAATAGTCTCATTTAGCTATCCAAAGTAGCTGAAACAACAATATAGAAAACAACTCAGAGTATAAACTGGATTTTAAAATTCTTTGTTTTAATAGGGGATGCTGGTAGAACAGGTAAGGAAACTTTTTTGACTTTCTTTGCATTTTCACTTTAAAAAATCATTCCAATCTGCTAACTCCACAATATACTACACTTTCAAAGGATTTTCTTTGAACATTCAATTTCCAGATGTCTTTAAATTTTTATACAAAATAAATCCTCTAATCTGGAGTCACAGTTGATGTATTAATCATGCTCATAATGGTCAGAGGACCCTGGTGAAAACCTTGAAACCTGAATTGTTCTCCCTGTATAGGTTTGAAAGTGTGAAACAAAAAATTCTTCTGTATTGTTTTCCTTCGAGAGAGGCTTCAGATCTCCCCCTTTTCTTCTTCCCTGTTACTAGTGCTGTTTGCCATCTCTCCTCTATACCTAAGGAAGGAACAGGATCTGGGCCTTTGCTGTGGGTCACTGGTACAGTCAGAGCTGTCTTTCAGTTTAGTCGGGGTTTCCCTTCTCCTCCTCTCACCAGACCAGGATCAATCTAAGTAAGGAAATCCCCTGAGAGTGGAAAGCTAGAAGCCAGTTCTTCACCCAGGGTAAGTGAGGAGTTATTCCTGTAGCACAAGATGAACAAGCAGTCTGTAAATGAGAGCAGGAACATGAGCTGAAAGGGGGTTCACGTTTCTTCTCACCCAGGCAAGAGGGTAAGGCAGCCAGGGCCCAGTGCTGTACTTGCACTAACATGTGTTAACCTGAGCTATCAGTGACCATGAAGTCTCAGCATCACGTCCCTTTGTGTAGGGTGTTGTTCTACCAGGTGTATATAACAGGTTGTGTCTTGCAGGTGTGTTCAGGTGAGTTCAGTGTCAGAGCTGCACAGCGAGGTGCTCAGGCTGGGCCAGCAGTTCACAGAGCTTCAGGCTTGCTCAGGGTCTGGACAGAACCAGAGGCCAAGTGGAGTTTACCTACATTTGCCTCTTTAGCAGAGTCCATATCCAGGCCCAGTTAAATCTCATTTCTTATGGCACCACTGGACATTGTTCTCATGTAGAGGGTATACAGAATACCTTTTCTTATCCTTCCTTTGTCAGCTTTAGTTACTTTTGAGGTACTTAAAGGAAAATTTAATTAATTTCATTAGTTTATCTTCCTTGAGCACCTCTTTTAGATGCTTCCAGGAGAGTCCAATCACCTGAAAATAAAGATTCCTATTGTTCTTGGTCACTGAGAGGATATGATGTCTACTGCTAAGATCCAGAGGATTGTCACATATTTAAGAGGACATTTATTCAGGATACAAAGCTTTCAAGGTGTTCTCTTAAGTGGAAATTATGGTGGTAGAGCTTGAGATTAATTTGCTTGACGTGCTGAGTGAGGCTGAGTAAGCTGGTACCGTTGAAATGATGGAAACTCACTGGTAAGATTTCTCCTGAGAAATCTCTGATAGAAACGTAGTGGGAAGGTGTTTGGAGCATGCCCTCAGAAGGTTATGACTCTGCTGACCACGTGTCCTGCTGACTGGCCTCTGTCAGGCATTCAGACCTAGAGTATCTGTGAAGACCAGTTTGTCGTGGTCTGAAATTGGAATTGTGTTTTTCATTTCTTTTTCCCCCTCTTACGAGCCCCTTAAAAAAGCAGCTTGACATCATTAGCTCCTGAAACAGCCCTGTTCAGTGTTAGTCTAGCATTTCTTCTTGCAGGATGCTAAGATTGCCTGAAATATTACCAGATTTCTGACTATGCTGACTTTCAAAAATCATCACTGTTCCCCATAGATTATGTCCTTCTGTTCTGCTTCTTGCCTTCCTGTTTTTCTGGATGGATGGTATTTTGCTATCTCATCCACTCTGGGTTTCTCACCTGCTTTTGTTAGTAAAATGTTAGGAGAAGAAGAGTCTGAACTCCTGTTATGGGGCTCTAACCATTATTTCAGGCTGCCATAAGGGTAACAGGTCAGAGAAACAAATCTTGGCCCTTTATGAGCATGACTAAATGAGCATCTGTTATTCCAGACTAGAGGATGTCACATTTGTCAGGGTAGAATGAGGGTGGAGGGAAATGATCCAGTAACTTCTACCCTGACTGTTGCTAGCAGCACAGTTTACTCTAATCTGTACCTGCCAGAGAAGGTGGCAAAGCAAACTCTTTGAGCAGTTTTATGTATTTTCATTTCCCATCTTTGGACTTGCTGACCTTACTCTAGACAATGTGATTTTAAAGAGAATTGCTCTGTTCAAGTAGTCATTGGTCAAAGAGGGTAATAACTTTCTGGATTTGAGCAGGATGACTGCATTGTTTCAGGATGCAGGCTCTGCTTCCACTTCTTCCCATAATTCTGAGAAATTGGAAGGCTCTGAAATACTTTAGAGCTCTGTTTCTCTGAGCATTGCATTACTCTGCCACCTAAGTTTGGGAAGTAATTGTGCTGGCATGATAATTGTGTTACAGCAAAAGCTTCCCAGTTCCATGCTGGAACTGTAAATAAAAATGCAAGCAGTGTGCCAAGTATTGACCGAATTATTACCTACATGTCCTGGAAACTGAATGTTAGTTGGCTTAATTGTCTGTAAAAGCATCTTGTTTAAGTAGTATAATATTTTTATGGGAAAATGGCATGGCCTAAAAGTATGTTCCATCATAATTTTTTTTTTCTTATTAGATTGTGGAGGGAATGAAGAAGAATAAATGGAGCATTGAGAACATTGCATTTGGATCTGGTGGAGCTTTGTTGCAGAAACTAACCAGAGACCTCTTAAACTGTTCCTTCAAGTGTAGTTACGTGGTGACCAATGGCCTTGGGGTAAGTCTCTGTACAGCTTCTACCACTCTGCTTTCACTAGAGGCCTTCCCACTTGAAAACCTGTTTGACATTTCCTGTTAAGTTGCCACCATCTGCGTTAGGTCCCACAAAGCCCTTTCCCCCTAAAAAAATCCTCTTCATTTTAGGTAAATGTCTTCAAAGATCCTGTAGCCGATCCCAACA
The DNA here is from genome assembly GCA_025920805.1 of Petroica traversi. Classification (NCBI taxonomy): domain Eukaryota; kingdom Metazoa; phylum Chordata; class Aves; order Passeriformes; family Petroicidae; genus Petroica; species Petroica traversi. Next base: position 2,683,980 of record JAHLSL010000061.1, read on the forward strand.
AAAGGTCGAAGAAGGGCCGGCTGTCGTTGCACAGGACACCTGCTGGAGAGTACGTGACACTCGAGGAGGGCAAGGGAGATCTTGAAGAGTATGGGCAGGTATGAATTTTCAAAATCTAGTAAGTCATGCTTCATGCAAAAACAGACCAAGAAAAAGCAGATTCTAACTGAATTTCAGAATTTATTTCTGATTTTTCTTTTTGTTCAACTCCAATCTTATTACCTCAGTACCAAATTCAGAAATAGCAGAATGTTAGAATGACAGTGGAATGTTCAGGTTTTACAGTTACAGATCTTCCTCTTTTGTTTGTCTTCAGAAACATGAGAACATTACTGCTTTTCCCCAGAACTAAAGTCTCAGTGTTGCAGAATATATACTGGCCAGGTAGTTTTGTTTGGTCTATATTGCACAATTTGAGTATTGACCCCAGCTGGAGGTGGAAACAGGGACAGCTGTAACTAAAATTTGTTTCTACTTCCCCATGAGATTTTTTTTTAATTAGTTCCTTCAGGAGTTAATGCTCTGTACACAGAGTAGTTCTACACCTTTTAAAGATGTAAATTTAATCCAGGAATCCAGTTTCCCTGTGAGTTCTTTACAATTGCAAAATGGAATGCTATTTCTGTGGAATAAGCACAAACTTTATGCCAATCTCAGACAGTGAATCATTAAACTGCATGTTGAGTCTCTTTGCAAGTTAAGAGGACTGAAAATAGGTTGTCAATAGGTTGCACTTCTGCTTTTAGAAGTTGAAAGTTTTCTGGTATACAGAAGCTCTTTCTGTGCTACTAGGCAGAGGGGTTTACTAGGCACACTGTTTTACGTAACAGTAAGCATAAAACTTAGATCTCTGAGAAATTTCAAGATGAAAAAACCTGAGTTACACACACTGAAGATATTGTGCTCAGGACACAAAGATCTTGTATAAATTTGAAACTTCTTTCTGTGCACATACTCATGTACATATATTTATGATGAACATAAATATATATGTAGAGAGGGAAGGACCTAATGGTGAGAGATATTTCTAAAACAAACTACGAGATTTTGGCTCTGGAATTAGGCAATATGTTGTCCCTTTTTTTTTTGACAGGTGAAATTATTCATTACAATTTTTTTGGTCCCAGGGACTTAGAGAGGATCACTGGTGTGGTTCTGTGGCTCCCTGGAAACAACAAGGGAATGTTCCCTTCTGTGGGGCCATTTCCCTAAATGATCACCACGTGCAGGGACTGTTCAGTGTGCTGACGTTTGTTGCAAGCTGTGCTTTTTGCCCTTCCTGTGTGCTGTGTGCAAGCCCTTCCTGATATGCTGTTTTACAGAATATGTGAGCAAAGGGCACTGTGAAGGAAGAGATATAATTTTTTTTTTTCTAGGGGAAAAATATATTTCATTTAAACCTCTGTAACTGAATTGTATTTGTCTGGTTGAGTGTCACCTTTCTTACAAACAGCTCTAGCAAGGTGTACTCTGTGTTTTTGGCTTTGGCCAGGGGTGGATATACCACACACAAGGGACTACTCAGCACAAAGCCCAGGATGACCCAAGCCCTTTCTCCTAGGTAACCAGGAGTGTAAAGTGTCAGAAGAAGCTGTAAAGGTTTAGTATCTTGACAGTCTAAAGTTTGAGCCTTACCAGGCTGGATCTCCGTGCTTGCTTTCGAGTGTGTGTAACCTGTGTTTGCCAAATCACTCTTGCTAAAACAGTGGTGTTTCTTACAGGATCTGCTTCACACAGTATTTAAGAATGGAAAGGTAACGAAGTCATATTCATTTGATGAAGTAAGACAAAATGCCAGGCTGAAGAACAGTGAATTACAAACGGCGTCTCACTAAGTTCATTCCATGTCTGTGTATGTGTGTGTAACTAGTTCGTACTGCATAGCTACTGGTTTATTGTACAGATTTGTGTGTTTGTGTTTTATGACATTGTAGCCAAATTATTTGTTGGTTTATGGACATACTGCCCTATCTTTTGCCAGTCTTTAGAAGAAGAAATCAGGAAATGGTACTTACATTGTGAAACATATTTAATGCTAAAGTGTGCTTTTTAGGGCCCTTTGCCAGTAGTGATTCAATCTGGTATTGATCTTTTCACAAATGAGACAGAGCTGAGAAACTTTTTTATATATAACAGAATATCACAAAATGGATTTACATAAAATTATCATGATTGCTTTATGTTTATATTTAACTTGTATTTTTGTACAAACAAGATTGTGTAAAATATATTTAAAGTTTCAATAATTAAGTCTTTCCAACTTTTCATGATTTTTATGAGCACAGACTTTCAAGAAAATGTTTAGTGGGGGGGGGAATCCATTGCCTTTTGTCCATTAATCAGCAAATAAAACATGGCCTTAAAAGTTTGTTGTGACATTGTTCCATTTGACAACTAAATCAGGACTCGTATCTCCTTAAGATCCCATAGAGTTGCTGACCTCACCATTTCTTGTAGTTGTCTGTATTAGTAAATCTGCATTAAACAAAATTACTGTTCTTGCTAGAAGGTTTAGGTACTACAGACCTTGCTGGCACAGTAAGGTGTGTAAGTGAAATGCCAAATTTGAAAGCATTCTCTACTGCAACTTAACTTGCCAAGTCTATCCCACTTGGTATATGCACCTCAATATTTTAAGAGTAAAGTTTTTAAGAGATCTCCTCTTCCACTATAGAATATATGTGTAAAATACTGAAATATGGAAGCGGTGTATTTTAAAGTAATTACACTTCTGGGTTTATTTTTCATATACTGTAAGTGACATAAATTTAAAGCAAAATACTGGACTGGGTCGTGCACTTTTTTACTTTTTTGTATTTTTTTCATTGATTTGCCTTTTGTCAGACTGGATGTTAAATTGTAAAAATGTTTAACTATTTTTGTTAACAATTTTAATAAAACTCTATGCTAGCCAAACTCCTACATGAATGGCAGACCTGTTTCCCCTTCTCGCCCCATCCGTTTTGGGGTGAGGAGGGGCTTTTATTTTGCAAAGGGTAACTGTAAAACAATGTGTTTTAAAGATACTTTTGAACTGTCTGCACTTGATTGTATTTGCTCTCTGCATATGTTTGATATGAGTATCTGCTGGAAAATGAAACTGTTGAGAATTTTATTTGAGAAGCTATGTAGTAACCTCTGAAATATTTGATAGTACTGTAGGATGGCTCTCACTAGAAAAGTACCTCCCTTACTTAAAAACAAAAGACAACAGCAAAAGCAAACAGTTCCTTTTCTGCTGGTGATCAACTATCTGCCAGTTGCTTAATATACTGATGTAATTAATGCTTCTAATTACCAAATGATGTTACTGGAAAATGTTGAAGCCTAAAATAGTTTAAGGCTGCAAAATTTTATAAAACATGCTTTTAAAGGAAGATTGAAAAGCCATAGTTCATTGTTCTTATTCTCTCACCAAGAAGAGACACATCAAAGCATCCATAATATTTCCAGGGTTTATGGTTAAGACGTTTATGCCCAGTCTCAATAGTTCTTGTTAATAACTTGTTTTTCACTTGTAGTGTATGTAATTATTATACATTTAAGTGACGTATTGTTTCAAGAATAGTGTTTTAGTAAAACTCTTAAATGCTGACCTTTCACACTGAGGAACTGCCTTCCCTTAGCTATTAATTATATTGTTTGGTTTTGGCCAGGAAAGATTTTGAATCTGGACTTAGGATCAGTAGCAGGTAAATAGTACAGAGCCTATTTCACTCCTCCACATGTGTACTAGGGAATTTTATGATGTATGGTTTAAAAAACAATAAAGTAAATGCTGCTTTCATTCTGTACCAATAAAAATTTTGATAACTATTGAGTACCCATAACTGATATTTTTGTACTTGAGAACTGAGCATATACTGTGGAAGCACTGTTTTCATGTGTACCATGAAATACATTACAATTGTTCAGTATTGTCTAAAACTTTCAGCTTAATAGTTGGAAACTCAAAGCAAATTCTCTACTTGTGCATGTCACTTTCAGAAAGTTATAACGTCACTCATCTTATTAAATGTTAATAACTTTAAAAGGGGAAAAAAGAAAAACACCTGGTGCTATTCAGATCTGAACACTTGTCTCTGTGTTTGACAGTTTGACATTCTGGGCATCAAGGAGTTGACAGAAATTACTGCAGTGCTTGAACCATACAAGATCCTAATTCTTCCACATGAAAGCAAACAGCATGTTTGTTTGCTTTAAATTACTAGATTTGTAGTCGTTGATATATTTTAGTTATCCCCATTTCATAATATAATACAGTATTTGTATTTAAAAATAGGAATTGGGAATTTTGTGTTTAATACTCTGATTTGTAACCATATTTAGCATAAGAAATGGATTTTGTAAGACTATTTTTTTTCTTCAGCTGCATGATTATTAAAAAAAAGAAGGTACTTTTTTGGTACTTTGAAAGATCTGAGGAGGGAACAGAAGAGTACTTAACTGTTTGGTTTGCCAAAATCAAAACAAAGCTTAAACAGTTCTTTTCTTATAGGTTTTTACATTCCTTCTTGTTTAGTGAAGAATAAGTCCTCACTTGAATCCTCTGTTAAAGTAATTTTAATGTACTTGGCATCAAATACCAGTATGTAATACACATGGAAATAAAGTTTAGTTCTGGCAGTGAAAATCATAGCCATCTGACTGTGTCTCAAAGTTCTGATGTTGGGCATCAGATGTCATCCTCTGCTCTTTGTGGCCAAACTCAGAGCAGGGCTGCACTGTCATTTCATTCCTTTAAGGAGAGTTGCTCAGCTGCCCTGCAGACAGTTGGGGTTAAATAAATTTACAGCCAGCTCAGTTCTAGAGAAGAGAAAGCAAACTGGGCTCTTTTTTGGGGTTGTGTGGGTATGTGTGGTTTTGGGGGTTTGGTTGAGTTTTGGGACTTTTTTTCCTGGTATTCTTTATTTTTTTTATTTTTTCCTCTTTTTTTTTTTTTTGGTCTGTGTGTGTATGAGTGAATCTATGCTTCAGCATTTTGTTTGTGCTTAGAAGTAAAGCACTTGTAACTGTATTTGATAGAAGGAATTATCCTCTATATTTGACATAATCCTTTCTCAAATAAAGATTCATTATTTAAACTTTAAAGTCACTAGAATGCTTGTTTAAAAGCAAATTAGCCATCAATGTTGCATCTTTCAGTTCACTGCAGTACTGGGAAAAATAAGGTCAGCTCTTTAGCTGAGAGAGAATCCTTTGGACGGGATATTTGTAACTAGAAGTGGTACTTTAATTCCTTTGTGACTTTAAGCTGCAGCAGGTACCTTACAAGCACAAATGTGTCATCAAGGATGGATAAGGCCCTTCCTGTAATGGTGTCATCATTTGTTGCTGCTCCCTTCAGCTCTTGCTGTGCTGTAGAAAGGGGCTCCTGTAGCCCACAATAATGCTTGAATTTAAGGCTTTTGTTACATGATCTCCAGGGAGCACACACAGCCTAAGTGCCTGGTGGGCTCCTCTGCTCCCTTTCCATGCTGTTAAACCCTCCACCTACAGCTCTCCCGATTTCCTCACTCTGACCAGCCTTGGTGCAAGTTAAATCACTCAGCTCTCTGTGCTGGCGGCTCCCAGGTCATCTGCAAGAAATCAGCAGGGAAATTCCCAGCCTTGGGCTGTGCAGAAGGCAAGGGACTCACAGGAAGAGCCTTGTTTATGTCCTCCAATTCTATTGTAGCAATTAAAATCATAAATGTGCTGAGCTGCTTGTGGCAGGGAATGTGAGGGTGCATTTGTACAGTGCTAATTGCATCTCTGCCTGGAAACGTTTGGGTTTCTTTGTCTCTGAGACCCCCATCAGGGTCCTGTAGGTGAACATCTCCATCAAATTTGTAAATGTCTGAATGCGAGGTCATCCTCTTAAATCTGATGGGTAGGGGCCTTATGTGGAGAACCACAAGCTTTCTGAATAACCAGGTGTTCAGAAATAAAGAAATAATGAGATTAGAGATGCTTTGTAAAGTGATGCTCACTAAAATCACAGTTGCTAACCATGGATGTTATGTTCTTGGGGGAATTTTTCCTGTTTTACTAGCAGCACAGCTGATCTCGGTAATGATTTTGAAAAACCCTTCACACAAAGGCAATTTGGTTTTCATTAATAGAAAGAAAAGCACTTGGCATTAGAGTATTTCCAAAAAGTGCTTTACTGTGGCACAATATTTTCTTGAAAGGTACCTTGATTTCTGCTGTAGTAAATCCAGAGCAGTTCAGAAGATATGGGAGTGAAGTCAGCAGGATTCTTCTCAAGTAACATATTTTGTTCTGTATAATTCCATTACTAATCTCTGCATGAGTGCTCCTAACTGCTTTTTGAACAGAATTTCTAGAATTTTCAAGTTATGGTGAGGTTTCCTGGCATCAGAACAACAGTCTTCTCTCCTGCTTCTGGAGCAGGTCTTTTAAGGACAGATAAGGAGCCATCACGCCTCTAGCAAGGTTTTTATTTCCCTCTTATACAACTCTTCCAAGTTCAAGGGCAAGTTTATTGTTTGTTTACCATTGAGAAAAAAAAAAGAACAATCAGTGCATTTGGTTTGTATAACTCCTTTTTTTCCCCAGCAGTTTAGTTCATGTAGAAATCAATCCAAGATATTTCACAGAATATAGATAAATTTATACAAGCATACTCTGATATTTATTATATGTATTTATGCTTTGTTGATTACTTGTTAGATCTGAGGATCTGATTCTAGGTAGTTGATCCAATGCTCATGTCGAGTAAACATACTGCATATAGCCAGGTAATTATAAATTGCTTCAGAATCTTCATATAATTACAGTACTTAAGAAATTCAAGTGGGTAGATAAAGGATGCATCGAAGGTTCCGAGGGCTGGACATTTCTACTTCTTTGTCATTAATTTTAGTTATTAGCGTAGCTATTTAAAGCTCCCACGTCAGCTCTTCTATATGAAAGGAAATGAGGAAACTTGTTTTATAATGTCTGAGTACTCATATAACCAAAATATTAATAAAAATAATCCACATGTCAAACAATCTGAATGGACTCTGAACCTTATCTCTTGTATGGTAAAGGGAAGAACTTCAGCCTCAAGGTTACTTCCCTTTCCTGCAAACAGGAGAAAAAAGCTGTTTTCCTCAGCCTTTGGGATGTGCTTTCCCCAGCTTCCTGGTAAAGGACAAGGCTGGTGTGCTCTCCTCCTTCAAGGAAGTTTTCCCTATTCCAAAAGATGCCACCCTATTTTAAGCATAAGGAATTGCAGCTCGTTGTTGGATGTGTCAGAAGGACGACATACCCCAGCAATTTAAGAGGATAATCTCTGGGTGAAATGGCTTTGGGTAGAGATATGTCTGTAAGTCACAGAAAGGTCAGAGCATGACAACTAATCTCCCTCTGGTGGGGGTGCCTCCCTGCCATTTCTGTCTCAGCTGAGCAGGTTCAAGTCTATCCTGTAATCTGCTGTGAAAACATTGAGTCTGTTCAACCAAAACAAAGTGTTGCTGGGCCCATGTGATTACAAAGCAGTGGTCTGTTAATGTGCTTCAGTGTAACCTTAATCCATTTTTCAAGGCTTGCAGCTTGTAGCTACTTGTTAAACTAAATGCCAGTGACAAACTTCATTAAAGCTCCTGTTCTTCCCCCACACTGTGGGTTTTGCAGCCTCACCTCCAGCACTGCTGCTTGAAGACCATTATTTGTTTTTATTGCTACTGTAAATCTTCAGAAGATAAAAAGAATGATTTCACCTCTGTGCAAGGTTTTGCAATCATTACACCTTCAGATAAAAGCAAATAGATTCACGCATTAAGATCAGAGAAAGGTGACCCTTTGTTACCTTTTGTGTCCAAGCTGTGACCATGAAAATGTTAATAGACACGAATCTGGCAAAAATAAGAATATGTTCTCTCAAAAACTGGTTTCCATGTAAAAGCCCTATACTGAAAAATACATTTAGCATATTTATAGTCTTTAGTGAAGCACTGCTGAATACTCCAGCACTTTAGCTTGGTTTCTGCAGGTGCTCCTTGACAGTCCAGTCTCCCCCATGTTCCACGTGGGCTGCCCACAGGGGCAGCACTGGCACGCAGAGCAGCAAGGTAAAGTTCTTGAGTTCATGGACACCACGATCCTGGGTCTTGTCTGCTGGGGAAATCCAACACTATGTGAAGTGTCCTGTCCCTCTGCCATCCTGAATACCAAAGGTGGGTTTGCTGAGCCTAATTCAGCTCCAGCTCTGCTTAGAGCTGTGCAGACTATTCCCATGGCTGTTTTGTTATGAGAGAGCATTTGTGATTAATCTCTGGTCTGTCTTTCACAGCCCATAGTGGATTAGGCAAGACCTGGGAAGAGTTTCAGAAGTTTCTTCTCTGTTACAACAGAGTCCTGCCCAGAGGCATTTTGAGACAAGAACCCATATGGTTATTGAATATGTGATGTGTTGTAAACCAGCATGAGAGGAGGGAGTGACTTTGGGGGTTATGATATGAATGTAAATAATTCCTTCCTAAGTCAATTGATTAGACACAAGTGCTGTCACTGGGATGGTTGTTATAACATCACAGCAAAGGCAAGGCTATTGAGCTGCATGTCAGCTCAGGCCTCTGGTTCTTTTCCAAATGACTTTCTCTGTCCAATACTCTCTTAAACGCATGGAATTTAGGACGTACTGCTACCATTAATCACTTGTGTAATTTTCCCACAACACTGTAAAGCTCTGTGTTACACTCCCTGTTCTTGCCTGACATTCGAATTGCCATGGTCTGGTTTTTGGTTTTAGTGTTTCTGCACTTTATACTGACATTTTTATTAATTTTTTTTTCTTATAGAACCACGATTTTCTATTGAGGTGGTAGTAGATGACTCATGTCACTTTATGCAAGGTTAGGATTATTTTCTCCTGTGCACATTGGTTTATGCCAAATTTCATCTCTTATTTTAATTTGCATTCACAGTGTTTCATAAAGTCCTTTTGCAATTCTTCACAATCAGCTCCCACCTTTATTACTGTGCATAACTCAGCACCTCCAGCAAGCTGTCACCTACTTACCCATCCTTCTCTACATTGTTTAACGTGTTGAGCAGCAGGAGCTCCAGCACAGATCACCAAGTGAAGTTTCACTCTCTGAGAAAGCTGAGTAATTTCCTATTATTTTCTTTGATCAATGTTGTGTATATGTAAGGACCTCTCAAAATGTCTTAGCTTCCTTAAAAACTTTATTATAAATCTGGTTGAATGCCTTTTTGAAATTGAAGTAGGTTATATCCTCACACCTGTTGACTCCTTCAAAGGGCTTCAAAGAAGGTAACTTTCTCTTCCATTTATCTATCAGAATCTCCCTCAGGAGCTTAAATTCATTCTTTCTACTGTAATTTCTCCCTTGGTCTTACAGTGCCTTTGTCTAACAAGATCAAAAGTCTATTGAAAAATTGGGAAATCCAACTCCAAACAACTCAGGGAATTTGTGAAACGGATTCTTGTTTTGTTCTTTTTCAGTACAGTGCTTGATGATGAATGGCACAAGATTCTGTAGTGGAGTATCTTGGGATTAGGAAAGCAGTGAGCCACTGGGACAAATCTGTTCTTCTGGTTTCAGTTAAAGAAGGGCAATTACAAAGGAACAGACCAACCTATGGGAGGCTTGTCACCTGGTGATGCCTCTCAGGTACTTCCATGAACAGGAAAGCTGGACATAGTAACAGAGACAGCCACACCAAGCACTGTGACTAGAGGCAAAAATAACCTGATTGGCACAGTGCTCATCCTTGGGCTCCAAAAAAAATCTGTTCAACAAGAGATTCAGGATTAAACCAGACTCCAGAATACTTTTGAGTGAAGAGCCCACAGGCACAGATGTGTAGACATGTCTTGTGTCCCAAGAAGATACAAACCTGGTCACCTCTATACTTGAAACAAGGATGTCTTGGAAACAGTAATTCCAATGGAAGTGCCTCTGTCATGTTTGTTGAGCATCATGTGAGCACTGGTAGTTGATATTTTACGTGTCTTGATTGTGTAGGGATCACATACATATGTGTAGTTATGTACAGTTTCTACACACAAAGATGTAAATCTATCAATATGTGAATAGACTGATGTATATAGAGGTGTATATATTCTAACTATAGAAGCAAATGTCCATAAATACTAAAGACATTCTATTAGTAATTGTTCATGGGCTATGATCTTTCATAAACTCTGTGTACCTGGATCCTTGCTTACTCTGTTTCTTTCTGATAACTTCATTTTGCACATGAAAGGGTTGTGTAAGCAGCCTTTTCAGCCAACACCTGACTGGCAGCTTATGCTGAAATTATCATCTATGATTACTTCTAAACCTGTCTCTGAATTGCTTCTTGCCAACTGACTGCATGTCTGTCTCTGGTGTTGTGTAAGTTGATATTTAACTACCTGTCAGTGGATGTCGTGGGACTGCGATCAGGCAAGTTAGGTTTGCATAACAATAACCTGTCTTTGTACTTTATTACTCCTCAACTTCGCCCACAGACTTCATCAATGGAAGTTTTATATCACTGTCTAGATCACCAATGAGCAAACAAATTGTGGCAAGATCCCAGTCCTGTGGCATCACTGCTGAATGTGATCTTGCTCATTGGTGACCTGCAATGATCAATATTTGAGATCAATGAAAGAATCAGTTTTTAATGCACATAGTTAATTACCTGGCAGTTTTATATTATTTCAGTTTTTAAAACCAAATGCAGTGTTGTACTAATGCCTTGAAGGAATTAACCTTGCATTATGATGGTTTTCTTTATTCAAGACTTGGAAAAATAACATAAGAAAAAACAGCAGCCCAATTTCATTCCCTTTTTACTACTAGCTAGAAAAGTGCTCTGTATTGAAATGTTAAGGGCAGTATCATTTCTCCACTTGGGATCTCCTTTTCCCTTTAGCTTTGAGCTGGACCTGCTGTTGGCCAAATCCTAGTTTCTGCTGCAATGCCTAATGATGAAAAATAATGTCTTTAGGTAAAGAATGTGTTGGGAATATCTGGCTGGAGAAAACACAGCCCCGGAGGAGAAGTGGGATCTGTGCAATAGCTAGGTAAAGTCACAGGGGTAGCAGGGTCCATCACCCTGGAGACAGCAGATCTGGCTGCTCACCCATCCCTGGACACTGAACTGCTCCAGCCTGGACCTGGCAACCCATGGTGGCCCAATGAACCCCACTGGGAGAGGAGCCTGTGACTGTTTAGAGCAGCTCAAATGCAAATGCGTGCTGTATTTTGGGATTACCTATAGCTCATCAGGATAATGCATCATAATACACGTCCCCAGGCCGGCCCTGTTGCCTCCCTGGCTCCTCCAGCCCTGCTAACTTGCTCGGAGTCAGGAGTGTTAATTTTCTGCAGAAATACTCAGACACCCCTGCAGCCCCCATGAGCTGTTCCTTGGGGCCTATGAGATCCCCTTGGGGTAACAGAGAGCTCTGCCTGGGGTGGTGTCCACCTGTGCAGGACAGACAGAAAGCAAAGCAAAGTTGTGCAGAACAAAGGAATCTGTAGGGAACCAGCTCTGAGAGTGCCAGATCCCTCTGTCTGCATCTAAGAAAAGCCAGAGGGATGAACACTGCTTTGTGTGTCCTGTATTTCCTGCTTTCCTGTATTGCTTTCACTGGTGAGCTATCAGCTTCTAAAACTTTGGCTATAACTTACTGAAATGCACTTTGCCTTTACTATCACACCTGTCCAAGTGGAGGTGGGAGGAAGGAAAAGAACTGGAGCTGGCTGAGCACACTTTGAGCGTGCTGCTGCCCTGGAGCTGCAGTCAGCAGCATGGCCAGGCTGTCCTGGGCCCTGCAGCAATTCCTCTCCATCAGCAGTTCCTGCCCAGATGCTGCTCTCAGGAGAGGCCTCTCTGTCCCTGGATCCCAGCAGCCCCTGGGGTGATTCCACTCACAGATCAGGTAACTCCAGAAGGTTGGTTCAGACTCCAAAATTACCCCTGGGTGATGGGCAGGTGTGGCAGAGCCCGTGGCCATGGGAGATACTCTGTACTCCTGTCTCATTCATTGGCACTTCCTTCCAGATAAGATCCTCTCCAGTGGGCTCAGTGTCAGCTTGGTGCTGATCAGAAACGGGCAGCAGCAATACCTGGAAGGAAAAATTATTTCAAAACTGGAAGAATCCAGGATTCCCTGATGTCTTTCTCTGCTGGGTGAATAATACACCACGCAGCCACAGTGTTCGTAAGTAGACTCTCCTCTGTATTTTTAGCAACTGATCTATGAGATCATTTTGCTATTTTCAGTTGTTTGTGACTTGGGACTTTTTGCTGTGAACACTGTGAGTGGGAAGGAGCACATACCCTCAGCATCCAGTGAGGGCCTGAGCAGATCCTGTGTACCCAGTAAATGATACTCATTTTCTGAACAGTTTACCTTCCTGGAGCATCATCAGTCCATGGCATCTGTTGCCGCTTGAGAAATGCCCTCTAGTGTTCTTCCAAGGTGCAGGAGAATAAGCACATACCCAGGGAAAGCCCAGACACTCTTCAGTGAGCTGGCCAATAGCTTCCATATAAGCAGGCAGTCTGCCTGTAAGCCTGGATGGCATCTCCTATGCCCCATTCACAAGCAAACATCATCTTGCTTAAAGCAGGAAATAAAATTCCTGGATGTGCCTTTTGGTGCCTCGGTAGACTCAGTGCAAGGGGTCTCACAGCACATTTCTGTATCCTGCATGTCCTGCCCTGTTCCCAGTTCCTGTGTGTGGCAGCTGGGCACCAGTAACGGGCCTGGCCTTCCAAAGGGCAGCCTGATCATGTCCCTCCTGCCTGCCCTGTGGCATTACAGTGTACCTTTCCAGTGTGCCTTTACAGCATCTCTTATCTCAAAGCACAGAGACCCTGACCCCGACTGCTGATGTTCATTCATTGAATAAGGATACAATAATTAATTTACTCAGAGATAAGCCACGGATTTAACTGCACGTCAAGCCTGCAGGATTCCCTCAACGCCGCCCACGCTGTGCTAAAACTGTGGATTCCTGCATCTATGCCAGAATTTTAACATGTATTAAACTGAGGCAGCCTCTTGCCACCAGGGCCAGCCTTAGAAGAGGCGATTTACTGGGAGTGCCTGTGCATGGCACAGCCCTGGCAGCACAGGGGGGTGGAATGCAGGGCTGCCAGCCACAGCTTCACAGCCTCCTGCCTGACACCTTACACCCAGCCTCAGCCCCTTGCTCCACCTTACAGATTTGTTCCACGGTGTAGATGTGATTTCTGGGTAGCAGCCTGAGTTCCCCATTGCCTCCCTTTTCTCCCCTGTTGGCAAGGGATGGATCTCTCATGGGATAAATAATTGCCCACTACAACAGGCCTTATAAAATGAAGTTTATTCTCCTTCCCCAGCAAGCCTGCAGCACACCAGCCACCCTCCAGCAGTCCCTGCAGCAATGGCCCCCTGGGTGCTGGCAGCACCACTGTCCCCTCTGCTCCGTGTCCCCCAGCCAAGAAACTCCCTCACAGCAGGACACGGGCACTTGGCTCACACCCCAGGCCTGATGACCTTCAAGACCCCGGCAGAGCAGCAGGGTTTCCAGCCAGGATGAAAGTCTGGCTCTGGAAACCCAAGGATAAACCTGGGGCCAGAAAAGCTCAATTTCATTTGAGATCCCCAAGTTCAAGCTACTTTTTGCATGTTGAGAGCTTTGGCAGGGCTTCCACAAGTGATGTCTGAACAATGACCCAAAACCCCACATGGAGCCACAGGACACTGGAGCTACTCACAAACAGCCTGATGGCCACTCTGGCTTCTGTGAGCCAGTGAGAGAAAACTGCCTTGAAAGTTTGGTGTTTCCACAGCTTCAGGGCCACCAGCTCAGCCATTAAATATTTAAACTACTTCATTACATTTTCTATACTGCTAATAAAAGTACAAAATGGCACTTTTAGTACCAAAAGGAGACTGTTAAGCTATTTTTATTTTCTTTTGGGTTAGGAGAGTGAAAGAAAATATGAACTTGCTTTCTCCAAGAAAACAAACTGACCTTTGTGTGTTATAAAAGTTTTTATACAATAATTTTGCCAAAGAGGACTGGAATGTCTTCTGTGAAACATATTTTCCCTTAAAAAATGCCAGTTTGCTAAAACCAGAACAGTTTGCAGAAAGGCTTGGTTTAAGTGAATCTGCCCATTTGATAGCTACTTAGAAAATTTCTGAACTGCTGAAATGCTGAATTTTTCAGCTTAACTCTTCAAATATGAAGTTAATCTGCAGGTGGAATTAAAAAAAAAGTAGAAAAAATAAATATAATTTAAATTAAAATTAAGTGGTTTTGCATTATTTAAACCCAAAATGTTTAAACTGACTTTTCCAAAAGACATTGTGATCATCAGTTCTCAATAGCTTTGAAACGTGGCCTTCTGGGAAGTGGAAAGTTCACTCCCTCCCAGGTAAGGCTTCAGGCAAGGGTAACCAGGCTACGGGTTGGAGTTTCATGCCTGTGCTCCAGAGAAAACTGGGGAACCTCATGCAATGGCATCACTGCACCTTCGATAGGTTTCTTTTCAGCTTTCAGTACAGCAATGGTCAAAGCCACTGGTGAAGCATTTCTGACTCTCTCCCTCTTCACCAAAGGCACTGCAAAACATCTAATGAAGAAGAAACATTAAGCTAAAGGCACATGTTGGTCTTGCCAACCAATACTAATGCTAACTAATCGTAAAAGGCTTATTACTGTTTTGGTGCTGCTTTTTACACACACATACAGCCTCCCCCTCACCCCCCCCCC
>JAHLSL010000061.1:2708699-2731347 GCA_025920805.1 Petroica traversi
CACGGGAGCCCGGCCACGGCACAGCCACGGGAGCCCGGGGATGGCACAGCCACGGGAGCCCGGGGATGGCACAGCCACGGGATCTCGGGGATGGCACAGCCACACCGCCCTCCAGCCGGGATCCCCGGGCTCAGGACGGAGCCAGCCCCGTGCGCGGACGCTCCGCCCGTCGGAAGCGCGCATTTAATCGCAATGAAGGGGTTTAAGTGGCAGCAATGTGTTCCGCACGGAATAAACAATCCCGGCAATGGCTTGCTGACATTCACTCGCAGTTCAGCGGGGACATCTCCAGCGCCCTTTGAATCTCGTGCCAAGTCATTAAAGCCTCTCACTTGGCAATGGGCATCTGTAAAACGAGGCTAAAAAGGAAGCTACCGAGTAGTTATGTGCTGTGAGCGCAAGAAGAGGAGTGTCACCAGTGTGGTGTGGAGAATTTTAAATTTATATTGCCCGTGTATGTCCATACCCTCTGGCAGTGCTCAAAACTGGGGAAAATATATCTAAAAGTATGGAAGTTTTTGTCACAGTCTTAAATGAGATGGGACACAGGATTTGGTGAGGGAGTCCACTTGCTGTTCCATCTGTTATTTTTAATTTATAGCAACCTCATGAAAAAAGCAAATTAATCTTAGAGACGATTCTATCAAAACTTTTAGGGCCTAAATTTTGCCTTCCATTAACAATAAGCATTTCAATTGTGTGCTTGAAATTCATATCCTAATGTACATTATGAATGCATACATTACGTTCCGAGTCCATGTATACCTGTTTGAGGAAGATCCTAAAAAACCCACACCGTCTGTTTTGGATGTTAACAGGAAAGCATGGAGAAGGTAGAAATTTTAGGCACTATGTATAGCCAAGAGTTTGGTGCATGCTCAGTGCTGAAGAGAGGAAATACGAATGAAGTGGATTTACGGCTTTGCAGAGCCAGCCAAGCTGGGACAGCCTCGCAGTTTGCTGCCCGTGCCCCTCAGAGGCTGTTGCAGCTTCATGTTCCAAAAAGCTGCCTGGGGCTGACAGGCTACCAGCAGGACTGATTAAACCAGCTACTGAAAAATCCCCAGGAATCTTGTCAAAACACAGCATTTCCAGCGCTGGAACATGAGCTGTGTTAGTGCCGAGAGGGGGCCCCTGGGTTTGGTTGTTTGAGTTTCCCGGTCACACGGAGGCCCCGCAGCCCTGACAGGTGACAATGCGGTGGCAGTGAGGTGGCAGCAGCCGGGTGCCTCCCACAGCACTGGGTGAGGCACATCCCACAGCTGGGCACGACTGACAGGCTCGTGTTTGCTGAACGCATTGCAGTGGCACCAGCACGTACAAATGACCCCAGAGTAACCACACAGTTAAGAAGGGTGGATCTTCCTTCCAAGCTTTCTGTTCTTCCAAATTTTCTCTGAGTAAAGGGTTCATTTGTGAGTATGACAAATGGCTCGTGAAATGGATTGTACAGCAGGATGCTTACAATAAAATGGACTTGGAGCATAAAAGGCAGCACTATTGTTACTCCCTTGCCTGGCTGGCTTCTTGGCAGCCTACTCCTGCCTTCTATCTCCCATCACAGGAGGCTGGAAATATTCCCCCAGGAGATTAACATGAGAGAGACCTGTGAAAAACGGAGGAGGTTTGAAGGAGGGAGGTGATGGCTGAAGGGAGAAGCCAGGCTTGCAATCTCTGACACAAGCAGTTAAGTGCCTGGAGAGGTGGGAGAGCGATGAGAGCCTCTGCAAGAGGGAATGAGAAGGAAATCCCAGGCTACTTCTCTCTCTATGGGTGTTCCAGGCCTCCCACAAAAATGCTGAGAAATATGAGAAAAATTCAAGAGTGGCAAGGGGACTCAGCAAACTGGTGAGGCACTCCAGGGCAGGAACTGGACATGGAGGCATGCTCCCAAATAATTCCCAGGCACACTTCAAGAGTGACAGTGGTCCAGAGTTGGTCACATCCAGGACAAAGAGCCACCATGGTTTGGAGGCTCAGGCTTTATGAGCAGAAAGTCACATAAAACCGTGTCAGCTGGCTCAGAGTTCAGAAAGGCTCCTGGCCATATTTCAGTTACTGCAGCTGAAACATCTTAGGAAATGAAAGTTTTCTGCTGCATTTTATACTACATTTTAGTCTGCATTCATACAGCCACACCACATTAATAAGGTGTAGAAAGTTAAGAAAACTTTTTAAAAATTTAACTGGGAAAAGTCGTAAAGCAATTCTTATGCACAATTTCTCAATTCTTTCTCTAAGGCCCAGCTTTTTACAGCCCAAGTACTTGAAAATCTGGACTTGTCAGGACACATATGGGAGATTTTTTCCCTTTGTGTTCCCTGTGATATTATTTTCCTAGGATAATTTGCTGACATTGCAGTATCTTCTTTCTCAAATTGTATTGTCCTTTGTTCTATTTTCCTGCCAGAAGTCACGCTCCTGTTGAAGCCTGCAGTGTGACAGGCAGCTATCAGTAATTATTCTCTGACTCGAAGCAAGAAAAGGCCAGGATCACTGTGTGCCTGCTTGATTTGTTCCTGCCAAATGTCAGGTGCTGAGGCAGTCTTGAGGAAAGATGTTAAACGTGCAGCTGCCAAATTGCAGTGCCAAGAGCACAGTTTGCTTTTTCTGTGTGGAGAGGAACTTGGCCAAACTCGGCTTGCACCAAAAGAGAGCTCACCCTTACATTTAAAGGACTATGAACTTTGGCACTAATGATTTATGAACTGAGCAGCATTTGCATTTAATGACTTTAAGAAAGGATTTTCATTTACATAGGCTGCTTGAGACTTGTTTCATTTGTGTTCCATTTTCTAGAGAATTTGGTCCAGTCAGATAATAACTGAATTAACTACAAAGTAACGTTTTAATTTTCTTACGTTCTCATAGCTGTTTGCATTTTATTTAACCTGTACATATTTTTGCAATTTTTGAAATAAAATATACGATCTACCCAGTGCATTTCATGCTCTCAATTTCTTAAAAGACTCTGTAGCAGTATCTATTGTGTCTCATTTGGCAGACAAATGTTACCTGTTTGACCATCTGTATTCGTGTATAGTTATTCCACCCAACTCCACAGACTTCCTTTCTCACAGTTTAGAATAAAAATTACTTGTACTGTTAAATAGATTAATTTTTATTTTGTGGCCTGATGTCCATGACCCGGATTTGAGTTATAAACCTGTCATTTGCCAGGGCTCGTTATCCACTGATTGCATAAGCTATTGTTACCAGGATAAATTTAGAATGTATCTGAAAATCACAATTAATCATTTGACCAGCTCTACAAATAAGGCCAGCCAACATTTCCTGTCCCTTAGTTCAATAAGTGTGCTGTCAGACTATCTTTTGAGTTTTAGCTGCCTTGATTTTTGTCATAATCAGAAAGATCTCATTTCAGATTCAAATTACAACACTAACTCAAGTGTGTTGGCAAGTCTTTTAAGACTTGCATATTCTAAATTTGTGCATAGATGATAAAGTAGCAAGATCTGAAATAATTACTATTTATATCCTGCCTTTGTTTTCTCCAAAAACAGCACATTAGACTTAGATATTGTTTTCAAAATGATTAAGCTGACTCCTAGAATGTTTTTCCTAAAATGTTTTTGTTTTTTCAAGTCCAATAATGCTTCACGACTATTTCCATCTGGTAGTAATAGTCCTGTTTATTCTGGAACATCTTGGTTTATATTATGCCTCTGTGTAACAAAATCTATTGAAATCATGCAAAACACCAATCTCTCTGCCAAAGTCAATAAAATTACTACTTGTTGAAGAAAACAGTAAACAACAGAACTTCATAATGATGTCATTAGCACATCCTTTGTCAACCGTTGGGAAATCTGGAACCTTCAAGAACAATAAAGAAGGGGAAAAAGTATAATTAATTATACATAAACTTCTAATGAGATTTGGTTAAAAATGCAAACAATTTTATAGCAGCAGCAGCTTCCCAGCAGCACAGCAGCAGTAGTTCAGCAAGTAGAGTGGATGCTGTGTTTTATTCATCCATCAAATAAATGGGCACGTTTCAGAGCTTCTTTAGTGCTGAGAGTCAGTGTGTTACAGCAGCCCTGAGCTGTCCTTGAGTCCAGTTCAGGAGTCTAGTTTGAAACATTTGGGAGCTCCAAAGGCATTTTGTCCTGCCCTGCATTTTCTGCTGGGAGCAGAATTCTACTCCTGTTCAGACACTCCTGGGATGTTCCCTTAAAACCCATCCTGCTTTGTGCAAGCACAACCTTTTTTTTGCATTTTTTACCAAAAAAATCCTATTTATGGATTTGCCCTGATCAGTTCAATTGTATAACAGTATAACCTTCTGCAGAAAAGAGTGCAGCCATGGGCAGAGCATGTTGATTTAGCTGTCAGTGCCAACCAAGCAGCACATAAAATACCAGAAAACCCAGGGGTAGGCTGAAGCATGAGGGGCAGATATTGCCTGAAGTGGCATGATGTGGTCAAAACTTAATTTACTAGATTAGCTCTCAGAGATTACTGAGGAGAAATGAGGAGAAGGAAAAGGGGAAGGGCTTTTCTGATTTCTAGTTTCATCAAAAAGTAAATTAATAGTAGCACTACAGAGTTGTGCTTTGTTGTAAGGTACAGATCACTTGCAGTACTAAATACAGTGTATATTCAGAGATGCTACTGATGATCCACACCAAACTGAAGTGGTCTGGCTGCAGCAGACAATATTTTCTACCCCCTTTCCACCATGTGGAAATCAGCATCTCTGGCATTCTTAATGGCTTCCCTTCATCCAGGGAATTCCGTTGGGTTTCAGAGATGACCAACATATACTAGTAATAATTTATTGCAACAATAAGGACCTCCTTACCCTGAATATGGGCGATTTTCACGGTGTGCACTGTCCCGATGTGCCACTAGATGGTAGAACAGGACTCTGCACAGCTCTGCAGCAGCCCCGCATGCCCAGACAAACCCTTCCGAACAGCAGCAGAATCAGTCCTGCCTAACATTCATAACTCTACAGTACAACTTTGAATTCTTATTCCAGCTGCATACATCATATTCTTTGTCCTTTATAGTTAGTTGATATCTTCTAGGGTCCTGGCTCCAGCAATGGTTTTCCAAAGGGTACTTAGAGAACAAGGCACTCAGCAGCAAATTGCACAGGGGAGGTCCCAGGGTACCCCAGTAACACCTACAGAGTGACGAGGTATGGAAATTCACCCACGGATTCATTGAAAACTGCAATCCCACGTGGAAATCACATTGTCTGGGAGGCGAGAGCAGCTGTAAGAAACTTCTGCTCAGAATCATCCTCCAGACAAAACACTGCCTCTCTGGGAAGGGCTGTGCTCCCTCTTGTCCTTTGGAAATGTGCACAGAATGTGGGGGGGTAGGGGACACAACCACCTGCTCCTCAGGGGCTTCTACAGCTATCGAGGAGAATAACGAGAATTTTTCCACATGCAGCAGTAGAAAATATAAATTGAAGGGATCCAGCAATAATTCAGAAATAATTAAGCTTCTACAAGTAAATTAAAAAGAGACAGTGTAAAATGACTAGAATTTTTTTTTTCATGATCCAGGATCTTGGAAAATCTAACTTGTATTAGCCACAGAACTTAAAACCTGCGTGGATATGAAAGATGAATGGCACATGTGGTGAAATGTCTCAAGGGCTTTCAGCAAAGATCAAATACATTAAACAGTGATTTCCAGAGTCTTGGAGAAAAGGCAAAAGTGTGCTACAGAAGTCAGGGATAAGGAGCAATTTAACTTAATATTGTTATTAGAGAGCCAATGAGAAAGAAATGGAAAAATACTCACAGGTCTAAAGAGGAAAGATTTAAAGCATCAGAGCACAAGCAAATAAAACTATGCAAATAGTTGAAAACATGCAAAGAACTAACAAAATGCAGATCACTACATGACAAGAAACTATCTGCAGACAATTATGTGGCAAGTAAGCTTTATTTACTATGGGAGAAAGAAAAGCACTTTCTTCAGGTGGTGTTTCCAGCCGTGCTGAATAGACAGTGCTGTGGACAGAGCAGTCCTGGGCAATGGTTCCTCCCCTGCCAGATAAGTATTAACTTAATCACACACTCTTGCTTTATCTGTAAACACAGAGCTCAGGACTTCCCTGAATTAATCCTTGTTTGGACTGCATAGGGGATTGGATGGGCAAAGAACCATCAAGGGTTTTTACCACTGCTATCACAAACTACAGTATTGTGAATATTCTGACCTCCCTATAAAACAACTCTCAGTGTTTGTCTTCTGTTGGAAGATATTTTCAGAATCTCACCCTTTCTGTTCAATATAAATTATATTCTTTGATTACACGCAGGATCCTTTTGGTAAAACTGTCTCTTAGTATAAATCTCTGCCTTCCATGCATCTACTCCCTTGTGCAGTTCAAGCCAGCAGTAATACCTTCAGTTACCCTTTATTTTCCTAAGCCACCCAAGTTCTTTCAGTCTTAGAAAATGAGCTCTCTGCGACTCTTAATCATCCAGGTAGTCTGACTTAATCTCCCACAGAGATCAGTAATTGAGATTGCTGCACAGTGCTCCAGGAGAAGCCCCATCTCTCCTCGCTCAGGGACACAAGCACTTTGCTGTCTCTGTTGCCCACACATCTCTGGGGCAGCCAGGAATCCCACTGGTCTCTCCCACAGCCTCGTCAGACACCATCAGACCAGCTAGACAGACGTCACAGGTTTTGTCCTTTTTTTAACCTCCAAAGGATAGTATACTGAGAAACAATTATTTTTCACTATTAAAATTGATTTTCAGTTAAAGCGCAGTTACCTGCTTTCTAATTAAATCAGTGATTACATGAGTTTTATATTCTTCTACTGTCATCAAAGACCAAACCAAATACCTCACAGAACCTGAAACTATGTTAGTGTCAAATATTATCAGCCCAGTCTTTTGATCAGCTTGAGCATCAGCTAATCAGCAAAAACTGACTCCCAAATGACCATGCTTGACATTAACTGTATTGTTCTAATTTAATTCTCCATCAAGAGGGTTCTGCTTCAGTCACCCTGTGTCTTTTCTTAGGAACAGAGATGAATGGACAGGCCTGTATTGCCAGAGCAGTCAGACATCTGGATCTCAGTGCTCAGAGGTGACTGTCAGTCACTGTCCATATCAACAGAGCTCCTTTATCAGCCCTGTCCAAACTGGGCTTGCTGGGCATTGACAGCTGATACAGAAGCTTTGGCAGGTGTGACTCAGCACTCCCCTGAGCCCTGCTGGAGTGCAGAGGATTTATTACATGATTAGCATATTAATGCTGTGCTGCTTTTTCCCAAATACAGAAGAGAGTATTGGCTGTTCCTGATTAATATTTCTCTTTCTCTCTCTCTCTCATTTTTTTTTGTTTGGTTGATTCCATCATTTCTGTCTTTTTACTTTGGTATAAACTCTTCTCACTTTCCCCTGTTTCAAAAATGCATCACTCTGGTCTTGTGGCACATTTGCTTTATCACTTTTCTTCAATAGTCTTATTTATATTATTACCAGCTTCTCCTTTCTAACATTTGTTCTGTAGTTTTTATACTTTGGTCACTTTTTCTGTAAGCCAAGCTGCTTTTCCAAACAAAATAACTCTTTTTCTTTTTTTCTTTTCTTTTTTTTTTTTTGTTGTTGTTGTGAACTTTTTCAGCGCTTCTAACAAATATAGAGCTTTCCTGCTTAAACTTTTCCTTGTGGATATTTGATCCAGATTTGGTTTCAGGTTATGAAATTAGCCATTTGGAAGGACCACTTATATTTTAAATGTTTGGTATCACTTTGAAATGAAGTCCACTAGCAGAAATGTTCCAAAATACTTTTAAACTCGGGGGAAAGATAAGTTATATGGAGTGAAAAATTAAGAGCCTTTTCCAATTCTGAATTAATGAGCCCACAGCTAGAATATTGCATACAATTCAGAGTACATCCATACTGGATATCTGACATCTGAAAAGACTTGAGGAAGGAAAAACATATGAGCCAGAACTGACTGAGAGCATTTTTGAAAAACGCTTTAAATAATGAAATGGTTTTAATTAACTGACAGGTGGAAAAGGAGAGTAATAAAACCAGTGTCTAAATGTATTTTTAGGGAGATACATTACTTATAGGGCTTAAGTAGAATATGCAGAAGAAGAAAGACAAAAAAAATTACAGAGGCATGTTGGATGGGAGGACAGGGTGTTACTTGGTTCATTTGGGCTGAACTAAGATTGCAGACACCACTTATGTATGGAACAGATTTTCTTTGGCATAGAGGATGTCCAGAATATGAGCAAATAGATATTTCACCTTGGTCTGGCCCTGGTTATAGGTTCCTATTTTACTTCTTAAAGGCACTGGCTATCCAGCAAAGCTAACCAAGGTGGCTTGAACCCTCAGCACTGCTTCTCTGGATCATGGTGGATTTTCTGTGAGATTTATGTACTATTTAACAAGAGGTGAAAGAAAGGAAAGATACATCCTTTTCACAGCTGTAACTTGGGCTGCCTCCAGGATCTGTAGCAGCAGGGAGGTGTCAGCACCTCTCTTGGTCATTGCACGGAAAGCTAAGATCAAAAACTCTCCTCAAACTGTGTGAGAGTGGCAGATCCTGTAGCCATTCAGGCAGTTTGCAGCAGTGCAGCCCTAGGCCAGCTGAGCACTTCCATTCACACAGGTAATCCCCAGCCTGGAAGCTTCCTCTTGTATTCCCACCCTTGGCCGGCCTCCCATGACTTATCACAGCAACAACCTCTGTGACAGAGCAAACTCAGTCAAGGCCCCAGCCTGCATAGCCCTGAGCAGTCCTTCCTTACCTGTCACTGTCAGGTCCAGGTGAACATCAGCACCTCAGCCCTTCAGCCCCAGGGCTGCAGAGCTGCAACCCCCTCAGCAGTTCCATCTGAGCCAAGAGAGAGCTGATCCCAGCAGTGCTGGGACCTGGATCCCCAGCACACCACCCCCACCACAGCTGAGCACGCATTTGCTGCCCTGTGGAGGCTGCTGGCCCCCTATGGCACAAGATACTGCACCCTCAAACCACACCCAGGAGCTGGACTCAAAGCCAGCTCTTCCACTGCATCTCTTCAGCACCCTCTTCAAGGCAGCCTGGCAACAATTACAGGGCTCAGCGGGACCCAGGACCTTTGGCCAGGATCTGCTTGCAGATCCTCCTGTAAGCTGCCAGATCAGATGGATCCTGCCAGAAGCAGCCACAGCCTCCCGTAGCCACCCCTTCCCAAGAGCAGCACCAGACACCCTGATGTTCCTCAAAGGCCTCCAGCCTTCCCAGAAGAAGCTCCTACAGGATCTTGAGTCAGAGCCAGGAACCTGCAGCAGTGAGAGCTGCGCCCATGGCCACCTTGGTGATCCATGGCTCTGGCCAGGGACAGGGAAGAGAGCAGCTCCTCTGATAGTCCTCAAACCTTCTTCAGCATGGGTTTTAGCTCTTCATTCTAAGTGATGATTAACAGATCAGCAACGAAATGCAGTCACGGAAAACAATTAAAGCTTAAATAGTCAAAGGTAGCTGATGAGATTTTGGCAAACACATGGATTGTCAGGTGCCTGTGCCCTGTTTGCCATCAAATCATCAGGCTCAGGTACAGCTCATATGATTGTCCAAAGTGTGCTGCGTGGGGAGAGAGGAAGAGGAAGGGGCTGAGGAAGGAGAGGAAGAAGGCCCTGCTGCCCCATTGCACACAAAGGCCAGTGCTGTTGCCCCTTGTGACAGCCAGTGAATGATTTCCCAGCCCCAGACAGGCCTGGGGCTGACCAGCCCCAGCTGAGTGTCCGTGGGTGGGTCCATCCCCAGGATGGGGTGTGGCACGGGGTGCCCCTAAAGGGAGGTGCCGGGGATGCTGCAGTAGTTGGCTGGTGCTGGCCCTGGTTCCTGCTGGCTGCCTTGCTCTGTCTTGTGATGCTGGGCTTGAGGATGGACTTCAGCATGCTCCTGGAGCCTCTGGGCTTTGTTAAGGTCCTTGAATGGGTGAGTGGAGCTGGGAGGGGGCTGTTTCCTCTGCTGGCCCAGGCCTGGCTTTGTGCCTGGGCTGGGTACCCCTGGAGAGGTGTGAGCTGCCGGGCTGGGTGTCCAACACTGGGCTGCTCCTCTGCCAAGACCTTGGAGCACAGATACATAAACTCGATGTGTTAATTACAGGTGTGTTGTGTGTTCTGATGAGTGGGGGGTTAGGGTCTGGATAGTGAAAAAAGGGAAAATAAGAGCTATTTAGAGAGTCAAGTTGATGTGTGGTACTCTGAGCATGTACTTTCT
Organism: Petroica traversi; assembly: GCA_025920805.1. Classification (NCBI taxonomy): domain Eukaryota; kingdom Metazoa; phylum Chordata; class Aves; order Passeriformes; family Petroicidae; genus Petroica; species Petroica traversi. Next base: position 2,718,936 of record JAHLSL010000061.1, read on the forward strand.
AGTTACTTGAACTTAGAGTTGTAGGTAGGCAAGACTTGTAAAAATGTTTCTTTTATCAACTGTGAGCAATACTATGCTGGTTGTTAGTATAAAAAAATCCCCAACAAAATACAATGCCAAAAAAAAATTTCTGTGCAGCTGAAAATAAAATAAGCAGAAAACACTTTCAAATAGGTTTGGTTAGCAGTGTTGCTTATGCTTTTGGATTTTAGAAACTCAGTATTTTCTTCTTGACATCACTTCTTACTTCAGCTTTGCTAACTTTGTTGTTATTTCTTATCTTCTTTAGTTATTTCAGCTAAATTTTGAGTTTGCTTCCTTTGACCTCTAGTGGTGTGCACTAATGTGTCTTTGTATTAATTCCTACAGATTTTTGCCGTATTTGCTTTTGCCACATGTGGAGGCTTTCAAGGTGAAACTACTCTTCTGGTTTCCTGCAAAGGTGTAGTAAACAAGACAATTACAGCTGCTTTTGCTTATCCATTCAGGTGAGCATTAGCTCTTCAGTTATTACTTGTTAATTATTTATTATTGCCTTTTCCCTATCTGTCTCCTTACGAACATGTGCTTCTTGTATAAATGGACATGTGGCATTTCTGGCTTGCTCTGTAGCAGCAATAAATAAATATTTAGTAGTAATTGTTGCAAGAATTGTCGTTATTAGTGTCCTATAGGAAGAAGTAGGTAGAAATGGTAGTAGGCCATGTTATGCTTTGTCTGACTCGACTTTAACCTCTAGTCTAGCAATGCATGAATGGAATAGAAATTAATTTGCATGCAAAACAACATAATCAATTTTAACAGCCTAATTCTTTATCAATTTGGAGCTGCTTTGGAGGCCCAGATAAGATTATTTTGAATGTGCCATTATCCTGTTTTTGTTCAAAGACTGAATGAAAAATTCTTTTCAGTTTATTCCAGCATTATCTTGGTGAGGGTGTTGGGCACAAAACCCCCTAAATACTTCAGTGTCATTGTGGTGCTCCTGTAGAGATGAGCTCCTTTCCTGGAGCAGGAGGAAGAAGGCTTCCTCTTTGCTCTTGCAGCTGCACAACTACAATGACTGCAGGGCTGGTTTTCCATGTGTTTAATAAACGTAGGAATATAAATAAATATAGAAATGGATTCAGTGGCCAGCTGGTAAAAACCACTACAACTGGGCAGAATTTGGTCACAAAACCCAGCATTGTAACAGTGTTTGGAGGGAAGAGTGGGGATCTGAAATATTTCTGTGCTGGTCACAGAATGGTCACTCCTAGTCACACAGCTTTATGTATTTAGTCAAACAAGCTTTGGTGCTTGAGTTTTTTTGTAGCTATAATGCCTTTTAAGTCCTGATCACCTTGTTTAACTGTGGGTCTCTAAAATAACGTTGCTAAATCTGCTTCCAAATCAGGAGTTTTTTTGTTCATCTGCTCTAAAAATGAGATTAGGGTTCTTCTCCTGAAGGTACTATTGTATATCTCAAGATAGGATTACTGAGCACAATCTTCAGATAGATTGACAAATGTTTGTGTTGCATAACTGATTACTCTGCAAGATATACTATGCATATATAAATAAACAATCAAAGTGCTGAAGTGCTGCTGTTGTGAAGCATGAAGCGTAATGATATGAAGTTCCCACTGTATAGCAAACTCTAACTACATGGGTACAATCTTCACAGGTTGAATACTGTTGTATTTAGTGCACCAGACCCAAAAGGCTGTGGTGGTTCTTGGACTGATGTCTACCTCATGGGCAACTTCTCCTCTTCTGCACAGTTCTTTGTTACACTGGCAGCATTGGTGTTCCTCTACTGCATTACTGCCCTGGTGGTCTATATTGGCTATAACCACGTGTATCAGCAAAATAACAAGCTTCCACTAACTGTAAGTAGTACTGAGATGTTTTAATGTCTTGACTTTGAAGCTACAAAGATATGAGAAATATTGCTAATGCAGGAATAATTGGTAAATACCCAGTAGTCACAAAAGTTAATTGGGGTGTGAACATGAGTATCTCAGACTGGTCACTATGAAACTCAAGCAGAAAAGGGGACTAAGAACCCTTGGCCATCCATGGCATCACACCTTATGCAGTTATTGAAGCAGTGGAATGAACCTTCACTTTTTCAGGTTAATAGTACCTTCACCACAACTTTTTTCTTGCACCATGCCTTTGAACATACAAGTGCTCCATAGGTGGGACCTCCTCTGTTAATATGAGATTTTTTTTTTCTGTGTAGAGAGCCTGCTGCAATTGGAAGAGGGAAATAGTTACCTTGTGAGTCTTAGTCACCTTCAGTATTGAAGCTCTGAATGAGAAATTTCATAGGATGCTTGAGGTTACTTGGTGACCTTTCAAGCCAAATTTTAGGCTATCAGCCATCCAGGTTTAAATCCTCTGCCCTTCTCCCATCACTTTTACTTAACTTTGGGTTAAATTCTCATGAAATAAGTGTTAGGCATCTGATTTTACAAACAGATTTCTTAGCTTAAGATTACCTTTTGGATCTACCAAGCACAAGCATATGGTTTTACAGCTGGTTACCAACATTGAGTTGTTACTGTAGCATTGTTTATGACTAAATTTCCTTGTGATCGTTAGCATTGGTGCAGTTATCTTGGTGATATAATTAATAATGTCTCTGCCTTGCTCTCTTGTATATTCCTGCATTTTTTTAACCTGTTAATGAGTGTTTCTCTTGTGTAGGACTTGACTATCAGTGTCTTGACAGCCTTTCTGTGGCTGGTCAGTACTTTTGTTTGGGCAAAGGCACTTGCTGACATCAAGGTGTCCACAGGAGCCAGCATTATTCCAGGAATTGAATCTTGCAAAGCACCAGGAACAACTTGCCATTTCCTTTCTGTGACCAGCATGGGAGTTCTGAATGTGTCTGTGGTATGTATGCCTTCCACCATATGGGCACAATAAATGTGTGGGAAAACAACAAATGCTACCTGAGAGTCCTGTTCTACTGATTGCATGTGTTGCTCTGCATTAAGATTTCTTTATGGGTTTTTAGTCATTAGGTCCATTAATACTGTGGTAAAACACTGAGCAAATGATTTCTTGGAGGAAATTTTCTTCTAAAGAAAATAAAGAGGAACAATTTGCAGGATCTACCATGAAGCATTTCCAGATGTATTTGAGTGTCTATTTATGCCTGTAGCCAAGAGCAACTTTAAATGTCTTACTGAGCCACCCAAGTGGTCTGATGACTGATAGAAGTAAGGAGGAAATGCTGTGCTGGTGCTGAACCTAGCTTTTTACTCAACTGTGAGCATTTTTACACTCCAAGTTCCTTGTACCATAATGGCATGAAGCTCATGTTCATACAAAGAACCCTTCACAGCAGAGCAAATTAGGCTTATTGTATGCTCTTCCTAGTGAACCCTGCTTTTCAAAGCTCAGACTGTTTTTCATTGGCCCAATATAATTAGTCATTTGGTTTAAGAGTGCATATGCAGAGTGACTGAAGAGAATTTGCCTAATTCTGTGCAGAGCTTAGAGTAAGTTTGACTATCTGGTCTACAAAGAACTCTGTAAAATAGCTTATAATACTCTGAAGAATGTGGAAATGCCTTGCCCAAGTGAAAGGGCTGCCAAAGATAGTGCCTGTTTCTTGTTTGCCTTGAAGAAATGCTCTGGCTTGTTTCAAAAAAAAAGGAAAACAACCCAATCAAACAGAACACATTTATTGGTCTTCCCCTTTCCCTTTTTTTTTCTTTACCCTACAGGTTTTTGGCTTGCTTAATATGCTCTTATGGGCAGGAAACGTTTGGCTTATATACAAGGACACCAACTTACACAACCAATGGAGTAGAATTTCTGAAAGTCCAACTGAAAGGGTATAAAAACAAGTAGATATTTTGAAGTGCTTCCACCTTCACATCACGCTACCAAGAGCATGGAGTAATTAGGATTCATGTCAATAATAACTGGTAATTCTTACTAACTTCCATTTTGTACTATGGATTGGTATAAGGTCTTGGGTACTCCAACAGAAGTGTTTAATTATGATGAAATATATTATGTCTTTCAAGGCTGTGCAGCATTATATTACAGTTTTAGAAGAGCAAAATGAAGAAGTTATCTGGATGCTGACCCTTTCTGGTTCTTAAATTAGCCTTGCAGGAGGGATGGCTGAGAAGCAACTGTGTCAGGGTTATTACTCCATCATCTTTAGTTCTGATAAGGCTTCTCTGAAAAACAGAAAGGAAATTCACTCAGGACAGGTGAAAATGCAGTTTAGTTTCTTCCTGTCACTGATACCTTGCAAAAGTCACCTGAGCAGAGTTCATAGCTCTGTCAAAGTTGCAGCCAAGACATGTAGGTTTCCAGATAATCCTTTCAGATCATTGTATCAAATCTGCTTCTGAGCCTGTCAGGGAGGACATTACTTCTAAGTTTAATATTTTGTTACTGTTTGATGCCTTGGGAAAATCTCTGAATAAGGAAATTTTTTGAATGAGTTCATAGTTTCTAGTCTCACTAATATGACAGTTTGTATATGGGTGCAATGGATGATTTAAACACTTGAAGGAGGTGGAGGAGGAAAATAAAGTATGGCTCAAAACACTTATAAATACTGTGGAAATCAAAGTTGAAACATTTTGCTACTGCTTAGGCTTCTGCGTATTATTTTTGAGGTATCTGAACAAAGCTTGTGTGTGAAGGGATGTAAAGGGAGATGCCTGAATATGACAGATTATTCATTGATGTTGATCAGCTCGTTCATTGGGAACAATATTTGGGTCTTCTTCTGTGGACTTATTTATTAAGGTGTCAAACTCCCTGGGAATTGGCCAGAACAAATGTTTTGATAAACCTAATAAGAAAGCTGTTCAGGCTTTTTTGTTTGTGTAAACTGTTATGATAATGGCCATAATATTGTGTATATAATGCAAGTTGTAATTGTTCTCTGTGCCAGAGCTATTGAACTTCTGACAGTAAACTTTAGTCTCAGAGGGTATAATAAAGTCAGTATGAGTGCTGCTGAAGGAATGTGCCTTGAGTTCTTTCTGCTGCAGCAGTGGATGCAAATCCATTGGCTCTGTGGCTTCTGGGCCAGGGCTTCAGCTGTGGCTGAAGGAGTTACCTGTGCTGCAGGAGGGGTTTTACACTGGCCCCTGTGGTCTTTCCATAAAGAGAACTGTGTATCACTCCTGCAGGCTACTGCTGCCTGGTGCTGCTCAGCACTTCTGTCAGCTCAGAGTAGGGGCTTTTGTAACTTATAACTATCCAGAATTTCATTTGAGTTGCCTTTTGGAAGAGGCAGTAAGTGTAGTTTTCACTTGTTTGTATCACTGACCAGGTTTATTTGTTTAAAAATACATATTTCGCCCTAAAATCTTGTGTTTTCATGTTGTCCAAGAAAAAATATGGTAGTTATACGTTAGATTTTTCTGACTTTGGGATTTAAGATTACACATAATTTGGGTAAAATATTTATTACCAGAATAATATTTTTTAATATTTTTAACAGAACTATGTTCCTGTCTATTTCTTATGTACTTATCTACTTTGTCACAAACAGATCTGTTAGTCATTAGCAAGGCCTAGTTATAAAATGGTAATAGTGAGTATTTTTGCACACATGGGTGCAGTAATGGATTAGATCAGAATAGGCCTTATTGATGGCTGAGGTCTAGCCAGCAAGTGAAACAGAGTTGGAAAGCTTAGCATGCTGACTGATTGTTCCAACAAAAACTTAAATTTCATATGCACTCAAAAAAACCTTGTTTCCTTTGGGCTGAAACTTACCCTTATGCTTTTTGTAGAAGAAACAGGTGTGTCCCATCCCCAGAGTGCTTTCCTTCAAAAGACAGGGAGATGGAGCATGACAGGCAGGACTGTAACTGGTAAAGTAGATATTCACAAATACGAGATTGTGTTTTGTAGGAATTCAGGCTGCATGTGTGTCTGCTCGCAGAGCCAGGTTGCTGTTAACTGTGAGATGTGTAGTCCACAGCAAGCAAAATTTTTAAAAAGGAAAAGTAACCCCATGTGTGCTCCTGGCTCATTAGGGTAAAGCTGGTTTCCCTTTGCAGGGGGGAGGGACTGCTGCAGAATTCTGCAGGCTTTGATGGCTGCTCGAGTCCTGCAGCTGAGATGAAATGGAAAGCATCATGCAGCAGGAGCAAGCAGCTGCTCTCATTTACCCTGGACACCCTCAAAGGGCTTTGCCTTTGAATTAGCATCACTTTTGTGTTGGCAGCACCAAATATTCAGTGTCTTATTTACTCGTGGTGGGGGTGGGGGAAGACTGTCTGACTTACCAGTTGTGTCGTGACTGCACAAGGATCGCCACTGCTATCAGGAGATGCAGTGTGTCTGATCCCTCTGTACTGAGGGACCAAAGGGCCTGGATCTCTGCCAGCTCTCTACAGGTAAGTAATCCTCAGCTGGCAGCAATTTTACTTGCAGCCATCAGTGGAGCAAGCTCATAAAAATCCTCTCATACTGCAGGAATTGTTCTGGTAGCAGCCTATAGTTATGAAGCTCTGGCAAGTGGTGTATGATCCCTGGTGTGATGCTAGAGAGGGGATTTTGATCAAAAACTCACAGTGGGGAAAAAAGGCTGTAGGGTGATGGTGATGGAAAATAAAGCAAAGCGGTCAGCATGGGGTAGCAGTAGAGAACTCCTTAATGAAGACTTGAATATATTAGCATTAGGAGGTATTTACATTGAAGTTTAGGCTGCAGGGACCAGTGATCTGGGGATCAGGTCTCTGTGACAATACTGGGAAGTGAATATTCTGTGTGTGCTGACTCCCTGGAGCATCCCTGCTGTGGGAGCTGGCATGGTGAGGGCTGGCTGAGAGCTCTGCCACCAACCTGCAGGAAAAGCAGAAGGAAATTAAATCCAGGAGAGGTCTGACAATGTCAAATCTCCAGGAGCCAGTGCCAACAGTGCAGAATGGAGCCACCCTGGGGTCTGTACTGCTTTGGCCCTGTCACCCCAGCAAGCAAACCCCTCTGCAGCACAGGCTGGGGCTGGGACACTGTGACACAGCTGACAGGCCAGTACCAGTGCTAGAATTGATTGTACTGGAGCCAAACAGTGCCTTGTGCTGGGTGGTGGATTCCTCTGGCTCTGCTGCACACTTGGCTGGTGGGAAGCTGTGCTTGTGCAGGTCTCACTGAAGGGGAGAAAGGAGACAGCTGCCACCCTGATGTGAAGGGCTGTGAGACTCTGGGTTCATCACCTGCTCGTGGACACGGGTAGCTGCAGCCTGGTTATTTTCCCTGTTGCCTGGAACTGAGCAGGGCAAACAGCTGGGGCTGTGCTGGGCTGCTCTGAGCTGGTTTGGCTGCCTGCCCACTGCAAACTGGTAGGGTACCTCACTCCTGGAAACTGCCTGAAGCCAGTCCCTCCTGCTTCCACAAAGGCCCCACTCTTGAGCAAGTCATGACAGCACATCAAATGTTCTGGATCATCCTGGATAGTCTACTTTTATTCTTGTGGGAGTATTTGGTGTCTGTTCATTCCTAACAGATTTATTGTATTGCCTAAAGCAAAGTTGTTGTCACAGAGACCAGAGTCAGAAGCCAGATTTTGCTGCTTAATCACCTTGAAATTCTAAGCTGAATAATTAATTAGTCAAAAGAATGGTTCAGAATAGGAGTGTATCCCCATCCCTTACATTTTAGGGAATGAGGGCGTTTTCTTCAAGTTTAAGATCCAGTCCCTATATATTAGCAACACTCTTGAGTTGCATTTTAGAGACTGACTCAAATGTGGAATTCCATTCTGGCATGTCAAGTGAATCCAGGTGTACCCTTATAAACACTGCTTTCCTACAGGCACTATGTATTCAGAGCAGGGAAAAAGAAATTAAAATTTCAGTCTTGTGGTTTTTACATATTTTCTTCATAATTTTCAGTTGCAACTTCCAAAAACTTGTCTGTCCTCATTAGCATTCTTACTGCCTGTGTATTTCATTCTTCATCCTGAGTTAGGATGGCAGCAAGCTAGGGCTGTATTGTGCTATCCTTAGTATTTGTGCCCACATGGACACAGTCAAAGGTTTTGCCCTTTGTTCCAGGACAAGCACTCTAGAGGCTAGGGAAATATGTGCCAACCCTGACCATATTTTTCTTTCTTTCTTTCTTTGAGGAAATCTGCCTCTGCCAGATACTATTCTCTCCTATCCATGTTTCCAGTTAATGTTTCATTGTGGGTTCTGCTTGGTTGACACTGGAATGCTCCCTCAGGCTTTTTTTCCCCCTTAACTCCTGGACCAAACTCATAATACTCAGAGTATTCTTCTAACTCTTAGTAGGTTCCCTCTCATACTGCTACATCAGCATTTGCTGCAAAAAGTGGGGGTGCATTTGGACAGCTGGTTCTTACAATTCACCCATGGAATGTGATTGATTGCTGCTGCTGCCAGGAGATTGTACCTGTGCCCTATCAGCAAAGGGTGGTTTGTACTTGCTATTACATCCTGTCAACAATTGAGCAACTCCTCATTTATTCATAAAGCTTGCTCTGTCTTCTCTTGGCTTGTGACTTCATGTTATCACTGCCAGCTGTGTTTCCTCCTCACCTGCCTGTGCAGCCATTTGACTTAATGCAGTCATGGAAGAGGCTGGGTGCTGATACTTTACTCACAATCTGAGTAAAATCTGATATTAGCACAAGAGTTAATCAATTCATCTATTTTGTTTCAACTTAATTTCAAGTTTGAAGTAGCCCTCACACAAGTCCGGAGTTGCTGCTTTCTGTGGCCTAAGATCAGCAGCTGAATCCCCTGGGTAATTTCTTGTTGTGTAAAGCAGTAGACTTTTCATGTGCTGTGCCCCCGTGCCTTGCGATGGTATCCTATCTGTTGTTATACATGCTGATCTTCCCAGCTCCTTTTTATTTTCTCATTTATATATAATATCCCCTAAATCATCTTGCTCTGGTGACTTCAAATCTAATTCTCCACCACTTTCTGCAGATACAGCAGCTATTTTTAATTTTTGCATCCCAATCTGCTTTTGCTAGCATCTAATTTTTGCTTCACATTTAATATGATCAGGTTCCCTTGGAGCTCTCCCTTGCTCTGGGGTGAATGGCTGCACTGTGCATGCTAATCCTTCTGCTGGATTCTCCTGTTTTATCCTTCTGTGGCTTTTTTCTCTTTTTCTAAACTGGAAATACTATATTTCACTATTACCTTTATGAGCCACTAGACTGTTCTCCTTTTCAAATTTTGTAGTATTTTCTTTTTAAACAGCTTTCAGATCAGAGAAATTATTTTCTGCTTTTATACTGGCTCTAGCAGAACAAAATGTTTTAGCTGGTCTCCCAACAGTCATAATAATACAGGAGTTGTATCCTCAGGTTTCATTTCATAATCACTGTAAAATAGCTAGAGAACACTTATTCTATATTGTGCCTGATCCTATGAGCTGAAATGGCACACCTCCTCTTCCACAGAGAGGTAGCTGAGCATGGAAGATCTCAGGGGTGTTTTTTTTGGATATTCTCTTATATTGCTCAAATTTTCAGTTGGCATTTGGGTGACATTAGTGGCTTGTGGAGGTCTCTGCCTGCAGTGGCATAAATATTGCTGCCTAGCAAAGAAATAAAAGACTGGGCAAACTGTAAAGGACAGATGTTGGCTACCTAATGAAAAAAATCCTTCTCTGCTACTCTACAACAGCCTAGCCTGCACAAAGCAAAAGGAGGCTGTGATGCCTTGAGACTGAATTTAACACAAGGATTTCATGGAGTATTGCAGCAGGAGTTTTCCCTCTCTTCAGAAGGGCCAGCATTGGCTCTGAGCCCTTTACTGATGTGGTGTGCTGCTACTGCCCTGGAACAGGTTCAGTTTTCACCTCAGAAACAGCCTGCAATTCAACTGGACGCTTCCTTGTGAGCTGACCAGCAAGCAAAAGATCCCTGATCAAAAGCAGAAGAGGAGAGAAAAGGGAACAATATTCTAATAATGAGTGCTAAGGAGAAAAATGGCAATGAGTCCTTCCAGCTGCAGCTCCGAGCTGAACTTGGTGTCTTCAGAGGTGCCCAGCAGTGGCTGTGGATGCAAGGCATCTTTGAGTGTGCAAGCAACAACCCCAGGCACAACACCAGCAGTACCCCTGGAGCGGGCTCATACAGAAATTAGCATGGGACTGGGAAGGTCTCTTCCTAGGAGATCATGAGCACAGGTAGATTAAGCAATTATGGTTAGAGAATAAAAGAGTGTGCACTAGTAGAGAAGATGAGGGTGATTATTTTTAGCTTTAGTTTCCACAGAGACTGTGCATCAAAAGTAATGAGAGAGGACTGGCAGGCACAGGAAGATTTTTGCATTCAGCTCCATGAAGAGCATATCGAGAATGAAGCTAGACCAAGAAATGAATTTGAGAAATGCTTTGCTGAAGTAAAAAAGCCAAAGGGCCTGTATTTGCTTTTTGTCCTGAGGCCCCAAAAGCTCTTAATCAAGGAAGTAATTTAATTTTGAACTTCACTGATTGTCTGGTTTAATGTGAGCATTTCAGAGCTTTCAACACTTTCTTGCTGGAAGTAGAGCAGGACTGCAGGAAACTTGGGAGATCTCTACTTTCTTCTTCAAGAGACCATGAGCTGGGCAGTTATTTGTGTGGATTTACAGCAAGTGCAATAGTCCTCCAGGCTGGAGTGATGGAGTTTTACTGGCCATGCCTATGCACAGGTGCCCCAAAAGGGGCAGGTAGGATCGGACCCTTCTGGATTAATCCCTTGAGTTACCATCCAGTTGCAACCACCTGTCATGACCTACAGTTAATAAGGCTGAAAGGACAGTGAATCTTTCACAAAAGAAGAGCCAGCAGAGTGATTACAGCCAAGTTCAGGCTGGAGGCACCCTGGGGCTGCCTGCTGCTTTATTTTGTTAAGTGGGTAAGTTCATGCTCTTTTAACTCCGTGGAAAAAGCTTCTGGTTCAGTGGTGGGGCAGGATCTCTTCAGGAGCATGTAAGAATGTGGTACAGATTCAACCCTGGTTGTGCATGAGGAAATCCCTGTCCTATGTGCCAGAACAACCCTGAAATACTGTCCTGAGATGGCTGTTACTTTAGTTCTTTGTTGATCACCTGGGCTGGCTCCCTCACTCTGTGTGCAGCAGTGGTGGGGAGGGGACAGAAGGGTGTAAGGTACCAGCTGCAGCTCTGCTGGTCCCTGGAGGGTGCCCTGCTGTGGGTGAACCTCAGCTGTCCCATGGACACCATCCAGCCTGTGCAACAGACAGGGAGAGGCACACCAATGCTCTGCTCTCTATCCCCTTGTCTCTCACCCCCTCCAGCACCAGTGGGGTTGGTGGGATGCCAAAACATATCCTGGCATCAAAGTACTTCAGGAAGTCCTCACAGAGGTTTATATACCACTGAGCTTGATATGTTGCTGTTAGACATTGGTGGGACTGATCTCCCTGGGCTGGCTTAAACGGGATGTTCAAACATTTGGGGAGGCTTTTGGTTTGCCAGAACAAGGTGTCAAACTTCTTCAGACACTTTCAGAGCTGGGTAGTGGCTGAGTAGGTGAGGTTTCATATCTGGATTTTAGTCCTTGCCTTTTAATGTTTCATAGCAAGCAAATACAGATGTGTTTTGGCATAGCAGCTAGGAAATATCCTTAGGCAGAAGGTCACTGGCAGAAATTAGTGTCCATTTTGATCTCTTTAAATGCTGTCACTTTTCTACATTGCTTTCCCCCCCCGCCCCCCGAAATTTTGGGGGTGTTTGATCTCATGGGTGCTTCTGCCACAGGCTGCATGCTTTCACATCTGTAAGGACACTTCAGAGTAAATGTATTGGGCAGCCAGTGCTGATGCTGGTGGTTAACAGAGAAACCTCAGCCTCCTCTCTAGGTGTCAGTGTGGTTATACTGCTTGCATGAAGTGGGAAGATGTGATCATGCTGGATATTGCGGGGAGGAGTGTTTAGAAATTCAGTGTGAAAATTGATTGAATATGGTTCCTCCTTGCTTTGGTGTCCGTGGCTGTGCAGAGAACTGCCAGAGCATCCTTCCCTGCCTGCGGCTGCATCCAGTCTGCGCGGAGAGAAGGGTAGGTGATGAAGTACACACCCCTCTTGTGTCTCAGATAAACAGCAGTGAACAGGCTCGGTTCAGTGTGGCGAAGGAAAGAGCTCAAAGCAAACAGAAAATAGGTCACTTGATCGTTCCTGGAGTGACCCAGTGCGCTCTGCAGCGGATTAATCCTATAAGGGGATCATCTCTGGCCGCGCCTGCATTGCTACGGCGCCTTACGGTCCGGCTCTTTTTCCTGGATTTTCTCAGATTTACTTTGCTTTCTGCCTCCCCGTCGCTGTCGGGCCCTGCGGCCGCCGCTCCGCTGCTGGGGCCCCGTTCCTGTGCGGGACAGCGCGAGAGGAAAACTAAACCTAACAAAATCCACGAAAAAAAGCCAGACCGTAAGGCGCCGTAGCAATGCAGG
>JAHLSL010000061.1:2731747-2790057 GCA_025920805.1 Petroica traversi
CCAGGCGCTGCTGGCAAAGAGGGAGGCAGGGATGGAGAGCGCTTGAGCCGGGGGAGGGCAGGCACAGCCCCCGGCAGGGCTGGGGAGCCCAGGCAGCAGGAGCGGGGCTCCTGGGGCTCCCCGCTGCCCTGGGAAGGCCGTGCCTCCCCTTCCCCATCTCAAGCGCTCTCCATCCCTGCCTCCCTCTTTGCCAGCAGCGCCTGGAGAGTTTCAGCTGGCCACTCACTCTGCCATGGCTTTCAGTACGTGCAGGGAAGGAAAAACGACTGGAGTGAACTGGGACTGGGCCAGAGAAGGGGCCTCTGAGGCTTCTCCTTCCACCGGGGCCGGTGTGGCCGGGGGTGCTCCTCTTGTTACAGAATCACAGAATAATTAGGGCTGGAAGGGACTTCTGGAGAACATCTAATCTAACCCCCTTGGCAAGGCAGGATCACCAAAATCATGTTACACAGGAATGTGTCCAGGTGGGTTTTGAATGTCTCCAAAGAGGGAGACTCTGTGACATCCCTGGCCAGCTGTTCCAGTCTTCTGCTACCCTCAACATAAAGAAGTTCTTCCTAATGTTGTGGTGGAATTTCTTGGCTTTTTGGGTTGGTGGTTTTTTTTTTTTAATGGCTATGGCTCCTCATACTGTTGCTGGCACCACTGAAAAGAGTCTGGTACAGCCTCGTGGCATCCGCCTTTGAGACATTTATGTTGAGGTCCCCTCTCAGTCTTCTCTAGAATTAAGCAGGCAGTCTCCTCATAAGAGAGAAGCTCCAGACCTCTCACTGTATTTGTTGCCCTTTGCTGGACCCTCTCCAGCAGCTCCTTTATTTCCTCCTTGTCCCCTCCCAGGGTGCTGTGCCCAGGGCTGCACTAAATGTGCAGATCCAGCAGCTTGTGGGTCCATGAGCTCTGCTGTCTCCATGGACAGGAGCCAGCCTAGACACCCTCCCTGGGTGAGGTTCAAGTGCATGAGATGCACCCAGCCCCTCTGGAAGGTGCAGGCTGTCACTGCTCCCCAGCAGGCAGTGCTGGGCACAGAGGGGCCAATCCACGTGTGCCCTGTGCAAACACAGAGCTGCAGCTCCAGCAGCACAGCCCCAGCTGATATCCACAGGTAGGAATTGATGCTGGAATGGTTTTTTCCTCTTCTTTTATATACCTTTTACACAGTTCTGTGTATCCACAAGTATTAGCAGCATGCATACCCCTTCACTTAGTTTAGTACTCTGTGCTTTGTAAGTGTTCTGCAGGCCCTGAGACTGAACACCCCAGAACTGCAGAGCCAGGAAGACCAAACATTCCTACTGTCTCAGGAACCCAAGGTCTCCTAGCAGGACAGATTCTGTAAACTCGAGTTGAGCCCACCCCAGCCCCATTACTGGGCTCCCTTGTTAGATATGCTGATATGTAAAGTCTATAACTGGTGTGTGTGATTGATGGTGGGGGTGCATTTGCCTCACTGTCACCTGGGTGAAGTGGATGCATCAAATGGGATCCTGATTAAAATATTGAGGTAAAGACCCCAACCCTCTTAACCGTGTCTGGCTTCATTTTCATAACACCAGGAAAAAGACATCAGAATCAAAAATGAAGTGCAACTGCATGGCAAGACCAAGCCATGCCTCGCCCCTCATTCATCAACTGCTCTTCTCAAGCTTCAGAAGCAGAGCACGGACCCTGCCCCAAAATCAAATCCCAAGCATCTATTGACCCCCAGCAGCTGAAGTTTGGTACCAGAGAACTGCAGAGTGGTAAAATCCTTGAATACAGTTCAGAGCAAGATGTATTTATCAATTTTGATTGCAAGTGTGTCTCTCACTCACACTCAATAACACAGCTCCTGCTGCAGGAACTTGCTGAAGCTTGTATTTGATTCTTTAATCTCCTGGCCAGGCCCATGATTTTCTACTGGGCTGCTTTGATGCACATCTCATGACATCTGCTTCCAGATGCAGAATTACTCTAAGACAGGTCCCAGAAAGCAGACCTAGGAGCACTGACAACGCGTGGGTGGGACCCCATCTCTTCCTGGGGTCTGAGCAGGCAGCAACAGAGCCTGGCTGACCTCCATGCTCAGTATTTCCCTCATTTTCAGCTTCCTCAGGCACTGGTGCAGTGGCACAGACCTGCCCTCACCTGAACATTGTGGGCTGAGACTCAGCTGATTTACCTTTGTGTGTGCTCTGTAGCACTGATATCTGATCTAGGCATCCAGAAGAGCTGCTCTCAGGGCACAGCTCATCTGATCTATTCTAGATCTCTGCTTTTTAATAAGTCACCCCCAGTGTCTCTTTCTCCCTGTGACAACAGAGGGAGCTTGCAGGGACTGGTTCAGACAAGGCATGTGCAGATAGACCAGTGGGGGGCCGAGCCTGTGCTCAGCCTTTCAGCTGCAGCCTTGCAAAAGGCTGTTGTGGCTGGGGGTGTCAGAGCACTAATCAGCTGGGGAATGTGCAATATGCAGCTGTGGCTGCTTGCTGTTAAAATGCCAGTTACATTATGGTGTTGCAATCTGCCTCTCATAAAATAACCTAGCAGCCGGATTCTTTGCGCAGGAGGAGAAGGATTGCTCCCCTAGTCTGGCCCTCCTTCTCTGAGGGGATCCAAACACCATCTCCTGCTCCTGGTGAGCTGTCTCGAAGTGGCAGCCTCCTGGGCAGGCATTCTCCATCTCTGCAGCTGAATTTGTTCTCTGTGAGGTCTCATGAAGAAATGCAGTATAGGCACTTTTGTATTCCCTGGTATAAATGAAGTTTCATTACCAGAAGCTGAGACTTCTGATGTTTATTGCAAGTGCTATTTATAACACCAGCATGAAAGCAGAGCCTTTATGCATTAGAAATGCCTTCACTTTGGAGAAAAGCACAAAAACCCCAGTAATGTGATCACGCATAAACTGCTTTGAGGAATTAGACCCCAGTGGGAAAAGTGACCTGTGCTCTTTCCTAATCACTCTTGAAACTTTCAGAACAATGTCAATCCACAGGTCTGGAAGCACTTCAGAGGTAATAGGTGTAATAGGTGGAGACACAGCAATCAATAGCTGTGGCAGAACTCATGCTGATTTTTGTAGACTTCAGATAAAATTATTGCATAACATGTAATAAGCAGCTCTATGTCAGAAACTGTTGCCCCCAGCCAGTCTGCTTGAGCCACCAAGTGCCTTTCTTCCTCTTCTAGTCTCAGCTTATCAGTGTCATCACTCTAAAATAAATGGCAGCAAAGTTCACACCTTGTGTCTGCGTTCACAGAGACTAACAGAGCTGTTGAACACAAGAGAGACTGTTCCCTCCTCTAGTCTGACCCTCTACAGCACACAGCAGCAGTTCTTGACTTCTGAAGGCTTCAAGTGATGGAACGGGCCCATGGTCTTAGTTAATTGTTCCAATAATCAAATGCTTTTATTGTGTAGAGCTGCACTTAATCTTTGCTCTCAGTCCATCTAGTGGCAGCTCTAGACACTGTGTTCTCAAAAGACTTCTGAATAAAAAAAGCACAAAAGCTCCTCTGACAATTAGAAGAGGTTTCTAACATTTAAAGCTGTATTGTGTGGTGTGTTATAATCTCTATTTTATGAAAAAAATGTGCTGCTTTTATATTCAAAGTATCTTTTCACATATTGTTTGATACACTGAGTAACCAGCATACATCTGGGTCAGTCAGTTCTACCTACTCTGCTTTTATCCTACCAAAGACAAGCCAGAGCCATGAATGGATGTGCTGTGGCTCAGTGAGACCAAGAATTCATTCTTGATTCCTTCACAGGGAGGAACATGGATAGCAGTAGGGGCAGCTGATAGGAAAATGGTGCCACTTTACCATAAAGCTAATGCTCATATTAAACCTTGTTATTCCTTGATCTTGCAGATCCTAAGCGAGGGAAGGAGTCCTGTGCATGTCCAAAATAAGGTTTCCTAGGAAAGATCAAGATGACGAATGAGTTGGAGCTGGAGATCAGCATTACACATATGGAAGCAGCAGTGTAAGGAAGGGTGAAGCTGTGCTTTGTGGTCAGCACACTTGTTCCCTCATGCACAGAGTTCCTGCAGGATGCTTTATCTTGCTTAAATCTGCCCCACCAAATGCTGAGTATAGCAGCTAAACCCAGTTCAACTGGGTGCAGGCATTGTGGGCAGTGTTAGTGCTTGGATCTGGTATCTCTTATATCCACAGTTCCTCTTTGTTCAAGTGTCAGTTGTTCTGAGACCTGAGCATGAGAGCAGCACAAGAGCAGTTGCTTTTCACCCAGCTGTTGCCCAGCTGTGGGAGACCATGGCACCAGTAGTGCTGCCCATGATACTGTATTTGCAAACATAGACTTCGGAGCCTGCTATGATACCAGGTTATGCTGCTGTTGAGGTTTTTTGCTAAGAAGAAAAGAAATACATTTCTGCAGTTCAGCAGCAGGAACAGTAGTAAAGAAAGACAAGTTTTCATCTGTCTCTCTGCCAGTTTCCTGGCTGAAATTACAGTCTCTCTCTGCCTTCCCTTAAAAAAATTGATTTATCTCTTAATCACTGAATAATAATTAAGGAAGCAAGGCAGCTGACCAGGAGAAATGTCCAGAAAAGTAAATGCAATAATCTTTGTGTCTTCCTGTCATGAAAATTATGCAGTTAACGTCTTCAAGTAACAAATTTTATTGTCTGGAGGTGCCAGGTATGCCTATGGGTAGCTTGGTGTCAGAGTGCTAGGAAGATCAGAATAACAGCAGCACTCCCAGTTTCTCCAGAGTTTCTTTATGTCACTGGAAAACCACCTGAACAGAGATTGAATGTGCTGTATTTACAGCTGGAAAATGCAAACAAGGGTGGGTTGGAGCACTGAATGTGTGTCTGCCCCTGTTGGTGCTGGAGAGCCAAACAATGCCACGGACACAGTAAATTGATAACATGCTCAGAGAATATAAATCACTCTTTCCTATCTGAATCATTGAGGTGTTCCTTGCACACCAGGTTTCTGATTGTGCAATGAAATGGCATTTGACTGAAGATTATTTGTGTTTGTTAGGGAAGTTGCTCCTGAGCCAAGCCACTCCTTTCAAGCACAGCAAAGAGTTATAGCACCATGACAGGTGTTTTTGTGTAGTGTAGGATCCTTGGTGAAATTACTGTGAATTTCTCCATCCAGGTCCTTTGTTGAATGACAAAAGCAATATATGTGAGAGACTGAATAAAATCTTCATTGACTGCCCACTCAATTTAAACTGAAATTTTCTTTTGTCACTGATATCGGGTTTTTTGCAGTTAGGAAAGAAAACGAGCCAAGACATGAAGCATTAAGTCATCATTTATAATTATTTTTCTTCAGATTAAAATAATTTTATAAAATCTTGTCAGGTTTGTTTGTTTTATATCAAGTTTTTAGACAGCACTTACATTATACGTGCTCACACTCAGAAAAGATTATTTCACCCCATGTGTTTACTGTCATTATTCTTTTGAGTATATTCCACTTGATTCTGTAAAGTATTAAATGTGCCAGAGGAAATACCAAAGGTGAAGATTTTGAATGCTCTTAGTTACGAAAGATAAATAAGCTGAAAATGTTGACAGCCTGAGATACCACAAGAAGCTGTGGGTTTTCTCTACTCCAGAACAATTTTCAAGCCATGGTCTTTACAGTAAGATGGGAGGGCAAGGAAGGGCTGAAATAAAATGCTGAATGGAAAGAAAATATTTTTAGCTTTTACCAGGAAACATTTCTACCCTGATGTGCTTTTCACACAGCTTTTTTCATTTGGTTGCTCAGCAGGGACAGGAGACCCCATTCCCTGGGGAGAAGGTACATGTGTGTATGCTGCCATTCCCAAAGGCAGTCAGAGGACATGGCCATGTCTGCTGGAGGTGCAGACTCTTCCAGGGGGAAACCACCAGTGTCTGTAGGAGACAGTGGGCACTGAATGTTTCTGTCCATGACTCTGCTTTGTTTCTTCTTCTTCTTCTCTCCTGCTCTTACATGTACCTGCCAAAGGTACACCAGATCAATCCTGCCTTTGAGTCCAGTTTACACACCTATGGCCCCCTTTTATTTTACAGCTGAGCGAGAGAGAGAAGCCACATCTGATTCTTTGGCTGTTCAGATCAGAGGTCAGGTGGGAGGCACCTTGGAGTCTCATGCACTCTGGCTTTATAACAAAGCAGAGTTCATTTTAGGAGAGGGGGTCAGTTCCTGCCTTAAGGGGCTGGTGAGGATAACCCCCTATCCTCAGACTCCTCTTTCTTCTTTTGCAATCTCAGCCCAGCTTGGTCTGGTGTTTCTGATTTCCCTGCTGAGTGCTTGGCAGCTGGTTTTGTTCCTGCAGTGAGCTCTTTCCTCTTCTCTGGAGGCTCTTTTTTGCTTGGTGCTTCTGCTCTGTCTGTCCCTTGGCCACTCTTGTCTGTGGCACTGGATGTTACCTGCATAGCCAGCACTGGCAGAAGGAGCTCACTGCTTTTCTTCCACCTCCGGGCCCCCGATCGTGTGTTGAACTCATACATTCTGCCAGTGACTTGCCAGAACAAAAAGACAACAGATTAAAAGCATTCTTCTTTAGCAGATTAAGACATGGCAATTCTCAGCATGGGATTGAAATGAGAAACATGAAGCACTTGGAATTCAGCTGAGCTTGGGAGGTGGCCCTGAGAGGGAAAGCCCCATTTCTGTGGGGACCTGGGCGTCACAGTGGCCTCTCAGAGGTGATGTTGGCTGTTCCGCCACTATAAGAATTGTCTTGGCAGTTTGGGGAACAGGGATATTTAAAAACATTCCCATTCCAAAAGAAATAACTTTCTTATCACCCTATAACTCTATTCAAGTTCCAGCTACCAGGGATTAACACGGGCAGTGTAACAAACACAACCATAGTTGTAAGGGCAAAACTTCTGTCTTCAGCCATACTGAGCAAGCCCCTTGTATACCTCTGTGCCATTTTGTAATGTAGAGTAGCCTACCAGAGCAAAACCTGCTTAGGAGCACAATATCCTACATACATCTTCCAGGCTATGTCAGCTCATCTGGACTGACCCAGGATTTGGAGATCCAGAGATCTTGGCTGCGTGCATTCCTTCTCCATTTGCACAAAATGCTTTCCTCCAGGATTGCCATGCACGTTGCCATTAACAGAGTGAAGTACTGTGTGTTCCATACAAGTACATGATTCTCTCATATATATAAAATATTGTTAAATTCATGTTGTTTAGCAGATGGCTACCTTCTCATCAGAAATATTTATGTCTCTATTCAAGTTTTATGGGTAATTTCTACTTGTACATTAAAAGCAAATATCTTATCCTTCAGTTCATTGCTACCTAGAGATGAGTTAAAAATTTGCCGTGTGTTCTGTGTGATCACCTCACAGTCTAACTCACTGCATCTTGCTAAACAGAGAATCAGGAGCTATAATGGCACTTTCTGTAATTAAACATTAGTAACAGGAAACAAACAAAAGACCATTAAGGCTTGGAAAGAAACAGTGGTTACATGTTACTACAAGTTACAGTTTGTATCAGAATTAATGGTTTGTGACACATTAACACAATTTGAGCAACTCAAGATGAAACTGGGTCTCTTTACATGTTATTTTTTCTGACTGCTTACAAGGCGGGCATGTTAAAGCAGCCCAGATCAGGAAACAGCTTCTGACCATCCCTCTTAATCATGCAACAGATTATGTCCTGGGAATTATTAAATCTCATTTCCAAACCAGCAACCTTTGATCCTCCAGGGTTTGTGAGGAGCTGTGGAGAAGAGAGGGGAGGAGTGGGGAGCACTCATTTCCCTGCTGTCACCACAGAGCTGTGAAACAGCTTAATGTTTGAGTCAGACATGACACAAATGCTATGGCTCTGGATGGCTGTTTGGATGGGCTCAGAAATCTTCAAGTCCAGTATGGTCAGGTTTGTTGAGTAAGAGAAAGCAGCTCTTGCAGCAGTCTAGAGATTGTCCATGTTTAATAGATTACAAATGCCATTATATGGGGAAAAAAAGCAGGGATTTTGGAGCCCATTCCTCCAGATCTCTTTATAAATAGCAGGTGAGCTTGGACCTGGATCAAACCGGCCTTGAGCAGCCTTGTGGATGGACTTAATTGCACAGTAGGGTCTCACTTGTTTGCCCAAATTGTACTGAAGTCTCCATGCCTAGTGTTTCCCATTAGCTCAAGGCATCCAACAGCTCTGAGCCAGCTAATAAGAAACACAAGTTACAGGCACTTGGGTAGAAATTGGCCAGATGAATCCAAACCTTGAAAAAAGCCTGCCTTCTTCTGGATGATTTCTAGACCTATTGTTTCAGACCTATTTTCAGATCTATTTATTAAAAACCTATCTTTTTCTGATTGTCACATTTTACCAGCACCCCATCTGCATGCTGGGGCCCTCAGCCAAAAGGCACAGGGCACCCTAACTCCAGTCCAAGCATCAAAATAAGGGGCTCAGGCAGGGGCTGTGTTTTGGGGAAATGAGGTAAGCCAGATCAACCCTAAGTAAAACAAAATATTTTTCCTGTAATGAGCCCTTCTGCGGGGCAGGGGCTGTCACTTGGGGAGCCAGTAACTCACCCACCCACCCTGCATCCAGGGAGAGCTTTAGGAGAGGAAGCAGTACTTCTGCAGGGACATTAATCTCACAGACATTTCCCAGACATGAGATGGGTGAGACCATGTAGCTATGACAGCACCAGAGCAGGAGACTTGCAGCAAATTCCTCCTCCCCTCCCACCTTCCTATAGCACATTCATATGTTCCAATTTAGCAGAGGAGCAGTGAGCAGTCTGACCATCAGATGTGTGCTTTCAAGGGCTATAAGTACATTCTACCATTACAAATGTTACTGAGGCACAGCCTTGATATTCACTGAGATATAGTGCCCATTCTCCTTGAAAACAGAAAACTGGAAATATGAAAAGCCAATGTTGAACCATATTTAAATCAATTAACCCAGTTTTTTTTTCAGCCTAATATTCACATCTTCTATTAATTGCTTTTTATTACCTGGGTCTCTGGCTTCTCCATCAAAGACAGTGTTTAGCTTTGCCATTGTCTGTGAAGAAAAACAAAATGTGAAATGAAATCTGTGAATTAGTTAAGTCAGAAGGAGAAGTGACTTGGAAATGGTGGCCTACATGGATGGAGGTGGACTTGTGTGACCTGTACATTGCATTCCTTTAGGATGGGTCTTATCTAAAGTGGCAACAAGAGACATCTGTTGTGTAGGGTTTCATCACTAGATAATCAAAGGAGAATTAATAAGTTCTGACATGCTAAATACCTCCACGTGTGTAACCACAAGAGAGTCTCCTCCACCCAGAGTAGGTTTGGGAATTCTCTCTCTGGAAAACTTGGGGAGAGGGAGCTCACTAACCAAAGTGCCTTGCATATATTCACAGAATATCCTGAGTTGGAAGGGACCCACAAGGATCACTGAAGTCCAGCTCCTGGACCTGCAAAGGACCACTCCAGGAATCACACCACGTGCCTGAGAGCATTACAGCCTTTATGCAATTATGTCTATGATCATATTTCACAATGGGGCTGGCAAAAAAGGGTTTGTTTTGAGGCCAGCAGAACTTACCACAACCACTTCTTTCTTAGGCTTCTTCTTTTCTACAGAAAAAAAAATGCACATTGTCAATAATCAGAATTTTCTGATAGTGACTGTAGACACTTAAGTCAAGATTTCCTCAAAGAAATACACATTCTTCTTACTCAAATGCTGAGTCTTATTTATTTTCAAATTCTGAGTGAGAATCCACAGTTGCCAATGACTAATCAAAAGTCTATCCTTGAAAAGTCAGTAATGAATGAATAGCAATGGTTATTAAACCAATTTCCCTTTCTAAATAATATGAACAAATACAGAAATTCACCTTTGGGAATATCTGGACTAGAAATGCAGATTATTGTTTAGCAAATGTTTGTAGTTGCAAAGCTTTTGTCAATTATCAACTTGGAGACAAAACATGGAAGAACTGCATTTTCAGTCAAGTAAAATTCAGATTGAAGAACAGTTTGGTTGTGTGCGAATTTACCACACTATTAACTCATCCCACATGCAAATAAATACAGCAGCAGTGCCACAGGCATCTCAACAGCATGGATTTGTGGATGATACCCAACTAGTTGCTATGATTTCTTCTTGCTCACTCTTTGCCAATTTGTTTAATGGCCTTTCTTTGGAGAACCGTGCCTGGCCACAAATGTGCTTTGCAGCCAGGTGTGCAAAACTCTGAAGTGCTGCAGGTGGATCTCAGCCTGAGCACTGATGGGAAACCTGGCCTTTGCTGCTCAGCATTTGGGAACGAGTTTTTCAGAAAGCAAAAATCATTCATTTTTTGGAAATCAGCCAACACTGAAATGTCTCAAATTGGGCAACCAAGAGAACAGTTAATTTTGTGGAGTTTGTTAGTCCTGTGTTTTTTCCAGTTGAGAGACACTGACTGAGGAAAGGGGAATTGCAAAAGCAGGGTCCTACTGAGCCCATATGAGCAATGCTTTCTAGCAGAAATGTAATGGGACTAAAAAGATCAACACTGCTTAAGAAAACCATGCTTTTCCATGTGCAATTTATCTCCCTGCTAAGTTATACAAACTCCTTTAAAAGCACCAATACTTCAAAATATATCTTTATGCACATGAAGTATTGGTGTCAAAAGATCAAAGAACAGGGAATTAGAGTGGAGAGGACTCTTGAAGGTGTTTAGATGGATGAGATTATTTTTTAACAGATAGAATATAAATTGTGTGTGAAAAATACAGTAATTCTTTAGCATCCATGCCAGAATACCAGACTACTCTGAATTTGGGTTTTGCCTAATCATTAATAGATTAGAAGACTAAAAGTGCCATGAAACCACTTTGTCAGGCCTCTCATTATTGGCCAGGATTATCTAATCTCAGTACCCTTCTACTGAGTCAAATTTATATCTAGAAATTAATTTGCAGATTTTACAAGGAATCATAAACAGGGTCTTGTTTTGAAGCATTAAAATGTAGAAAAGAGGTACACACCTGGAGCGTTTATCCTGTAATGAAAAGATTAACAGTGTAGTTAGAAAATGTCATAGTTTTTTGCTACATTAAAAAAATCATTATTTTTGTTCTCTTTCACTTGGCAAGAGTGAAAATTTCCTTGAGTTCTGAGATTTGCTTGATTTGTTTGGTTTCTGGTTTTGCCTTCACAGAAAGCCTGCATAATTTAATGCTGCTCTGAAAAAGGAAAACAGTCCTGAGCATTGTTCTAACCCTTCTTCAAGAAGGAATGCTCTTAAAATAATAAAGTCTTATTGATGACAGTATAAAGGATTTACATCATCTGGAAAAATGTATTTTCAGATATTGTCATTTCATTCCATCCTTGGAGGAAAGTCAATTTTTGGATCTGATGTGCTCAGAGAATATCTTTTAAAATATTTGGAAGGTTATAAATGTCTTTGAAAATATAGAAATTACTTTTTAATGGAAGACCCCAGCTTCCAATAAATCATTTGCCCAATTAATAAATAATAGCAGTATCTTAAATTCATTTGCCATTTTTATCACAAGCTGTTCATGTCTTGCACACACGCTTTGAAGTGTAGTCACAGTCATAGAGTAGCTCTTTACATTTAACATATCTCCTAAATTGATGTCCAAATCCTGAGAATACTTGTAGAAATCCCCCCCTTTTTTTTTATCCCAGCTGCTTATCTTTGTTTTGTGAAGTACAAAGTCAGTTTAGAGGCAGCCTGGCTCCAGCCCACTGAGAAGGCGGCCAGCAGGGATCTCTGCACTTCCCACAGGGACTCAGAGCTGGTCCCAGGTGCTTCCATGCCTTTTGCCAAGCATGAGCACTTAGAGGCACTTGTGAAGCTTTATGGGCCAGAGCCTTGTAACTGGCTTGGGTAAAACTCCAGGAAATCTGCAGAAGTTTTGCCAGAACAATGAATTTGGCAGGATTGCCAATATTTGCAAAGAACACTGGGATCTGTAGCTGAGAGGGAGGAAAATGCATCCAGTAACTACCTAAATGGGAGCTCCCTTGGAGGGGGGGTCAAATACAAACCAAAATATTTGTGGTCAGCACAGTCTGGCACAGGCTCTCACTGAGCCTCACGAGCATAGCTGCCTTTAGAGGTCATAATTGCTAGTTCCAATTCTACCTTCTGCTAACGTTAATGTTCCTAAACCCAGGACAAAAGATTTCACAGCCATATTTCCTTGAGTTCATTAGCCCCGAATATCGCTGCAGCTGGTATTAGCATTCACTGCAGTGCGGGGCATACTGCTATCCGAGATTTACAGCATCCATATCATCACTGCGAGGCCTGAGCCATCCGTGCCATTGCCAGGGCGTTTGGGGACTCACAGCGCTGCTTTCGCTGGCGGAGGGCGGCGGGAGCGGAGCCGCGGCAGCAGCAGGAGCCCCAGGTGCCCGAGCAGCCCCAGGAGCAGCAAACCGCCGAGGGCGATGACGAAGGGCACGTACCACGCTGATGGAGAGTAGAGGTTCTCCCTTCTTGTCACAACGGTGAAGCTGGGCTTTTGAAACAAGACAGGAAGAGTTCTCAAGGCTGCATACTGACACCAGCATCACCTTTCATCTGGCTGAAGCGCTGCACTGAGGCTCCCAGCCCGAGCTCGCTGGGCAGAGGGAGGTGGAGGGAGACAGGAATTCATCCCATGTGCCTGTGTGCTGACTGCCAAGGCAGCTCAGGCGGCTGGGAAGGACCACTGAGCTCCTGGGGCAACCTAAGGCATAGAAATGGAGCCCACCCACAAGGCAAAGGGGAGGTTCCAGATCATGCTTCAATATCTTGTATTAAACCAAACATTTCATGGTGGAGCCTAAAAGCCTGAGGTTGCCTGAGAGGCTGTAAGCACACTGTTGGAGGGTGGGCAAGTTCAGGGAATACTGTCATTACTGAGATAATATTTTCTTGTTACCTAAGGCAAAACTGGAAGTAGGTCATCTTAACTGCAGTGATCATTCGGCCTGCTTTGCAAGAGGAGTTGAACCCTAAGGAACTGGGTTATTGAATAAAAAAGAAATGGAACTCCCTCTTTTGCACCCAGTGACTAGTTCCAGAAGGGAAAACCACACTTCCTGAGCAGTTGCAATCTCCCACATCTTCCTGAGTGTCAGGAGACACATCTCTGAGCTGGCACATCACTTGGTGCTAGCAGCTCATTCATTAAGGTCCCATCATGAAATTATCCTCACACATTTCACAGATTACTCATTTGCTCTACCTGGTTCAACATCTAGTGTGGTACTATTAGTTATGATCATCTACTGAAGTTTTTAATTAATTTTCTGTAAGACATTTGTAATCACATTGTGTATGAAATTGAGCAGAATATCTATTTCTTTCCAGTTCAAAGATAGTTTTAAATTAATCTATTTAGTCTTGTCAAAAAAAGATCTATCCAATCCTTCGAGATACTCTTAATCTCAATATCATCACCACCACTTTATCCTCACTTGGACTGAAGTCACAACTGACTTTTTGTGATGGGTCTTCTTTTCTACAATCCCAGTTTTCCAGTTTCTGATTCATCAAGTTGCTACACTGAACACATGTAAAGAGTAGTGATAGGAGAAGTTGTTCTAATGGAAGTGTTCTTCTGGAAAATAGCCTGAAAGTGGAAGACTGATATCTCTGGAGAGACGGATTTAATTCTGTGGTATGTGGTTGAAACTGTTTGTATTTGTGCTAAAGCAGAGGAAAGAAATACAGAATAAGTTTATTCAGCTTAGCTTGTCATTTCCACATCAAGTTGGGGGAGTAGAAGGCAGTGAAAAAATCATTTATTCCTTCCCAAAAGAACATTCGATAATAACAGGGTTATTAATCATCTGAAAATTTGGATCTAAGCATTTTCATAGCAAAACAACCAGACTTGTATGTGCTGTTTGCAGGATCCTTTGGTTCTGGCTCAGTTACCAGAAGCCTCTAGAAGATCTAGACCATTTTACAGCAAAGTGTAAAAGTGGCCTCTTTTACCACTTCACTTGTATATTTTCATTCCTGCATGCAAGAGAGAAAAGGGTAATGCCACCTGCAGGCAGGCAGGGAATGGATGGACTGTGGATGATGGAAGATGGTGCAGCAAGGCATGAAGGGGTGACTGGTACAAGGATAGGGACAGAGTGGTCTGTACCCTCAGACTGTGTCACTTCTACAGGCTTTTGTCTTAAGCAAGCTCTCTGCAAATCCTGCACCAGCCTGATGGAAACCAGCTTCAAAACTAAACTGGTGAGCCAGAGCTCACTGGGATGGCTGAGCAGAGGAGTAAACTATGTTCCTGGGACACAGGCTCACAGCTCCATAAGCTGTGCAAGGTTAGATCCCACCCAGGCTGCCAAAAGCTGTGCAGGCTTCCTCAGCTCAGCTGTGGACCACCACATGGGCATGGAGCTCAGGAAAGACCCATCCCACCCCTCCGGATTTGCTGTCTGAAATCTGCTGAAACCTCAGCAACACACTGAGGCTGTGCAAAACTGCTTCAGTTCCTGATATGCTCCAAATTTTACATGACAGTGACCTCAGGTCTGGAAAAAACACCCTTTCAAGTGATGAGGATTTCTTGTTGTTATCGTTATCTGTTTCAACTTTGATAGCCACAGATTAATGTGTTCCAATGATAAAGAAGCAAACACAACTGCAAGGCAGCTGGGGGACTGAATAGTTATGAATAAAAAAAGAGGCAGTACAAAATGCATGAGGTAATTTTAAGGTTCCAGGCAAAGGTTAATCCCTGCTCTTTTCTTATTCATAAACCTGCCAAATCTTTAACTTTCCAGTTGCATGGTAATGGCAGCATGCCCGGTCCTTTGGCTTCCTGCCCTTTTTGTTATAGGAACTGAAACACAAAACACATGTTATGACTCTGTACCTGGGACTAATCCTTCTTGACACTAAGCACATCAGCCACCTCTGGCTTCATCTTAAGAGTGCAGGGCTCAGAACTTCCCAGGACTAGATGCACTCTAGGTTTTTGCTTTCCTTTCACACACCTCTATCCTCTTTTCTTTACTCCTGTGGAGATTCATAAAAGAAATGCAGAACTGGACATAAGTTTTAATGAACTTACAGTAGTGGTAGTGGCAGTAGTTGGGTTTGGGATAACTCTGATGCTTAAGGTCACTGTTCCAGTTTTAATTAAGCGTGTAGTTTTGTCCCTGGCAGATACTAAATTGTCATCTGTTATGTGGACCCGCAGACTGTAAATCCAGTTTGTATCAAGTCCACTCTCATAATCAAACCTTGATGCAAGAATCAGACGAGATGTGTTGGAGCCAGCACTTGGTGAAAAGATGAAATGACTGTTCTCATTGCCTGCAAAAAAGTAACACCAATATGCAAAAAAAACAAAAATTCTTTTAATCCCACATTAAAGTATATGTGGGTAACAACTGGTGAGGTGTGGTGAAATGTCAATGACAAGAAGGGCTCCTTGATGTTCCTTGTACCATATAAAATAATTTAAAACAATGCAGTTACAAAAGCATTACAATCTAGAATAAGGACCTTTATGGGGACATAGCAAAGAGGAGGCTGTGGAAACACTTCAGAGCCATAGGGCACACAAGAGGTCACCTGAATGACCTGGACTTACAACCTGGGGAGCACCCAATAACACCCAGCTGGGGTGAGGACCCTGTAGTGTGGCAGGGCTCATTCTGCTACTGAGGTGTCCCTGGAGTGTTGCTCCAGCCCCTCCCCATGGCTTCGCCATCTACCCAGAGGAAGTGGCCTTTGTAGAGGTCTCTTAGAAGAGAGTTAATGACTCAGTGACACTCATTACTTTGTCAGCACCATGGGGCAGGGAGGAGAGTTCTCCATGCCTTGCTTTCTGTCCATTGTAGCTGGAGAACTGCTCATGGCCTGGGCTGCAGGCAGACCAGCCCCAGCTGTTAGGATCTGGACAGACCCCATATACAGGAGATCAGAGCCTTGAAAAGGCACCACATGGGCTTTGGTTTTGCTCTTGTGGCTCCACAGAGGCTGAGAGTTGACATGTCCTTGAAGGCCATGCCTGTTTTACAGCACAAAAAGGGCCATGAGCTGCTCTGTGGCTCAGAGGCCAATGCACAACACAGCCCAGGTCCGTACTACCAGGACTGGGCCTGTGGTCAGACATTTACTAGCCCAGCCATTGTTTGGATTCGTGTGTCAATACCATGTCTGCAGAGCTCCTTCTGTGACATCAAGGGGCTGCAGTAAGAGATTCTCTTTTGACATTCACAGCTTTTTACTGGCACCTGGACCATCTGCTCCCTCCTTCACAGTGGATATCTCAGCAACAAAAGAAAGAATTGCCCCAAGAGAGTGCACTCCCTTTTTGTGAAGCTGGATGTCATCCTATACCACTGCAGCTCTCCAAGTGGATGCAGCTGAGGTTCAAAGACGGATTTTTAAAATGAGGGCTTATTGCACACAGCACAGACCTACGACATGCAGGTTTGAGCAGTTGTTTTGAACAGTGCACCAGCATCTAGAGGTGAGATATGCAGAATAACAGAAGTTTCCATCATTTCTCAAGATTTACTCAGCTGTACCTGGAAGAGAAATTTGACACTCCACACTATTCCAGCTCATTCTTCTGAATGTTCTTGTCAACTGTGTAATTAATAGCCTGTTAATTAATGTGGCAGGCAACACAGCCTTGCAAGGGAGTGGTTCTAGCTGCTAGCACCAGTAGCACCAGTAGCCAGCTTGTGGAGAGGGGATCAACATAATGATGTGCAGAATTTGTAGATCACCATGAAAAGTAGCACACAAATGATGTTAGATTTTTGTTTATAAATGTGAGCCATCAGCATTCACTATTTTTTTCACTGTTCCCAGCTTGCCCTCTGTGACACTGTACCTTCATTAATGAAGTAACGGAAAGACCTGGGATCAGAATCACGATCTTGACATTCAATCCTGAAGCCATTAATGTTGGTCCCAACTGCTAAACTGACTGGGATTTGAAGTGAGTAGTAACTGGGTGAACAAACTGGTTCTTCATCATTTACTTCCAAAACATTCACAGTTACCTGGAAGAAAAGAGCAATAGTAAACTGAAGCTTCTTCAATGTACTGAGACAGAATTTTATTAATTTCAGAAACTGTTTGGTGTTGCCCATTTTGTTCTTTTGATCAACAACTGTTGAAGAGCACTGAAGTCCCCTTCTAACCTATCTCCTGCCAGAAAATGTCTGTGATCATTTGTCATTCAATTCTTCTTGTGATCAGCATTCTTCTGGGAACAGGTTCCATAACCTGAGCCGTCTTCCAAAAGTGAGGGGTTTTCAAGCTGGTGTGTCTGTTTGGACAACCTGAATTGTCTTACAGTTAAAATGAGAAATAACAGTACTACATAATGATTAAACTCCCTTCCAAAACTCTCAATTTGCATCACAATCATTAGTTAGGCTTCTTAGCATATTTATTAACTATTTAGAGCATGATACATGAAAAGAAGAGTGTTTATAGACTGTTCCCAGTGAGAGAGAAATGCTAATAATGGTCTCCTACATGGCTAGGAGCACCCTGAGTAGCACCAAATGTGTTTGATGTCATCTGGGATTAGCTAACTAAAAGAAAAAGGTTACCCATCCCAAAGTTCTTTCTTCTAATGTCTGCAAGTAAGGCAACAGATAAGCTTGACATTTTTAAAAGCTTCAGATGCTAAATTGTCATTAATCGTCACCTTGAAACATTATAGATGATAAAGAGATTAAATACCTCCTAGATAGCAACTCTGTGGGTGGTGCTTGACTGGAATTAAAAGCAAGCCTAGTACCTGTGTCACTCCCAAGAGATGTGCAAAAATCAAATGTAAAGCAGTCATGAGGGAGAAAGTGTGAAAAGAAGTCAAAAGGAGCCTGTCTGTGAAGGACGCTGGTATTCTTTGAAAGGAGTTACTGTAAAATACCTTTGTGGATATAGCATCTATACTTTTTCTTCTGAATGAACTAGGTCTGGGCAGAAAACCTAAGCATACCCCTGCTGTTAAAGGTTATCTTGGTACCTGGCATGGTCTTGGCTCCTGCCAGATAGCATCATCAGGGAAAAAAGTAGATCGTGGTCAAGAGAAGGCACAACTCCAGCAGGCCAAATGGACACAGCTGCTGGGCTGGCCCTCTGACATTAATGCAAGAGGCTGCCCAAGACCTCCTCCCACCCACATCCTCTCTGTACCACTCCATGAAAACACAACTCGGATGTGCTGCAACACAAGTCTCACATTACTTTGGGCACTTTGCAGGGAAAAATAATTACTAACAAAATCAAAAGTATGTTTGAGGACCAAGGGACACTACACAGCTTCCAAAAAGAATTTGCCACTAAGCATGTCTACAATTAGACTGTACTACCTGGCCTCAAGACCCTGTCATTTTTCTATTTTTTAGTACCCCTGTAGCCATAAAGAATAACTTAGATTGTCTAGGGCCCAGAAAATAATTTCACCATTCAGGTAGAATAAGAAAAAAACGTCTGAGAAGCAAACACCACAGTTAAAAATATTAAAATATTATTTTATCCATTTTGTGAGAAATAACCAATAGTGAGTGAACAACACCTCTTTCATTGGAGAAATATATGACTGGGCAGGGTTGGACTTGCCTTTCACAGACCAAAATGCTTTGCTCAATGTCTTACTGGTCTTGCCAGGAAGAGAGAAAGATGTAGGTAAAGGGGAAACAGTAGAGTCGATTTACTCACCAATGCTGTTTTAGACTTCTCTTGGTCTGAGGCCTGTACTGTGAAAACATGTTTCTGGGTTGTTTCATAGTCTAATCTAGCTAAAATCCTCACATCTCCTTTTGTTGGGCTGATCCAGAAGATATTTGTGTAATCCCTGGTGCCAGCTCCAGCTACAATGGAGTAAGTGATGGCATTCGGTGGCCAGTCCTTGTCTGTGGCATGCACTCTTCCAATGCTAGATCCAACTGAGAGACAGAAAATCCGTATTTCATTAACATTTAAAGTAACAGAAGGTACAGATGAAACTGAACTAAAGATTTAGTTTAGAGTTTTTGACTCAAGAAAATTAAAGCAATAGTGTGAGAAGCACTATTTCCCTCTATGCTGTGCTATGGCTCCCCTGGGCATGGGCTGCTGGCAGTAAATACCAAAACACAAGAGTCTGTAGAGAACCTCAGCAGAAGTGCTCCATGGCTGGGCCAAGGGAGTCCTCACTCGTCTGTGTCAGTCTGTAAAGGTTTCTGTGCACCACCACAGGCCCTCCAAACGGCTAATTTAGCAAGAACAGAAAGACAGTCTAAAACAAGATATCTGAGTTCAGTTCCTGGCACTGTCACAGATTTCTTGTGCAATTGCTGAATTTGTCTGTGTCTCAGCTTCCATCTGTACAACTGAAGTTTTTGCCAGTTTAGTCTATTTAAGGGTAGTGGGTGGTTGTATGGTGGGACCCTAGCTGAACTGGAACTTCGAGCCATTTGCCTCATTTACATATGTCAAAATTCATTTGGAGCAAAAAGGCACTTAACAACATGACAACATTATTTCTATCATTTAGGGGCTACTTACTGTACCTTTAGTTACTTCTGAAACACTAAATACATAAGATAAATTACAGAAGACTGGAAAAAATTCATTCACTGGCTTTATCCTGATGTAAATGTAGATGATATCTGGAAATATAACAGAAGATTAAATCCTAGTTAAGTATGGCTGTGAAATTTTCTCATGCATATATTCAAAATACATATGGTATTCCTCTTTACATGCTGTTACAGCACAGAAAACTATCAAAAAAAATGTAAAAGGGATACTTGCTTGAGTAGTTGGGATAGGCAATATCTTGCACCCTCACAGTCAAAGTATAAACTTCAACTCTTGGATTAGCTGGGTTTTCTAAATCAATAGTTCCAGTCATCTAAATAGAAAGGAACACAATCCAATTTATTCCTCCATACATGAAGTCACAGTACACCTGATGACAATTACCATTTTCAGCATTCTGTGTGATTTGCCCCTTGGGTATATAGAACTGTTCTATAGGAATAACACTGGCCATTAGTCAATTCCAGGATTGAATCCCAGGCTATTTTCTACATGCTCACACTTCTGCCAACAAAATTTCTTCCCCTTAAGAGCAGAAATTTAATCATTTGGATCATAAGGTCTTGACCTTTTACCTGTCAATTCAAAGCTGGTGTAATGAGCTGGCTATTTACCCTGCCCTTTGTTGGTTCAACAAGGATCTGTAGTTGCTGACAGTAACAGCTCGAGCTATTACTTGAGCCCATGCCTGCAGACATTGGATAAAGGTATCAGGTCCAGCCAAGAGTGTTTGTCCAGGAACCAAGTTGTTACTAAATGAAGGCTTGCACAGATTTAAATCCTAATCTTCTGAGCTCTCTATCTTGCTTTAGAAGCCTCATAAACTTTGGGGCAGCAGGACTAACACACAGGCATTCACTGCTGGTTGCCTATGCAGGGAAATTCCTGGAGGAACAGGTTACTTCATACAGCCTGTTACGTTGTACATATACAGTGATTAGAGGCTTGACAAGAATCATATCCTGTGCAGCAAGGAAAATGCTTTTTATGTTGGTAGATGAAGCAGCTAAGGGCAGTGCTTATTGACAAGGAAACCTCAGATCTAAAATTAAAGTAAACCATAAAAAAATCATTTCACTGCTCCTGTAGCACTTTTGTCGTTTAGACAGAATGCCTATTTTTTGTTGTTTCCTTTTTTCTGTAGTTGCCCATGGTTCTTTTTAAAGCTTCAAGACAACCACCATTGCACATGTCCAGGAACTGGTGAGGTTCTGGCCAATGCAAGTTTGCCAGCAGCTGTCAGCATAAGGAATCCGTATTTTGACATGCAAAATCACAGAAGTGCAAATCCCACCACACTTTTGTGAAAATTTGCCACTCAACGTGGTTTTACAATTCTGACCAGTTACTGAGTAACTGAGTGTGAGATTTTCCAAGTATTTAAATTCTTCATCTACCACAGTCTATGAGTAAATGCATATGAAATGGTATCAAATTTCACTGTTTATCCATATCAAAGTTGGTACTTCGCACTCCCTAAAAGAGAATATTTTTTTCATATCTAGCACATTTATTTTAAACTGGAGAAAACAGTCTCTATGCACTAAATCTGAGAATCCTTAGAAAGCATGCTGTCTAGGGGTATATAGTTCACAACCAGTCAAAACAGTAGTTATCCATATTATACCTACTGTGAAAAGGATTACAGTAACTTTTTTTTATTGTACAATGAATTAAAAGAAGCCCTTATAATATTTCAGAAGTTGACTTCTCTAATGGAGTAATCTAACATAAAGCCACAAATGACTGACCACAACTCTTCCAGACACAGTGGACTCCAGAGCAAAGTTATTGCTTCCAAAACCAGATAATCCAGTGAAACTAAATTGGTTGTTTGATGGATCAACGTCAATATCTTTGCAGTAATTTCTAAGATCAATAACAAATGTCCCAGGAGTTGTGTTTTCATTTGCTTCTTTCCTGTTTAAAACAAACACATTTCCTGTCAAAGCAACTTACATTTCTCCTTTTGAACTCTTCATATATCACAGGCCAAAACATTGATTTATTTTAAAGTAACATCCTAGATCTGAATATGCAACAGTGGAGGAAGCAACCCAGAATCTAATCCATGTGGTGTGAGGAACAACAGCTCTGTACAATGGGCAGGCTAACAGTAAATGTCCCCTTGATGTTCCAGCTGTAGGCTGGGGACGTGCCCTAATCTGCACACTGCTCTGGGACAGCAAGGAAGAGACTCCATACCTGAAGGCAGAAGGATTGCATTCTGGTGGGTTGTCATTGACATCGTCAATAATGATTGTGATCTCCATTTCATTGAGATGGCCATGGCTGGGGGCATCCTCCACCCGGACTGTCAGGGAGATGTTGGGATGGAGCCGCAGCGGGAGCGCATCCCGGTCGATTCTCCTGGTCACCTGCAGCACTCCAGTTGCTGTCAGAGAGCAGCCACAAGTCACTCATTCACCATGGGGGGAAGCAACAAACAGGTATGGTGTATATGCAAGAGG
This sequence comes from Petroica traversi, assembly GCA_025920805.1. NCBI lineage: Eukaryota > Metazoa > Chordata > Aves > Passeriformes > Petroicidae > Petroica > Petroica traversi. The sequence continues at coordinate 2,753,746 of JAHLSL010000061.1, forward strand.
ACAGAGCAGCTCAACAGACAGGTAGCAGAATAAAAAGTCCTCTGTTCTGTGCAAATTACAGCTGATTTAGGGGGTTTTTTAAGTGATAAAAAATGGCTCTGAACATTCTGAGTAAGATTAATGGCTAGATACCATTGCTGAAAAATACGCCTAAGGAGGCCTCAGCAGAGGGTTTGTAAAGCTTTGAGGTTTCCCTTGCTCTCAAACTTCTAGTGCAAGCCAGAGGTGAGTGCATTCACAGAGCATCAAGGACAACGAGCTGCTAATGCCTTTGCTGTCCTTGCTCCCTAGCTGGTAAGGCAGCTTCACTTTCACTGTTATCATTCAAGCATCCTTCAGCACCTCCAAATCTACTCACACATCAACAGACCTGTGACAGACTGTGCCAAGTGCTCTGGTCAGCCACTTACTTAATACTCTGTTTTCACTTCTGTTAGCCTGTGCTCAAAAATAGAAGACTTTTACAGCACAGAACAAGTACTATTCCCAGAGCACAATGGAGTTAAAAGAACAGTGCATATATCCTCTGCATGAGGAGAAAGGTGGCAATTCAAGGCCAAAGGGCACAGGGAATCCAAAGCATTTAAGGATCATCTTGATCCCCCACAGCACTGTGTTGTGTGGCACTTCATACAACTGTGATAAACAGCTCTAAAGCAATAGCAGACAAGGAGCAAAGCTGTCACTGAATGCCAGCCCTGGAGCAAAAACTTATGGGGAACAGACCCCAGAGAGCATGAAGAAGATTGGATCACCATGAGAAAGAGGACTCTTTTGGATGGTCTTGCCTCTTGCCTGAGGAGGGTCATGAATGGAGCAGTGAACTTGAGGTGCAGATTTGCTGTGCACCTCAATGCTAGAGAGGATTTCAGAAGGAGGGAGGACATCACAGTCTTTTGATCCACTTTCTTCAAGATATCTTACCAAGTCTTGGTCAGCTGACCAAAGAATTTGACCCTAATAAGGTGACTGAGCATTCTTTATTGCTATAGGGAGCCACAAAATAAAGTCTATTTAAAACTAAGGCAAAAATAATTTCTCCAAAATCAACAGTCTTTTTTATTATTATTATTTTTCAGATGTCAGAAGTCACATTTTTGTTTGCCTGACCTGGATTTATGGAAAAATGTCTGTCAGGTGACTGGATGCTGTAGAAAAGTCTGCTGGGAGAATCTTCATCATCAGGATCTTTAGCTGTTATATTGGCAACAATGGTACCCAGGCTTTGCTCCTCTGGAATCCTGTAAATTCTTTGTTTTCTACAAGATAAAATTCAGCAAAGCATGCATCTTATTTGTAAGGGCAGCTGATTACAGACTTAGCTGAGCAGCCAACTGTAGAAGCAGAGCCATGCCCATGCTGGGCTCAGAGATGGCTCTTTGCATGTCTGGATAAATTTCCCAGTCATCGGTTCTGCCAGCTGGATGTGTAGCAGTAGCTGAACTGGCATGTGTTCATAAAGCATGACACAGCCACACAAGTTCTTCCTCTGCAATTTTTCCACAGGAAAAGCAATTTGACTTTCACAGAACCATGGAAGTTGAAGAGGTAGGGGGCAGTTAAGTCATGTCATCCATCTTCCTACAGAGCTGCCAGCTCATGAAACCATTTGCTTTAATTCCTTCATTTTGCAAGAGAAAAGCGAAAATAAAGTAAGTATTATAGTTAATAATCTTTTGGAATGAATGCTGGAATCTTCTCAGGGGCAACAGTATTAAAGAAAAACTGAGTTGTTGCTGCAGCAGGTGAAGGCAGGAAGGAGCACTCTCTGGGTGCCCAACAGATGAACGCGCCTCAAACTCCCAGCAGCATCTGTCTGTCTGATGCATTTTACATTGGGAAAATGGTTCTCTACTGCTGCTGCTTGGTATGCCAGCGCTCCAAAATTTCCCATGAACTGAGTTTTACAGGTCAGATACAGCCTGGCAGGCAACTGGGCAGGACTGCTTACGTTTGATGTTCACATGGGTACTCTGGTGGACAATTTCAGTACTCGAACCACATGCAAAAATAGGCATGGGCCAGGACACAAAAATGGTGCAAGGACTTTGAGAAGACTGATTTACATTACTGAAACACACTTCTAATGCTTTTTTGAACCCTTGAGGAACTTCAACTCCCTTTGAGTTCTAGAATCAGGAGATGTGTCTATGTTCAAGTGTGTTTCAAGACTAAATCCTTTTTGCACCTTTAAAACATCCTATGCCACCACTTAGGTAATTGACTGGTCTGTAGTTCCCAGTACAGGAAAACACAAGTCCTTTGTTTTTCTCTGAAGACACACATATGGGGCACTTAGCAATTGGAGCAGAGAACTGCAGAGACAGAACAGAAGATCCCACGCCTCAAGATCTCCACTTGCAATTTTAAAAATGGATACGAAGACACACTATCTTTAACTGTTCTGTCGGATCATATGAAAAGAGGCAAGCACACAGGAGAGAAATCACATAGGGTTTTCCCAGTAAAAACACCTAACTTACTGCCAGAAGAAAACAAGGTGTTTATAAAGCCTGTTCTGTTAGTTATTTATGAAGTTTCTATCACTTGGCATTGGATCCCTTCCTTCCCTGCTCTCCTGTTGCTTCCAGAGTAATGCAGAAAGAAATAGATCCCACTCACTCCCACAGCTCTAACTGGTTTTGGCCCAAAGTAGGAAACTCTCTAGGCCCACTGAAATCCCAGCTCCAACCTCTCTGTGAATAGCAAACTCACCACAGCTCCACCCTCGAAGCCCTACCAACCCTTCTGCAACCTGGTCATTACCCCAACCCCACTAGATATTTTGGGAAGAAGTGGGACATTATTGAGCACACCCCCATAGCACAAAGCACCAGTACAGCTGAGGAGGAGTTGGGGACCACTTCCTACACAGCTACATCTGGGATGTGTCCTCTTGTCCATCTGTCTGCTGCCTGCCAGTGGCTTTTTACAGGATGGTTAAAGGAGACCTTTTAGTCACTGCAATGTAATTGCAAAGGAAGCATATGTTTGTTTTCTTGTCTTCTCCTTTCTGACTCCACAAGTTTTCCTTTGATTTTAACAGCCACAATTTCAAAAGGCTGAATGCCAATGTAGTGTTGTGAACACCAAAACCAGATGTGCTTGCAATTACTATGGGAACAATTAAAAAGACCCTTTGAAACTCTGTTCTTGACAGCTGTGATTGGGGTAAAATAAGGAGGATTGCTAACTCCTCAAGTTTCCCTAGCTCTTACGCAACACTAATTATGACAGTGTCAGGAATACTTAGCCCCAGCTTGCAGCTTGCATGGTAGCAGGGCACAGGCAATGTGCATTTTAAGAATAAGACTATGAAGTGTAATTTAATCTAAAATTCTTTACAAACTGATCTGCTCTTTTTGATTTGTTGTGTCAAATTAAAAGGGAGAAGATTCAAACAAATACTAGACTGTATTTGTGGCGTATGGGTCTTAGAACTTAGGTGTTATAGATTCTCAAGTCACTATAGCTCTCACTAATTCAAACAAGTAGATAAATATTTAAAAGAGATCTTTTAGCATTCCAGTCTCAATGATAAATACACAGAAAGGGCAACATTAAGAGGGAATAATCAGTCTAGAACACAATATGCAGACATTGGCACTGGGAAGAGGATTCCTCCTGCTTGCAGAAGTACAGTAACGTGGAATGAGCTGTTAATGTTCTTGCTTATTGCAGACATGAGGTTCAAGTATTAAGTAGGTAGCAAAACCCACATCACCACCACCACCATCAACAACAACAACAATTCATGCCTATTTCTAACATTTAATTATTTTGTTTCTTCAGATTCTTCACCCCTTTATCCATCAAGGTCCAGATCCTTGGCCTCAGCCCAGGAGCCCTGCACTGCTCTGGCTGGAGACAACACCCAGAAGATTGTTCCAAACAAGTGTCTGGAACCTCCTGGCGTGGCCCCAGGTGCTGTCCTGTCTTCACTTTTGCTGACATGGCAGGAGTGGAGCATCATAAATATTTTCAGCAGGGACTGTGTAGAGTCTCACAATCAGGAGACACAATGACAGTGCCTTGAATCACACCAATGTCTCATGCAAGTGACAAAGGTAAATCAACAACAGAGTCAGATCAACTGTAATAATTGTCAAGTTCCTGCTTCAGAAACAACCATCCATTGTGCTTTCCACAGCAAAAGAGCCTGCTTATAGCACATGAATATTTTTTCCCATTTTTTCAAATTTATTTTTCGAATTTCCAGTATATCCTGACTCCATTATTGTTCAGAAGCTATTTCTGACTTGTGTGTTATGACACAATTTCCTGCTTATGGCACAGTAAGAGACAACAGTGTTTCAAAGATCACCCAGATTGTTTACAAGTGTGTCTGGGAAGAGGAAGACTGATCAAAAGGGAGACCTTCTTATGTCTTGACATTTCTGCATGAATAAACACCATTATGGTGAAATGCACACCTGCATAAGGAGCAAACTCTATATGATTGTATTCACACTGGGTGAAATGAATCTCCTTGTCTGAACCTGTCCACAGATCTTTGCATAGCTTTAACCTCTGTAAATGCTAACAAGAAAAACAAGATTGTGTGGCTGTTCTTAGCATGAAGACAGAGCCTGGAAAACTTTAAACTATTAAGAATATAAGTAAGAGTAAATGAGTGGCATTAGAACAGAGCTTTCCAGTACAATGATACAGGAATGATAGCAAAATTAAAATACTTTTTCCTGTAATATTTTGTTGTCATAGTTATTTGTCCTTATGTTAAACCCTCCCACTGGTGCCAAAGCAGTAAACGGGAGAAAACACCTACATTTTGAATGCAATGGAAAATTTTTACTCACGTGGTGAAGTAAGGCCTTTCATCATTGATGTTAATTATATTTATATTCACTGTTCTAGTTGAGTTGAGTCCATCTGGATCTGTCACTGTTATATTTAAAAAGTAACTGTTAAATAAGAAAAACAGAACAAGAATCATTCTGTGTATGTCAGAAAACATTCGTCTGAATATTATAAGCTAACAGGCCATGGAAATAAAATACATTCTCACCAATGTGGATCTTTCTCATAATCAAATTCTTTTGTGGAAAAAAGAGCTCCACTTTCCCTGATTGAGAATGGCACTGTTGCAGGGAGCAGTGAATACTGAAATGAAGAGAGCAAGGAATTAGTCTTTTTTCTTTAAACATCCCTCCATTCGCTCCTTGCCGTGTAGAACAGGGCAAGTTACAGGTACAGAGGGTCGTACATGAAGGAAATAACCTGCAAAATCCACTGAGCAGATCTGTCCAAGGATGTAACAGCGTTTCTTTACCTGTAGCTTCTTGTGCCTCAGGTGTGTCAGGGGTTAGAAGGCACATGGAACTCACTGCCATTGCTTCTGAACACAGAGCAGAGCTGAGCCCCCACAGCTCTGCTTCCCTCCTCACCAGCTCGGCTTCACTGGGCAAAGACTGAGGACAGACTTCAGGCTAATTGCTTTCTTGAATAACACTAAACATGGATGTAGCATCTTCGGGTTCAGTTCTTGAATGTACTGTATTTCATAAAGCCAAACTTAATAAAGCAAAAATACAGCATAATTCCTAGGTAAGTGCAGTTACTTTACCCCAGCTAACAACTTATCACTTTCCAGAAGTTTATCTGAATACCAACAGTATTTTCAGGCCAGCCAACACATTTTCATAAATGAAGGTCACAGTTTGTCCTGGGATTGTCCCATTTAAAAGAATTTACATTGTGATCCAGAAGGTTAAAAATTGTATTTACTTTTAGTCACTCTCATCTCCAATAAACATTTTGTAAACATTTTTTAAATTCTAAATTCACAATTTCTACTGTCTCTCTGATTAACTACATTAATTATGCCTTCAATATCCCTTAATTTTGGAAGGCTCAGAATATAAAATATAGTTTGTTTCCAAACATTAAGGCTGTTTTTTCTTCTTTTAGTATTGAGAATGCTTCTTTTTTTTTTTTTTTTTTTTTTTTTCCCAGATGAAACCTTTCCTCTCTTTCTGATAAGGAAGGAAGTTGTTGAAAGTTGATGGTAATTCACATTTCAGACACAGCAGATCATATAATGTCTGGAGTTTTTTGTTTAATAATACTTACTTTGAGTTTCGCATTCTCAGGATCAGCTGCATCAACTTGGTAAATGCGTTCTGGAGGTGTCCTTTCCAACACATAGATCATCACAGCTGCAGGGAGAAAAGTGTGCTCAGTGTTATCTGGGTAAAAGTAAAGGACACAGCAGAGAAGAGACTGATGCACTGTCAGGATGTACTACTGCCTGCTGCATCTTCTCACTTCACAAGTGTAATTCCAACATCATCGCAAAGATCACAAATACTCAAAAGATAAAAAGAAACCAATTACATATCTGTAAACAGGAAACTACCCCTGCAATATGAAATATCCCTTCAGGGAAAAGACTGATCTTTCTTTATGGCCTATCTTGAGCTGTTCACAGTTTATGGAGTAAATTATGCATTTGGGCATCTGTGGGGTCTTTTTACTATGCAGATGGGGATAAGACAGTTCTGTGCTAGGTCCTCATCACCATCCCATTCCTGTCCACACCCTGGTCTGCCAGGAGAGCTCAGAGCCTTTCCTCTTAATTTCTGCTTTTCCTTTACACCTGTGAGGCAGATAACTAGTGGATGGTCTGCCCTGACTTAAATGTTTGCTTTACTAAGCCTGATAATTCAGTGCACGGCGCATTTTTTTCCATGCCAGGGATTCTCACAGCTGGGCTATCCCATACTGGACCACGGGCAACAGGCTTATCTCTCCTTGTGCAATTAACAGGATAACAGATCTTTAGATCACATTATTTGCTTTATGCCCTTTTGTATCTGCTGGATCTGCTCTTCCTGGACTATTAATTTCCACTATGACCCCTACTGACTGCTGCTTCTCATCAGAGCAGTGGGAATCCCAGAGCAGCGTAATGAGTTGTTCCCAGAGGACACCAATATGAATACAAAGTTTAATGAGAGGGAGATGCTTTTCCATAAACAGCAAATGTGCAATTAGTGTCTAATTGTGGCTGGTACTGTTAACTAAAGCCACACAGTTAGACAGATCAGACATCTGTGCTCACCAATTTATGGCAGCTCTAGCTGAGAGTTAAGCTGATGCATTTATTTGTAACAAGCTCCCACGTAGTGTGTTTCATGCTGTGTCAATCCCCTGAAGTGTCAGATTTAATTATTATTAGATTCCAGTGGCACCTATGATATGCAAGACACCAGCTATACCGAGAAGATGACACAGCTCTTCCCTGGGGGAAGCTAATTTGCTTTACAAACTAGGTATTGTATGGAATTGGGGATGTCAGTGTGCTCAGGAGACATCAGTGAGGAGCTGAATGTGAGCAGGTTGCTCTGAACCCATCCCTGTGCAGCAGGCAAAAGTCAGGCTGCATTCAGGCCTGGGGGGTCAGCTTTGAATACCTTCCACAAAGGGATCACAGTTTAGTATTTTCAGATTTTTAAAAACTGAATATTGAAGTATGCTTGGCCATACAGTGCTGGTAGGACAGCAAGTCTTCAAACAGGCTTTCAGTACTTTATGGAATGAACTGAACTGTTCTGTCTGCATGTGAACCCATAATAAACAAATCATTATATTCTTGTGCATCTTGTACATTTTTTTCAGGCCTTCTTCATTTGTAAATAAGCAAGACAAGATCTCTTAGAGATATTATTCCCCATCCTTTCCGTTGATGGCAGCATCACTAGCATCAGGTACAGCACGAGGTGCAAAGCCTGCACTGGCCACAGCTGCAGTCCAGGCTCTCCAGTCTCTCATTCCTAAGGCTGCTGCACATTCCTCCCCCTCGCATCTTTGCCCCTGGCCTAAAAGTAAACTTGGTTAACATCAACTGGCCCATGTAGGAGACAGAACTCTCTGCCTCTTTTCGTTTGTACCACCATAGAGCACCATCTCCGAGATCTCACTCTTAAGACTGATTTTCAACTGAATTTCTCATGTGAAGGAGAGAATGCATTATGCAGATATGAAACATCTGCAAAGCAATGTTTTTGTGGTTTTCCCACAGAAATTCTTGCACATTCAATATGCACTTGTTGAAATTTATCTTGCTTGTCCAGATCCATCCAGTTTTTAATGAGCTACAGAAATATGTACCCATACTCAATGGTTATAACCCCAGCAACTTCAGTTTTCTAATTAAAAAGAACATATGTATTTATTGGTATAATTTTTTTCTTTTAATTCTTCAGGTGATTCAAAATAATAAAATAATTTTTTAACAACATTTCAAGGAAAATAAAAGGGTATTTGCAGAGATGAAGCATACCGACTCTTTGTGTAAAACAAAGCTGATAGAAACAGTGTCCTATTTCTCCCTTGTTTTCCTAAAGGCATATGCTTAGACTACTTTAGCTATAGGCACTGCATGTACTCAATTTTTTTACAGCTGATTTCATATCTCCAGTACTGTTCTTTTCAAATTGTACCATTATCTTACTTTGAATTGCCATATTTCCTCGAAATACAGGATGTTCATTTTTATCTGTTATTTGAATGGTCAATATGTTAAGGTCAGTTCTTCCAGCTGTATCTTCCACAAAAATCTGCAAATCAAACCTCTTTGGCATCGTTTCATAATCTAGAACAGGGTTTCCAGTGGTAACAACCTGAAAATAAAATATCATTATTAGCACAAGATGCAAGAGATTAAATTTATAGTCCAAATGAGCAAGCACAAATAAAGGGACACTTCCAATCAGTAAAGAGTGAGTGTTTTAGATAATCTTTTACTTGTTGGCACATTTCTTGTCAGTGGCAAAAATGTGACAGAAACATAGTGGAGACCAAAATGTTGTGGCTTCATGGAGTAACTCAAAGATCTTTAGTGTGAGGAACAGCTGGAGGAGGAGAAAGCCTAGAAAGAGCTGTCCTGCCTCACAAGCAATGCTTTCTCTTCAAGTTCAGGGCTACATCTTGCAGGTCTGTGTCTGTGCCAAGTGTTTTCCTTTCCACACCATGATCCTGGAGCATTCAAGGTGTAATGAGACTGAGAACTCGGAGGAAGCCTTGCAAGACACAAGGGCAGCTTCACTTTTTCTGTGAATTAGAAATACGAGCAGGAAGATCTTTTACTTGAAATACAGAGTGTGGAAGCAGGGGACCATATAGTCCAGCAGAACTTTCAGTCTACCAGAACTTTCTTTGTGTAACTGTATCTGGGAAAAGACTTGCAGGAAAACTGCAGAAGAAGGGGACTTCATGGATACATTGTCAGAGAGAGGCACCAGAACTGTTTGTGGAAAATGCTGAACTAATGGAAAAAAATAACCTAGGCCTTGAGATTTCCAAGACCGATAAGGCAACATTTGCCTTGTTTTGTTTTGGGGTTTTTATTTCAAAGGCTTCCAGCTCTGCATATTACCTCATCACATAGAATATGTACAAGCACAAGACTGACATTCTATGAAAAAACATAAAATGCAATCATTCTGGATTTAGGATGAGTCCAGAGAAACAGGAGGATGCTGATAGTTGTATGCCTCAATCTTCACTGCTGGAGCCAATAATAAAACAAGACCTTTCCTTTCTTGGACAAGAAAGGAAAAGGTAACAGTTACGTTTTTTTGTGTGGCTAAAACACTGTGAAACTTGAACACAGTAGCAGGGTGCTGTGGAACTGGAGAAGGAGAACATGTGGGGCTCATGAGCGTGTGTGACAATTAGCATATCAGTGGATTTACAATGCTGCAGGACAAAGGAGACTGAAGAGCAATGCAGAAGGAGAACAATGACATAAATCCTTGGGTTTGGATGAGATGCTGTGGGCCAGAGGACAAACACAAAAGTTATGTCAGCGCTTGCAGAAGACAGAAGATAAAATAAAGCAAATTAACAGAAAGAGTTAGAGGTGAGTGAACAGAAGCACAAATATTTATGTGTACATAAAACAGCTGCTGTCTGGAATCTCATGGTTCTTTTTGTTACGATTATGCAGGAGAAAATAACTGTGTCCTGGATGCTCTCCCTTTCTCTTATACTGTACAGATACAAGTTTCCCATAAAACTGATGCTAACACAAAAGAAACATTCTAAAATCTTGTCACACCAGTGGAAAGCTTGATTTCCAAAATAAATGTTTGATGGAGATCTAAATACAGTAAACACATGCAATGAATGGAACATTTTAAACTATCCAGTTCTAAGAAGAAATTATGTGTTCTGGAAATTATCCCTCCAGTTCACAGCCAAATTTTTTCTTTGGTGCCGTAACTACAGTCAGAATAAATGTGTCTAAATACATGTTTTCAACTCTCCCTTATAAAGGCCTTGAAAGTTAAGATGTGAATCTAAATGTTCTCTTTCTAGGTTGCGTTTGAACCTTTTTGGGAACAACATGAGACTGGCATAGGCTGTGAGCCACTATTCACCTTTCCTTCAGATGGGAGCAAAGCTGCCTGATAAAGGCAGGAATGCACACACTTGAAGCAAAACAGAAGCAAGTCCTCCATGCTCTTCTTCACCTCTTATTTTCTAAAAATCACATTTTTTTCTATCACAGAATCATTGGAATTATTGTGATGAGTGATTTTTCCTAGATGAAATTAAAAATCATAATCTCTATTGCTATTCAGCTGTCATATCTATTAAAACATTTTCAAATACTACTGCAGTCTGTATTTAAAATTATTTTCTGATTAAAGGATGAGGCACTGTGCACTGTCAGTGCTTAGTAATCTATCAAACATCAGCCTACAACTGAAAGTTACTCAAGTTAAACTTAAAACTCACCATGAATTCGAGACCTCCTTTTGATTCAATGTCAAAAGCTTCTGTGAGTGGATTTGAATTTACTATGGTAGGAAGAATTGCAACACCTTCAGAAGCCAATGGAGAAACAGTTAAATTAAAGATTGGAACACCAGCTACTGAGTTTTCTTCCACAGTGCTTGTTGCAGGTAAGCCCTTAAGCAACTGGGTTCTTCTTCCTGCAAGACGAAAATGAACGTAAAATTATTTCTGGGAGTCTTGGGCTAACAGGTAGACAGCTTTTGTCAAGAGCTGCCATTAAGGAACACAAAATGCCCTGACTCTCTATTTACTTATGAATAGGGGTATTTGCATGGTAGTAAATCCAGTGTTAATGGCAAAAGAACCTCCCTTTTCTGTGATTCAGTCCTACAGTGTTGTCGTCTAGAATGGTTATCGTTAAAGTATTATTTTACTGCATCATTTGCCTTCATATAGGTCTTTATACAGAGTAAAAGAAGCCAAAAATGTTTCTATTTTTTCATTTTGTCCCCCCATTCTAATTAGTGTTTCTGTTCACCGTTACATGAAAAAGTAACTTGAATCGCACAGACCCGGATTCTAAAGAAGCAATATTTTTTTGTTAACTAAACTATCTGCAGCACCTATTTCCTCCATTTTCCCTCTTCTAATTCTTTCTACAGCAGCTTTGTGCAAGCCCGGCTCTTGAGTAGTGTTAGTTAATAACAATTCCAGGGGTGGTACTGTCACGTCTCCTGCTTTGAGCAAGGAAGAGCAACCTGGAGTCTTTGGAGAAGATGCAGGCCCACAAAAGCACACTATGGTTCAAAACTCCATGGAAGGTGCATTTACTGGTGAGACATCACATAGATTTGCACAAGCTCCTTGTTTGTCCGGACCTCTGGGCTCCCCAAACCAAAGTTTTTGCTTTTTCTGTCATTTAGGTTCTAGTTTTTGGTGGTTTTGACAAGGGCCTCTTGTGCTTCATGTTAGGAAGAATATCTAGAAAATATATATCAGGACTGCTTTGGATGCCCTGAAACAACACCTTAGTAATCTCACATCCCTGAACCAGCCATGTACCTCAACGCCAGATTGTGGCAGAGCTGACTGTTGTTTGGGGATATTTCACTGGCACGTCCAAAACACTCTCCAAAAAAAGCAGGCCATGTTCAGCCAAAATTCCTACATGCTCTGTGCCAAGAGGGAGACAGATACTGCCCACTCAAGGGTCTTATAGGCCCTTCATACACCACAATTACTTTAGCAAAGGCCCCATGAAGTCTTTATTTTTGCCGCAGAGCTGCGAGGGGAAAAGCTTCTACAGAAAGTAGTCTGAGACCATAAGGGCTGCAACCTAAGGGTCCCTCCACAGATGCATGGAGATTCTCATGCTCCCACACTGCAGGTACAGCAGGATCATGGGCCATTGATCCAGCTGGGATTACTCTGGCATTATGGCAAAAATGGTGTTGGAGATACTCTACAGGTACAGGCTGGGATGTGGGAGACTGTGAGGTGAGAACTGCCTGAAAGAGTTAATCTGAACAGGTCACACCAACACCTGGTAGGGCGAGTTCAGCTGAGCTGTTACTGATTTATGCCAGCAAGAGCAAGATATAGTGAAGGACTAAGTTTTTATAACTGTCATTACAGATTCTGAACAACATTATCAACTAAAATCACCCATGCAAATGAGACTGGGCTGAGAGGGGCTTCTGGAGATACATTTCCATAAGTGGAGCTGAACTTCTAATGTAATCTCCTGTGGACAGGACTTGATGAGTTCACCTCACTCATCAAGCCACAGTTCATTAATGGAAACCATCTTTTAAAACAATGAAATAATTTACAACATTTAGAATTTTAGAAAGGAGTTTCTATTTTTGTATTAGGGCCAAAAATTTCATTGGTTGTTTATTCAGAATTTGTCTTTATAAATCAAAAGTTCTTACTTCTTGCACTTTATTTTTGACTGAAATTTTAGGTGCTGCATCTAAATGGCTTCTTCTTTTTCCAGCCAATTCTACAAAAACTCTCCTTCCATATTCACAAGCCCTTGTTTACCTCTTTACTTTGCAGAACTAAATATTTCTGAAGTAATTTAACACATTATTTATCAGAATTATCAACAACAATCATTGGTAAATGATGAGTCCAAGACAAAGCAATAATGAGACCAGTCTGGATAAGTTTATGTATGTTTAAGACTTTTTTATCTGTGATGTGCCAGCCTTTAGAGTGAGCTTGAGTAACACCTTCAAGATTTTCTCTATCCACAGCCATGCAGGTTAAAAAGATGCTATTTTTCAAAGAAAGCTGAAAGTGGCACGCAGTGTCCTAATCACAGTTTTGGGAACATCAGGAAAACCACCAAATCCTGGCAGGTTCCTGAGGGATGGCAGAACTCTTACAGTTCCTTGGGAGCAAAATTACCCTTTCTGAGCAGGTAGCCTACAGCAATACCAGTGCTTCATGTGCCACGCAGACTTCAGACTGTTTGAGGATCTACTAAGTTGCTAATGAGCAAATACTCATATTAGCAAATCTCCCATGTATTTACTCTGATCAAAGTTAGTGATGTTATACTGCTAATATTGTCCACAAATTTCTTTCTGTTTGGTCCTGTTTGGTTGCTTGTTTTCGTTTATCAAAGAGAAATGTTGTCAATATTTGAAAGGAGGATACTGGAGTATAACTACTAGTTATGGTTTCTTGGAGAGCTGACCTCCTTTCCCACTCCAGTGCTGTCACACTGAGCAGTGGCTGTTAGAAATTATGTGCCTCATCCAACAAAGTGTTTTAGCAAAGAGTCATATTCTCTTCATTATACTGCTGTAACCACAGAGCCCAATCTATTTCAGTAGGAAAATAATTGTTACTTGATTTTTCCCATCTGTGTCTGATCCCTAAATATGTATTATAAAGTTCCCAAGAGAAAGTGTAACAGCCAACAGTGTTCTAATTTTAGCAGCATAATGAAATCATGTTCTTACCAGATACAACTCCCAGCAAAATTAGGAAAAGCAGCATGCTCTTCATTGTCTTTACGACCCTGTCCTTCATGTTCCCAGGATGCAAACGGAAGGAAGATCAAGGTATGTTTCCCCCAGTTTACATCAACTCCACCTAAATTCTTCCTCTTTTTCATGTTGTGCAGTGAGAAATGAAACAAAGCACCCGTGTCTCTAAGGGAGTTTCCAAACACTGTCAGCTTGTTTGCTTGTCAGGGAACTGCTCTTTGCTAACACTTCGTTCACAGCCCTGGTCTGTACTTGGGAAAACAGTCATTAATTGTCCTTTCACTATAATCATCTTATTTAATGAAGCATTATGAAGAGAATCTAGTATGCTTTAAATCTGGAAATACCATGCTGCTTTCACCACTCTGGCAATTTTGTGCTCTCTTCACACACCAAAATCAAATACTCTCTTTTTTTTACCCAAACCAAGAAGTTTTCTTATTTTTCTGACCAGAGAATCACTCAGACCATATATGCCACATACTTGGAGGTCCAGCCAATACAACCAACTTTTTTTTTAAACTAAGGGCAGTCCTAGCATTATTTCATGGAGCACAGGAGAGAAGTTACACTAATAGTGGAACTGGTTGCAATATAGATGCATTAGAATTGACTCATAGAACAGTTTAGCCTGGAAGGGACCTCTGGAGGTCACCTAATCAAATATCCTGCTCAAAGCTGGCTTAATTAAATCAGGTTGCTCAGGGATTCATCTAGTTGATTCTCAAAACCTCTGCACAAACTTAGCAGCTCTGCTAAGAGGGAGAATTCTGAGATTCAGATCTAACACAGCTGTGGAGAAACCTGACTGATTTGTGATCTAAGCTGGCATCTCTAGAGGTTTCCACATGACCCTCTGCCGTTTCCCACTGAAAGCTGACAGTAGCTCAGAAAGTTCTGTCCCATGCTTCTGTGTTTTGTGTAGCATGAGCATGTTAATTGAACATGCTGAACATGAGCAGTTTGACACTGGGGCAGGCACTTCCTGTGCTTGCTGCATTCACACCTCAGGCTATGGTAATATGTGCCCCAGAGAATTCTGCTGACACAGTGGACCTGGGAAAGATGCATCAGTAAAACCTGCTCATTGGAACGGAACCATATCTACATATCAGATACTGATTTGAGGAATCATGACAAAGACTCATTTGAGGGCTAATCTGCATCCATTTTAAAGTGCTTCTCAAACCTTGTAATGGTTTAAAGTGGATGTGGTCATACCATATCACCTGGGAACATAACCTGTAGTGCCAAGGAAGTGATCTTCCTTTGCCCCAGGAAATGTGTGCCTAGACTTCATGTTAGTTAAAAAAGTGTATGGAAAATCTCACTCTCATATGACCTAGTTATGCTGATAATAATGTAAATGACTGGACACCTCACAAAGATAAGGTCTGTGTGCACAGGCATGAATCAGGCTTGTACAATGTGATGCCTCGTACAGTGGTCTTCTACCAGAACACTGTAAAACTGTTACTAGCTTTATTCCCTCCTTTTAGTTGCAACGCATAATCTATCCCATTATAAGCCTGCTTCTTTAAGTCTTGAAAAAACTATAGAAACATCTGGGATAAGTTTTAAAGTCTTTCAGATACATTCCTAAATTTGTTTAGTATCTACTTTGAGTGATAGAACTGATTCCATCCTATGCTCTGAAGAGCCAAGCCTTCTCCAGAACTCAGAGGCCACAATTTTATCCTTTATTTTCTTTCTCTTCATCTTAGGCTGGGGTTTGGTGGGAAGGAGGGGGGATTGGTTTTGGTGTGGCTTGAGGTTTTTCTTCCTAAAAAACTCAACTTTTCATCTTCTTTGTTTTGACCCTTCTTCTGACAATGTACACAGATCTACAAAGTCCATAAACATAAACCAGACATTATTTATGATATAGACACTATAGAGAGATATGAGAGATATGTATGGGAAAGGCATCTGGAATATATATGTTCTTGAAATGCTGGCCTGTTCCAAACTTCACCTGGAAATGCAATGGGTAATTGCTTCACATACTAATTGAATACCCATAGAGTAGTTAATTTCTGCTTTCCCTCAAATTATGTCTCCAGGGCTTTAAGCAGTTCCTGTTAAGCCTCATGGATGAAGCATGTTGTGAGGAGACTGTAAAGGTGACCATGGAGATGAGGGGAGAGCCAAGTGTAGCACGCAGGAAGGAGAGTGTGGAGAGCAGCTCATATGGGTGGAGTAAGGGCGAGCAGAAAGGCTCTGGCTCTTTTTTCTTCCCTGAGTCACTTCCAGTATGTCTCATTACTCTCCTTAGATCCCTCATTTCTTATATTCCTCAGAGCAGATTTCTGTAGTTCTCTGATTCAACTTGTCTGGTTATGAAGTATGAAGTGAATTAAAAGAGAGCCCAGAAGAGGTTGAAGGTCAATTAGAAAAAAGCATAAGAGCTGGTTAGGAGCAGGTGAATCAGGAAAAGGTGACCAAGGCAGAAATTCACTGGCAAGTCTAGCAACAGCAGCACCTACACTGCAAGGAAATCAGGAATGGGCTTCCTGGGAATATAAAGCAACTAGATGAAGAGAGGTCAAGCCAACACAAGCTAGAATACAACCAGAGAGTTTTCAGGCAAAAAAGAGGCAAGATTAAGTTTGGAGTAAATGTAGATGACAAAGAAAAAAAAAAAGATTTTAGTAATTCTTTGATTTTCAAGATTATTTGCAACTTTATTTGGGTTCTTCGGAGCAAAAAGACGCACATCTGAAAAAATGTCTTCTGGATAATCAGGTAAAGTGGAGAATATGAGGCAGATGCAGGATTTTTCAAGAGATTAAAGAATCCAAGGAAAAGATCAACAGATGGAAGTATGAGAGAATGCACTGGTCTTAGGTTGGGATGCAGAGAGAAAGAACATGGGAAGTGAGGGACAGGAGGTGGGAAAGAGCAGAACTTGATGTGCAAGCTTCCAATTGCCTGTCCTCAGGAAAGTGAGGGATTTCAAGTGATGCAAGCTTCAGAGAAGTAGTCTACTTTCATAACAAACTGTGCAGCTTCAGGATGTCCAACTATTTTCTATGCATTTAATTCTCAATAGATTTCCAATCTGTCAACATGAAGGATATGTTCTCTTACTTCTCAAACACTGAGAGGCTCAAGACATAATTTTCCCATTAATGGTTATTTCAGCCAGAGTAGTGGCTTTCTTCTCCTTAGCCAGCTCATGGGGAAGTAGACATTTTGCTATCACTGTGGTAATTACTCACCAAAAATTAAGCAGCCTTAGGAGAATTTTCATTCACCTGATCCAAACTCAGTTTATGATTATTTATTTTTGTTGTTTCATTAATTAAATTACTGAGACTGTCAGGTTTTATTTTCATTTCCTTTCTCTTTAAACATTACACCTTCTCCATCCACTGCATTGGCAACTTTTCCTAAAATATTAAAACAGTACCCTAGCATCCTATGCACCATTTCCTTTGATTTCTCAGCTAAAAGCTTCCTCTGTACCATTTCTGAGTGACAAGAACAAACTAAAAGTCATAGAGTACTTCCCTTGCTACCTTAATCTCGCCTAATGCAATCCCATCCTAGCAAGGTCAGTAACCAACACAATTATGAAAAGAAGTTCCAGGCAGGTATTTTTCTAGAATTTACTTGTAAACACATAACCCCCATTAGTCCCTCCCTTGACAATTACCTTGAAGTGTTTGTTAACAAGAAGCGATTCCATCACACGTAGTTCTTTTTTGGGGATCCAGGTTTGAGTAAAGAACAGCCTAAAATCTGGGTGAGTACTTACAGAAGGCTGAAAATGATGCTGCTGTCTGTGCTGAGAACAAGTCCTCCCATTACTCCAGCAGTTATACACTCTAGACATGAAAGTGTTTGCTAGAGAAGAAGGCATCCTGAGAGTCTGTCTTTTGCAACAAAGAATTTGAGCACTTATTTTAGGACCACTGGGAATATGAAAGGCGTTAAGTTAGCAGAGACTGTTCTGATCTTCCCATTCCCTCTGCTCCATGTAGACAAATGTGAGCTGCGGCAGACAGATGATTACAAGGACACAAATCCAAGAAAGCTCCAGAGGTACCTGAATCCTCCCTATCAAGTGACATCAGCAAGGCCACACAGAAACTCCAGAAAAGGCAGAGGTCTTAGTCCCACATCCAAGCTCCATCATGAACACTGTAAGACACCATGACTGTAAAAAACACATTGTTGGCTTAATGTTTTCTCTTTATGAAGTTCTTGCGCTGCTTAAAAATATTACGGTTTTTTCTGTCTTAACAAAACACAGAAGTCATTGATAACAAGCTATAATATTCATTCAGCCAAGCAAAAGTAGAAAATATACAGCAAGTATTTTGTGTTTTGTGATTTGAGATGAATAATGTGTTGTGGCATAAAACATTTGGTGCCTGCAAGAAATTAAGTCACTTGTCCATACCAAATACATATAACACTTGATTTTTAATCATGTCTTCCAAACTAAGTTCTAGTGCCAGTAAAGATACAGTGAAAAATAGGTTGAGGCCAGTGAAGTCTTCTTTCTGCATTTACTGGTTATTGGATGAGGGCCTGAACTCATGCAGCAATACTTTGTACCTCATGATACAGCATTTACTGCATATTACACGTTGGTGTTTGTAATTGCTTGGCCACCTGAGCTGTTTGGTTATGAATAGCAAAAATGCAAGTGCAACAAGAAAGAATGCTCTGGGAAAATATGGGTACACAAACTCTAAGGTTTCTATGTACACAGTGTGATGCATTTCCTTTAGTCAAATATTTTATTATACCATCAAGATTTACATAAACAGGCCTTTTCATCAAGAAATATGAAATATCTTCCCTGTTTTATCAGCAAAAGGCATTTGATTATTTTTGCAAACCCAACCTTGCATTTTAGCAGACATGAAATATTTTCTATTGAATTTGAAAAAACAATCCACAGAAAAGTGTGCAACTAGCAGAAAAGGGAATGGCTGGGCACATGGTGAGGGCTCAGGTGGTGGAGTTTCATATGGAGATAGATGGGTTTTTACACATAAGTTCCTCCTTCCTTGAACAAGAGGAGTGAGAATAATTCACTGTTTACCAACAGTGTGAAATTTTGCTTGTTCATGGTTTCAAGAACTTTGAGATCTTCAGCTCGGCTCTGTGGCTCTCCAGGGAACAAGAAGAGAGGCGTGGTGTGTAAGGAGGGGCATTTCACTCTCCACTTTTGTTTCAGAGTACTTACTTATTGGAAAATCACTATAATGATCTGGTCTCAGAAAAATCTCACAAGCCTGATTTTGAAAGGAGCAATTTCAATAGACCTGTACCTTGATAAAGTGGTCCAATGGCAAAAAAATCCTAATCACACAAATGAGATAGGCAATATTCATTCCTGGCCCTGTTCCTTGCTATCTATAACCTCTTTGACTAGAGAACACCTTTAGAAATATCAAACAGGGATAGGGTTAAATTCATCTGGCTATAGATACAGAATTACTTTTTTACAGTTGCTGAGTTTAGATTATGCTGATTTTATATGAGAACAAACATAAGTGATAAAAAAAATCCACTTACAATTGACAAGAGGCAGCATTATATCTGAGTAATGACTTGACTGAATCTGCCACCAGGCTAATACACAAAAGGCAGCTGGAAAACAGTGCAATATTCTGGATGTCTGTATTTCTTGCCTGTGGATTTGAGCATCAACATCATGGAACAGCCTGAGATGATAAGAGCTTTCTTAATGAAACAGAAGATCCCACACAGTAAACCTAGTGTCCAATAAATGTTTTGACAGAGAACTGTGAAGCTGTAAAGGTAGGTGGATGAATGCACAGAGATTTTAAAAAATCCCTGCAACCCAGATTGAGTTTAGTCACATAAAACCTGGATGTTATAATACAAGCCATGTGGATGACAACAAGGAAACAAGGTCAGGATATGTCCCTTTGCTGTGTATGGCTCCCCTGACCATTGCAGGAGCTGAGGGAATATTGCCATCTAGTGCCACACAGAAATCCAGCTGTCTAAACAGAAAAGAGCCATTTAATTCATGTCGGCAATGGTTACAAAGCATCCTAAAACCCAGGGATATTATGTGTCAGGCACATCATTTTGGCCAGCGTCTTTGCCAGGCTCGTTATTAGAAATGGTACATCTCCTTTGAAAAAAATGACTGTGTGGTGGGAGCTGAATCATAACACTTCGGAGGAAAGACCCTGTTCAGTTGTTCTGAGGTTACAAAGAAAGTGAAAAATATTCTTCTAGCAGTTTAGCAAGTAGCTGCCAGAACGATAGGATGCTTTTGGGATTGAGATTTATCTTGCCTGCCTTAAATTCACTATAACACAGACCAGTGGATGTTATTGTTATATGGTCACTCTAAGCTTCTTTTGCAAACAGAGGCACTACTATGGCACAACTGGTGTGACCAGCTTTAGCTGTTACATTTAGGATGGGAAGTGCTGTACTTTAGAAACATCTGTTTCTCCACAGAGACAACAAGAGGAATTTGGAGTGTTTGGTTCTGATGTTCAGAACCTTTGAACCTTCAATTCTTGTCTCTCTGTACCATTTTTTAACCAGATAGGCAATGATTTTGAGGACGTGTTGGTGGAAAAATAAATACCACTTTTAGACTTCTAAACCCCATGATCTCAGCTGTGTGATTCTCATTCAGGTTGTGGGGGACACAGGTACTCACACAGCAGCTCCAGCTGCCCTGCACCAGGGTGCAGTTGCTGCTGGGCCATGACATATTCCACATTCACCTCTGTGTGCAGCAGCATTATGAAGTTCCTCCTGTTGTCGTGCCAGAAAGGGCCCTTAGGGGTGACAGAGCAGTTCAGTTCCCTTCAGCCAAAACCCTGCTGAGCCTGAGATGAGGGGGTTTTTAATCAGCGCATATGTCTGAGATACTTTTAATGAGGCCATCAACTCACTTATCTATGCTACCAAATACGTGCCAGATTATAACAATTCCCAGTCATTGCCCATCTGGAGCAGATTCAAACCAGTGGTTAATTTTCAAAAGCAATTTGAAAATCAAAATCAGTTAAGCAAGCAAATCTTCCAAAACTGCAAATAATGTCCAGATTTTCAATCCAGCAACATCATGTTTATAAATGTTGACTTAAAATTATTTAAATGTCCCACAAGTACCTCTGAGTTAATTGCCATGTTACTGCTTGTGGCTGTGACTTTCCCACTATTTCTACCCACTAGCCGTGTAAAGGAAAGGATTAAATCACAAAGAGAATCAGAGTCAAAAATGTAAAAGAATATTGTTTTTCAATCTGAGAAAATTTTAGAAACTCTCCACTCCTTTTCTTTTAAATAACATGAGTGCCAATTAAGCAAAAGGCTGCTAAGTTAATTTGCTTATACTTTAAAAATCCATTATTTCACATCATCAGATATAAATTCCTACATCAAATATAAATCCTTTCCTTTTCTACAGTGATATTAAATATGCTTCAAAAAACATGCATCTGAAGTTCCTCCAAACTAGGAATATTTAGATAATAAAATGTCCCACAGTAATAGTACTGTATAAAGTTACTGGCGTCAAACTCTGCCAGGATTTTTAGGGTTGTTTTCTTTGCTTTTGTTCATTTGACGAAGTTCTTAAATGTGGTATTAGGAAATAAAATAGAATATGTGCACTCTCCTGAGCCTCCATAACAGAAATTAAAATTTCATCTAAAAAGGTACCTGAAAAGCAAGGGTGGTAGATTTATAAACATATTTTAAAGCACCTAGAAATGGGAATTTCCAGAACCCTCACTCTTATCATCTCAGTTCCCCATAACTAAGTTTAGGTAAAAAAATCTAAGCTAGCAGCTTGCAGAAATAAATAGCATGAAACTGGCAGCAAATTCTGGAATTCCCCCATACTTCTTAGTCCATGGGGACACAGGCTGACCTTTCAGATGCAACACAAACCCAGCTGATTTCCTCAGGCTTTTGCATGAGATGAGGGCTGACTCTAACAGTTTGGGTGTTGTAGGCAGGCAGGAAAGGATTACTAACATTAGGTCAATATCTTAATTGCTGTATTTAAGATGCTGCATACTGCTAGATCCAGCACAGAGAGAAGGTTCTCCCTGGCTTCACCAGCATCTGGATCAGTCTTTTTAAGTTTGAAGGAGCTGGGAAGTGGCAGGAAAGAGGGATGCAGATTTTACCTGCTGGTACAAGCTGTCAGGACTATACTGACATTTGCACCAGCTGAGCCTTTACACCAGGACATGCAGTCTTATGAAGCTGTGACGTAAAATAGATTCACAAATTGTTTTCCTGTGCTAAGGAGCAGCAGTGAGATGACATGCCCAATCTCTTTAAGCATCAAGAGGTGAACAGCCCAAAATGTCCACACACACAGCAGTCCGGTTGGATGAGGTCTTAATTCAAAGAAGGGTGATGTCCATTCAAGTTGAACATCTGCACCTATTTATCTTTTGTTTCAGCTGACATTAATGGCAAGCGGCAGGGCTTACGTATTTTGCTTTACTGATATTTGCAAACATCTGAGACTATTTCCTTGCATAGAACATTTTTCTGGGCATGGACATGTTTCTTGATGAAACCAGACTAAGCTGCACAGTCCACTCAGTTGTGTCATCTCAACTTGGGCTGTCCCAGGCTAACGAGCCTGCACAAGTGCTGGTGTTGCTGCGCAGGGAATTGGATCTGTGAATTGAGGCTGGGTGAGAACTGAGCACGTGCGTGATATGTACAGAAACAAATGGCCAGGAAACAGGGGTCTGGGCAAAAAGATCCTGTGGAAACATGGACTGAAACACACCCTTTGTTTATGTTCAGAGATGTGCAGTAATGCTGCTCTAGCTTGTGGAATACACCAAGAATGGGTTTTAAAGGCCCTGAAGTCCATAATTTGTTGTTGTTTGTGACTACAGAAATTGAGTCCTGCTTTTGTTAAAAAAAAACCAAAAAGCTCTAAACACCACACTGTTAGCTTTTTTCTGTTAAATTTATTTCTGAAATAAATGCTCTGTGAAATAGCCGAGGGACAGTCACCATGTCCCAGCTAAATGGTTTGTTTGTAGCAAATTATTTTCTATTCTTAAGGAAAAAGAATTTAATCAAGTGTCAGAAACAAACTACATCTTGACAGATTAGCAGGATTGCTGCTGTTAAAATAAATTTGTTGCCAGATTTGTTTACAAAAGTTATTTTTTCAGGGATGGGTGAACTTTCTGGAATTTGCCAATCATTTGAATAAATATTGTGGAGCATTTGTAAAATGAGAATTAATTAAAACTTTTCCTGTGAGTGTAAACCAGACATTTTGCTCAGTGTAAATAAATTGCTTGAAAGCTAAAAAGAAGACTTTGAGGGAGGTGGGTGGAGAGGCAAGGAAATTTGAGCACTGCCTTTCCTTTTCCAAACAAAATTTGGGATATAACAACTATGACTAATACAGGAATTGTAATTTATGTATCTGATTTGATATATTCATTTTTAACTTTCTTCACAGTTCTGAACTGGCCTCAAGATATTTGACTTCAGCTTTCAAGCCCCTCAGAGATTTGTTTATTTTTCTACGAGTCTCTTTGGTTTGGCTGCTTCTGTACAATACGTGACAGATGTGCTCAGTTCTGGATGTGGAGCCCTTTGATACTGGCTCCTATATATGATTTGTGTTGCTCTAAGAAGGTCTTTCAGTGTTAGCTGGGATGGGTGGTATCTCCACCTCAGATAAAGAGATAAGCTTACTGTCATCATCCATTCCTTCTGCTGGGGTAAGGGAAAAAATCAGATAATGAAAGGCTTATCCTATCCAGGGAGAAACAAGGACAAGTATTTGCATTCTGCCTTTTCATTCACTGCAAGTTGGTTTTGTTGGTGGGATTTCAGGAGTTTTACTATTCTTGCAAGTGATCTTGACAAAAATATTCTTCATCTATGAAACAGCAGATGCCAAACCTTCTTCTCTTCCGTGCATAAAGTCAAGGAAGTGTCACTAAAGATACTTAGGATGCTTTTCCTGTGACTCTGTTGGAGAGGAAATCAAAAGATAGATTTCCAATAAAAAGACAAACATTCCTCCTGTTTTGATTAAGATTTTTCCCTTTTTTCCCTTCCTGCCCTGCCCCCCCCTGCCCCCAAGATTGTCCCAAACTTGAGAAATTAGCCCTGGAAAAAAGCCTTCAGTGCTACAACCTAGAATACATTGTTTCTGACAAAGCCAGGGGCAGATGTCAGTCTGGCAATGGATGGTCTGCAAACGCAAGCAACAATTTGAGGGACATCATCACTGTCCAGGTGAATTAAGCCCATGAGCCATCGGTAAGTCCTACAAATAAATTACAAAACTGTTCATGGATTTCACAGAAGACACAGGATTTTAAACCATTCGGTATTCAGGCAAACAGCCTTTATTTGATTTAGGTATCAAATCAGGAGGATTGATTCTTCCCAGTCACCTTTCCTTAAAAAATTTCCAGCTTTTGAAATTATCAATGACTGGTCTTAAAGGTTTGATTAGTTAGAGCTACCCCACACTGCTGCTGTACTAATTAAATTAAACTCCACTGGATCCATCCTTCCTAAGCCTTGTGCATTTGAGCAGTGTTTCCCACGGTCAAATGTATGAAGCTGCATGTTGGCAGGATGGATAAGCATCTCTGCTTTAAAGACAGCCTCAAGCTTTTGCTTAAAGAGGCTAACACTGCCACTAACAACTAGGAAATCCTGGCAGATAGTCCACATGAATATCTCTTTCTATATTTGCACAATGTCAAGCACACTATCAGCACTGAATAAATAATAATCATAGAAACCTGGAGTCAGCCAGGAAATAGCTGTGAATGAGACATTCATATTTTAAAACCTGAAACCGCAATATTATCTTGTTATGATTCTGGGAAAACTATTCTTTTCCTTTTCCCCTCTTGTTTTCTTTTCCTAAAAAAGAAGAAATGCTAATAGGTACTAAAAAAACTTTATTTGGTCCAGTATTACAGAATTAAACATCTGAAGTGTTCTGCCTGCTTAATACATAAAATCCCTTTAAAGAGTAAAATGGAGAACAGTACTGATTTTAAATCCAAAGAATTTATTTCTAAGTGAAAAAAAAAATTAGAGATGGAACACAACTGCATTATGTGGGAGAAAAAGGAAGACTATCTGAAAAACAGTTTCACAAGGCCATCTTGCTTTTGATAATGTCTTCGCAAAGTCAATTTTTTTTTTCTAAATTTAATTGAAACTCAATGTTTTAAAGGATTTATATTAGTCATAAATCTTTAAAACAATGAGCAAAATTTGAGGAATTCAGTCTCCATCTCTATAGAAATAATAATGAAGAGCAATTCCCTATAGTAAAACTAGTTGAAATTGGTAACTTGTTATTCAGACTCTTGACAAACATTCAGGGCTACTCTTTCTTCACAAAAGAATCATTTATTTCTCCTCTTCTGTTCAGACGTAAGGCTCCTATGGCAGACAAAGCATGTTTCAAGACTGTATTTTTTATGGTTACGTATGAGAAGAAACAGATTCTTACTTTCAAATCTGGTTTTATAATTGCTGACAGGCATACACACACAATATTTTTTTTCATATCTTGGTCATCTTTAACAGAAATTCAAAAGATCTGAGATCTGAGAGCTATATCAGTATAATCAAATTGCAATTAAGTTAGTCCAGAAGCATTTGTTAGAAGATATAATGGCAAGGATTATAAAAGAGAAGAATAAACTGAAAACACAGAATGCCAAAAATCACCATCTGCTGAGATGATGGGAGTATCATGCTCAAAGCTGTTAAGGTGTTACTAGAGCTGTTTTCTGTTACAACATTAAACAGTTAATTGCAGTTCATGGGTTTTAAGTAAAAGGACTGGGGACTGCTTTTTACCATAGCAACCACAAAAAAAAAGAAATCTCTTCCAGCATGTATGCAACACTCGCCAACAAAAAAGCAAAGAAAATAAATATGTTTGGAATTCGGCGTTTAAACTATAATTATTTGGAGAAATTCCTCTTTCCAAATTTACATTCAGAGCATCCTGGAGAGAATTAGATGCTCATTCCAAATTTACCAAACGTCTTTCCTGAGGGACAAGAAGATGTATTACGTTCTGTATCTTTTCCCACTAACAACTGTTAGGATGACTCCTGCTGCTTAGGTAAACAGAGTAGGGAAGTGAAAGAATACAAAAGAAAGGAAAACTTTATCATCTCACACACTAATGTGTGGCTACATGTGCTGCAGGCAGGGCATGGGTACAAGTGCATGGGTCAAGGTCACATATGTACCATGGTTTACTCCAACCATTTCTGCTGTGTGCTGAGGTCAGCCTGCTTGCGATCTTTGAGCATGAGAAACGTGTTATAGTGACAACATTTCTGATTGTTTAATCTCAGGTCAGGTCAAGTTTGAGAGAAGGACAGGAGAAAAGGAAAGTGACAGTTACATTATCATCATGCCTTAAATAGTACCACATAATATTTTGGTGCCAATGTAACTTCTTATCCATGTTACTTTTTGAAATAAAATGCTGATGAGTTTAACCATCTTTCCAGACATTATTCTGTTTTGATGGAATAGTTATTTTGAGGCATGATTTTTCTGAAGCCTTTGCAAAGTCCAGACAGCTGTAGAAGCAGCAGATCAGAGAAGCAGCCAGAAAATTACCTGGAGCAGTGACCTAAAAGGTGAGCCAGGCAGGTGAAAAGCAATGAGGAACTAGAAAGAGGGAGGTCCTGCTGGTTGCTATCCCCAGAGGACAGCAGAAGGGCAGGAGACAACAGGAAGGATTGTATTTCACTAGCCCTGAACTATCTAAAGGTTTGAATATGGAAATGTTTTTAAAACATCTATTGTAGCTGCTGAAAACAATTCTGTCTGTGGCATCTGCCAATGCTCATAATTATCTGCTGTTGTTTTAAAAATGTGTATGGGAAATTTTGCAAAATCTAGGACCAATAATCCCATGGCTGACACAGCATGCTCTTAGACTCTTACACACAAATGTAGTGTGAGAACGGAACAGAACAGTTGGCTACATTAAGATTCAGATTGACAAAGACAGACTGAGGGGTTTTGTCAGCTGATGTAAAAATTTCCATAGGCAAAAACATTAAAACCTGAATAAACGGAGGAATTCACGCACATATGAGCACTTTCAGAGCCCAGAGATGCCCTTCAAGTTTTCCCTTTACAAATCCAGAAGATACGGGTTCATGGGTCTATGCACTTGGAAGTTTTCCATACAAGATCATTTCTAACCCTTCCAGCATGGGTCCATCTCTCAATTTCAACTCCTGTTGTGCTGCTGTTATATATTGTGTTAATCAAGGCACTGTTGTAAGGTCTTGTCACTACCAAAACTCATTCTGTTTCCATACAACCTCTAACATTGTATTTTTTATAAAAGCATGACATAAGTTTTGTTCCACTGGTTACAAACAACTATAGAAATATTCAGAAGTGCCAAAATCTGCTGTGACACATAATTCAATAAAATGCCACTGCTTATGCTACTAATAGATTTTAGTGAGTTGTATCAACTGTGCTAATCATGATGATGGTGAGGGCACTGAAAAAGGGTTCCACTTCCCCTAAACAGAAGAGTAGACACCTCTTTTCATAGAGAACTGACAGTCTATATATACTTAGACAAATAATCTACTGCAAAATTTTTCAGCCCACCATGCATAAAGCATTCTGATTTTGCCAGCTTTCCTATATCATAGGCCACAACTGTAATATTTTTAAGTCACCAGTAGCTGCAGTGCCAATACTCTTCTTAGTGCAGAAGAAAAAGCAACTGTATTATGAGATTATTACAGAATCCTTGAATATCAATATGAATGAAAGTAAAATTCTAAGAGCTCAGATTTAGTATACACAGAAAAATTCCATACAAGGAGGAAGAGGAGTTTGTGCTTAGTTAATGGTTTGAATTTGAGTATTTTCAAATCATCTATTATTATTACTATATATTCTTTGGCAGAATTAAACACAGACAGTGGGAATCCACAGATGCCTGCTGTTTCCTAAAGTAAAAGCACTTTTTTATCTGTCAATTAAAATATTTGGGAAACAACAGCCAGTTCTGTTTATAATATTGAATCAAAAGGGTATCTGAAGTTGAATTACAAGATTCTCAAATGCTAATTTTCTAATGTTTTTTAGTTAATCTTTTCCCTAAGCCACTATTGTTCACTTTTCATCAGTCTTGTAACTTTTGCATATACCAGATGTCACACATTGAGTGTCTACAAAACAAGACTTGATTCAATGCACAGATCTGCACCACTGGATGTTATTAGCCAATTAAATGCTCAATGGCCATAGATGTACAAATATTCTCTTAATCTGAGCCTGCAAAGTTGCAGTCTTAGCTCATAGGCATTTCAGAAATATGCACCCTTCATAAGTAACGTGGAATATTTTTAATAATGTCTGAATATTTGTCTTCTTTACCAGCTATGGTTTTCATTTAAACCCAAAGTATTTTTAGTAGTATGCTTATACTTTGATAGCTTAAAGGGAGTAGTGCCTAAGGAACACATATCAAACCACAGGTTTCCAAAAAACTGACTAGCAAAGGACAATGTATTTTTATCATTAAGAGGACGATTTAATTTAAAAATTTGCTTGATCTGTGAGACCATGACTGAGATCCATCCACATCTGGTCTCTACAACCACATTGCCTTTGTAAAAGGTCAGGTGAAGTCTGATGCTAGAAGTTCACGGGAGGTTTATACATGTAAGTCAATGCTTAAACATCACACATAGTTTTTACTTTGGGTGCATCTAGTTGTCAAGCACACCACTAACTATACCCCTGTTCCTGCTAAGGCCTTTGAGATCCATTTTGACTGAGTACAGAACTTTCAGTGCTTATCAGAAGATACCTCCTTTGACTCTTCCAGGTTGCAATGGGAATCTCATTAAGACAAAGCTCCTTGCAAAGCTAGCATGATGCAAAGAGCTGCAAGAGAATTTCCTGTACAATAGATGAGACACAATTGATTTCTGGCACTCCACTTCCAGCCTCAGCCAGAAATACAAGATGAACAGGCTTGCTTTCTTCTGTGATTTCAACACGTCTGCTTCCTGTACGAGCTGGAAGTAGGACATACCAAAACAACTGTCAAAACATTTCAGAACCTCGAGCAAGATGTGATTGGACTCAGCTTCTAGAAGCAGAGAGGGCTTGGGAAGCCATGTGAGTAGGCTGGGCCCTTCCAGCTCTCCACTGAACAGGGACCAAATGTGGCCTTGCCATAGGTGTAGCAGTGTGACTCTCACTCAAACATCTTTTCTGGCTGGCACCAAACTTTCACAGCCAGGCTGAAAGACACTTGAGTGACTCCCAAACACCGAGGGACATCCCTCCCAGGCTGAAATCTTCTGGCAGCCCATGTGCCTCCCCTCAGCCCACTCACATATGGCACCCTGCCCTGCCAGAGATGAGCCCCTTGTTTACAGTGGGGAGCAGGGAGCTGCTGGGAGAGGGGCAGTGCCAGGGCACCAGCACCTGTGGAAAATGATGGAATGGGAGGCAGACCCCTGCACTGAGCCAAGAGGCTCCAGCCAGGGCCAGGGGAAGGCTGGGAAGGACTGCTGGCTTCCCAGGGAGGGGCAGAGGAGAGCTGGCTGCTGAGAGGAGAGGAAAGGGCACTTGCCCCAAGACAGGAGGAATCATTTAGAGAGATAAGAGGGCGACTCCAAACAGCTTTGTGATGGAAGAGGCAGCTCACTGCTGAGAGGGGGAGAGGTGACCCCGGACTGGGAGAGACCTGTCCTCCACTGAGGGAGACATGGGAAAGGAGAGGAAGGTCTTGTAACTGCAAAGTGGGGGATAAAAAACAAGGCAGTATATATTAAAAGCTGGGAGGGTGGTGAGAGAGCAGCTGAGAGTGAAATGCAGGCCCCAAAATGGTGTTTCAGTGGAGTAACCTGGCAGGAGATAAAAACACACCATGTAGGGTTAGGGTAAAGCAACAGAAAAGTGGGAACAAAATTCAGAAAAGGGAAGTGTTTGGGAGAAGGAGGGATACAAACAGGACAAATATGGCATCTATGTTGAGAAGGAACAGGAGAAAATTGGCTACAATGCAGAGAGGGAAAGGCAGGAAGCTGCTCTTGTGTGCTGCCAACACACACAAGCGTGGCTGGTGAATGGAAAGTTATAATATACATTATTCATCAGGGCAAACTTAATTTTTAATGAAAGAATATTTCTATGCCTACCTCACGAGAAATGTGTGAAGATCTTTGGGGACTCATGTTTTGTGGTTTTGGTTATTCACACGGGCATTGTGAGAGAGCAAAACCTAGGAAAGCAGCACGCTATTTGAAAGCAGACTTCATACTGAGGCCAGGTAACTTTCTCCATCCCCAAGAGGTTTTATATCTCAAAATGTAAAGAACTTTGCTGTGTCTTTCAAAAATTCAGCAAACTTCTACAAGTTTCTTCCTTTCTGTCCCAAATGAATGGTTAAGAGCCTTCCTCTAAAATCTGAGTATGACCTTTGAGAATATTGTTACTATTATTTACAAAAAAAACCTCTTTCAAATTATAAAAACAAACCCAAACAGCAAACCGAACAACAAACAAAACGGATAAATATTTAGTAAGTATAATACAAGTGACTTGCTGCACCAGTGCTAGATATGTTTAATAATTTTAAGAAACAGTAAGAAACATGCAGTGACAATGTTTTAAAACAATTTGCCTGTGATCTTTCCTGAGTACCTGTCTATACAAGCAAACTGAATTTTAGCCCACCAAGTACTTACTCTTTGACCTGTCATTCACGTTTCCAATTTCCGAAACATACGCAGTAGTCTCCCTCCTCTGTGAATGCACTCCTCTGACCTGGTCTAATCCTCAGTTTCTTGCTACGAGAGCAGCTGATGAAGTGTTAGACCAGGCACTCTGGGCAGTGTGTTTTAAGAAGGCAGTTTGAGATCCGTGTTTCATACTACAGCACTGAGACTGGATGTTCAGGTGTTTGGTGGAGGTCCGGACATGGGGAATGTTTTCGAGAGAGAGAAGATAATTACAACTGAGATGGGTCAGGAATTGAATTCTCAGAGGCTCCTGACAGAAACCTAAAACTGTTGCAGGAAAAAAAAAAGAAACTGTTTTCCTTCTCTGAAGCAATTGTTAAGTCCTGATGTTCAGTGAGGACACGTCTGCACTGCACAAAGACGTCCAATGGTACACTGATAGTTACCACTGCCAGCTTAGGTACCAGAAACACTCCTGCAACGTTAATAAAGAAGAAACTTAATAAAGAAAACTTATCCTCTGGAAAAACCAGTACAGTAGTAGGTTAATGCATTTAGATGGCAATCAACACTTGAGAAAAATTGTTTAGAACAAACTTTTAGGCACTGGAGCAAAACGATGTGTAATTTTTTTCACAGTGCTTGCTTAACTCTCTTGTGTTTGAAATGTGAAAAAAATCAACAGTAACTGTTGATTTCCATCTCTAGTTCATAGCCTTATTTTGGTATAATTTTTTGAGTTCCCAGAGTTCAATGTAATAAGTTAACTAATTGTGCATTGTCTGTTCATAAACCTGTGATGTGCACCTCTCTTTAGATTTTCCATTTCATCTGATTAGTGCTGCTGTAGTGTTTCAAGAATTGCTTTGTTTTGTGTGAAGCAATTTGCAACCCTTTTTTGAGAAACATGTTTTTGTTGGGATCCAAGAGTATCTCACTTCAAATTTCTTTTTCAGTTCTCCATTTTTTCTTACTGTTTCTTTTTTAAGTGCTAGTTTCTTTGGCTAAGATGGAACCGAAAGCATAATTCAGATATTTTTTCTTGTGTTATTTCAGAGGACATTAAAAATAGATTTCTCTGCTATAAATGTCTATTTAATACAGTTTTTCTAGCTCAAGTCTGCTATGATGGTACTCACACAGTGCTTGAGACACCTTCTGAAATTACAAAGAGATCAGAAATAGTACAGGTACTGCACTTTTGGCCAGGGTGGCTCTAGGGGGACTGGCTCATAGTGGCTTCTACATTTGGCTTGCTGAGCTGTTTTAATGGTCATCCTGTATACATCTTTTTGCAGAAACATAGACACAGGACTTTTTTTTAACTATCCAGTTTATTTAATGAATTTAGCTACTCTGATTATCACATAGGATAGTAGAATGTTACATTGTATTTTAAAACTTTTCAGAATCAGTTTTGATGGAGAAATGCAGGACTATCCTTTTGGTGGATTTTGCACCTTCTCAATACAAACTTCTCTTGTAACCTCAGGTGTAGCATTAAATAGAAACTTCATTTATCCACTGTGGAAAGAGAGACTGCAAATAGATGACTGCAAATAAATAATCAACAGGTTTAAAATCAGCAAGAGTGTAAATATGCACTATAAAAATAGTTTGCACACAAGTAAACATACAAGTTTCCACTCCTCAAAATGCTGAAGGAGGATTGAAATTTCTGCACCTCTCTGACTGAGAGCCAACTTCTTTGCTGGTGCTTTTCTTATGCAAACTCCATCACTGACTATCTGTAAAAAAATCTTGTGATTCATTTACTGCTCCATTCCAACCAAAGTAGATACCTGGGTTCATAAAACTGCCTGCTATGTAATAATTTCTGCAATATAAGACAAAACCACCCTTGTGGTAAATCCATTGCAAAACAGGATCCTGCAAAGTACTAATGAATCTCCTGCCAAACTGCTTAAATCGTGACTTTGTCACGAGCATCATATGTTTATAATCTTGTTATGATATTGAGGCCTTATACAGCTGGTTTTTTATAATACTTTTGCAGCTAGTTTAAAGCCATCTGGTGCACGTATTGCCAGGTATACATGATTTTGTTGTTCTGACTACACAGGCACTCTCAGCACTCTCATGGTATTTTCTCAGCATACAACAGTACAGTTGAAGTTAAATAATGTCATTTTTTATTGGTACGTGGTGACTACATATGATGATCCTGATAGCCACATATAAGAATTGCTGTTCTAGTTTGTTATGGCTTCACATTCAGATCCTGAAAATTATATAAAAATGTTGGATTGATCTCCAAACAAGCCAAAGATTGATATGTAGCTTTGGATCTCTTCTAATATCATAACTTTTACTGGGCTTTTATAAAGCCCAAGCCTTTAACTATAATTCTAATCAGTAGGTATAGGAATACATGGTTTTTATCTTCTGGTTACTTAGCAAAAAGCTTGTATTTGGAGATCATCTTATCAAAAGACCAATGATATATGGATTTAAAAGATTAGTTGAGGTTTTGCCTGTATTTTGCCCTTTTATTAATTAAAGGCCATAATTTGCTTATAGTTTACTTTTTTAATACCACGCTATGATTCGGTCACTGTAGTATTTAGAGCTGCAACCAAAATCAAGGCTGCCTTGCCTCAAATTCTGAAAAATCACACAGAAAAAGGAAGCTTCTGCTTGGCAATTGAAATAAAAAAATCCTCAGGGACCAGGGAGGGAAAGGACCTTTCCTGACTGACTTAATTATTTTTCTGTTGCAGAGCGACTTGTTCAAGGTCATGGAAGAATTAAATTTCTGTATTGGCGAGCAGGTGAAAAAAAAACCAGATTATGTTTAATCTGCACTTTAATGTGCAGGGGTTTTACTCATTTCCTAAGGAAATAAGTCTTCTGTGACCATGTTTGTGCCTTTCCCTCACTTCTTTTCCTCTCCATCCATAAATTTTGGCCCAACTGAATAATAAAAACAAATGTGAAAGAGGAATTAATCTGTTAGATTTGTCTATGAATTTTGTGGAAGCAGAGGCTAGGAAAAGTGAAGAAGAAATCATCTGAATGTTCCTGCTACAGTAAAGCTGCAGCTCGATTTCTCATTCAAAAGACAGAACTACACATATTCCTAACAACAGGAAAACTTTTAGGATGTCAGATCAGCTCTATTTCCATTTTGCTGTAAGGCTCTGGAGCACAATGTACAGCTGTCCATGCAACATGCACTAGTTTATTGGGCACCAGTCTGGAGTGAAATAAGAAGTGTTTTTGGGGAGAAGTCCTGGTGCAGAAGTGAGGATTCTCTTCTGCAGTTTCAGGACTCACACCCTACAAGACGATGGAGACAAGCTGATGGCTGGGTTGCTCAGGGATGTTGTTATTTCTTGGTGCAGATCACAGAGGCAGCATAGTTGTAATCAAAGCAGAACTCACACTCTTGAAACAAAAGATGCTGATCCCAGGAAAGCTGGGCATATGTGTAGATGTGTCACTTAGGGACATGTTTTAGTGATGGAATTAGGGTTAATGGTTGGACGCAATCTTAAAAGTCTTCTCCAACCTAAATGATCCTATTATTCTGATTGTGGAACCCTTTGTTTAACGAGAACATTGTTCTTGAATACATATGGTCAGGAGGAGAAATTCCCTGGGGAGGGCTTTGGAAACCTTTCTCTCAAACTGTAAGTCATTTGATTGTTTCTTTTTAGGAAGGAATTGGTACATCTTGAATCTTTGATTTTATGCTAATTCTCCTTCATATGGTCTGCTTCTGTTAAGAACCTTGCCTGTAGTTCTGCAGCGTGCCATGGTAAGCAGCATGTAGATGAGTGCCATGTGTTAAAGCTGAAAAGTTTCTTCACCTTTTTTTTTTTAATCTTTGTTTGAGGCAGCTTGTATTTAATACTTTTCCTCTCCCTTTTTTTCTAAGTTGCATGATTAGGAATTACTTTACTACTTGTGTATCCTGTGGCAGTGTCCAATATTAGTCCAACATTTGGCCATCCATACTTCTCTGAAATCTAATGTTGGTTTTCACTGACGGGGATTTCCTGGGTGCTCACGAGCCTTTCTTTCATATCTTCTCTCCAGAACACATCTTGGATAATCACACCAGTGTTATGGTGTAAGCTGTGCAGTTTAACTTCTCTATTTATGAGACTATTTGGCCACTGTCAAGGCATCTGCAGCGAATTTGAACTCAAGTGTCAAACATGGTTGACTATTAAGTTCATGTCATTTATCATTCCTTCAAGGAACTACATCTTGCTATTTTTGACCAGAGTTTTTCAGTATAGTTGGCAGAGTTTTCAACTCCAACGTAAGCAATTTATGTCTATTCTTTATTTTTTCTTCCTCACTGACAAATATGTGTCCTTATAATTAAAACCACCAAACATATTCACTCCCAGCTGAATTTTGTTAGACTAAGTAAAATTCTTGTCATATGATAGAATCTTAATTCCTCAGATCTTTCTTGTAACCCTTTCCACACTTTTTTTTTGTAGTGAGATTAATTTTAACTGGTGGATAGAACATAATATTCCTGAACAGATCTTGCCAGGGCTTTGTATTACATCACAACTACCCTTCCTGCTTCTGGAAATTCCCCATGTAGTCTACCAAAGGTCATGCATCCTATGTCTGCTTCGTGATGGCTGCTAACAAGCCTGCTGTGATAGCCTGGTTTTATTTGAGGGCTATTTTGGTGAGCTTTCTGCTTCTTTGATAATGTTACTGAAGTTTCTTGTAGCTAATGTTTACTTGACTGGAGGCACTCTGGCTAGGCCATACAGAATGAAAGCTTTTAGGCTCACTTCTGGGTATTAAGGATGAGACTTGTATATTCCAGCTACTTTTTGGAAGAGGTGGAGAGTGTTGACAGAGTACATAAGGCAAAGATGTACATAAAGGCCAAACATTTATCCATTTTAGTACTGTAAAGAGCCTAGTTTAATGAAGCTGTGGGAAATTTACTTAAATCCATTCTAGACTGCAGCACCATACACCTTTCGACAGGCAGCAGTGCTGTCTTCAAGAAACTCCTGTCCTGCCTCTCTGGCCACAGCTCCAACTTTTGAGCAGGCCTGAAATGTTTTCATTTCTTGGGGTTTTTCTGACTCTACATTAAGTCCATGCTCTGCTTCAGTATTGCCTCACAATGGTTTGAGCCAGTAAGAAGTGAATGAGTTTCTGGGAAAAGATGCAGGACAGGGATGGGACCATGCAAAGCTCACACCACCACTCTCAGAAGTGTCTGTTGAACCATAAACTTCAGTCATCACCACCCCTAATGCAGCTGCAGAGCTGTATGAAAGATGCTACATGAGGAATCTGTGAGGCTGCTTAAATGAAACCAAGTCCTTCACTGGGAGCACTTATGTTTGGCTTAATAGGTGTGAGCTGAAGCAACAGGCTTATACTAAAACTCCTAATCCAGAGCAGGTATATTGAGTATTAAAATGTTCACGGGTTTTTTCTGTTCTTACCTCAATGGTGAAATAAGCAAAAATGACACTATCCTAAATTACAAGCATGTACGTCCCATAGGTTACGTAGAGCGAGATGAAAACCTCGGTATTGTTTGAGAGTAGCCGGACCTGCGAGTTCAGAGCTGCTGTACCGTAGCCTAGAACACCAAAACGAGAAAAATCCCATTTGCAAACTGACGAAGCCTACTACAGATCAGGCAGTATTTGGACAACAAAATGGCTGTGGTTGTGGCTATAGGTGATCCACAGGAGCGGAGCTGGAAGCAGGGGAGCGGGGGAGCCCCAGCCCCGCACTCCGGGTGCGATTGGCGGCCGCGCTGGGGCGCGGAGGGGCCGTGCCGC
>JAHLSL010000061.1:2795057-2857414 GCA_025920805.1 Petroica traversi
CCTTGAACACAAATTCTTATTATAAGCTTGAGACATAAATATTGAAGCATTTCTATTCCTTAGTTATACATAATATGCAAATTGTTTCCTAGAATGATTCAGTTGAAATTATCAGTTCTAGTCTTGTTTGGGTCTTGAGGGGGTCAGAGATTCCATCAAAGGAGCTCTATTTAAGCTCCCTATCCAGAAAAATTACTTCCAAACAAAGTGTAATGTCATTGCTGACATTATGATCTTGACAGGTGTGAAGCACTTACTGGCTTTTATAGTACTTATGTCACAATACTGTGTTTAAAAACCCCCCAAAATTGACTGTTATATTTAGAAAATTAAAAACCTTAGGGATGTTATTGCCTCCAATAGTAACTTGTGTTAGATCACTTAGAGAGAACTTCCATGAAGTTGGAATAAATTAATCTCTATTGAAATATTTCGACTATATTCACTTAGGTGGTCTGTTAATGCAGGTGTTTTCACCACACCCGTCTGTGTGTCTGAATACCCATTGTAAATGTTCCTTGGGCCTCACAATCCTTATTAATAAAGTTGGGGAAAGATTTCAAGAGTTAGATTGGTCTGCAGGAAACATTTCTTGTATTTGTAGAAATGCTTGTGCTTCTACTCTAATCTTGCTCATGTGTTGTGTGACATGTTGAATTTTTTTGCCTGCTTTGTTCATAGATGAGGGTTGTGGTTGTGATAGGTCTGAATACAAAACCCAACTCCTTTTTTTTTACAATCTTACCAACTTGAGTAGACCTTTTTAATGGCACCTGTGGTGCCACGAGATTGTAAGTGGTGTCTTAGAAAAATCAAATGTTACTTGTAACTTACTTGTATCAAGTAACCGAGGGTAACAGACAGACAGGATTTTAAGTATCAAAAATTACCGTCCTGTTTGATAAAAATAGGGTAAAACCTGATCTCTCTGCACTTATTTCTTCTCATATTTGTCTGCATTTCATTATCTTTAGTTGATGTGACCAGGTTTATGTGGTCATTCCTTTGTAAGCAGTTAAGCAAGAGGGCTTTTTAGAGGAGTGAAATTGTGTGCAGAGCATAGTGGGAACTAAGGTGTGGGAATATGTTGGTCCTCAGACCATGACAAGGTGTTTCACTTTGGTTTTGTGGAAAAACAATGGTGTTAGGTGGCAAAAGTGCTTCCAGTTAGCCTGATCCCTGATTCGCTGCCTCCTTTCTTGTTGTGTACCATGTGTGTTTAGAGTGGTGGGCTGCTCTTCTTCCTCACTTTGGCTCAGGAAGGGACGTGGGAGGCAGCATTTCCAGGAGGTGGGAGGTAGGAGCACTCCCTGCCAAGTCTCTGCCTGCCCAAGGGGTTGGTACTTGCATCCCTGGGCAGAGGGGTCTCAGTCTGACTATGCTGTTCATTTCTGTAATGCAAGAGATGCACCGAGGCCGTGTGCCCCCTGTGCCCCATCTTAAAGGTAAAATAAAGACACAGAAGAATTGATCACTGCTTTCCTTTATTCTGCAGTGTATATGTAGGCAGCATAGAGGGAGAGAAATTTCTTGAACGTTTGTTCAGTTTTCTAGACAGAATTGCTTTTTGCATGCTGATACTTATTCTGAGTTTTCCTACAGCAAATGCAGTGTGTCCATGGTTGACTTTTACTGGCATGTGGATTTCTAGAGAGGGGATTACAAAGTTCCAAGTGTTCACAGAAAATGAGAAATTTTATACATAAATGTTTGCACCAGAAAAAAAACTTATCTGCTTATCTAATCAGGAAACAGAAACAGTATTGTGTAACTTATCTGACAAATCACTACCAAGCAACCAGCTTAGCTAAAAGAGGGGTTATCAGAATTAGAGCGGCATTTAGAATTTGTGTTGAATTTTAAAAGGTTGAATGGCATAACTGAAGAATTGAAGATTTTCTTGCAGATAGCAGGCATAGTAAAAGAAGTCTGTATTTGAGAATTTATGTTCTGTAAAACATCACAGTTACTGTGTGCCTGAGGCAGGTACAGCATTCTGTTATTATCAGCCATAATCTGTAAATGATTATGGATTAATTTTGGAGGCTTGTATTTTAGGCAGCATTTGAGGAAATAATGGAAGAATGGGATTTCTTTTTGTTTTGTGTACAGAACTTGTATTAATAACTGGTTTAGTAATGTGCAAGCATTGAGTGCTGTGAGTGTTTATAGGTAGACACAGACTGTAAAGGAGCAAAAGATATCCTGTGTATTTTTGTGAATTACAGCAGAGTTAAATATGACCTATGGGATTTAGGTCTGTGTCTGGGTACTTGGTGTCATAGTCAACTTCAGTTTCCCAGTTCCATGGGTTTGTATTATTGAAGTTTCAGTCTGATGATGTGTGTGTTTTGTCTTAGATAATCTTTTCACTAACCATATTGATTCATTATTGTTTGATGTTAAGAATGTTTTGTAAAAAATTCAATGTGTTTTTCTGATTTTATGTTAAGAGATTTTTTTATTATTCCGCCCCAAACTTGACCATTTAACTTTATGATTACATATACAAACCGGAGTCTTAAATCTGTGGGATAATTTATTTTTTCCTATTTTGACTTCCCACACTTATATCTGATGGAAAGCTTTTTGATAAATCCTTTGGCAACATAAGTACAAAATTAAAGGGATACTGATTACTTTTGCTTTCAGTATCTTTTTAATTCTTCAGAAAAATATCTTGATTATTTTATCATTCTGCTTGGAAAAACAAGGAGGTTAGCTGGTGGTGGGGAACACTTCTATAGGGGGAAAAAGGATGTGACATACAATGTTCTACTTCGTGAAAAGCAAGAGGAAGAGAACTAAAATTATTTATTGTGAGATTGTGAAAGAAGAAAAGACAAGACCAACTCGTTAATGTAAGCATAGAGATTGGAGTTGAATTTTATTTAATTTGTTGTTGTTGTTTACCAGTGGTCTGCCCATGGTGCTATTTGTCTCCTTTTAAAACATATTGAACAAAAAAGAATGAAAACATTCTTATTTTACTTACTGCCTTCATCTTCCACCTTTTTGTGGTAGTAGTGAATGTTAGAAAGGGCTGAGAGGGAAAGAAGATTATAACTAGGTTTTAGCACATACTCCAAAAGAAAGAAGTGAGGTTACTGAATTTAGACCAACATGGTGATTTGGTATTGGTTTTCCTTTTGCAGTGGACAAAATAGAGGGTTGAATGTTGTATAATTTTCTGTCTCTTCTCTGTTAGCTAATACAGTCTTCCAGAGATACTGGTTCTTAAACAAATGTATTAATCTTGGTGTTTGATGAGCAAAAGAACTGAGAATTGGCAGGGCAAAAAACTGTGGCTGTTTTAAAGAGAAACCTTTTCCTACCATTCTTATCTTTGTGCTGGGAATAAAACAGTAAGCAGAGGTCCCCATGGGGTCTTTGTTTAGGGTGAGAAATGACAGTGGGATTGAATTCTTGTGTGTAAGTGACTGATCAGTTCTGTGTAAGATCTCTGGCTCTGATACTTTTCTTTTTTTTATATGGACAGCTTCTGCAAGGGGGTGGCATGTCTTCTGGTTATGGCTGTCACCTCATTTAATGTGTTTCAAGGAATGATGACAGAGGAAGAATGAAACATTATGTATGATAGCGCACAGAAAATTTAGTCAGAATTGTAGTTTATCTTCATAGCTACAAAGTTATTTTCTGAAACCTGTCCTTTAGTTCTTCATCCCACACACTGGATAAAAGGAATGGAGTAATGGTAAGGCTCTCTGATCAGACATTCTGTTTTTTGAATCAAGATTTTGGTGGTTTTGAATATGTATCTGAAACTGTTGTACTCTAAATGATTTTATTAAAAAATCTGGTTTTGTTAGGTGCACATATCTTGATGAAGTTCATTATCTGTGCAACAGTTGTTCTGTAGTTCTGCTGTAGTTTAAGGTACCTTTTTTTGATTGTGTGTGGGGAAACCATGTGTGATTCCCTATCAACTGCCAGCACTGTCACTAAGAATCTGTCTCTGACATTCCTTCTACTTGTTGTAATTTATAACCAGACTTGAGAAAGAGGGAAATTTATGTATTTACTAGAGGGTACCCCAAGTCCTATTGTCACTACAGAAAGCAAATGACTTTGTGTGTCTAATTTTGATTAAGATATAAAACCACGTGTGTGTCTACTTGTTGATCTGCCTCTGTATGTAGTTAATAGTTTATACATGAAATATAGATTTCTGTG
The DNA here is from genome assembly GCA_025920805.1 of Petroica traversi. Lineage (NCBI taxonomy): Eukaryota > Metazoa > Chordata > Aves > Passeriformes > Petroicidae > Petroica > Petroica traversi. Next base: position 2,799,252 of record JAHLSL010000061.1, read on the forward strand.
TGTTAAAAACAGACTACACACTGTGAAATTGAGTAATTTCTTTGAAATAGGCATTTTTTTCTAGTTAAATAAAAGTAAGGGCATTATCAGGTTCTGTTTTACCTTTGGGCAAAAAAATACTAGCTATTTAACCAAGGCTGAAGTGCATGAATGAGATGAAAGCAGTGGAAAATCCCACAGAAAACACTTCAAATTACATTTTAAGTTGTGAATCACAGGAGTCCTGTAGACAGAAAGCATAAGTTTCTGGTAGTCAAAGTGAAAGTTTCTTGTAGTCACTATATGCATTATTAAGAAAGATCACCTTCAGTAAAAATAGTATTGTTGCTATGAGTGTTTCTTAAAGAGTCAGCTCCAGTATAAGTTTATCTGAATGCCACGACTATTCATTTTTAAGAGTGATTTTGGAATAACTAGTAAGAAAGATTTTTTATTTTTTTTATTATTTGTATAGGGATTAAGTTACTGGATCTTTCTGTCTTCCAAGTTCAACTTGGTGCAGAAGTTTTTCAGCTTGTCTTTGAAAAAGCTGATTCAGGAGTTAATGGTGCAGGATGCCAGGTGAAGCTGGTGTCTTTAGGTAATTAATATGCAAAAAACCCCTTGGCAAATGCTGTCGTGACACAGTAAGGGTGTTTGACAGAGGACTATTAGCAAGTCTGTAGCAAGAAATTTTTGATGGTTCTCTTGCTGGCTGAGAAGAGTAGATGCTGTGAGAGTAAAAATGGCCCAGTTTTTTATCGCAGTGCTATGCAGCTGACTAAGCTGACTCGAATTGAGAGCAGAATCCAGCACAGGTACTTGCAAGTGATACACAACAGAGGAAAACCAAATGTTGCATGCATAATTTCTCTCTTTTTCTTTTCTGTGTCCCTTTCTATGCCTAATTTTAAAGGACTGGTTTTGTCATAACTTTTTGTATGGCTTATTAAAAGTTATGCTTTAAAGCCACTGATGTAGCTGGAGAAGTAAACTTTCTGATTGCTCTTGGTCTTGTCTTCATAGAAATGTCTTCCTTATTTCTGAAATATTTTACTTATTATTCAGTAATTTCTTTTCATGTTTTACTAAGTTGTATTAATAATACAGTGCTTAAGCTCAACACATATTCCTATCTTATCTCTCTGTTTTCTCGATAGTAATTAGAATTTATAATTATTTGGTCTTCCAGCTTTTTGGTGTCTGTGTTCATGTATTTACAAAGTGTGTGCAAAAAAGAAGGGGAGTTTTCCCAGACTGGAAAGAGCATCAGCCAGAAGTAGCAAAGAGCTTGCCGACAGAAGTTCCAGGTGCTGCACAACTGCTGGTTCCAGTCTCTGTCTAGTGCAGTTTCACTCAGCCCATGGGCCCCTCCAAACGCTCAGTGAAACGGAAGCAGTTGTGTTGTGCCAGAGCTGTGCGTGGTACACAGCGGGTTAGGCTGGCTTCCCTTTCCGATCCCTGGGAGCAGGTGTGCAGCAGGACAGACAGAAGAGTGACTGATGAAGTAGCATCAAGACATCAGAATGACTGGCAAAGGGCAAGAGTTCATGGGGTTTGATTCTGTGTGATCTTCTTTATGTTCTTTATTTTGTTTATGTTTTTTCTATTATACAATGTTTTGTTTTCTGTCCAGTCATTCTTTCGCTTCCTGTTCCTACTGCAGGGGACTAGACATAGGGGGCAGGCAGAGTCTGGGAATTTGAAGTCATATTTGGATTGAACACTGCTAATGTCATATAAGTAGTAGTTGTTGAGAAGTTTGCTGGATCAAAATTCTCTTCTCTAGCAAGACTAAAGAGGATGGGACTGGACCTCCCCAGTAACAGAATAAGGTGATTTGAGCTTGCCATCATTTTGAGCTGAAATGGTCAGAATGGAAGCTGAGATTTAAAGAAACGTAAATCCTTGTGTGTGTTCATTTTTTAATCTCTGCTAAGTATCCTGTCCTCAGGTGGCTTTCAGGTTGGCCACTTGTGATTGTCTAGATTAGATTGATTATCATGTGATAGCAAATTTAGTTTTTAAGCTGTTCTAAGTTACATCTTACTGAGACAGGATGATAGTGATGATTTACATCTGAAAAGTTTGTTGGCCTCATGCCACCACAGCAAACAGTGGCAGAGCCAGAACCTTGTTTGATTGGGTCTGATAACGGAGATAGTCAGAGGACAATGATCAGAGAGAATATAAGTAATTGATTTGTTACTGCAATTACTAGGGAGGCAGTATTACTATTTGCATGATCCTAATGCCTAGCAGCCCCATCTGACACTAGATGCTGCTCTGCAGTGTACCAGCACAGGGAGGAAGGGTGTGTGCTTGTGTGTGTTGTGAAATTGTGCTGTAGAGAGCTAATTTTTTAATGCATGACAAAGCAGGAATTTTAATGTTGACAAACAGAAGCACTTAGTTGCTCAATGTGATAGATGGTTGACTTTAGCCTAAACTAAAGTGACTTTCTTAGAATTGTAGCAAGGAAAACTTTAAGGTGATATTTGGAGGGCAATGAAGTAATTTTACAAGAGTTTGGAAGGTATCCTTACTCAGGTGTGGAAATTGGCCTGAATGAAAATACAGGCTGGTTGTTGAAAGCTTTGTAAATGAATAGTGACATCATGAACCAACTAGAAATGGGAGCAAATGGTGATACAGCAAGTAGGATGTGGACAGTATAGTGTACATAAAACAGAGGAGCCTGGAAAGCAAAGATGAGTTGTTCCCAATTTTTAAATTTGGAATGGAGGATTGTACATAGAAGGATGCAGAGAGCAAAGCAGTATGACAATGTACAAGAAGGAACTTTTGGAGCGGTGTGAACAAGCAGGATAATGTTTGTCAATATGAAAAAGAACAAAATACTACTAAAGTGAGGTGAAGGCCCAGACAAACCTTTAGCTCTAAAGATGTTTAGAGCAGTCTTTGTCCTAGGGATGCAAGATAGGAAGAATCATTTAGATGTAGATGTTACCTGAATGAAAGGATCAAGAGGGAAGCTACTGGCAAAGATGACATAGTTTATCATAGCATTTTATATCTGAATGATGGACAAGTTGATTGTGCTGTCCAGGGTGATCAACAGAGGAGGTGGTGAAAAGAGGGTAGGATTGGTGAGATCTAAATTCTGTTCTAGCTGTATTGAGCTGAAACTAACAGCTACTCAGTGGCAAGACTTGTCAGATAGAATGAGATTTTTGTTTAGATGTAAATCTGCTGTGTTTGAGACCTGTTCTCAGGAACTGAATGTAAAATTCTCAGACATAAGAGTAGGAGCTAAAGATACAGCTCAATGGAGACTTGCTAGAAGACGAAGGAAGAATAAGGAGCATGCTGTGCTCTGTGAAGGGATTGGTACCAGAAGGATGGACAGTAGGAGAGGATAGTCATGGAAGTCAGAAACAGAGAGTGAATGCTTCAAAAGGAGAAAGACATTTAATTTTTATGAAGAACGCACAAGGGTTATGGGTGATGGAAATGATGAATTTGCGATGTTGCAGTAGTAAAAGGTTTTTAGACATTTTACTGAGAATAGTTTGACTGTATTGCAAGGGACATGTGAAGGAAACTCAGGCTGAAGTTAGAGACAAAAGTGTAATTTTTTATCAAATAGAGTTTAATAAGCTTAGAGGTGAAAGAAGGACAGAAAGAGTAGTGTAGTTAGAATCAAGGGGTTAGAGGTAGATTTCCAAACACAGAAAAGACTGAAAGAGCAGGAGGAGAAAGAAGATATGGGCTGATGTGATGAGGCAAGGAGAGAGTGGGACAGATGTGTTTTACATCTATTCTACGAGGAAGAAGGGAGAGCTATAAGGGAGAAAAAGAGAGTGGGAAGGGAGACTGTGAAATGGTTATTATGTTTTCTCTCTTTCTCTTGGAATAAATATTTGCATTCTATTGCAGAGAAAGAAATAGATACAAAAGAAAAGGTTTGAGGAGTGAGTCAAAAGTAGGAAGAAAAAAGGCTGAAATTGCAGGTGTGGGTTCAGCTCAACTGGAGGAATGGCACAGATTAGTAAGCAGCAGGAGAGAGAGAGAGAAAATGTGCGATAACCTCATTTTCAGACTGGTTCTCTTTTCCACTGCAAATTCTAGGACAAGCGAGAATATAGTGAAGAAAATGGATGTTTGAGGCGAGCATGAGTTCAGGATTGGTGGAGTTGGACCTGGTATTGGAAAGCAGAGCAAAAACCATCACCAAAAAAAAAAGCTCTTCAAGGAGAGAGAAGAGTGTCTGGTCATATCTATCATATCACATGATGGACGTGAAAGTAGTAGTTCTGTTCCTTGCAGTGCATCATAAATAGATAATATGTGTACATGAACTGTCACATACTGATACTGACTTGTGCTTCCTGCTTCCAGAGCTGAGACAAGGCCACGGGATTGCATTATCGTGGACTGGGCCCCGGGTAATGTCGTACTGCTCAGGGTGGATCGCGAGAGCTTGGGCGCGGTGCTGCAGTAACCATGGTTGTATGGCTTTTGCTTGTCTTGCAGGGCAAAGCAGCTTGTTCCTGTCTACATGCTACAGGCAGGCATGCTTTATGATACAGCACTTTTATTTTTCTCTGAGAAAGCAGGAGATAGTAGTTTTAGAAGGGTTACATGGAATGGCTGTCATTCATGTCATTCAGTGTCTTAAGAAGTTAATCTCAGGTTTTCACATCTCTTTAGTAGAGCTAAACAACTGTTTAAAGAAGAGGAGAATGCTGTGGGAGAGATGTGTTCCTTCACGCACAGAGCATTGAGCTGATCCTTTGACTTGGAAGGCTTTATTCATTACCTTGCCTGCCTTTCCCAAGCACCTTTCTGCATGTCCCTGTATGTTATCAGTGTTCAGTCATCCCAGCAGCTTATACACGTCACCATGCAGAGGTGCTGAGAAAAAAGGGAAAGGAAAACATCTTCAGATTTTCTCTTTAGGGTATCTCGGGTTTTTTTGTGCACTATCATGAAGTTTTGTGGTTCTGATTGTATTCATGCTTTTGCTGTATTTTTGGCTTTTTAGAAGACATGGAGAACCTTGGGCAAATATATTAAGAAACTGAATGCATGGCAATGGAAAAATATGAGGAGAAATGGGAGGAAAAATGTTTCAGCTCTTGAAATTATGGTGAGCTGTGTGTATAGTGCTTTTAATAGAGTCTTCGAACATTCTGTGCTTGGTGTAAGTTTTCTTCAGCTTCTCTCATAACTCACAACACACTGGGTGTGAACATTACCAAGCCTTGTAGGTATTTAAATTTAAAAGAGGTAATGCAGGTTTACATATTTTTGGGTTCCTTGCTCATCAAGAAAAATTATTCTTGACTGCATTGCTCAAGGAGGGAATGCTACGAGTTTTATTTTGTGGCATTTATTATTCTTTCCAGCTTTTCAGGATATCTGTCACTATTCTGATCGTTTGTTTTCCAAGCTCCTTGGCAAATGAAAGGTATTGTAAACTTTTATCACTTTCCTGAAAGGTAAGAGTTTATCCTCTGTGGGAGTTCTTGTAGGCTTTTCATTTGTTTTGAGTCTTTTTTATATTCCTTGTAATTAAGCATGTATTTGGAAAAGTCCTAAAGAAATGTGTCACAAATGTGTTCAAATGTTGTAACGCATATAAGTGTTAGCTTTAAAACAGCAAGACATGGTCTGTATTTTTGAGGGCTTCCAATACATTTCAGACAAAACCATAAGTAGTGTATGTTTTGAAGACAAAAATCAGTCTATGAATGTTGAAAAATTTCATGCAGTAAGCTATTTTAGGGAGGAATTTGAAGGAGGCAGAGAATAATTAGTTGATGTGGAGGAAGGAGGCATCAAAGCTGATAGTATAGCACACAGGAAAGTAGCATACAGAACAGATTTCTAGTGAAAGCAGTTCATTTGTAAAAATAAACTCTCCCTGTTTTGTTAATATTGTCTTACTGTCTCAGAACTGGAAAGCAAAACTAATTGTAATTGCCAGACTGCAAAAATAACATAAATATTGAAAGATAAATCTTAATCTTTCTTAACTGTGTTCCCTAAACATGCCCTCTGTTCTCCAAATACTTAAACATTCCCTTCTTTATTAGGCTTCAGTCTCATCTGTTCTCTTGAATAGTGCCCTAGTTTTGCTACTAGGCAAAAAGTGAAGAGAAACTAACACACTGTGTGTGCAGCAACATTTGTCATTCTTTTACACTCTTCTAGATAAGTTCTTTTCTGCCTATTTGTTTGTATATTATAGGCTTGGAGGGTAAGTGGCATGCAAAATTCTAAACAGTTTTTACTTTCGTTCTTGATTATTAACCTTAGAATGAGCCTGTTGTGTCCAAATTCCTCTGAAGTTTAATTTTTTTTTAGGAGAACTCCTTTGAAAGTGGGCTTTCCATGGCAGATTTCTGACATACCATGTGCAGGCATAGTGTGCTATGAAAACAATACACAGAACAAGTGCTTTTAAAAGATTACTCATTTTAATACTGTGAGGTTATGAGACACTTTCCCTGTGTTCAAAATCATTATAATGAAGCTGCTTTGAGTAATAATCAGGATAGTGTGTATATCCAGAGGAGGGGTAGGAAATACAATTCATGTCAGCGTGAGGAAAGGCAGAGGGAATGAGTGGAAGGGGATAAATCATGGGAAGAAACAGGTTGACTACTGATGTTTATAGATCACCTCTCTTCATAAAGAGGCCAAAGGTGTCCTACCAGCTTTGTGTAGAAATTAATCCTTTTGTCACTGAGAGAGGATGGGCAAACATGGCTGCTGCTGCTGCAAGACCAATCATACCCACACTGGAATTAACTGGAAGAACACTGAAAGCCCAGTCTGTACTGGTAGGGTGTAACCCAGTTCTCACTGAAGTATTCTATTGCATAACAATTTTGAAAGGAAAGGAATGATGCCTTATTTCTAGAAAGAGAGTGCGGGTACATAGAATGTATTTATTTGGGGGGGGGGGGGGGGAAAGAAAGAGTAAAATACCAGAGTACACTTCCTTCCACTATGACAGGTTGTGGCAGGCTTTACTGGCTAGCACTCTGTTCACTGTTTTGCAAAAGTCAATGCTGCCATTGGCACCAAATTTTACTTAGGTTACTTTTACTTACATTATTTCAAATTTTACTTGCATAGTATTAAATTCCATTAAAGCAAGGACTGACATACTTCAAAATACATTGCTGGGGTTTCTTTCCCTCGACACAGTAACCCAAGCCACACTTAGAAGAACAGGTCAGTTCTTACTACAGCAAAAACCCACAATACTTCACCATTTTAGCAAGTCACCACATATCCTAGTATGGTGCTTTTCAATAATTTTTAAATTACTTAAAAGCAGAATTTGATGTTACTGCTCCAAAAGCTAGATTGCTTGCTCCTTTGCTGTGCAAACATTACAGTCATCTTTTCTGCATCTGCTCTACCAGTGAGGACCACGGACTTTACCAGATATGATAGGATATGATTTTATAATCTCTAATTGTATTTTTTTGGGGGGGGTTTTCTTTTTGTTGTGTTGAGAAAATGGTCATCCTAGATGCTTCATGATTTTACTTGGGTCTCGTTTTTAATCTAGGATAGGAAGGAGAACTAGCTGGTTATACAGTAATAATTGAAGATTATAACTGGCAATTAATTTTCACTACGTGGGTAGATTTATAACATTAGCAAATCCTCCATGACTAGCCTGCAGCTCTCCCTTTTGTCTGGAAGAGCACTGGCTTTAGCCTGGAGCAATTTTTTGTTGTGCCCACCAGATTTTGCTGAGAATAAAACCTACTGTGACCACCCAGCACCTCAAGAAGTGAATCTGTAAGTGAGCATCAGAGCGCCATAGTGCAAAATAGGCTGGGAATGTCGAGTTTATTGAATGAAATAGTAGTTTAAAGAGGGAGCTTTAAATTGGGTGACTATTACATGATTGCAGTGTAATCTTTCTCTCTGCAGTTTTTCTCTTGTAAAATACAGACACTGAATTTATACCTTTCATCCTTCTTGGAGCTGCCATTTGGGTTGAAAATACATATATTTTTCTTTACAACAAACAAGTAAATTTGGTCATGGTCCATTCTGATTTTTTTTGTATTTGGAAGAACTGGATAGAATATAAGTAGAGATGGAAGAATTACTTTTGAGGGTTGATTAATTAGAGTGTTACTCCTCGTGCAAAGCAATCTTGAAGGAGGCTGAAAGTGCATGACTGGGAGAGTAGGGGGAGGTGAATACTGCTACGTATTATACAGCTTTACTGAAGTGTTGTATCCCAGTTCTTAATGTCCACATCTGGTGTTAGAAAAACTGGAAGGAGTTCAGAAAAAATCTACATTAATTTGAGGCCTGTATAATCAGCTTTAGAATGGAAGATTTAAGAAGCTCAATCTATTTAGTTTATCAACAGACAGTAGAGGCTACCTGATAAGTCTGTAAGTACTTAGACAGAGCAAAGGTATCTGACAGTTAGATGGTTCTTTGTCAGGTAGATTAAGGGGATTCTCATGGCTGGAAGCTGAAGCTGGATCAGTTCAGACTAGAAATAAGATGCAGTTTTCTAATGGTACAATTAAACAGGGACAGCTTATCAAGGGGTGTGGTAGACTCTCTGTTGCACAAAATCCTCGCTTAAGGCCCTGGTGCTTTCCCTGGAAGGATGCAGGGCTTTAGCCATCCAGAAAGCTTGAGTTCAAGGCTAAAACAGTATGATTAAATTCTATGGCCTGTTTTAACATAGAAAGTCAGTACAGATAATAAGGGAGATTTTTGTTCTAACTTCTTAAAGTTTCATACATAGTTACTGCTGCTTTTTGATAAAAAAAGTTCATGTGAAAGATGAGGTGATAAAAGCAAAAAAGAAGCTTTCTAATGTGTTGGGTGAGAAAGGACTGTCCTTTAATAGCAGGTAAAAGAGGAAGTAACACTTTACAATCTTGCTTTTTATTTTTCTGGTAATCAAAACCACTAATATCCCTCCAGTCATTAATTCTAAGCATAACTTAATCATTTACCAATGTAATTGTTGGCCTTTTCAGAAGTATTGCAGATAGTTTGTGCCTTCTCATTGTAAGGTCAGGTAATTGACAGCTGGACCCAAACACCTTCTTTGACTTGGTTTGCAAAGCAAAACGATCTTTGTCAGCATGTTTTCCTTGGTGCTGCCTTCTTGGCCATGGATTTATGAGAACGTAGCAGGGCAATCTTTGCGGTAGAGTAGAAGGCTCTGTAATTTCTCATTAATTGTGTGAGGACTCATTTTATCCTAGTTTTGCAAAAGAGGCAGTAGGAGTAGTTTGAAGGATATTAGTGCTTGCATCATTTAGTTCGCCTCTTTTTTGTGAAATCCTCACCAGTATGAGTGGAAGTGTCACATTTTTTTCTTGGTTGTGCTGACAGCAAGGCAAATCAGTGCTGATTTAAGATAGATTGAACTTAGATGGGAAATGCTGTGCATGTGGAGTTAAAGAAAGCACCTAGCCTGCCTTTAGAGATGTTCCCAGCACCAGTGGTCCTATAACTGTTGTAAGCACTGTATACAAAACAAGTGGAGAGCAAATGCCATGCATCTCAAGTTTATAAATTCTTCACCCTCAGCCCCTTACCAATGCCTCCAAAAACTTGTAAAAAAAACCAATGTGAATTAGTGTTCTAAAAAAGAAAATAGGCAATATTGAAATTTCTGGTTGGGAGTGTACAAAGTCACACATATCCTATGCTGCCTTGCTATTATGAGGAGATTTTAAAGGTTCAGGAAGTCTTCCTCAGTTCCTTGTTGTTGCCTGTGACAGTGTTGCACAGCTTGATAGGTATCTGATCCATCAGGTTTTGGCTGAGTAATTAGAAAAGATTTAGAGATTTACATTTGGAGTCACCTTTAATGTTACTTGTATAGTGAGCTGGACTGAATGTTTGGGCTGTGTCCTTGTCATGGTCTCCTCCAGAGGTATATCCTGTTATCCAAGAAACGTTGGATTAGGTCAGGGTCTGCTGTAAGGCCACTTTTCTCTGCAGAATACTAACAGCCATGCTAAGATCAGTCAGGTGATTTGTCTGCTTAACCTTCCCAGCATCATTTAATCCATACCTGCATTTGGGTAAATTGTATTTGAGACTGTGGCAAATATGACAACAAAAGATTATATTTGCTTTGACATAAGGCACTAGAGAGGGTAATTTCTAATATGAAAGCAAGAATCCAAGAAGGAGACTTGAAACCCTGCAGGAGGGAGACATTCATTAAAAATTGGAGGAAATAGTCAGATGTAGTTACTCTGCTGGCACAGTGTATCCAGCCAAGGCAGTGGTTTGCTGGGCTGTGTATTAGGCAGGTCTGTGTCACTATTGCTGGATAAAGATCTTTAAAATGTATGGTAGCTCTGTGGTACTGTAGGAAGCTCAAGGCTTCACCTTCCTGTGAGGTACTGTTCCTCATGGCTCTTACTCAAACTGGAGGTTAAGAGCACCAAAGTTCTTAATTCTCATTTGCTTTGTATAGGAACAAAGTATGTGTTGAAAAAATCATGCTCTACATTGTCATGCCACAGTCTCAAAGTTTAAATGGATTAGGACCGTCATCTTAAAAAGTTGCGCTTGCTTCAGAAGAAACAAGATGCAGAGCTTCAGAACCTCATATAGCACATGACAGCACCAAACCATTCAGGGTATTTTCTTGACTTTTTGTATCTGTCCTGCCAACAAAAAGGCAAGGCATCTTGAGCCATGTGTTTTCATCGGATGTCTATTGATTACAAAAAAACCCTTCCTCTCTTCCTTACTCCCCTTGCCAAAATGTCACTGTGTGCTTCAGCAAGGCACAGACTACAGCAGTCATACCAGAAGTGTTTCTGTCCTGAAATGTGCAGAAGCCGGCTAACTTGTTAAACACTACATTCTTGATATGGCACATAGGTCAGGTGCTGGCTTCAGAAGAGAAGTATGTCCATATCTGAGCACCTGATGGAATTGAAACTGCTTTCTTACTGCCAGTCACCTGCTGAGAGAGAGCCACACTGACCCTTCAGGAGGAAAAAATGTTATTTTTACCATAGAGGCTCCTCAGGATGCTACAGACAGGAAAGGTTCTGCAGTGTGGAAGAGTGGGATTGAAATACTTTGAGCTGATGTGGGAGCTTAAGGATGCAGAGAGCTAGTGCACAATCCTGACAGTTGCATCAAGCCATCTTTTAAATTGTGTGCTGGATACACGAACAGCAAAGTGCAGTACAAATATATATTTGCAGTCTGGAAAAGACGAAAAGTATACAGCAAAGGTAGCTGGATTAAGGTGAGGAATGGCACCAGAGCATTGCTATGTTTATATGCTGAAAATCTGTAGGCAGATTTCCTAAAAATATATGCATATATGTACACATATATTAATATATCTAGAAAATTATCTGGAATCATATTTGCTCTTGGTTTTCAAGATTTTTGTTAAGTATCAGGTGATTCAAAATGACCCTCTTTCATGGTACCACTTATGTTCCTTGATCTAATGTTACAACTTGTATACAGTGTGTCGGGGCCCTTTTGCCTAAATGAAAACTGGTTTTAATCTGTGATACCTTTGAGATTGATTGTCTTATTTGGCTAGTCATATTTTAATAATTTTTAAAATTACAAGAAATCATGCTATTGATGCCTTTTTCCTGGTATTAGGAAAATGAAACTAGACACGGTTAGAGGGGTTAGAGTCTTTACCTCAGTATTTTAGTCAGGATCCTGTTTGATGCTCCACTTCACCCAGGTGACAGTGAGGCAAATGCACACCCACCATCAATCACACACACCAGTTATAGACTTTACATATCTAACAGGGGAGCCCAATAATGGGGCTGGGGTGGGCTAATCTCTAGTTTACAGAATCTGTTCTGCTCAGAGACCTTGGCTTCCTGAGATAGTAGGAATGTTTGGTCTCCCTGGCTCTGCAGTTCTGGGGTGTTCAGTCTCAGGGCCTGCAGAACACTTACAGAACACTAAGTAAAGGGTTACAAGTATGTATGCTGCTAATACTTGTGGATACAGAGAACTGTGTAAAAGGTATATACAGAAAAGACAAAAATCATTCCGGCATCACTATTATTTATTTCTTTTCTCTTTTGAGTTTCTTACTTTGCTTCAGCTGCCTCTTTTAGCAGGTTTTAGCTATAAAAAGTACATATTATATACTCTGAAGTGGAACTAGTGTTTGGGAGTTGGTCAATATGTGTCTGTATTTTGTATAGCTGGTATTTTAAGACAATTTTGTCCGTTGTCAGTATTTTAGGTGAATTGTTTTCCTTGCCAGAAATGGCTTCCTGAGAATTCTTTCAGTGATATTGCAGTAAAAACAAAAATTGAAAAAGAGCAGAAGCGTATACCTTGGGTTTGTATAGATTCAAATCTTCCACATGCGATACTGGTTTGAAAGACGTTCAGAGCTTAAATATATTTACTGTCAGTATTTAGTATATTGTCTTGCAGGTATTGGGAGCAGTTTGCCCTTGTCTTTATTAGCATCTGAACTGTTTCCTGCCCTGATCAGGTGACCTGTGTTTGACATCTGCTGTCAGTTAAACATTGTTCATTCCTTAGTAGAGATCTTTCCCTGTGGCCTGGGGACAGTGAGTCTGGCTGGGCACATGTCACTTTGATTTGGCATTACTGGTTTGTTTCTCTCTGCTTATCACCTCCTTTGGGAGTGTAACAGTAAATGGACAGAAAGGGGGTTCAGAAGAAAATCAGATCTGCTGATGTCCTAATGTAATAAAATATCTAAAATCTGCAGGCTTTTTTCAATAAAGGCAAATAAGGTAAACATACTTCTGCAGTTAAAAAGTGCAGCTACCTTTTAAGAATACTGTTGGTTTCATTTTGGTTTGGTTGACAATTTACCCTTTCAGAACCAACAAACACAGTTTTAATGCTTTAGCAACACACTTCTCTAAAGCACTTGGCAGGCTGCATAATAAATTAAGCCTCTCAAGATTTCTGTGAAGCGTCACAGATGGAGAAACAGAGAAACATGGAGAGGCCAAGTGACTAGCTCCAGACATATAAGATAAATCTCTAGCTGGAGTGCTTTGGTTAAATGCACCTGCATTTGGAGATTGTGTGAGGCTGAGGTGAACAAAAATAAAAAAAAATTGCTGCATGACATGTTTTCAACAATATACACCTTAGACAGGTCTTGTTATTTAAAAAGCATAGCTAATTGTATCTGCATAGAAGCTACATCCTCATTACCCCTGATATTTTATGAAAGGTAATGGAGGACCAGATATGTGTATGGGAACTTGGAGACTGACCAGCCACAGCTTTATACTGCAGCTGTCAAGTTAAGTTTTAATTTTCCTTTTTCTGAGGAGAGAAAAATAGCTTTTTGGTCTCCAGAAAATGCCTGTCTTAAGGGCTGCCTTATGAAAATGAGATTTTATCATCAGAATATGTGTGCTTTATTTCTGATTGTTCTTGTTTTAATTGCTTTTAAAATTTACTGTACTTGCAATCAACCAAACATAGGCATTTAGCAAAATTCAGGCCTCTGTCAGACAGCGCTGGCAAAGCTTGCGTTGGAGTATACAATGCATACAGGAGTGTCTGGGGACTGCACTCCAGTAGCCCCTGTACTGAAACCCCAGAGAACTTGGAAATGTGGGGTTCTTTTTCTTCAGAATTTGTGTTTATCAAAGGAGTTGGCAGAATAGCAATTTGATGCTACTGTGTGTGTTCCATAGCTTGAAGGAGGCTTTCTTTTGTTTAGCAGGTATCCGTTAATTATTTTCTTTTTAAGAGAGCAAATTGACTCAGAGTGCTCCTATGGAGTTGGTTCACTTAGAGAGACATGTTGCAGCAAGGAACTTGCTTGTTGTGTTGCACGTGATATCTTCTTTTACAAGGTTTTGAGTTTCTCCTGCCTTTAAATTTTTCTTTTGGCCATAGCTTTGTTTTAATTAGAGAGGTTTGAGCAAGTGGAAGGTTGGAGGGGGCTAGAGCTGAGTGGAAATTACCTTGGAGCAGGATAGGCAAGAGGAGCCAGGGGGACTTTGTACCATGGCAGAGTCTGGGAATGTCTCATCTGAAGTTTCTGGGGATGTGTCCTGCCTGGCAGTGTGACCTCTTGCCTAATTTGCTTTGGGTAAGTGCTTCAGATATGCCTAATGTGAAGACGATGGGAGCCTGCAAATCATCAGAATCTGTTTGAAGGAGTCAAGAAGTGTGGTAAATGATTAAGATTTTGTTTGCTTAGAGTGTCCTGAGTTTTGATGTGTCTGGGCTACTGACTGCTTACAGTTCCTTTGGTATGTGTGTTCAGCACTCTGCACGGGCAGATAAAGGGCAAAGTTTTCAATAACAGCAGCTTAACACCCATTATAAATGATCTCGCTCACCTTACATGTCCAAAATCTTTCTTAAAATTTCAGAATATTGACTGTTTTGAAAATAGGAACATTTCTTTTTCATGTAAGCCTGGAGGCTGTAAAATCTAGAAGTCTTCTGAATGTAACTGAGAGACATGCAGTCAAATCCATGCATGTTGCCCAAGGAGATCCTTATATTCTTGTATGTAGATGTCATGGATAACACAGTAATCCAGTCATTGAAATGTACTTTGTTCTGTAACTTTTAATAAAGTGAAATGCAATTCAAGTGTGTGAAACAATAGTTGACAATAGAATTGGAAAAAATAGTGCTGATTTATTTGCATAATTTTCAATTTGGGATTTTTTCTTTGCAAAGAAGAAATATTCACCTGGAAGGAATGCTTTAGGTTTTGGATATTAGGGTCTTTTTGTATAAGATATCCTTTTGGTGGAATTTTAGTAGAGATTATTTTATTCACAATTTCATCAGCAGTTTTGCAACAAGTTTGACATTTTGTAATGCTCTGTTTCCACAGAGGAATAAGTCCTTGTAAGGTTATTGAAACATGCAGTTGTAAAGCACTTGGAATGTAAACAGTGATTGTGAACTAGCTATGAGTATGTTATTTTAATAAGAATTGGGGCATGTTTTGATAACTAACTGGGCATGAATTATTAGTAGTGATTTTTATGGTATTACAATTTCTTTTTCATGATTGTTCTCTTTTCTTTTTTTTTCTCTCCTTTCTTTGACAAGGGGAGTTGTCATCTGTTAATTTGTGGTAGCTGCCCTGTTGATACTAACCCAAAATAAATTAATTGTGAATGGCCAAGTGGTCAGTTTCTGAACTGTAACTGGTAAATAGTTGCAATATTCTCCGTGCTGTAAAATATAATTCTGAGATTAAACTCAATATTCCCACTTTATGTATGTGGAGATAAAGATAAAAAATTTTTAATCCAGAGTGAAATCTTACTAATGCCCATGTTTTCTACTGAAAATTTTAGTGTATTGCTGTTGAATTTAATAGCTGATTACTTTGCTAGTGTTAGCTGTACAATTCAGCTGATGTATGAAACAGAAACTGCTTTCACTTAAATGATAAAAGAACAGCAAAGTAATAATTAGCAAGTTCTAATCTGCGTTTATGAAGAATTCAGGATGATACAATCAGGAAGAAAAAAATCAATGCTCTTTTTCACTAACATGAAACCATGTTGAAAAATGTATTATTAAATGATTTTTAGTTGTTAAAATGCTGTTGCAAGTACCCTTCAAGTATTGCAAATATAGGTGGAATGATAAAGTTAGAAAATAACTTTTCAGATAGTAAAAAAACTTATTAAATGAGTCAAGAAATTTATAGGTAAGATGTCCAAACTGCCTTAACTCTATTGTATCATCATGTAACTATGCAGTAACTATGTATCCTAGTAAGTTACTCAGAGCATGTGCTTTTCCATAGTTAGTGCTTTCTTTTTCACAGTTCTTGCAGGCTTTTTACATTACAGAAACATGTTGTTATAATCAAAAAAGAGTCCAGTTTTATAAACTACAAGGATTCTTTATTCTTTAATGCTTGCAGTTGAGAGATAAGTTTTAAACAGTGTCAAATGACCAAATATTAGGTATCTAATAATGTACTGCATTTGAACATGGAGACTTAAAATAACAAATGTGATATGAAACTAGTTTAAGAAGCTTAAAAAGTTTTTTGTATTTTAACACTGTGGAAGAACGTGTATTTGGGACTTAAGAGTTCTCCTTAGGCAGAGGCTTTCTATGATGAATGCTTGAAAAAAAAAAGACTGTTCAACCTTTCTTCTCTGATGACTAAAGATTATAATTTCTGTTGGAAACTTGTTGGAAAAAAATATTTATGATCATCTTGGAAGCAAGATGGTATTTAATTGCAGAGTAGATGGATAGATCATTTACAGAAGTTTCATTAACAAGGAGTTTACATTAACAAGTTGTGTCTGCTATTCAGATACACTGTTCTACAAAGCTCACATATCTGTCAAAGAGGAGATTAGGAAGAAGTGCACATCACTGACTTGGAAGTTTTGAGAATGATACCCCAAAAATGCACTTTACAGATGTGTATGGTCATCTTTGTGCTGTGCTGAGTGGGGTGTTAATGCTAGTTAATGTTAGTGTTAGCTTTTTCTGTACTCAGGTATTTAGACTCCTTAACAAAGAATTGCACGGACTCTTTTAATTAGAATAATGATTCTGTCTGGTGGTGTATTACCCTTCATTACCTTTCATTAAATCCATGCACAGCATTAATCTCTCACAAACCTGCTGGCAAGGTTCCTGAGGCTGGGACCTTCCACAGCTCTGGTGCTGCAACACCATACACAGTGCAGTCCTGTGCTGTGTTGCATCCCTCAAAATGTGGATGTGCCTCTTCACACTGAAGCAGCTTCAGCTCATGCAAGCAGCTCCAGTTTCAGATCTGCAACTTTGAGAATATGCAAGCAGTTTTTAGTGTTCGCTCGCATGGCTACTGTACCATGTTCAGGCTACTTTCTGTTGTATTTCTTTTTTCAGAAGCTGAATTTTGTTGAATTCAGTCTTTTGGAAAACCAGTGGATTTTTTTCCAGATGAAATGCTGTGATAGGCGTTAGCTGTCACTGATGCCATTGTAATTTTCACATAAAGTTGCAGATGAGTTGTTAGCATTTATTCAAATGTGCATGATAATGGTTATACTTCTTTTCTTGTGTGATGCTTTTCATTAGTAAATTTGGAAATGTTTAATTATAGGTTACAAATGTATGTAATTCCTCTTGATGTACAGGGCAAGACACTAAGAATTTGAGAAATTTGGCTAAAAGCTTTCCCCATAGGGGACAAAGGAGTGCAGGTTTGATTCCTCCTTTGTCCACTGTCCCGTCTGTTGGATTAAGCAGTAATTAGTAACAGCCCTCCAAAGATCTGTACTGTTCAAGTAGATGGGGGTAAGCTTTGTTCCTTGTGATAATGTGAGGATATTTTTGTTAAATGGGATTGGTGAAAAAGTCTCCTAAGTGGTCTCTGTCCATGAATCTCGATGACTTTTTATTGCTTTATGATGCTGGAGTGTACTTAAAATGCATGAGAAAAGGCAGTGTGTTTTTGCTGCTCTATCTCCTTTTTCTTCTGTCAAATCAAGGCACTATCACTAGTGAGGTCAGATATGTGCCAGAGAACTGCACGTCTCTGAAAAGCTGTGTCTTGAGCTTTATCTAGGAAACCTCTTGTTCCAGTGACCCTACAATTAAATAAATCATGAAGTACTAGGGGGAACAGCAGACTTAAAGAAAACAATGTGGATTCTAAACACATGAAGAATCAGTCTTTAAGCAGAACTGATTTGTTGATATCTTTTTAGCTGTTGAAGAGCTAGCACAGCACTCTTAATACTGGATGAAATAAATTAGCAACTGCTTCCCTACACCCTAAATCCTCAGAAATAAATGAACAATTGCTTTGCTACACCCAAATCCTCAGAACGGTATAACTCTGGAAGGAAGTTTGCTTCTAAGCAAAGTTGACAGGCATCAGAGTGCAGCATAAGAAGTGTTAAGAGCCTGCTCCTGTCAGGGAGCTGTTGGGTGGATGAGATTCACGAGGGAAGCTGAGTGCTGGTGGAAGCATCGCTTTGGGACCAGGTCCTTCAGCAAAGGTTCTTGTTGACCCTTTGCACGTTTTTGCCAAGAACCTGAGACAGTCACTGAGCAGAGCCATTTTCAGCAGCTTGCTTTAATCTTGGTGAAGTTTTCTTTGTGTGTATTCTCAGGATGTCCTTAGCACCCCGGTAAAATTGTCTGAGCCTTTCATACCCTAATTTGAGTCAGGTGCAGCAGCAGTGAAGCTGCAGTGTACCTGGCACAAGGAGTGGTGACTCAGGGGCTGCAGGCTCGCTGCCTTCCTGGCCAAATGGATCTGAAACATTCTTCCTTTTTCATCCATGTAGCACATCTCAACTCAGCCTGCTGATACTAATGACATGCAGTGGTCTTTCTTTAAAGACAAAGACTTTTGAAGCTCAGAAATGCTACTCCGTGGTATTTCAAGGAAAAATGTTACTTTGTGGTGCTTTACCCTTTGAAGTACCAACCAAGTACTAGTAAGTCATAGCTGCTGCCACACAGTGGAAAGTGATCTACTGTTGTGAAGAACACTGAGCTGAAAAGATCCATGTGGAAGTAATGTATTTAAGATTAAAATTAGGAAAAGTTGTTATCTGCCTATATTTTGAGTAGTTTATTTCACGAAAGCCACCTTTTTCTCCTGTCCAGGAAACAAACAAAACAACTCCAGAGACACCTGAAGCTTTTCCAAGTCCCTCTTTGAGAACAGGAAGACAAAGTCGTTGCATTTTTTTTTGTTTGTTAGATAGTGAGTATTACATATATGCAGGTGAGAATATGACTTGTGCAGTATTCAGTGTGGCAGAAATTGAAACACAACAATAATGTGATTGAGCTTATAAACTGCTTCTTTCTTTCATTAAAAGGAAAGAACCCCCATTAATAGCTTTTATTATATTAGCATGTATGCCTTTGAGTGACAATGTTAAATCAATGGTTTGTCTCAGTAGGTACTATGCAACATAACATGTTGATGACAGATGCAAGTAATAAGTGCGCATTCCACTTTTCATTTATTTCTTTTCCTTCTTCAGTACTACTAGATGGCAGGTTACTTTAGACTTACCCTGTGTATTTTTGAAGGTCTTCAAAACTGAAATATCTTTATATTTCAGAGTGAAAATACTTAGAGTTTCTTCTGCTCATACTTTACTTGATAAAATCTCCTCAAGTTTAAGGCCTTTTTTTGCTCAATGTAGGGCCAAAAAAATTAATTATTTTTACTCTTATTTAATGGCAGTGAATTTCATGAGCTTTTCTTGCTGATGGAGTTTGCTCCTTTATACAGTGGTCACTTTAACAGCAAAGCTTTATTTTGTGGCTTTAAATTGTGGTTGATCCTGTGCCTTTGAGAAACTATTAGCAGCACTCCTGGAGGAAGGAGTGAGGTGGAAAGAAAGAAATACATCAGAATGCAGTGTATGTTTATTCTTTAATATGTTCATACTGAAGAACTGATGGACACTTGAGTGTCCAGACATGTATTGATCTGAGCCTTTCATGACCATGTTCTTTAAGAGTTGTGTCTGTTAGAGGTAAGAACACTCCCTGAGGTGTGCAGCAGGCTCTTGTCATGGACTTGGTTAGTCCTGCAAAACTGTGCTTTTACTTCCTGCAATAAGGACAAGACTACTGTGCCAGCACAGAGTGCCTTGTTTGTCTGTGGGCAACATGTTTTACCAGTAGGAGCATATTCCTATCCTGGGAAATGTTTGTGGTGTGCATGGAAGTGTACTATATAAATCTCACTGTAAGAGCTGATGATGTATATATGCTTTTTCAGACAGTACAAGTGTTTGACTGACTGCACTTGCAAAGTTAATTATTCCCTTGAGAGCAGAATTCTTAAAATAAGAGCTATTTTCTGGAGTTGTATGTTAGTGGAATTATAGGCTGCTCTTCAATTTGTAGCGATCTTTTTTTACTGTTTTGTCTAAGTGGCTTAGGGTAGACATTTTGAATGTTTGGATTTTGGTTAGAAAGTTTCTCATTCATCTTTCCACATCCTGTTATCCATTAATATTTTTTCTCATGTATTTTCCTTTGGCATAAAGTCCTCTAATTGAAAAAACCCCACAGCTGAACACTTTGAGCAGTACCTTGATCTGAATGCCAGCAAGAGAGAGAACTAAATCTATTTCATTTGGAACTGTGTGAAGGAAAAAGATGATGTTATTGAAAGTCTATTTGAAAGTAACTTTCTTCAGAGAGTTGAGTTACACAAGAAGCAATATTCCTGAAGAGAGGTGCTGTTATAGGTGTAGGGGGAAATACAGAAAAAGCTCAGAGAACTGGCATAAGAATTATTTATGTGTTTTTGATGTTACATTAGACAATACATTTCCATTTAATATCCAGCAGATGATTAAGAATAGGCAGATATTTTCCATCTAGGGTGAGAAGAGAGTTTATTGAAAGATGTTCTTGGCCTTAGCTCATGTTATAGGGAAAAGCGAAGATCAATGAAGTACCTAGTATTTTGTAAAATTACATAGGTGAGATCAAAGATTTTATTTTTCTCAGTGATTATTTTCTCAATTACTCACTGTTTTCCCTACTATAAAAATTAGTCATTTTCTGAGAGATATTTCTCTGACAATGCTATTTTTAATTGTAAATATAATAATAGTTATAATAATCATGATGATGATGATGAACTGGCCTAGAAAGCTGTGAAATTTTCATTTTTATAAGACTTTCTTCAACCCTTAATAACTTATATCCTTAATCAAACCCCCAGGATTTCTGTAAAGATTGTCACACATGCTTCTGAAACACACTGCAAGTTATCTTATTCGCTGCTTGTTCTATTGTCATAGTGAGAGCCCAGCCAAAATGAAGGGCCCCATTGTGGTCCCAGTGTATGGACAAATAGTAAGAGAATACTGAAAGGCTGCAATCTAAACAGGCAGGGCAGACAAAGAACATATTATCCTGATTTTAGAGATGGGATACTGAGGCACAGAAAAATCTAATCAGGGTCATGCAAGAATGTTGTTTGGGAGCCAGGAATTAAGCCAGCTCTCTCCTTCAGTCCAATTGTACTGCCTTAAAGCAGAGTCACTCTTCTGCAGAAGATAATACAGCTTCGCAGGCAAGTGTGTGAGTGCCAGTTGTGTCTTGCTGAGTGTTCATGAAGGAAACACCAGCTGGAGGATTAAAGTCTGTTTTGTGGCACTCTGCACAGAAGAAATAGGAATGAAGGGGGTTTTTGGCTATGGGACTTTTCTCCATAGGACT
Source organism: Petroica traversi (assembly GCA_025920805.1). Taxonomy (NCBI): domain Eukaryota; kingdom Metazoa; phylum Chordata; class Aves; order Passeriformes; family Petroicidae; genus Petroica; species Petroica traversi. The sequence goes on from JAHLSL010000061.1 coordinate 2,820,423, forward strand.
GTTTTACTGCATAGATAACTTTTTCTTAGTGTGCATTGACAAGAAAATGAAAGAAGGAAACTTGGTATCCTTGTAGTACTTCATTTCTAGCACTCCAGATGTTGGAATTACTAAAAGTACTGCAAACTGATTGTATTTAAAACATTTCTGTCTTTTTGCTGCAAATTCAGTAATCCCTAATGTGGCTGTTTTAGTAGTCTCTAAAATGACATATTCAGCATTTCCATAAAAAAAAAAAGCTAAAAGAAAATGTCAATAAATACCAGAGAAGTTATTTTCCTTTCAAACTTTATTTTTCAGATCACTAATATTTGTTCACTTAATATAAGATCATTGAAGCTGTGAGGGTAATGGGGAAAAATGAGTACTCATTCTTACTCAGTCTAAAGATAACGTGTAGTAGACAGGTACTGTTGTGAAGTTTACAGATGGGTTATTAAATTATTTTGATTCTTACTCAACCAGCATTTGGTATCTCCAGATTTTCATCTTACTGCTTCTGCAGGACCAGTATCTTCATGATTTAGTTTATTACCTGTTTAGTTTATTTGGCTATGTGTCAGAAAGCTTAATCATCTTCATGCAGAAGAATCATGAGCTGAAATACTGTGTATTTCTATGAGTTATTGTAGTTACATCTCTTCCTGTGTCAAGGTGTGTTTCCCAGCATAGAAGCTGTCAGAGTCCACCTGCTGTAGAAAGTAGGAATGTGGTGCAACCCTCTAACTGTTGCTAAAGGTCAAACGTCAGATTCCAGAGAGCTGTACATCAGTCTGAGCAGAAATTTAGTGCCACCATCCATGAAGGGTGCTCCTTGTGCTGACAAGTCTCATTTGCAGTGAGACTTCTCTTAATACATATTTGAGAAAGAAAGAATTGTTCTGTTGCTGTATGGTGGTTTGTGGAGGCTGCCTAGTCAATGTGCCTGGCATTTGCTTTGAATTATGAGAGAACTGAAGATGATTTCCAGCCATCCCTTATGTGTGCCCGTTGGATGTTAAGAAATCAGAATTCGAATGCAGAGATTGATGACTTTCCTGCACATTCCCTGTCCCTTGTATGCACACCTGTGTGCAGCCATGCTCACTCTCAGAGGTTTTTGATAGTGATCTGTGTGAGATCTGAGAGAAATCCATTGTATGTGCAGGTTTAGAAAGTCTCTGATCAGCTCTTTGCCCTGTTTTCCAAACTTGGGAGTCTAGGGGTGATAGTTATGCTATACCTTCTACAGCTGGGCTGTTACCTCTTCTGGATACAGAGTACATAGTCTGGATTTTTTCCCTTGCACTCAGTAATTTAATTTTTGCTGTCATTTGATAATACTATTGCTGAACTGAAGATTTCCAGACATATGCAAGATGAAATTTGTAGCTGGAGGTGATATCTTTAATTAGACTAAGTATAACTGGTTGGAAAATAGAGATATTTGGTGGCACACATCTCCTTACATCCCAAAAGCCAGATCTGAATGTTAACCTGTTGTTTGAAGACACTGTTTACATTTACATCACTCTTCTAGCTTGCTTTTGAACACATTAAAAGTCTGTTTTCTTCCTTGTATTTTGCTCACCTAGATTTTTGAGGCATATTTGGTAACTGATTTGTGGAAAAATTGTTTTTGTTTCAGGATTTTTGTTTGGGTGTTATTTATTTGTTTCTGTCTTCGGATCTTAATATGTTTAACAGGTATCTATTTTGCAATGTAGCAGGATTTTCTTCTTAGTATTGACTGAGTATTCTGAGTTTATGATACCAACTTCATAAGCAGTTGCTATAGTTCCAGAAATATGTTGTATGCAAAATAGAAGACAATTTAAAATTCAAGTTCACGAGGAAGAAGCTCCTTTTGATAATTGCCCTGAAGTACAATCTAATAATTAAAGAAAAATGAAAGAACAGTTAACACTTTTGTAGATGTTACGGGAGTTGTTGAAATTGCCTGGTGGTCGTATGTTACAGTTACCCTTTCTTTACTTAAAACTAGATACTATGTAATTAAGCAGTGTCCATTTAAATTACAAATATGGGTTTTATTGTCTTTCACCCTGCTAAATTGTATTTTGTCTCACTTTGAAGCCTTGCTCCGCGCTCCAAATTCTTCCATGCAGACTTGCAAGAGAAGAGACAGTGCAGAGTATTGCCAAGTTGGTGTATGGGCTGTCTTTGCCCGAGCTGATCCTTGCCAGTGCCATCCCCTGTCTCTCCAGCTCTGGGCTGCATATTCAAATGCAAATGTTCACTAATACTTATTCATATATTTTAGCAACTTTTGTTGTTGTATTAGCCCTCAATTTAAACTCTAATGTTAAAAAACATAAAAAGAAAGTGTTAACCAAATTTCTCATAGTCATAACAGACCTCAGTGGTTTGTAACCTCCTCTCTTAAATATACATTGATTTCTGAGTACCTGCACCCTTTATGTCTGAAATGGGAAGGTTCTCTGACTGAAGGACAGGCAAAGTCACTGTGTTTGGAAACTGATAAGGTAAAAGTTCCCCTGTCTGGTTTCATTGCACAAAATAACTGAAAAGTTAAATGGCAAAATGGGAATCTGGTTTTAAAGATTAGATCAGTAATAGAAAGTGTTAGAAACAAAAGGAATTATGTCAAAGGAGATTATATGCTTTGGTGGTTGGACCCTAGCTGGATGCAGGTACCCACCAAAGTTACTCTATCCCCTTCTCAGCTGGACAGGGGAAAGAAAATACAGCCAAAGGCTCACGGGTTGAGATAAAGGCAGAGAGAGGTCACTCATCAATTACTGTCACAGTCGAAACAGACTTGACTTAGGGAAATTAGTTGAATTTATTACCAGTCAAAATCAGAGCAGAATAGTGAGAAGTAAAACAAATCCTAAAAACACCTTCCCCCACTCCTCCCTCCTTTCCAGGTTTAATTTTATTCCCAATTCTCTACCTCTTCTCCACTCAGCAGCACAGGGAGACAAGGAATGGGGGTTATGGCCAGTTCATCATGTGTTTCTCTGCCCCTGCTTCTTTCTCAAGGAGGAGAGTCCTTCCCCTGCTCCAGTGTAGGTCCCTCCCACTGGAGACAGTCTTCCACAACCTTCTCTAACTTGAGTACTTCCTGCAGGCAACAGTTCTTCATGAACTGCTCCAGTGTGGATCCCTTTCCACAGGGTGCAGTCCTTCAAGAACAGGGTGCTCTAATTTGGGTCCCCCCAGGGGGTCACAAGCCCAGCTGGCAAAAATGTTTTGGCATAGGCTCCTCTTTCCATGGGGCCACAGATCCTGCCAGGAGCAACACAGGCTTTCCATGGAGTTACAGCCTCCTCTTGGGCATCCACCTGCTCCAGTGTGGGGTCCTCCATGGGCTGCACATGGATCTCTGCTCCCCCACAGACCTCCATGGTGAAACAGGCTGGTCTTCAGCATGGGCTGCAGGGGAATCTCAGCTCTACTGCCTGGAGCACCTCTTCCCCCTCCTTCCCTGACCTTGATGTTTGTGGGGCTGTTTCTCTCACACATTCTCTATATCTCTATTCTCTGCCCACAATTACTTCTACACAGTAACTTTTTTTTTTCTTCTTAAATATGTTATTACAGAGGCATTGATATGCTGATGGGCTCAGCCTTGACCAGTGGCAGGTCTGTCTTGGAGGTGGCTGGCTCTGGTTCTGTCCAGAACCAGTGCTGTCAGACATGGGGGAAGCTTTTGGCAGCTCCTCAGGGAAGTCACCTCTTGTAGCCCGCCCCGCTACCAAAACCTTGCCACACAAGCACAATGCAGTGTTTCTGAATATTTTTATATGATTCAAATTAATAATACATTTACTGCTATTTTTAACTGAGAGGCAAGTAGTTTTACAAAGCTTGCTTTGGAGCCAAGTGTCTTCCTTTAATACTGCACAGGTAGCTGTGTGACAGATTTCAGCATAATCTGTCAGAGAGGCACCACTGCTCCACTGCAGTTCGCACTGATCTCGGTCCTGGTGGCCCTCCTGCTGTCCAGTTTTGGGCTCTGCATTTCATTCTCCTCATTCATGAGGTTCTGCAGTGGGACAGCCTATGGAATGAAACTGTCAGAAAACCTATTCCTGTTTTGTTCTGTCCTTCTTCATATTGCTTTGCTCCTGATTCAGAGTTGGCTTGAATTTGACTCCTTATGTAATCAGTTAATTGATGGTACAAGCCCAAGGGAGGGGCAGGAATATGAAGCTGGGAGTCCAAAAGGACCATACCAGTGCCGAACTTTGTTCATTTAAAATTCTGACTTGTACAGAGAATGAAATAAAGATTCCATAAGCAGAGGAGTTGTCTTCTGTCCCAGGAGTTAAGTGACCCTGTGCCTCCATATAGGGAAGTTTTAAAAGTAGGTTTTTCAAGGAGGAAAAACTTACATTAGGTACTGTCTTATCCTCTAGATATCTTAAGACATGAAAAACTGATATTTCTTGATATCATAGGCGTGCAGCATAATTTTTGACGCGTGAGTTTTGGGTTTTCCAGTGTTCTTGTGATAAGTTAATCTGGTAGCCCAGGCAGATTCTGGTCCTCTATTGTCAAATTGCCTTAGACTGGGATGGCAGATAGCCTAATTAAATTAAATAAAAGCCTTCAGAATAGTAGAACAACAACATTGTCACATTTTCCTCTGCTTATTTCATTCTTCTCTTTATTGATATGTAGTGTCTTATGCAAAATAGTAATGTCAGTGTTGTATAGCTTACTTTATAATCCCTTCCAAGCAAAGGTTGTTACAAAAGATATGCAGATACGGGTAATCCGCAATATTTATTTAGATCACTGGTTCCCAACGATGAACTTTGTTTTTTCTTTAATTATGAATCTTTGGGAAGAGAAGGCACCATTTCCATCTTCAGTACCATTTCATAATGCCTAGATAAGGCAGTGGAGTACAAAGTCTTTCTGTGTCATTGGGGGTGGTATTTATTGTATACACTATAATTAATGAACTATTCCCAGCATTCTTTAGGATTGCCACTGTCCTCATGATTGCTCTAACCTGGGAGGCAGCATACCATTCAACCATACTGGACTGGTTTAAAGGTGTCATGACCTTCACTCTTAAGTCTATTTACTGCTTTTTCTCTGCATTTTCTTTTTCTTCATCACAGCCATGTTTCATTTATTATTGGTGTTCCTGAGAAGGCCAGTATTTCTGTTTTCTTCTCATTGATTTTCTTTCTCACTTGACTTTTTAGCATACAGAATCTTAAGTTCCTTGTATTAGCACGTGAAGGGCATAAGTCAGGACTTAGGACAATTGTGATTGGTCCTGTGTTAGTTCTGTCATAATTATTTTGATTTTATTTTTTCCTCAACTTTGATTGCTTTAACCATGACCTGCATTTTTCCATCAGAAAAGTTCTCTTGAGTATTACTTTGTGGTTCTGACCCTGAAGTTATCCACAATTTCAGCAGGATCTTGGAGTAAATGATATCCAGCAATCTCTTTCAGCTTAAATCATTCTGTGATTAATTTGCAACTGTGACTGACATTTTCAGGGGTAAAAAGCAAGTTATACTGGTGAACTAATTACTGAAGTGACTTACTGGTTTTTGTGTAAGGAAGGAAAACTGCACTCGGGGGAGAATCAGCTCATGTTAAATGGAAAGAGTGTGACATTTATTTCTATGATAAGACCAACCTGTCTATACAAGCATGTTTAACTGCTGTCTGAATAATGCCCTGAAGATTGTCTTTTTATTGTTTCAGTTTCAAGTTTCAATTCACCATTCAAATTACTTAGTTTTTTAAGTAATCTCTAATGTAGAACTCAATGCAGTCTACTGCACTGAAAGGTTTTGTACATTACTCCAGTTCTTGAATGTACAGATTTGTTGCTGCCGTGGAACAAGAGGGAAATATTGGGCACATTTCTGGACATAGACTTTAAAAATGTGTAGGTCCAGGAGCTGGAAGAATCATGTGTATTTGGTTTTGTCCGTTGCCATTTTTGCCATTGCTTTTTTTTTTAGCTTGTTAATTTTAAACCAGTGTGCAGTGTGCCTTGAATAGTCTTTCTCTTCCCTTCCCTCCCTCCCTCCCTCCCCTTCTCTCTCTTAGCACATAAACACTACTAATATTTTTCAAAGCAGGCTTTGTGGGTATATTTATTGGAGCAACAGATATATAAGTGAACCTTTAAAGTGTGTATAATTTAGAGCATAAGATCTTAACTAAAAACTTGATTTCCCACGCAATACTATGAGGTCTTACTGTTTGACAACCTTAATTCTGCAGTGGAAGAATGATTTAGATTATTTCTAGCTTGTGTTTTATTATACAATGGGGATATAAATGAATTTTATAATAATAGAGAAAGAACTTCATATAAGTCATCTGCCTTTGATTGTTACTAAAAATAATTCATTTCTGTGTGTTTTTGGAGAAGATGAAAAGTTGTACCTCACACCTGCATTTTTGTGTTTGTGACACAATTTGCAGAAGCAACATATTCTATTGTTTCTGTGGTATTTGTGTTCTTAATGCACATTTCACCAAATTGATGTCTTACAAAACTATGTCATATTGCTACAGCTCTTTTTATTTGCAAATATTAGTAATATAAAACCTACAGGCAGAAGTTGTATTCATTTTTCAAGTGCCATAGCGAAGTATATACAAAGTAATATTATAAGATTTTAATCTGTGAAAGTAATTTCAAACAGTCAGCATTTACTGTCTCAGATTTCCACCTGTATAGAATATCTTTCCCATGATATGGGCTACTTCTGGATCCTGTTAGTTCAGTAGCTCATTTTCAAGAAGCTTTTTGTCATTGTATAGTGTCAATGGGCACGGCTGTGTCAGTTCTGTTTCTTTTTGAGGGGATGACTATTCAGTACTGCAAGGAGTGAGGTATTAGTGAATGGCCCTTTTGAAAAGTGTGAGGGTATTGAAAAATAAGTTACCACTTCTTTTTGAAATCAAGAGTCTACTCTGAATCTGCTGGAAGTGTCTTCCAGTGAAATGAGGGGCGTGTGGAGCGCTGTTACCTTGCAGAAGGGCTGGCAGCCCTTTCTGTCTCCCACTGTGACTGTCTCTATTGACACAGAGGGAACAAGCAGGTCACCGTGCCAGTGTGTGGTGTCATGCACACCGTGGTCACTTTGTTTCACTTTGAGGGAGTAGGCAGTTTTTGGTAGAAAATAAATACTCTTTGCAGTTGATTTTCTGTCCCTCCTTGTTCTTTGCATACCTTGATAATTATTTCAGTACCATTTGATAGACACTCACCTTATTCAATAATTATCGCCTGTCTTTTTCAGTGGTCTTGCCTCTTTCCATGAAGAAGTCTCTCCTGAGCTAATTTTAGAGACAAGTTTTCTTCCCAAAAGTAATCTTTTCTGAAAAGCTTATCACCATTGCTTCTGACTAAGCAGGCAGGGAAATGTGATTATTGCTTTTAGAAGATAGTATTTTTTTGGAGAGGCCATTGTCTTTTTTTTGTTGCACATAGAAGGTCTAAATTGTCAAATGGCTACAATCTGATCTAAGAATGATACCAGTGTCCAAAATAACCTTTCAGTCTTAGTTACTTTGAGTATTACATGGTAGTATTGAACTGTTATTATTAAAAACTGTATGAAAAGATATATAGCTTTTATCTTTTCTACTTTCTTTTAAATTTCAGATGGTCCTTGCTTTATTCATTGTAAATTCTCTTATCTGGATTGCATTTGTAGTATTATTATATCTAATAAAGTGTATCCCCAGTTGGACTTTGTAGCGAGACAATATTAATATGTTGTGCAATTTCAACTGAAAAATAATTTATATATACTGTGTGTGCTTACAAATCATTAGTTTAATCATGAAAACAGATTTGTGCCAATCTGGTTAACATGAATAAACTAAGTGAGGTAATTGAACCTGCTTGGACTTGATGAATTTTCCTCTCTTAAAAATTCCTGCATAGTGAGAATTTTAAGGAATCTTAAAAGTCTGAAAGATAGTGTTTAAGTTTTTTATCTATTCTGATTCAGAAATAACAGTGTATTTGTATGCTGTGATTCTTATTTTCAACCTGCAGTCTTGTGTCCTTGAGATTCTTGGATTAAGTGGACTTTTGAGAGGGGGCTAATGACTTCATATAGAAGGCTCATATTTACAAAGGACACTTGCACCTATTTCTATGCATCTGCAAAATGGAAAAACTTCCAAAATGCTGCTGTGAGATACACAGCATCAAAAGGATGCACACATGCAGAGTAAGTGACATCCTGAAGCAGCATTTTGGTGTGTTCTCCTACGTGTCTGTGCAGTTTCTTTGTATGTCAGCCCATGTGGAGTATGAAAACCCCCCCTCAAATGGTGCTATTTACCTGTTGGGTGCAGTGGTATTTGACAGGGTAGTGGAGTGAGCTCACAGGACTTTTCCTTCACTGCTCTGTCTCCTTGACAGTGCCTGGTGAAAGGGTAGATGGTTTTGTGATCCTGTGGACTAACCTGATGCCTTTTCCCACCTATGTCCTTGAATGGTTTTTGCCAGTATTACTACCCTATGTTTTTTTGAAGTTACTCCCTGCAGCCAGAAATCATAAAAACTTCGATTCAGACCCAGTCAAACTTTAAACACCTCAGAGCTGGACATGTTTTAAAGGTTAGGATACAGACTTGTGAAGGTTAAATGAACTTAAGGAACTTGAAAACAGTTGTAACTTTTGTGTTTTGTGAAGGGCAGTCTCCATGTTTCCATAAGAAGATTGTCACCATACCTTTCAAACAACAGAAAAAATATTTGAGCTGTTTTAACTGTTTAAAAATATTTCATAAGTGTAATTAAATGCATGTTTTTGAGCTGAGACTTTATGTCTAATCATACCCAGAAGAAATATTCCTTTCTCTGGAACTTACAGTGCTGTTATTGGAAATTTGTAGGTTCTGATCAAAGCTATCCAGCTAAGAATTGCCAGTGTAAAATAATTTTAAGGTCACTGAATTATCATATTAAAGCAATAAATAGAATAAAGAGGCCTATTTTAGTGCCTGTTTAGGATTTTGTTTATTTGTTTTACCAGTAAGGAAGATTTCAGCTAACCTAACTTTGCACTTTTGGCTTCCCCAGCACCAACACTAATTACACTAAAGGAGTTTATACTTCACCACTGGCAATCTTTTAAATTTAAGCTGAATGTGTTGATTACATTCATCTGGCAGTACTGTATTGAAAGACCAGCACTGCAAAGGTGTAATGACTGGTTAACCTTTCAACTGGATTTCATAGCCTGGTACAAGCAGTAATAGAAAGGAAGGATTTTGGTTTTCAGTGCATAAAGGAAGAATGCACATCATATCATACTATGTAATACTTGCAGGTTGGTGGGGCTGGTTTGTGCCCAAGAATTCTTGAATGAGCCTCTTTGGGTCTGCTTGTGATACTGCTTATATTACCATGAGAGTGATGGCCCAGTCCTCTGGGCTTTTTGGGAACTGAAGACATTTTACACCTCATTGTGCAAAGGGCTGCCATCATAAACAGTGATGCCACCTACAGTGCCAGAGGCCAGGGCAGAATTATTTATGAAAGTAGTTCTGGGGCCAACATAATTGCTTTCGTCAAGAACTAGTGAACTAAGGCACCTGCTTGAGTCAGTTTTTGAAAGAAATCGCTATTTTTTAGAAATATGTGACTTACTGGAGAAGTAGGATTTAGTTGTTGATGTTGGTCAATCACAGCTACTGTTGTCCGTGTTTGTACTCCTGATGTTCCTCCTGTTTAGAAGGCACCAGATTAATATTTCAGTCTACATTTTTAAGTTCTGTAATAGATTTCAGATGCTCCTGAATAACACTGCAATTTATAACATTTTTATTTTTATAATCTGAGAGATAATGTGATCTTTGGGGCCACTACTTGGCATGGGGTTACAAATGCAGCAACACATAAATTAACGACACTGGGTATGGTGACGTGATCCCACTGAAAGGCATAAAAGTGACTGGGCTTTCTGTCCTCCAAGCTGAGCTGCGGTGGATGAGTGTGTGTGCTTGTTCTTAACTTAAATCACTGAAGAGTAGAACAGGTTACCTCACTTGTAATGCTAGAGTTCTGAGGCTTCCAGTTAGTAATTTAGGCCCATTTTACTCTGTTTGTAATGGCTTAAGAATGAATGTATTGCATTGTGTTTCAGCTGAGACGGACAAGTGCCTGTCATCATCTGACTGTACCTGTCTTTGGATTTCATTAAATTCCTCATACCATCACCAAAAATTACCTCATTAACCAACTTTGTCTCTTCCCACAGTATTTGTTGGGGACAAACAGCAGGATGTTGGAACTAGGGAAGGGCATTTACACAGAATCAGAAATTTCATATGGCATGGCATTCCTGGTTGCGTTTTAAGCTGTAGGATCCTTGACCTTGGTTACTATAACTGTCTTTTAAGCAGGAGCCTTTTTCAAGCAACTTATAGTCAAGCTTAAGATATTGTAACATAGAGCATAACTTATGCAACACGTTTTTTATAAGGGTCTTTAGGCAGAGATGCAAAAAAATATTCCTTTACTGTTTCAACATTTGACCAGTACAGAAATGCTTATTCCACTTCTTGGCAGTGTTAAGAAAAGGTGTTGCAGTCTGTGTTCTGGCTTAGACTGAGGGATGAGACTGCAGCATTAGTACAGGACCTTGAAACCCAAAAGAGGGGAAAAAAAAAATCTCCTTAACATAGTAAGAAGCTCTTATAGAGCAATGTATACATTTGCTTTGTATAAATTAATATAACACTAATGGCCCTACAGTATTTTCACTTTTTTTTCTTAATATATATTAAAAGCATAATTTCTAATTCTTGTATATATTTTTAACTTTCCCACAGATATGCACTTATTTGGCCATTATCCAGCTCATGATGATTTCTATCTTGTAGTGTGCAATATCTGCAATCAGGTAGTCAAGCCACAGGTTTTCCAGTCACACTGCGGTAAGTGAATGTTTTCTTTCCTGAATTACAGTGCCAAACTGATGTATGGCTCTCTTAAGAATCATTGCATACAGTCATAACAGAGGCATTGCAAATAGACTTTTCTGGTTATCTTGTGTTCTTTCCACAGAAAATGCCAGCAATGCCTTCAAATAAGTGTATTTCCTGTAGAGGAAGTTAAATCAGTTGTTCTATAAGCTGAGCTTTTGAAGTTGAACTTGTTAGACTAAATTAACCTGTTACAACAAATAAATCCTGTTAGTTGGAGACTGGCTAGGCTAAAACTATTATGACCTAACATTGGATTGTCTTTTATGAAAGCTGCAAAGTGAGGTCTATGATACTGATCTACATTAACTAGAAATTGGATGTTATCAATTGTTTTCTGATGGGATTAATGCATAACTATATATAGGGTATATTTTTATATTTTTCATAAGGTTTAAGTTTTTACAAAATTGGCATTTTGAGACACATTTCTTAAATTAACGTTTTTCGAGAGAGTCTTGAGAAGCAGCAGAAATATGCATATATTTCTCAGTTAATATGACAACAACAAAATGATGATTTTTATGTTGACTATTTGAAAGCAGAATTACTCCAATTAGAAATTTTTGGTATTGATTAACAAATTGCTTTCAATTGTTTCTGAAAAACTTTATCCCAAGGTCTGGTTTATTTATTACTTATCTAGTGGCATATTTGTTATTTGTCCAGTGGTTTGTTTCTGTGGTGATTTTTTGTTGTTTTATTATTTTTTTAAGATGTGCAAAGAGTGACTGGAATAGCTAGCTTTGTGTGAGGTTTAACAAAATTTAGTTTAATCAAAAGAATTTGAAGGTGATTGCATAATAATGAAAGGCAACTACTACTGAGGATGGAGTCAATTAAATACATGAAAAAAAAGAACAGCCCAGCAAGATTTTACTTGTCTAAATACAAATAAACTTCACCAATCCTGTACCTGTTCTAGTCTTTTTGGCAACAAAGCAACTCAGTAATGGAAAAATAAAATTAGGACGGACAGAAAAATAGTTAATTTGCTTTTAAAGACATATTACCAAAATACTGGGTGGTGTTTCTATGGACAGACAGCAAACATCAAGCCAGGAGCAACTGCATTCATGTTGGAAGGCAGTTCTAAGACTTGCCACCAGCTTTGACCTAGATTGAAATAATTGGGAAAAAATGGTTATAGTGAAATACAGCTTTTCTATCCAGTGAACGAGAAAAGATCTGGAAATATTTTCTAGGGTGAAAAGAGCTTATTAATTTAATGATGGGGGCAGGTGTGGATTTGAGTGTGTTTACAAGCCATCCTGCTATTTTCTTTCAAAATTTGTTTCTTGCCCTCACTCTTACATGCTTCTTTTCTGCCCAGCTTCAGGTATCTTATGATTCCTTCAGTGAGTAAGAGAAAAGCTTCTGTGCATGTGTTTGTAGGTACAGTGGGTAGGTAAGCACTGACTGGTGCATTGATAGGATGTGCTTCAGGACAGAAGAACCTGTGGGATGCCTTGCTGCAGCCTCCCGTAGCTGTGCTCCTTCCTGGGCATTCACCTGCTCTGGCAAGCAGTGGGAAAGTTGGTCCTGTTTTCATGTAGTTGGCACATAGAATGGTGTTGGTTCTAGGTGAGAGTACATTCCTCTATGTTAGAAAGGATTTCTGAGCTCTTTGTAAGTAATGCATTGCCATCAGTGATAGTGTCATGCATGAAAACTACAAAGATCCTATGAGTTACTGTCTGCTTTTCTCTTTTCTCCATTACTCCATTATTTTTACCGTTTTCTTTGCTTCATTATAGCAATCCTTTTGCACTGGATGATTGAACATTAACTTCTGAATTGCTTGATTTAAGAGCCTAAGTTCAATAAAGACTTGGAAAAAAACTAGACTGTGTTAAAAAAAACTCTAGGGAATACTGAAAATAATTGACCAAAGGTTTTGAAGATTGTACTTCATCTAGAAAGACTTGTTTCAGGAAAGGAATACTGGAATACTGCTGAGAGACTTATGAAAGACCTTTAAATATATAAATAAATTATTTTGTTTTAAAGACGAAACAGTAAAGGCAATGTACTAAAACCATATAAAACAAGTTTTGAAGATAGAAGATTTCTTCAAGATCTTGAGAATTGTTGTAAAATAGGTAATAATTTATTCTCAAAAAATTAATCTGTTAAAAGTACTCCATATTATATATGTAAAATCCATCTACTAATTTATAGTTTTCATTAGAAATCTCCCACTAGAAAACACATCAACCATGGACTGCTTGTGGTTGAATAATTTTTTGCTGGATGTGTTATGGTTCCAGTAGCCCATTGACAAAAGTCTGGACAGGGCCTCATTTGAGACATTGGTTCTGGCTGCATAGAGCTCTTCTTTGAAGCAGGAATATTTAATTTTCTGTTTTATTTAGAGTTTTATCACCTTCAGATACATTCACTTTGGTGGATCAGACTTTCTTAAATTAGCCAATGTAGTGGAATGCTTTGTTAATTCAGTGATGCCAGGCATGTCTGTCAGTAGACTTTGAGGTATTTTATCATATTTACAACAAAGTGCATTATTATACATGTCTTGAATTGCAACTTCAAAGTTGTATCACGGACAATGGAATGAGAAAGCATTAGAAGGCACTACTGGGTTTTTGGCTCTTGTAGATTGTGTCATGGGGAGTCTTTATTGCTGCTGACAAGGGCTTGTAGAGATCTATCCCAGAATCTCCCACAAAGTGTGGTTTGTTGCTAATATCCCTGGTAAGATCCAATCCGTATCCTCTCAGTAAGAAATTAGGTCCATGCCAGGCACATGCTTTATGTTTCTAGGTTCCCTGCATTGTAACTTGAAGGTCTTGGCTTCGGAGCAGCACTGGAATGCTTTAGTTTAGCAAAGGTTTTTGTAACACTTCTCTTGAGCCCTTGCTGGCATCTGCCTTTCTCCAGAGTGTAAGAAAACCCACTGTTTCATTTGCCTCTGATTTCAGACATGTGGCAGCCATCCTTGTTGATGGCTCTGGGAAGTTGTGAAGATTATAGAAGCAGATGTTGTTTAACTTTTAAGGGTTTGATTCCTGGAATATCAAGCAGAAAAAAGAAAAATCTGGTTGTAGTTCAAGCTATTTTAATGGCAGGCAGTGCTTCATAGAACCTTTTAGGCAGTAGAAATCAAGAAGGTAAGTGGTCTGGCTGACTAGAGGACTGACTTGCTGGGCTTGAGAGCACATGTAGTGAACACAACATAAAGCTTGGTGTTGCAAAATAATAGATCTGTTTTAGCCCTTAAGTCAGAAAAATACTGAGCTATTTTTAGGAGCAGTTTCACATCCTTACATCTGCAGGATAAACATATCCCTTTGTAAGTATTAAACCATTTATTTATATATGATGTGAGCCCACCTGAAAGAGGCTTGCTGTTATAGGCTGCTGGATAAACCATGTAAATCAAATGATTTATTGAGGTTGTTTGGTATTATTGTGCACTTAGAAAATAGTATATCATAATGTCATCAACAATAGGGTTGAAATAGTGGTGTTTGCTTCTGAAGCTATTTATTGTAGTGGTACAGTATCTTGGATTTACTTTTTTTTGTTAATGTGTGAACATGTAGTTCTTTTTATTCTTCCACAAAGTAGTTGGAAATGAGAAGTCAGTCTGGTTATGCAGCTTGTAGCATTCCTAAGTGTACTTGGCATGTGAGGAATTGTAGCTTTGATTTTCAGAAAATTTTAATTTGTTCTCAAATGCCAACCTCAATGAAGATCACTTCTTGGAACATCAAAATATTGTTCCATAGTTCAATACTGAAGTATGATAATGTTCTTGCTGTTTGTTTAGGATTTTTTGTCCATCTGTTTTCTAGGAGACTTTTAGGCTGGCAATCTATGCTTAGCTCTGTCCCTGTGACTTCTGTTAACTCCAATTCTGTGTCATTGTTAAATACTGGTGAAGATGTCACCCTATACCATTTCCCAGGAGACATTTCCATTTTCTTTGTCCCCAGGAAGATTAAAGCCTAATGTTTTTATACTACATTATCCTTTACTAGACTAAAGAGTTCTGGTTATTTTTTTAATGTTTTGTACATGAATAGTCCTGTTAACTTTGGTCTTTCCCAGTTAAAAGGAAAACCTCACACAAAAGGTAGCTCTGACACAGTGAGGGTCAAACAGTGTGCATTTAGAGAGTTTGTCAAGACATCTTGACTTCTACTCCTGTTGTGAAGAAACAAATTAATGATGGGAAAATGTCAAAAAAATATAAAGGTAGGGGGGAGAAGGGAAAGAGGTGAATTAGCAAAGCTGAATAATGCAGCTTGGTTAAACAATAGCAGCAGTATAACCATCAAAGAAAGCTTCCACACATGCTCTGGAACAATTTCCAAAGCTGTGGATGGTATCCTAATGAATTGAATAGTTAAGATCCCGATTTGATGAAGTTGTAGCATACAGAAGAAACCAATTTTGCTTCATCAAGGAGAAATTGCCACAAAGACCTCATTTTTTAAGTTAATTTCTTTACTGGAGGCTCATTGATATCTCTTCCACCTGACTATAAGGTTCTTTTTACAGGCTTCAAATTAAGAAGTAGAAATTCTTATTCTTTAAAAAAATTTTAAAAACTACACTTTGTTTTCATTACTTCTGAGTTCCTTGGGTTGGTATCTTCAGCTCCTCATGAAAGTTGCAAAAGGATATTTCCTTTTTGTCACTCTCTTCGTCTGTGTAAGTGTCATTTAAAAGAAAAGCAAACTAAAAAGTAATGGATCACTGAAGAATAAATAAATTATTTTGCTTCCATATCATAATTATTTTCCTGAGAGATGTTATATGTTTTTAATTACTTAGACTAGCTATTTTACATTGTGCTAGTTGTGTGTTACAGTTTAATGAACCATGATTAAAGACAAGAAGGCTGAACTTAAAGTATGAACAAGAATGATTGGCTTTTTTAATACTTACCTTGAAAATTACTAGTTGGCACCTTTCCTGCATAGGGGTTTTGATACAGGTGTCAGCATCACATTTGACAGATTATTCTGGTTTTATTTTCAATTATTCAGTACCTTGTTTTTTGTTAAATACAAGTGTTTGAGAGTTTGCAATTGTTAATATTTTATCCCCTGCATTTGACCTTTTGTCAGAGGCACTTTTGTGCCCTTAAAGGACAATGACATTTTGAGTGATTCTCCTCTGTTACTGCAATTTTCTTTTCTCATAGCCTTGTCAAAACTTGTTCTGTGATACCATTATTGATTAAATAACTTTCTACTTGTTACATGTTTAGGTTTCGCTGCATAAAAGAATTAAAATAATAAAAATCGGTCTTGTCCCTATGACTTTTTTTCAAAATGGAAATAGTAACAGCTAGACTGACATGATTCAAGTTTTTCTTTTGGTAGGGGTAGGGACAGATGGAAGATGGATTTGGATGTTTTATGTACCTAATATGCATATTTTATTTATGTGACTGCCTAGGATACAGTGATTTTTGTCTGACACTCTTAATTTCCATTGCTCTAAATCAGAAGCCCTTTGTTTAAAAAAAAATAATTTGGTAGCTTTACAGTCTTTCTATCAGAAATCTTGTCCTCCGGACAAAAGTACAGCCAGTAGCATAAAACTGTCCTCTGTCAGTGATGAAAATCTCAGCTGTAGTTCCTGCAGTGGTACATGTGGGTCTGTCATGTCCATGTCCTTGTAAGATTTCCAAGCCCAGCATAATGGCAGACACTGAAACTGGGGTCACCAGCCTTCTTTTGCACCATTCCTGGAGTGGTTAAATAGGACTTTCCTGCATGGACCATCCAGGACAAGCGAGTATTACCCTTGAAGAGGCAAAACTAAACAAGCACTCCTGTGAATTCATCTTTTTCTTTACATATTCTTGGAGTGACATATTTTTAGACTGTCAGCAATTCTTGAGACTCTGAATAGGTACAAAAATGCAAATTTCTGGCTTTGTTTATTCTGTTACAAAATCTTACTTTGTTTATATGCTAACTGCAGATAGAGTCTGGCCAGATGCAGATAAGCACTTAGCTGCATAAAAGGCAATCAACTGACATTTCAATACTTGATTCAAATGATAAAATAAAGAAAAATCCCTCATAGCTGCTTGTATTAGTGAGAGTCTTGGTCACCTCTTTGTTGGCTGCTGTGCTCATTGAGGACTGCAAACAGTTTTGGGCTTTTTTATACTTTAACTGAAAGATACATTGACAGGACCGTGTTCACTCAAGAAAAATGACAACAAAATTCTATCTTTTCTGTACTTACTTGTCCAGGAAGAGATTTGGATTTAGTAACCTTACCCACCTAGGAGCTATTCTCTCATAATCTACCACCTAAGAGAGGAAAACCAGCCCACCATAACCCAGGCTAACGCAAGACAACACAGGCTTTTTGCAGCAGAGATGTATCAGACAAAGTGAACCTGAATGTAGAGAGTAACACCCAGATCAAGGGGAAGGACTGTGATGGGACTGAAAAATGTGCATCTGATGTTCAGAGCCACAGCAACATAATGTGTCTTCACCTGGCAGGTTGCTGAGACCTGCTGAGGGCTTGAAGGAGTTTCTTTTGCTTTCTTTACTTAGTTTAGCATATGAATTAAAAGTGGAGCTGTGTTCAGACCTGCTGACCTGCTTCCTTAGAACCAAGTAGCATGATGTTGATAGGGCTGGCTTTTTTTGTTATTTTCTACTATCATCTGTTGCTTAAATTGTTTTCTTTCTGGTTACTGATTCATTATCAGTGACAGAGCCTAAAACAGGGAAGTTCAGATATAGAAATAGATATTATACATGAAGGTCAATGATTGGTCTCAGTAGGAAGCCGACAGCTTCCCACAGATAACTTGGCCTTAGGTTGATGTGTCAATAATTGAAAATTTCTTCATTCAAAAGTTTCTTTGAATGAGAAAGCAAGAACACTTCAGAGTGTTGAATCTCAAGGGATTGTGCATTGGAGAGCAGTAAGTATTCAATAGGAGAAAATATTCAGTAGTGAACAGAATGCCACACGTGTGTGCAGTTGCTATTCAGCATACTAACGTACACACCCTCCCCATAGTTCTGGTCCTATGCATGAAATTGAAGTTTGGAAGTGAAACATCAATTAATTGTTTTTTCCCTTAATGTTTTCTGTTAAGTTCTTTACAGTACCTTGACTGTGCTGTAATTTTACAATACTGTTCTTAAATAAATCCACATAGGAAGGAGATTGAAAGAATAATAATGACACTGGGTTTTTCAGTGCACTGGAAGTCTTATTATTCTAGTTTACACGTAATCCCTACCATTATAAATTAATTTATCTCTTTCACATTGTGTATTCATTGATAGTATTTGATTAGTGAACCCTTTTGTATTTTTTTCCTTTGGATAAATTGTAGTAAATGATGCAGTACATACTAGAACTGGGTGTTGTTGTCGTGGCAGTGATGGGCAATATGTATTACATGTAATTTCTTTCAGTCAAGATTTTAATAGAGTTGTAGTTTTAAATAGTAACCAATAAGGATTTCTTTTAAGGAGTGTCCATTAATAGAACTCAGCTGTTGAAGGTTGACTGTAGCATTAGGCTTAAGTTTAATCTCCTACATACTATAATTTACAGGGCTGTGTTTAGTGCATCAGTCTTTTGGCTGCTTCATTGGTGGAGGGATGGGGGTTGTGATAGTGGGAGAGAAGAGAGAAGTGTAGTAAAAATTTTCTGTCATAATCTGTAAAAACCTGACAGAATTAAAATGTGGAGTATTTGGCTTGAAGTCTTTCATAGCATATCTTACTGAGTAAGGTGAATGCTTTCCATCTTAGAGAAGGAATGTTTTTAAAAATAATTTTAAAAAGACTTTATGGTCCTAGACAAAGTCCAAAACAAAATTAAGAGCTTTTTGAAGTCACTGTTTGGAAGTGTTTTGGTGAGCAAAGGATAAGCAAGATCAAATTTCTTCTTATATCAAATTGTGATGTACTCTAAAGAGAGAAAATTTGAAGTGGAACCTGAATTTGCCAAAGACCCAAAAAGAAGTCATTGCTTTTTTACTACATTCAGAAGTAGAGGAGTGTTAAGAGCAAGTCTTGTCTCTCTTTTACCTCTTTGTTCTTCCTGCATGTGATTAGACAAAGAAGATGTGGTGGAGTTTTTTAGTGTGGGATGTAGAATTTTTTGGTAATAATGTTTCACTTTGTATGTGTTACAGAAGGTAATTAACATTTGAATTGGCCACTACTAAATACTGTATTTTCCATTTCAAGTCTGTAGAAGTCATGTCTACATATAGCCCTCGCCATTGACCATGACTCCTAGTAGTTGTCTGAATATTTTGGATTTAGTTAATTTTCTGAATGTAGCAATTTCTACCGTGTTATCATTTAGCATTTTCTTACAAAGCATATCACAAGTCATTTCTTACTGTTTTTGTATTAAACTTTTTCTGTAAGCTGGCTCATAAAGTTGATTCCTGTCTATTAAATATGGGACTTTTCCTTGCATAAGCAGTATTTTGGGGTAGCGTCTCCTCTGGCAGCTGAACATCTCCTGTGCCATGAGTTGTGCTTGCTGAGCCTGCAGGTGAGGTGCCAGGTGGGGCTGGAGTAGCAGCTTGTCTTGGGCATTCAAGGGCTTCCTTCAGAGCTGGAGAACTGGGCTGGGGAGGAGGTTGGATGACCCCGAAAAGCAGCTGTGGCCCTCCCAGCTGCCTTGTTCTGCACACTGGTGAGTGGACAGAGACCTGGAATGGTGGTGTATTAGGGTCTGGAAGTGCTGCTTCTGAGAGGCTGAGGTGCTTCTTTCCAGGAATGTTTGTGTTGCCTTTCTATCATCCACAGGCCACATCTGCAGGGGTGTAGTGAGGAATACAAAGTCTGTTGGCATGCAGGCCAATGACAGGGTAGTCTTATGTCCTTGTTCATAATGTGCAATGGAGAGCTATTAAATTAAACACTGGGCTGTATTTCAAGAGCTTTATTTTTTTTTTTTAAGCTGGAAGTAGTTACATTAAATGCCTTTAATGAAGAAATAGTTTTTTTTATTTGGTGTTTAAAAAAAAACCCCTTGTTTTAGGTAGAGGGAAATATTTCTTCATGTTTATTTTAATATTGTTTTTTTCATCTAGTATGCAAATATGTTTGTCACATCCCCATGTTTAAAATCCATTGAGTTCTGTTTATTTCATTGTAATAATAGTACATAACCTCTTGGTACCTGACTAGTGCCAAATCTATTCAAAACATTTTATTTGTGGGCATACAATACTGTACTTAAAGTTCTCATCATTTCAAATATATCTGAAGCTCCTTGTGTTTCCCATTTCATACCCCTGTAGTGATTCATATAATTATCTTAATGGCTTATTACTATTATCTTTAACTGGCGATATTAATGTAATAATTGTCACATTAAAATGTAAAATATTGAATTAGGCCTTGTTCTATTTCTACAGGTAAGTTAGACACACTGTAGGATTCTGTTTTCAAAATAATTTTTTTTGCCTTCATTTAGCAAGATTAAAAAATTATATTACTCATGACAGGGAGAAAGAAATGTTTAAAATGCTACACAAATGTTGATGGACTACTGGTTTACTGTGTGCATATTTTCATTATGATTATTTTTCAAATACTTGAATTAGCTTTCTGCCTACCTATTGTTAAGATGCCTAAATAAAATTTAGAAAACTTGCCTTGTTAACTATTTATGTGTGCGAGATTAGAGATGCTGTTAACTAGGAACATTTTCTTTGACTAGTGTTCTGGGAAATAAGTCTGCTTTTTTGGGCAGACTTCTTGTTTCTGTGAAATACTCTTTTATCATGCCTAGTATCTGCTCTGCAACTAGTGAAGTAAAACTAATAGCATACTTACATAAAATATCCAGCATTGCATGTGAGAAATGTGTTTAAGGCAAGCATTAATATATCGTTATTTGATATACCTCTGTCTTACAAAGTATTCTTTTCATTGATGAGTATGTCATCAGTGTTGTGCTTTACTAATTGTGTAACTAGACAATTTCGATTTTTAATTTTTTTTTTAATTAAATGTAATTTCTTTTATTGGGTTTGAGATTGTAATTGAAAATCCGTTTCAGTTTTTAATTCAGTTGGTTAGGGCTGGCAGGGAGGAGTCTCTTTTCGCTGCCACTTCTACCTAAAAATACTGAAGCAGGAATACATCTGTGCGAGCTGAAACTTGGACCAGTAATTGGCCAACAACACTGTAAAGGTCTACACTGATTATAATGTTTCAGATTTAGTTTGCAAGTAATGGTGACAGGACTGCAGGAACTGGGGAGACCAGGGCATCCTTGTGTGTTCTTTAAGCTTTCTCTGTGGCAGTATCTTGTGTATTGTGCCTGTCCTAATGAGTCTGAAAACAAGTGTTTCTCATTCTGTAATTCTAGATAAATTAAGACTGTAAGGTGTCAGTGAAAGTAATGCTTTTGAATCTGGTTAGGACCACATAGGTTTCATTTGCAGTTTAAATAAATCTTTATGTCACTGACCGATACCAGATGTATGCAGCAAGAATGCTGAAACAAGCAGTAAAAGTTTCAGCATTTTTGCATGGGCAGGAAACGCAGTCAGGAGCAGACAGACAAGGCTGTGAAGAAGAGCACAGTGCAGAACTGCATGTTTAGTTAGAGGAGTATAGAAATGGTGCAGCAAAAAAGGACACCTTGGAAAGAAAAATCTGGTATTTGTTAGTGTGCTGCTAAACAACTTTGTTGACACAGTGGGTTTTTTGAAGTTAATGGAAATTTGAGAGCTGTGTGGTCCCTTAGAAAGGATTCTTAAAACTTAGCTGTACACTGTGTGAAGAAATACCTTGCTTTTTGGTTTGTTTTTGAACCAGCACGAGTGATCATTTCCTGTCCATGTCCATAATACACCATAACCCTCCTCTGTCATCGCTCATCCAGTTTGACAAGTCCAAATTGGTCTAATTGTCACTCATGGAAACTCCTGATGTCTTTCCTATGTGTTTTTATATCTCATCTAACTCTTCTAAACCATTTTTGAAGGGAGGGAAGCAGTGGCATGATGTGCTGTATTCCTTGCCTAACATTTGTTTTGCCTTTGTGTCCACCACAGATTATTGAGATGAGAATTTGATAGAACTGTTACAAGACCAGTGTTCCATTACTGTATAATAATAATTGAAAGACCATCATTTTATGTATAAAGTGAAGATCATTTTCTTCTTATGTGTCTGTCATTTTACCTCTCTTTACATTTAATTTCGTATTAGGTCTTTCTGTTGATTTTCATCTTTAGTACTCTGAATAATTATAAACCAAAAATCTTGTTCCCTCACTAACCACCACTTTTTTTCTATCATTTCTGGATATGCTGAATAGTCCAGGCACTAATACAGGTTCTTGCTGCATGCCATTGCTAAATTCTTTCTTTTAGGACCGTTTTACCCTCTTTTCCTTGGCCTGTCAGTAGCTTTTGAGTGAGGATTGCAACCCTCCATTCTGTCTCAATGGCAGGTATCTTTAAGAAATGTGTATACATAGCCTCATTTCACTTAGATGCTTAAGTAGACTGTGTCAGTTGGATTTCCCTTGTGTCAAGTCACTAGCTCAGTTAAAGATGGATTTTCCAAGTCCTTCGGGGCATCTGGACCATAAAGATTTCTTTTCTTCATTACTATAAACAAAGAAAAGATTTATTTGTGCATAAGTGTCTGTGTTTGAGTATGCATTTCTGTATATATTCGCATATATTGCCTGACCCGTCCTTTGTACCCTAAATGCAGTTGTAGCCTTAATTCTGTAATAACTGCTAGGGAGTGGTTTATTGCCACTTCCTGAGTGGATGCAATTAGTGAAAGAATAGGATTTTTTTTTCCCTATAGCTTGCTGAAGAAGAAAACACAGAGGATTTTCACATTAAAAAATTACTTGAGCATAACTGATTTTTCTCTCATTTTCTGACCAAAATAATTTCCATGCCCGTAGAGGTGAAGTATTATACTTGGCCTGAGGTAAAATCTCT
This sequence comes from Petroica traversi, assembly GCA_025920805.1. NCBI lineage: Eukaryota > Metazoa > Chordata > Aves > Passeriformes > Petroicidae > Petroica > Petroica traversi. Next base: position 2,843,348 of record JAHLSL010000061.1, read on the forward strand.
TTTAAGAGACTGGGGAAAAAAAAAAGCCCAGAGGAAATTAAATTCTACATCTGCAAAATTATTTCTGTTCCTTTAGCCACTGGCGTGGTGATTAGAACAGTTAATGTTCAACTCTAACAGAAAGAGACATTCTCTTTACACTTTTCTTCCCAAATCTTAGGGGAGTTGAATCGAGTGCACCTTAAGCAGGCTACCTGGTGTTGGGAGGTGATTTTTCTCCTTTCCATAAAGAAATGCTAACGGGAATTGGGGTATCTCATCTGCCAGGCAGGGTGTGGTGGAACAATTCTGCTTGCAAAGCTTTGCCTGCTTCTCCTGTTGCATGTTTCATATGGAAAAGGAATGCAAATGACAGAGAAACAGAATTACCTGCAGACTGAGGGCTTCTGCTATTGGAAAACACAAGTTCCAATCCACACTGATTTCTTCTTTATTTTTGGTGTTTTTATTTTGTGTAAAATAACAGTGGTTGAAAAGAGTAAGTGGGGGAATTCATCCCTAACTTTGACAAGTAAGATACTTGGCATCCAATCTGTAGTTCAGGAAATGTGTTTATAAAAGGCTGAAATAATTTCAGCAGCATGGAGAGAGAACAACTCCTTAACACCCTTCACAAGGCTTTATCCTTGTCAGAGTCTTTTTATGAAGAGGGGAAGATCTGGGTTCAGACAGATTACAGCGAGGTGAGTGCTTTAATCAGGGAAGTAGTCGTCTCCCTTTCACCAACTTTGTCTTGTTAAAGACTAAATGGCTTTCTAATAAAAATAAATTATTTAGAAATATTTATTATTCTGTCAGAATTTTAGAAACAAATCCACTCTCTGAACCAAGCCAAAATGGCCGATTGTAAAGTAGATTAAAGGCAGTACAGAATTGTCAGAGGATCGTATATTGATATTTGAGGGGGAAAAGCCATATTATTTCAGCTGCTGTATTTGCTGGTCCAGTGATAACTACTGATGTGAATATAAAATAATTTTGAGGACAGTCTGAATGCTCAGGCAGCAGTGACCAGCAGCAATTTGTTTGACAAATCCTGAGGGTTCCCTTACGATTCCATGACATCGTTCATGTCCAGTTGGTCCAATGGAGAGCCAAGGGCTATACAAACACTGAGTTAAATATTCCTTAACATATGGTATGATAATACTACAGGTGCTCTTTAATATTCACCCTGTTGAGGTATTTTCCTTGCAGAGGTGGGGAGGTGGGTAAAAAACAAACCACAACTGTTTATAAACCTAAAAACCGTTTATATTGTCTCTGGAAAACAGGAGGACGAGGTGCATAAGGTTGTTACACACAATCCCAGTTTCAGAGTTCACATGTTCTAGCTTGAAATCCTGGGAGTCATGAAAGCTTCAGCTAGTGTTTGTTAGACAGACACGGGAAGAGCTGGAGGATTTTGGCCTTTCTTCTCTTCCATGTCCCAGATCCCTACTGCTCCATAAACAGTATCTGGCAGACTGGAAATAAATTGGCTCAAAATTAGTCTATCTTTGCATTTGAAAAGGGACAAGAGTGAAAGGTCAGTGGCAATCCTGAAACAAGGAACACACTTAGCAGGGTTTGGGGTTTTTTTGTGGGAGCTAGGAAGAGGGACAGGTGGGGATATTTGCATACACAGTCCATGTTGCATTCACAGCTTTCACTCTAGTTTATTTTCATAAATTACAGAAATGAAACCACATAGGCTGAACTATCATATCTCACAGCCATTAGTAGCTTTGAGGTCACTATGATAGTTATTCAGCCATCCTCCGATTTAAGAGTTCTTAGAAACAGACAGTTGAAAAAATTTTATCTTATGGTTAGCATGGGTCAAGTGAAAGTACTGGCCAATGCATGCTCTGAGGTTGTTCTTCTTTGACACCTCATGCCAGTATTTATCCATGTGCTTTCCTGCCTTCTCATGGTGATTCTCTTAGCACTTGGAGCAAATAGCTGGAGGGAGGCATAAGGGAACAAAGCTGAATTTTTACTTCTACCCTACTTTGAGGATGTCCAGTCATCTTGAACTTGGGAGTGGCCTGTTTGCACTCTATGTGATGAGAAGTCAAAATACAAAGGCAGATTTTGGAAATGCAGGCAGGAAGGAGTGAATTGTCTTTCTTCTTTGCTTGTTCAGATCTGTGTTAGTGAAACCTGGCAAAGCTGACTTCAACCTCTTCTGCTGTGCTTTCATCTGTAGAGAGATCCAAGTTACTCTGTCCCCTGTGCTAGGACAGTTTTATTTCCAGTTGCTTACTGTGTGATGCAGTTATATGAAGGAATTATAAAGCTGTTGCGGACATTTGTAGCAGAAGCTTTAATTTTGTATTTTAACTCACAGGTTTGAAAGGGACAATTCTAGATAGAATCCGTGAGATGAAACAAAGTTCAAATAAATGATACATAGAGCTTCAAGTACCACACTTTTAAAAGAGAGCTATAGAAACAAATTTATTCCATGGAACACTTAAATCCAGCTAGTTTAGTGCAAGGCTTTGTTTTAACTGTTATTCATTGACATTTTGCTCCATAGTTGCATTTTATAAAACAGAAATATTTTCATTAAACTTAGTTTAATGTAATTTTATAATTCCCTAATGTCTTGATTTTGTTGTTTTAGACTTTAATGTTAGGCTAGCTTCACTTTTTTTTCCTTCCCCAAAACATACATATAACACAAAAAAGAAAATACAATGTAATTATTTTCTTTAATACTTAAAATTAGAATTATCTGTTGGAAAACTCTTGACTAATGGGAAGAGAATATACAGGTGCCAGCTGACTCTCTGCACTCAGAGTTGCATAATATCAACTGTTAAACAGGTAAAACAGGTGGTGTTTTTACGTGTGTATGATCTGACAAAACTGTCTCCTGTGCTGTGGCAGCACATAAGAGCTCTCTTTGCAGCCTTTTCTTCTTTAGCTTTGGCAGACGGCAGCTCAGCTCCACTCCGATCTGTCCAGACAGGATTTTGAGGGGTCCACTGCTACTTTCATTTTTTGAAAAAGTATTACAACCTTAATAGCTTCAATTAACATAATCATCTGATACTTGTGTGTGTCTGTGTAAGAGTCAGCTAACTGCAGATCTAACCTGGATATTTTACATCTATGAAGGAAATTAAACTACACTTCATGCATTAACTCAGTATTATAAGGCATACTTTGGAGTTGCATGAGTTGCCAAGGTACCATTTTCTCCATGATCTTCTTGTGTTTTTCTTGTAAATTTTGTAGCAGTCATTTTGTGTTATTAGGTTATTATAGGATCTGCTTAAAAAACTGATGTTAATATTTATTTATGAAGTCTAAGTTATGAGCTATTTCATCACAATGTTATGGAGCAGTTCAGACAACAAAGATCTGAAGATGTTCATTCAAATGCATCTTTTATCTCTTCTAAAACTGGATGTAATACAATATGGTGTCTTTTTTGATACACGTGTCTATAAAGGTTATAGAATTGATGTTTGTTCTACTGCCAGTAGAAAACATATTAAGTAATGCGGGGACTTGTGACACAGGAAGGGGTCAAACCCTTGCTTCATTCAAAGAGGAAGCTGCTTGCTTCTCAGTATTTGTGTTGCAAATTGTTCCGGGCTTTTAAATGCTCTATTTCACCCTGCCTGACCCTACTTTTCTCCTTTTTTTTTTTTTCTTTGCTTTCTTTCCCTTTCAAGTAGGATTCTTTTTTTAGTGCAATTCACGTAAGTCATTTGCACTGGATGAAATAGCATCATTGTTGACCTAAGCTGGTTTTACTTGTTAAGCTTTGCCTTTCCCATTTTTCTGATATATTTCACTTTAAAGCTCAGCTTCAGCTGAACCACACAGATCAGTCCCAATTGTGTTTTAAAATATTCAATGTAATGGTTAGTTTTGGGAATGACAGTTTGTTCTAAATAATTGAACCATCCAAGTGGAAGAAGAACAATGGTTATGGCACAAACATGTTACATTGTACAGGTATAGCTGACTTCTTTGAGTCCCCCCTTAGTTAGCAGGATGTATACTGATCCTATTTGGGAGAAATGGCATGGGGATTCCAAGTCTGCAAAGTTTCTGCCAAGAACCTCCATGTAACTTTTCTAAAATTTGAGAGGATAAAGTGTGGTCAATATAATTCTACTTTTGTGCAGTTAGAAACTGCAGTTGGAAATATTAAATGTCTCATTCAGATCACCTAAAGATATTCCTGGAAGTTTTGAAACATTGTCTATTTCTATTGTTATTAAAAGAAAAAAAGTATACCTATTTAAAAGAATTTGAATTCTGATTTTTAAACTAAGAACAAGTTTCTTTACATCCTCTAGAAATATGCATGAGAAGTGTTGCTGGGTAAAGCTGTAATAATTAATAATTTGTTTAAATTGAAGAATGACAGCTACGGTAACTATTGTATAGGTAGCTGTACTGTGGCCTAAAATGTTTGATTTTCATGTAAAAAGGAAGAATGATGAAACTTTGAGAATCAGTATTATTACAAAATTTAAAATTTTGTGATGTGGGCTTTGCACATAGTATCATGTGTAATGGACATGGAGACCTGGGCTTAATTATCTTTATCTTTAGATGAATACAGTATAGACTTATATGTGTAATAAGTATTTTGTATTCAGTATTAGCTGTAAAGGGAAGTATTCAGTAAAGGGAATTTTCATGAGACTACACTGACTTTTAGCAGTTTGTTTTAATTATATTTAAGAAATACTACAGGAGGAAAGGCTGAGCAGCTTTATCTGTTTCACTGCCCCGTTTATTTCCCTGCAATACAGAGTATCTGCTTCAGGTTCCCTGGTCTGCAGTGCCTCCCCCACACGTGGGACTGAGCTGGCTGAGCAGTGCCTCTCCCCATTAGTCATCACTGCTGTCCCTGATGCTGTGCAGGAAAGTCATTCTTTAAAGCACTTGCTCCTAGTTCATTTTTTAAAAGATTATTTCATGATGGATCATTGCAGTAGTACCTTCTTGTAAGTATGGACCAAATTGTGGTCACAAAGCACAAGCATTTTTATGGGGAATGAAAAGGTACTCTGCAAATAAATCACTACTTATTTCCTTTAATCTAGTTTCCAAATTGTTTGACTTCTGCCATTCAAACACAGCTTCCATTCATGTGTTCGGGAAGCTTTTGAAAGCTTATGAATGGTAATTTTCCCAGTTTTTCTGGAACTTTATGTAGTTCCAGCAATGTCTGCAGCTGGCTGCCTAATAAAAATGACTTGCATTCCTAGAAACATTGGATTGTGCTGATGGCTGAAATAACTAAACAGTTTTAAAATGTAACCCATGCTGTTACATTAAAGTATGTTTTGGCTTTGGTGATATTAATCTAAAGTAAATGGTTACCTGCAGTGATGTTTAGTAGTGTTTTTATTAATGCGGATTAGGCATTTACAGGAAAGGTTTCATCTTGTAGCAGTTTGCTTTTTTAACATTGATTGTAATCCATCTATTCATACATTATTGAAGGGCTTCCTCATGTCTCTTGTTTTAGTGATTTTTCTTTTCCTGATGTGTGGAATATTCATATAGTGTTGTAAGAAATGCAATAATCCCTTTGCTTGTGCTGCGTATGAACATTACTAACAGTTTTACACTGTCTTTCATCCTGGTTTTTCTTTTGACGGGCAACCTATGTTTTATTTATTCCATGTTGATAATTTGAGATAGTGAAGCTTTGTTTTAATGTAGAACTTAATTTTAATATAGTGTGATTATTTTAATTCTTCTCTTCTAAAAAATTATTTTAACTGAAAAAATGTTTTTTAAGTAACTAAGAGAGAAAATAAATAATACAACAGTTGTATTTCTAGTTCATATTTTATTTGAAAACTTCAGGAGAAATGAAATAATCAAAATGCTTTTATTTTAAAGTTTAGTATATAGAGAATTTTCATTGGCAGGATTAGATTTTTTTTTTAAATGAACTGTATTAGTCTCTGAAGGAAGGTCCTAATATTATAATAGTGTTGAGTCCCAAGTCATGGAGAACTGTTATGATAAATTCCTCATACTCTGAATTACTTCTCCAATAGTTTTTTCTTAGATATGTAGAAGTCACTGATGAAGTAGGTCTGCTGTGTCCAGCAGGCTCAGCAGCTCTAGGTTCTTCTAGTGTTTTGTTCTTGAAAATGAGATGTGCTTTTTCTTGATACACAATGATAGTGAATGAGGTTTCGCTCATGTTTTATTCAGTTCTTTACAGACCCCTGATCACATTTCTCAAAATATTAGTTACTCATCCTTACTATATTTGGCATGTCCTCTCTGCTGCCATAGCTGAAGGCAGAAAGGTTAACGAAGACCAGGCAGTGCGGGACAAGTATCAGGCAACTGCTGCCAGACTATCACACTTGCCATTGTTTCCCAGAATAACACTGAAATAGGACAGTGGTCAGTGATGTTTTGTGAGAATAAACTCTTGAGCCTTGACTGGTAAAGACTGGAGGAAGAGAAGATGGACTGGAGACTCGACTGTGAGAGCAGCCACAGGTCACAAGGTGCAGCAGTGCTCTTACAGCAAGGTCTGATAACCAAGTGACATGGTCCTTGTAAAAAAAGCAAGAACCTGTTTCAAGCAGCAAAACCTCCAGTGGCTTTAAAACGTGATCATCTCTCTGGGATGTTTTCTCTGTTGATGACATCAGTGCCCTTTCTATGGCTCTGTTGACTGTCACTGTGGCAGGGTGTCCCAAAAGCATCTGAAGGCACGCTGCTGTCAGAGGGCAGAGCACCCTGCAGCTCATCTCACCCTGTAATGGCACTATTCAGTTTATTATCAAATAACAAGAGAAAGCTATTCGCTTTAATTTGTTCGTGGTTTAGCAGCTTTTCCCCCTTTCTTTGGTTAGTTTTCTACTGGTTTAGCAAGCTAAGCTCACCTATCAGGGCAGCAGCTGAATGCCAGAGATGGAGCAAGGCAAAATCAGGGAGAATGCATGGTTCAGAGTAGCCCTTGCACAGGGAACAGGAGCTGCAATTAATTATTAATTCAGCTCTGCCTGTCTTCTCTAAACTACAATCTTAACAGCATATCTTTTGAAAAGGACACCTGGCCTTGAAGATGAAAGATTTACCATTTGAAAGTGGTCTTTTTCTGGGATGTGCCTGTTGAGATTTGAGTTTGTTTTTTTTAAGTTGGTACCTACAGACTGTTGACATAACTAGATTGATATTTTGCCAACCATATCCTCAGCTGCATCAAAAGCAGCACGTGCAGCAGGTTGAGGAAGGGGATTCTTCCCCTCTACTCTGCTCTCAGGATACCCCACCTGGAGTACTGCATCCAGATCTGGGGCCCTCGGTATAACAAGGACATGACCTGTTGGGGCAAATCCAGAGAAGGGCCACAAAGAATGATCAGAAGGCTGAAGCACCTCTGCTGTGTAGGCAGACTGAAAAAGCTGGTGTTGTTTGGAGAGGGTTCTGGCAACATCTTGGAGCACCTTCCAGTACCAAGGGGAGCTACAGGAAAGTTGGAAAGGGACTTTTTACAAAATCATGTAGTGACAGAACAGGGGGAAAATGGCTTCAAACTGGAAGAGGGCTGGTTAAGGTTAGCTATTAGAAGAAATTCTGTACTGTGAGAGTGGTGAGACACTGGCATAGGTTGCCCGGAGAAGCTGTGGCTGCCCCATCCCTGGAAGTGTTCAAGGTCAGGTTGGATGGGACTTCAAGCAACCTGGTTTAGAGGAAGGTGTCACTGCCTATGGCAAGTGAGTTGGAACTGGATGACTTTTAAGGTCTATTCCAACCCAAACCATTCTGTGATTCTAAGATGTAAGAATTGGTGACAAGATGCTTTTTTTTTTTTTTTTTTTGCCTGAAAGTGCTCTTCTCTAACAGGAATTCACAGCCCTAAAGAGGGATGTGGTGAAGAGTAGGTTTTAATGTGTGAAGTAAGCCTGTTAAAATTACCAAAAGACAAAGAAAATCTGGAGGACAACTCAAAAAGTTTACACATTCTGGTTGACTAGGATTAAAGTAACAATTGTAAATTACAGAAAATGAGACAGTGGGGGAAAAGTGGTGAGGACTGCTGGACTCCATGTCCAGAGTATTGCCTTCTGCAGCACCACATTCAGGAGAGAAGAGATAACAGATTGAATACAAGTTCCTGCAAAAACTTTGTGAACTTTACAGATTGCTTATGGATTGCTTTTCTTGTACATTATCTGAGCAAATGTATTTAATGAGAATGCACAGATGTTACAGTTTTTCAAAGGCTGGGGATTAGAACAAAAGGAAATTTTTATGTTTAAAGCTTTTAAAAAATATTTTATTTTCAGACGTATTATTTTATAATATCCATTATATGGAAAGAAGAATTCTCAAAGTCTGAAGTGATGCATGTAGTCATAGAGCAAATGACGGGCATAAGCTGCAGTGTTTGATTCAGGAATTAAAAATGCAGCAATAAAACCAGTGCTTCTTCCATGCAAGGAGATGACTTCAAAATGTGTTTTCTTCATGTACTTTTGTATGTTCAGATAAATCCACTCTGGACTATTTTGAGGTACATGTCAGCAAGCAATTAAATACTGGTTTGACGGTTTCAATCAACTTCTATGCAACTTGCAGCACATTTTTGCAGTACTGTCAAAACATGCATACCCACAGGACATGAAAATTATGTGAATTTAATTCAAATCTAAATCACTAATTCTAATGTGAGACTAATTGAAATAAACCCTTTATTATCAGTTGAATTAAGTCAGTAAGAGATTGCTACAGACTAGTTCCTGTGATTGTGGAATTTCATAGCTAAGAAATATGCTGGGGTGCTTGTGAAGGTGTATGCAGCATTGCACACATCAAACAACAGATTTGTTCTGGTTTGCTATCAGAAGTTAAAGAATACATTTGAGGCCCTGTAACACCTTAAGGAAGCAGTGTATATATAAGGACAAAAGTAATAAATTTCAGAAACCACTTCAAGGTACAGCAGCATTGCTCCTATTTTTGCATATTTACTTCTGAATTCATTAACTCTTTGTGTATCATTTAACATTATTAAATTAGTAAATATTATTTTAAAACACTCAAAAACTTTTAGAGACATAGAGCAGTGGAAAAAGTTGTATGACAGAAGAACTGAAAGATGTATTGTCTCCATGAGCTCACTTGAAGAATTCAGGTTTAATTGTAGGAGGAAGGATGTATGTTATTTTTTGGGTTAGTTTCACTGGTTATCCTAGAAGTACCTAAGCCTGATGTGCACCTAAGTGAAGTACCTGAGCCACCTGCAGTGGTACTGCTGAACCCATGGCACTGGTGAGGTGCCCAAGTGTTTGAAGTCCTTTACAAGCAACTGAGAACAAAGACTGGTTTTATGTGATTGTACACTATTAACTCTAGCTATTTTGGAAGGACAGTGGGATCACTTCTGGTGCTTCAACTTGCCTAGATAGTTTAGGCTAGAAGGTTTATAGCAAGAAAGTTGTGTCCAATTCAAAATGAAAACAGAACTTTGTCCTTAATTTTGTTGTTACGATAGTTCATCTTTAATAAGACAAACTGGTCTTTAGGAGCCCCTATGGAGTCTGACCAAGAAACAAGAAATCCTGTGCTAGACATTAAATAAACACTTTCTGAACAGATGATGTTTTCCTAAGAAAGCAGAGTGGGGGTTGTCTTTTCTTATGCTGTTAGAAGCTAGTTTTAAAATGTGAATTGCATACATTTGGCGCCTATATGGACAACATCTTCTTGGCCTGGATAGAGAATGAAAAGGGAGAGAATCTCTGTATGAGTAGGATGGAGCAAACTTAATTCAAGGACTGACTGAAATAAAGTGAAAGGGAGTGGAGTAGCTCTTCCTCCCTCAAATAGGACAAATTCTGATACATGGAGAGGATAAGCAGAAAAAAAAAGGGACTATCTCAGGGTATGGAAGTATCTCAGTCCTTCTAGGATTTCCCAAAAATAATAGTCTAACTTATGGATTTAGGAGTGGATTGTGCAGGACTAAGGCACTCATCAAGGAAACCAGTGTACCTCATTTTTCCAAGAGATTAAGCAAGAATCCAGAATCCCATGGGGTTTCTGGAGGAGCTGCTGTGAAAAGCTGGAATTGCTGAGGCATTAGTCTGATCTGTAAGGTAATGTAAGCATAACTGAGTGGCTGTCAAGCACCACTTGTTAGTTGGAGCTTTGTGCTCTTCCTTGATACAACAGTTTGATTTGTTGTAATGCCGTAAGCATAAAAGGATTGTCTTTTAGGCCACAAACTCAGCTTTGTAGAGTGTGGTTCTGAAAATGGATCAGATCCTTGATTTGTTGGAGGAGTTGAGTCCGGAAAATTGGAATTCACAGAAATCTGAGTTCCCTGTCTTCTTTTCTGCTAAATGTGGTTTAGATAAGATGTCTGCAGAAATGATTAGCTAGAGCTTCAGAAATAATCTCCACATGCAAAATCAATACAATTTTGGCTTTCCCAAGCACTCTGACTTGCATTTCTCTAACATCCCTTCTTCTGTCCTTTGGCGCTGAAATATCCATGGTACTGAAACAGAAGAAACCTGATTTGGGGTTCAGAGCGAGATAAATGTGCAGATAGAGAAAAACCCGAGACACTTCATACAGCTGCCACTCAAATATACGTGCTGGTGTTTTATTGGATTAAAGTTTTTTGTCTGAAGTCTCTTCTGGTTTTGCTGGTGTTGAATTGCTGAAGCTGTAGCCTTGTTTCTAGGTGGGAAAAAAACCCTGCATGTTGACCTACCTAGCAGTACAAGGAAACAAAATTAATTTTAGCACTATTTTAGGCCCGCACAGCTTTAGCAAGAAAGGTGTATAGTCCCAACAGATTGGACTCTTGTTTCTGCATTTTAGAGTTTTAGTCCCAGTACACATTCCAGACTGTGTGGCCTCCGTGTGCTGGGTACTGAGAAACGTTCCTGGGTTCAAGTAGCTTAAATGTGCAAGCTGTCTGATAATGTCCATCAGGAAAGCACTTAATATTTAAATGTCCTGCCTCATATTGAAAATTCTATGGGAGTATTCTGATGCACAGCATAAAAAACGTCACCATAAAGTGCTGCTGGAATATCAATTTTTTTTTCTTCAATAGACACAAACCCATTTTTGTCAGTCCAAAAGTAACTATAGAGATTAGATGTTTTCTTTTCAAGATAGGCTTAAAAACACCCTGATATCCTAACTTCATGCTGACATCAGGCAAGTTAATGTCTTTATCTAGGCTTTGCTAAGTAGGCAGTCTCCTTAATTTTTTTACTGTAGTATTGCTATAACCAGAAACACATTTATAGCCTGAAAAAATCAGGTTACAAAAGAATCATTCTTAGGTACTCCTTATTTCATAGCCACATCATTAAAGCTTGCAAGATGAGCAAAGGAAGTGATCCTTCACCAAAACAATCCTTTCCTCCATATTACCTATAATGAATAGTTCTTTTAACTATTGACTAGTTTTGTTCTTAGCCTTTCTGCAGATTGTGGGTTCTGTGCAAAAATTTCTGTTTTAAGATTCTAGAGTTAGAAAATAATTATTTCCTGTGCACTATTTTCTCAGCGCGATTGCACTAATCGACAGACAAGTTCTACATTCAAACTGTCTCTGTTAGTATCACATTGTATAAAGATAACTATTTACAGAAGTTAATCTATAAGGTAAATGTCTGTGGTCTTCAGCTCAACTCTAGAAGTCCTTTCTTGTTTAAATATGTGTCTTGATGTTGTTGATAAATTTCCCATTTTAGTTTGAAAACGAAAGCATTGGTTATCACTTCCTGAAACATTTGGTTTAGGTGATTTATTGATGGATCACTTGATATGCCCAATATTAAGGTACAGAAGACTGTCAACATCCTGATAGTATCTTAAACAAAAGCTAACATTAGCCTTGGTTTTCAGAAGATGGATTTTTATTTTCAGAGAGTGGAAGCATTGCTTTGAATTTACTTCTGCTAGACTGTTTGCATGGTTACTATGCATATGCCCCACCTCTGCCAAATTCTGATGTGTTGTTTTGTTTCTTTATAGAAGTTAACCCTTCCTCAATGTTACCCTGTGTTATATTCGAAATATTCATGATCACTCAATGCCTTACTGGCCTTTCAAGACCTGTGATATGACCTTTATCACGTGCTGACGTGAGGCAGCAACCACCATTCACTTTGCAGCAGCCTTGCAGCCTTGTGGATCCCCAGGATTATGTGTTACAACATGCTTTGACAGCTGCTCCACAGGCATGAATCTGAGATATACAAATAGGTATTAGCAGTGTGTAATGTCCTTGCCATGAAGTGATGGAGTTATACAACACAACCAGTAGTTCTTTCAACCTTGTATTTCTCAGCTTAGCTGGAGCTTTTTACAAGAATACGTTTTTGGTGGCTTTTTTTCCCTGTCAGTTTTAAACTTTTTGCCTATTTGTCTTGCAATTTATTTGCATGTTGATATTACTTGCCTATTATTTTTATTCCTGTTATTGTCTCTTCTGGTATTTTATTGTGTCTCATTATTGCTTGGCTTCAATGATTACCTCTTCTGTGAGACATGTACACCTGCAGTGAATGATTTCCTGAACAGGAATTCCAGAAGCATTCAGGGGTATTTTTTTTTTTAGGTAGGCTTATGCCTCAAACATATAGTGTTACATTTTTTACTTCAAGTCCCATGTTTAAATTGAATTAAAAACAAAGCAAACAAACAAAGCCACAAACCAACTGGTTATGCACTTTCAAAGATCTCTTGACTAAATTTCTGGGCTCCATTTTTGGGTCCAGTGGGTCAGGATGTCTTGAATGTCTCTCTTCTGCCCAGTTGAAATCACTTCCAGAAGGACTCTCATTGCCCTCTGAAGAGCTTACTTACTGTAACAAATCTTTGAGAGTTCTGGTTCTGTTTTCATGCTCCCTGTCTTCTTCCAAGGCCCCAGGCAGAAGATTCTGTGATTAAGATAGAAGTTTGAATAAATTGGGGCCATTCCTGCTCCTGCCCCACTGGGATCCCTGCAAAATCAGGAGGGTGCACTCCAGAGAACACCTTCCAACTTAATTTCCTGGGAAACACCTCTCCATGTATGTGTTCAAATGTATGGAATTTAATGCTAAAACATTGTAAAATACCTTGCAGTGTGAGCTTGCATTTGTTGGTGTGTTGGAGACAGCTGTGGGAATAAATTTGCATTTAAACAGATCCCATGCTGGTCTGCTGCAAATTGCTGGGTTTGGCTGGGTTTAGTGGACAAACCAACAACTGCTTGGCTGCAAAAGGAGTTGCATGTATGTGAGAAGAGCTGAGTGGCTGCCCATTTAAATACAGTTGAAACAAATTACTTGTAATGGTATCGGGTAAACATTAAACATACTGCCATTCCAAACCTTGAGAGTTATGCCAAAGGAAGTATTTCTGGTTAATGGGGAACCCACCGTTTCCAGCAGCAGTCAGCTGGCTGAGGGTTTGGCACAGGGATGCTTTAACATGCCGTGCTGTGCCACGGCAAAGCTCAGCTTGTTGACTGAACTTTTTATTTTGGGTGGTGACACCATAGCTCTGATATCTGCATATTTGTGAGTACGGAGCACTTGTAAGGATAGGTGATAAAGACCTTTATGTTTATCCAGCAGCTGACTGTAACAGGATCTTAATCCGTGGTCCACTTGTACTCCACTGTGTAAAAATCAAAGATTCTCAGAAGCTTAATTTTTATTACCAGTTACCATACATTATTTGTGGAGTTCAGAACCTGCATTTGGAGTTCACGGGGACCGTGTGTGTGTGTCTGTGTGTATCCTTGCCGGCTGTGGCACTGTTGGTCGAAGAACTGACTTTCCCTAAGCCTTCCAAAACTAAATTAGAAGTCTGACGAGTTTTCAGCAGAAAAATCGTGTGTTAAGTGAAATGAGTTTTGCATTTAACTCCGCTGATCCTGACCTTTTCGCTGTTGGGGCTTTTCCTGCTCGTCGCGTGAATAGGGACGGTACGGAGCAGCCAGGCGGATGTCGGGAGCGGGCGGCGGCGGCTCCGGGAGGGGGAGCTCCGGGCCCTGGGCTCTCCTCCTCCCGGCCCTGGGCTCTCCTCCTCCCGGCCCTGGGCTCTCCTCCTCCC
>JAHLSL010000061.1:2857814-2910469 GCA_025920805.1 Petroica traversi
GGGGGGCTGAACGTGAGTGAGGGTCGCTCCAGATCCTGCCTTGCTTTGTTGCTACCGTGGTCGAGCGGCGTGAGAAGCCTGGTGTAGGAGCCGCACGAGGTGGTGGGGCAGAGCTGTTGCAGGAAGGAAACATCCCCGGGCTCACGAAGCTGCGCGGTGCGGAGGGAGCCCGCACGTGTCTGAGGGCGGCCGGCAGCACCTCCGCTCTCCAGGGCGCAGGGATGCCGTCCAGCCCCCGCCCCGCTCCGGGAGGCTGCTCCTGCGCTGAGCCTCGGGCAGGCAGCCTGAGCGCAGCCCTGGCCTGCCTGAGTGGGGCAATGCCTCCTGTGCACCGACGGTCTTTTAAAACTGGCCTAATGGTTCACAGTAATGTAAGTGAGCATATCAGGTATAGGTATATGAAGGTGGGGAGAGAATAGCAGGTCATTACTTTAGCAAAGAAGGACGAAATAGATTTAATTATGAGTATTTTAGTCTCAGAACAGGAAGTACCAATACTGAAACTTCATGCATAACCAGAACTTTGACCTTTGGTTATCTGTACTGTGATTATTTTTACTTTTTTTTTCCCAACTATATCAGCATGCTGTTGTGCAGATACGATAGTTCGTGTTGCTTACAGTCTTAGAATCTAATATAGTCTGTGACTTTTATTTTTATCTGCACAAATCTACACTAATTATTGCAAAGATTTTTAGCTTGAGAGCAGACACTAGGCTCCATTTGCCACAGCCTCAGAAAGGTTAAAGAAAAATGGATACAGGTAACTAGAAACTTAGCAAGACCCATATTTTCAAGAAGTCACCTTGATTTCTCCCTTAAGTATGTGTTTGTATGTTCTGTATTTTGTTTTGCCTTTTTTTTTGTATATTTCACATGTGATAATGTGGTTAAAAACATAATGCAAACTATGTCTGATTACATTGGTAATGGGTATTATTTTAGAAATAAATAATTCATGGAGGGTTTTAAAAAATTTGATTAATAACATGACAGTGGTACCAAAGTAGCTTAAACAAAATGTGCCGCTATAGTGGGAAACTGCTGACTCTTGAATTGGCAGCTGTCAACTTTTTTATGCTCTCTTTCATATGTATCCCATGGAGCTTTTTAAATAAAGAACAAGGCAGTTGCTGAGTGTTTGCTTTTGGAAGCCTCAATATGGCTCTAGATGTCTAAGCTCAATTTAAATTATTACACTTAAAAAATATATTTCATTTAAAACCCTGAATTATTCTTTAAATATATCTGATTTCTCTCAGTGTGGAGTTCTTGGAAAGAGAGGGATTACCTGCAAGCTTTAAGGGCTAAATAGTATCAGGTTTAATGTCGGCATTACCGCTTTACCTCTGCTATGCTGTGGTATGAATTACAGCTGGATTACTTGCTGTGTGCATGGATTACAGCCTCCCTCTATTTGTTCTAATTAACTTAAAAGGAGAAAAACATGAAGTTCTATATCTCTGTTACATTTTTCTAAATGGTTATAAATCTAAGTGACACTAAAAAGCTTGATTAGACTTTCCGGGAGAAAAAATAAAACCTACTTGTTTACTTACAACCAGTGTTATCTGATAGAGGTGTCTGTCTAAGTCTGTGAAATACTATGGCTGTTAAATGAGCTCTGATTTCTGTAAAGTGAGAAATGTCCTGAGGTATCTAACCAGTGTTGCTTTATATTTAATTAAAATACAAAACCAACATAGAATAATTGGTTTAAAACTCATTACGTACCAGATTTTGACAGGTAATGATAAAGAGGAAGACAGAAGTCATACAAAAGTAATCCATGTAACTCTGGTGTTTTATAATTTTACAGTTAGCCAGTAAGGGGGAGGAGAGCATGTAATAATTGTAACTCCTAAATTGGCATAAAATTAGTTACTAGAGAGAGGTCCCTGATACAGGATGAATCAAGATTGCTTGTGAAAGAGGGCTCAGTAAGCCTTTTTCAGCATATTGAATCTCTGAGGCTACATCTGGAGACAGCAATACACATGGTACTTGCAGGGGGACGGCAGCCCTAGGAAGCAATTGCTAAAAGATTCAAGGTTGTGTTGTACAATGTGCCTGGTCTCCATTCATACGCTGTAACTCAGCCGTGGATTAATACCAGAGTGAAGCCAAAGGTGTGCCAGAAATGTTTTGAAAGGGAAGAATAGCAGAAAAAGAAATTGCATCTCTTTTTGATTCGTGATACGACTGCAGCTGTATCATGCCTGATGCCAGCTGCCACGCTTCGCTCTGGGGCCTTCAGGCCATAAAAGTTCACTGTCCTTTTGTAAGTGCCACCTCTGATGTTTTCTGAAAGTGTTTCATAGTCTGTTGCTAATCAAGTTGTTGGCTAAAATTGCTGTCTTGGAGTGGGAGGAGCAGTAAGGGAGCAGAAAGTTTATGTAAGTGTGGTACACATGTATGTGCTTGACAGATATGCAACCAATTAGTTGGAATTTACAGGCTGAAATTTACTGTGGCAGTAGCCACCAATACTTTGGTGTCTTTCCAATACTTTGAGAAGGGCAATGAGTTTTTTCAGTGAGAGAGTGAGATAGTGCAGTGGTTTTGTTTTTATGATCTTCCCTAGTTTGATGGGACTAAGAGGCAGAGGGGAGCATTGGCCTAATCTTGTTACAGTAAACAAGAGGTAAAGACTGCTAAACCTTCTATTGATGTGATTGTTGAATGTTTAACAGTCTTTTGTTCCCAGTTGTTTACAGTAATTGAGACTTTTCCCTTCTTGTGCTTGTGCTCCTGTCCTCATTAGTGTGTATTCCAAGATAAATGCCATACACGAGACTTGCAAATACTGGACAGCAGAAGATCTGTTCTCTGGTTTTCTTTGCTGAACATTACACCTTCCAAAATATGTTAGTCCCTAATACTGAGAATATGTCCTTAGGTAAAACAGCAAAGACAGGTAGCAGACCTTTTGTAAGTGCCACTGCTATCACCTTTTAGGCAGCAGGCATTTAGGGATCTGAAATGTAAGGAGAATTAAGAGCAACAAAACTGCCAGAGCTTTCTTTATAAGTAATATCTATCATAGTGAATTTGCTTTTGATCTGTTTTTTTCCTTGAATTACTTTTTTTTTTCAGACCTTCAGCAACTTGGAAAGTCAAGGCATTTGGGATTAGGGAGGAGGAAGGGAAGTGTGGTAATAAGGTTGTAACTTTAGGACCTGCAGATTTCCTCATGTGTTACAATAATCTTCTGATGGAATAGATAACCCTCTTCTTCTATCTCATCCTGCACTCAGTGATCCTCTGTTTCTGTCTATCATTTGAAACTACTTGAGCAGTTCAGTGTAAATAAACCTTTTTTTTCTCAGTATTTAGATACAGTAGGCAAATCACAGGGATGATAGCTCAGGCATGGATAGTTTTGGTTCACTTGTTAGCCATTGCTGGTTAAATCTGCTGTACTGTCTAGCTAACAATTGGCAGACTCAGCAAAAAGCTTTAGAAAAGACTCGCTCTGTGATCCATTTGCCAAATACAGAGTTTAGTTCCTCCTCTGTAATCTAGCTGGAGTCAGTTGATTATAGCTGAGATTTATCATGCCAGTGTCCTGCTTGTTGTCCTTTCCCTGCCTCTTTGGTCAAGAGACTCCTATTGCCGGAAAAAAATTAATTGAATCTCAAATTCCTTCAATTTAGACGTATCTCTTGTTATCTCTAAACAGTAGGATTTCTTTTAACTGTAGAACAGGAATTTGATGAGAAGCGACAACTTCCAGAAGATCATAGGCTCTTCTGGAGTTTGCTGTCTCCTGACAGATGGGGAAAGGTTTCAGTCCTCGAACAATAACACAGATAGTCTAATTCAGAGGAAGCAATTGGTAGGTAAGAAATGTAATGTTGTATTTTTTCCATTTCCTTCCCTTTTTTTAATCTACCTTGTATTTCACTGTTAATTATACATTTGGCATTGTGGCCAGGAATACAGCTTCAAGCTGGGTTGATATTGCTGTGGCTGTGTTTTTTCTTGAAATTAGAAAAGTACTTGTTTTAATTTTTCCCATATACAGAATATCTGGTTTAAATGATTTAACTTTAAATTGTAATCTGGAGTGATCTCACAGCTCAGTCCCTCTCCACAAGGCCACCCCAGCTGTGTTTGAGGTGCTTGCTGTTTGCCATGCTGGCTGGTGCCTGGCTCCTGCCTTGTCACAGGTATCTGGTGCTTGTCTGCACCCAGCTCCTGGCGGAGGCCGCGGCCCTGGCTCACAATGCAGGAATGTGTGCAGCCAGCTCAGGCTTCACGCTGGGCCTGAGTTAATAAAATTTCCTGGGACCCAGAGAATGGGGGTAACACTGCCAGGCTGTATCTGAAGTCCTTGCCATTTTCCCTAGTGCTCTTGCCTTTGAAAATGCTATACAGAAACAGCTGAAGTGACTCACTTTGGACTGAAAAAAGGACTCGGTCTTACATGGAAAAAAGGATGCTGTATAATTTTTGAACCCACAATGTCCCTAAAAGTGTGGGGACATTTGAACTGAGCTGCACCTCTGTTAATGAGCCCAGCTGGAGCTGATTTGTTTCTGCATCTCTGGTACAGATAATCTGACCATGGATAATTGAGTGTTGACTCTATAAATAACCCACTTTGAAATCCTTGTCTTAAAATTGTTTTCTCTTCTTCCTGTTAGCTTCCAAGCTTACTCTCTGTAGTCATTTCTTGGCTGAGCAAGGGTTACTCTCATGTCTTGACAAACATATGTCCTATTCATATCTTCCCACCTGAAGTGAAATGTTATACTAAGCATGGATGAAACCAGGTTCTAGCACTATAAAAAGCCAACTAAATCCTAGTAGGAAATAATCATCCTGATGTTTTACGTAGGCAGTTGACTCCTGTAGTTTAAACCAAAAATGACTGGCACACATGAACCATTTGATATCTTAGAAGGATACTTACTGCATGCTTCTTCTCAGGGACTTTCTGTTACATATGTAATAGTTAAATGTTTTCAGGTAAAATTGGTTCATTTGTATGGACTTGCTTCAAGTTGGACTTCTAATCATCTTGGTTTGTTTGCTTACTGTCCATGTTAAAACTCAAAAGAATTGTTCCGAGTTGAGCTATGCCTTGCATGAATGAGATTGTTTTCCCCAATTAGTTTAGAGAAGTAATTATAGAAGTGATTAGAATGCCTCATAGGAAAAATACCTTGTTTCTTCAGCTGGTGAGCACCTCCACATTTTTTTTTTCCCAGAAGGTTTTCTGATATGATGTGTGTGAGCTTCTGAGAAGATCCATGGAAAGCTGGAACCACCCACACTGGATGAGAAGTTTTTCAGGGCATTGGAAGTGGGAGAAGGGAAAACAGAATTGCACAGCTGTGCTGTCACAGCAGTTCATGCACCTTGGTAGATAGTTGTACTGCAAATCACCTGTCTCTTTTCCCTGTGCCATTCCTGCCACATGAATCTATAACACAGGCAACATCAGTGGGTATATCACTTATATAGTGGGAATAAACTTGGAATGCTTTAAATTAAGATCTTAACTCTAATGGCTGTGTAGCCTTGGAAAGTGCCTTTCTTCACACAACATCTGAAACACTGACCATGCTTCAACAAAGTTTAGAAGTCACAATTTGAAAAATAGTGAGCAAATGCCTATCTGAGAAAAAAATCTTTTATGTATACATTTATATTTATGCATATATATATATATATATGTGAAGCAGACATTTAGTATCGTAGACATAAAAAATTTGTGAGAAGCAATGACGGGAAATTTGTTAAATTATGAATGGAGAAATAGTTTATCCAAAATAAGTAATTTGTAATATGAGAAGTTCATTGCAGTGATGAATGGTCAAGAGGTGCATGAAGAGACAAAATATGAAGCAGTTGTCACTTGGACTCTCAGATGTTGATTGCATTTCTTTCATTCATGGGCAGTTTCTTTAGTTTGCACAGTTTGAAGTCACAAATGATGCAAATTAAAGTGAAAACCACGTTTAGAACTAAGAAGCTGTGTATAAATACAGAACTAAAGAGTATTTTGAAGGGAGAGGAACAGATTAAAAATGCCCTACAGACCCACTTTTGTGTTTGGATATGTTTTTCAGTGTTATCTCTTGAGTTTTTTTCTGTAGAAGGTTAAGAATTTGGTTTCTTGTTTGTAAGAGCTATTGAATATAATGAAGGCAACATGAACAAGTGACCTCTTCAGGAACTGATTTGCACATTCATTTTGGAGGCTGTGTATTCAGGAGTTATCACTTGTGGTTATTCATGCAGCATTCTAAATAATAGATTTTCTTACCTCTGGCAAATAACGTGCTTGAAAGATGAGTGAACTGATTTACTTAAAATGTCTGGAATGAGGAAATACTCTGAACTGACAGTTGTGCTGCTGTTGTAGTAGGTCTTGATAAAGCTAATTGAAACTTAAATGTAGGCTCATTCAATTTTAAAACAAAATAGTGTCCCTAGCCAAGCAGATCTGTATGGTTACCTGGAATTTGAAAAGATGTCAGAATGGTCCAAGGGATTCCATTTGATGCCTAGAATATCCATGAGGAGTGTAAAACACAAAAAAGCAAGTAAAAATAATCATAGATTTTAGCTTGGATTTCCTAAAATATTATAAATCATTGTAATAATGCTACTAGTGATAAAAATAATAATAGCAATAAACATTATGTGATCGTATCTATTTTCTATTTTGTCTGAGAATTTTTAGCTCTTTGCTAATTTGGTTCAAAAATCAAAAGTTTCAGCAGTCTGGTGAAAAATCAGCAACTGTGCGGAGACAGCTTAAATAATGTGGCCTAGAGAACAGTATTGCATGTGGCAGTAGCACATTTGCAGCTTGTGCTGACAGCTGGCACATGTCTACCTGCAGACCAAACAGAGCTTATCCCGTCTCTTTGGGGAGAGGGACAAAGGACTGTGGATACAGGATGAAATGATGGGGGTGCTGGGGGACAAAGAAGCTCGGGGTAACAGAGATGGAGCAATTTACCCTTCAAACCTTCATATTTTTAGAAAAAAAAATCCATTATTTCTGTGCTTAAAAGCCAGCTTGTTAGGAAATACATTGATTCACCAGATGCTGGATTTGGATCCCAAGTAACAGAAAAAGCGAAAAGGTTTAAACAACAGATTATATGAAGGCCTGCAAAGATGTTATTCTGGGCTAATTTCATTGAAGTTACTGTTTCTCTAGAAGTTATTTATACAGAATGGTAAAATGAGATAGTGATATGTGATCTTGATATTGAATACAATCTGGTGTCCTGTTTTTCACAGAGCCAGATGAAGAACATGTCACCTAAAACTGATAATCTGTTTTCTCAGAGTCGTAGTACAGCATTGTTTTTTTCCAAACCACCTCTGTAGTCCCACCTCACTCTTCAATAGCTTATCTTAAGAGTAAACAGAAATGACATTATGTATTATTGGATTAAGTAAAGCATTAAAGAAGTATCACTTTTATGGTTTATGATAGATGAGGGGAAATATTTAATTAGTTTTTAAAGCAATAATGTACATAAATTACCTTTTTGTTACTGTTATGTAAATATAATTTAAAATTGAAATAGAGATACAGTGAAATATTTTACTTGATAAGTGTAAATAAATAAAAATATGGGTCGTTAGATGACCCTGAATGTGAAAGATCTGCCTAAGGAAACAGGTCTGTTACATGGCACAAAGCATGAGAGGATGACAATATTAAATTTTCCTCTCTTTTGCAACAACCTGGAGTGTAATTATTCAAGTTGTGTGTTTGAATAAATGAATAGGTGAGTTGTTTATAAATTTGTATATCTAGCCAAATAAAAGATTTCTCTTCACATATAAAATCGCTCACAGAATTCTGATTTGTTGGCAGTATTTACCTATGAGAGTACCATGGCTTGATTGCTAGTAATATTTTAGCATTTCACCTGATGTGTCTGTCCTAAGTTTGGGGCTGATAATACATTTCCATCCTCTGACAACAAAAATAGTGGGAATGCAGGTCAGCAGGTAGTAAGATACCAGTGCAAAAGGATGCTGAGGGCTGTCCTTGTGGTGTAAGCACTGGACACAAGGTTTGAGGTGGTATTTAGCTCAAACTCTGGTTTCATGTTGGATTTACCTGAGCAGAATGTGAAATTTCTGTGCATAAGCTTTCCTTGCTTTTCTTTGCTAGGCTGTCACTCAAGAAAGTGTGTAGCTGATTCGCTTGCTCTGTTACTTCTCTTTTGCCTGAGGATTTTTGGCCTTGCTGAGCTGAGAAATAGAGAGTTGAAAATTGTCATTTTTTCTGCATTAGCAATGCGTCAAGTGGCAAATGCTGGTTACACGTGTGGAATTGTGTCATTACAGGAGTGATGAATTCCTCCTTAAGTCTTCAATTCCTTTTTTAATCAAGTTAATACCCTCAATCATTAATATCCTCTTTTATAGCTGTAGAAACAGGCCTTGACACTACAGTTAAATCTAGGTCTTCCTGCTCAGTGATGTGAAGACTGACATTGTCACCAGGGCAGGTATTCACACTTCTGTTGTTTTTCTGATACTTTGGTGATACCTCGGAGCTTCATACTTATATCTCAAAATCCTTATAAAAGAAGCAGGCAAGTACCCAGAAGCTTCAGTTTACATTTAGGATAAATAATTGCACTATTTGAAGCATTTTTGGGGGTTCTATTTGATCCTTCTTTCTTTTCATGCTTTTTATTCAAGAGGAATGATAGTGTTCTGGGAAATGCTATGTGTGGCTCTTTGTGGAATTTTGCTGTTTTTAAGATATTTGGCCATGTAAATGTAAAGTAGTGATAGTCTAGAGATTATTTCTCATGTCTTTTATAATTAACCTGACAAATGCCTGGTTATCCCATAAATAAAAGAATTTCCAGGAAAACATCAAGTTCATCCTCCTGTTCATCATTATACACAAACACTCTCCTTCTTTCCTGGATCAAGGAACTAAAAATTCAATGTCTTCCTGTAAATATACACTTCTGGGTTTTGCTGCTTTTAATTTTGGACTTTGGTTCATTTCTGCCGTTACTTGAGTTGTATGAACAATTATAAAGAAAAAAAAAAAAAAAACCAAAAAAACCCCTGCAGCCGTTTTCAGCTCATGTTGTTCTTGGCGTGGGTTCAGTTCTGGTGTCCAACTGGTAGGACCGAAACTTGGTGCTTAACAAGTGCCTGTAGTCAAAACAGTTGGTGTGTGCGAGCCCTGATCTGGTATTTGCTGCGGCAGGTCATCTGCCAGATTTTTCCCCGTGTGCAGAATACCTAATCACGTTGCTGTGTTTCTCTGACGGCATCTGTGGCAATGTGAATCGCTTCACGTTCCAAAAGTACATGTTTACAGTCGTCGTAGAATCAGATTAAGTTGGCAGCCTGCTCCTCTCTGTAAGTGGCTCAGTTTACATTTCTTCTTCTAGCAGGATGTTTTGCATAATTTTGCTGATCCTACTCACTTGTAGACTTTGTGAAATGGAGAAGCGTTTTAGTGGGTTTCTGTCAGAAAGCGAAGCTTGTGTTTATTGTAAATAAACACCAGCAGAACGGTGGTTATTTTAGCACTTGATAATTTCCCAATTATGTCATTTGACCTGGAATAAAGCTTGTGATTGTTGAGCAGTGTTTTATGCAGAGGATCGGTCCGGGGGTTGGAGCTGGCAGTTTATTTCCTTTGTCAGTTTACAAGAAGTATCAAAATGAAACCGACTGTGCTGTTTCCTTTCCAGTGCGCAGTGCAAGAAGGGTGGAACGGTTTGCGGATATTATTTCCAAACTTTTTCAGCTGGACTTGGAATAGTGTTTTGTCAAAAAAGCTGGTAAAGTTATCCTTCAATCTTGCAACATTATGCTGTAGTTTGCTAACATCAAATACCATTTTATTTTTTGTTTAACCTCACTTACTGGGTTTTGCTAGTGTTTTTTCAGACTGTGGCTGCAAAATGAAAGTGCTTATAAGGTGTTTATGAATTCTTGTTATGAACCAGCTGCCAGTTCCTGCAGGATGACACATTTCTGCAAGAGTCTAGGTTGTTCATTTTCTGGTTGCTGGCTGTTGCTTTTTGGGCATGTGTGGGTTTTTTACTGTTTTGGTTTTATTAGGATTAATGCCAAGTACATTTGCAAACTTTGAACTGAGATCAGTACAAGGTGGTAGGTTTCATTTACTGTTTATTGAAATTGTAAGTATACATTGCTCAACTTTGCACAGTGAAGGGCTGTGCAACAAAGCACCTCAGGATATAATGTAAATAGAAAAACTGTAATTTGTGCATAGGCGTATGAGTTACCATGAGTAACATCTTCATCAACAAGACTATGAGATTTCATTACCATCTGCTTAAATATTGTAACTGGGGAGTAACGGTATTCATATTGTGTTTAGGGCAGTTGGGTCAGTTACTTTATGCTATTCCAAATAAAAGGGCTATGAACTCAGGTGTTGTGTTGAATGCAAGCTTAAAAAGGATTTTTATTATCCTATAAATGTTTACTAGCAGTAAATAACTTTCTTACCTTTCTGAGTTTTGGGAATTAAATTTTGTTTGTTTTTACCAAGTATAATACCAAGCTATAATCCCTAAAATTGGGTTTCTGAGTTATCCATGGGTCAACCTAAAATTGATTTTTGCTTTAGGCCTCTTGTACACAGGAAGTCAGATCATGCTAAACAAGAGTAATGTTTCAAAATGACTCATGCTGACAAAGTTTTAGTGTCTGTCTTCTGATAACATGAAGGGGCTTTTTCCTTGTTTTTTTTTCAAGTATCTGGGAAAAAAAAAGCACTGAAAGGTAAAAGGCTTATCTTTCTCTATGCTCAAATTGTATCATTGTATTTTTCTTCCACGATTGTCTGTCATATTGATGGAGAAGGCACTAGGTGAGGGCAAAAACTTCTCACTTGATGCGATCAATTTTGAATAGCACATGTTGGGTGAGAATGTGGATGCAGGTGGGATGTACTGAGAAATGGAGTTTTGTTTCTAATCTAAATTATAGGTATCTACACTTTCAGGATCAGATAAAGATATTTTTTTGGTATTGGTATTGGTATTTGACATATTTTACTGGCAACATATTTGCTGCAGTGTCACTGTAAGATTTGGTGTGAGCTGAGTGAGTACTTGATCTTGTGCATAAGAGTCAAGGCAAAATTTTTAAAGGAGGCTTTCTACTCAGAATGTGGTTT
This sequence comes from Petroica traversi, assembly GCA_025920805.1. NCBI lineage: Eukaryota > Metazoa > Chordata > Aves > Passeriformes > Petroicidae > Petroica > Petroica traversi. The sequence continues at coordinate 2,868,985 of JAHLSL010000061.1, forward strand.
TGCCTCATTTTCCCACAGGCTGTGCTTGTGACTCTGGAGCTCATGTTGCCCCTCTATTGCTTTGCTTTTTTTGCTTATGATTAGAAGGAGATGTGGCGTTTCCTGCAAAACAGCTGCTAGTATTCCCTGGTGACCCATCAGAGAGGATCCAGTGGAATTACAGATTTAAAGGCAGACCTAGAGGACTTTGGCAGCTGCAGCAGAGATTTGGGGAAAGGCAGGGGTTGCATTGTGCAGGAGGCAGAAAGGAGGATTAAAAATGGAGTATAAGGGCATAGGAGAGAAGCTCTGGAGATTCAGGGACTGTTAGGTCTCCAACAACATAGGGACTTCACATCTACAAACAATTCAGATTTGGCTGAGAAAGTTGGACTAAATCCATGTTTCCATAGGACATGGAGAATCTCCTGGAATAGTTTAAGATCATTTGCAATGCTACTGATGCAGAGATTGCAATGCACCTTAGAATAATATGGAGCGCCGGGCTTTTAGACACTTGCCACTAAATAGGAAATGTTTAGGAAATAGGAAATAGATATTGATCTGAAATTGATTCTATAGAAAGTGAACTAATTCAGTGAGAGTGCTAAACTTTCCGAGATTAATGCCATTTAATACCTTAACTGTTTGACAGCAGAAGTCACATGTTGCTTGTCACTTGCTTGCAGTGGCTTCACTAAGACAGCTGAGAGGTTGCAGAAGGATTAATGTGGTAAAGAGGATTGTAACTTTGGTTGTGCTCCTGTGCTCTTGGATTTGACAGCACCTGGTATTTAGAAACAAAACAGAATATGTGTTGTTATTTATGGGGAACGTAAGCATCCATTTGGAAGTATTTAAATTATTCTGAAAAATTATCTTTTAAACTGGAGCACATACTCATAGCATTGCTGAAAAGTGTGCAGAATTTAGGTTAGTATCTTATCAGTGATGATCACTTGTTTTCTAGTTGCCTTGCAGTGTTTTATCATTTCTAGGGGCAAAAACTTTTATTCTTCTTTAGTTTCATCAGTGTCCAGGGTCAGCCATGTCCACAGCTGTGTGAATACAGGTTCACCTGTTCTACCAGATCTAATCTGTCTGCATATGAATTGCAAATGAGCGTAGAAAGTGTTACACAGATAGCTGATTGTCTCCTGAATATGTTAGTATATGAATATTTAATTTTGTCACAACTATTTGATGTGCAAATGTCTTTTGTTCGCACATTAATTTATTGCATAGGCTGTATAATAGAAGATTTGTACGTTGTGTGTCATTCCTTGTGTATACGTAAAATAGGAGCAGACAAATTAGTAAAAAAATTCTAAAACAGATTTGACCACCATGACTCTGGTTTAAGCACCTGATTTTGCCAGCTGATGGCCTTCTTTTTTCTCATACATTCCCATTATCTCTCTGAAACATATTACCAGTGTCTGAGGGTGATTGACTACCACATGCAGTGTAAGGAATGAAGAAGCGAGAGGCAACTTGGTGGTTCTTGAGAAGGAATATACCAATGTTTAGTTACAATGTATCCCCCACCAATGAGATTAGTCTGAGAATTCACGCCTTTGTCAAATACAGCCTCTTGCAACCATGCTTGCCCAGCTCAAACAGGGGATTTTCTCCCCATTTGGAGAGAATTACTCTTCCAGCTCTCCATTGTACCATACCTACAAGGTGTTGATGCCATCTTCTTCTGCTGACATTGAAATGACATTAACTTCTGTGAGGAAATGCGCAGATTTTACCCGTCCAAGTAGTGTCTCAGAACACCTCTGGTTGTGCGACACTGGCTATTTACCTTCTTTCTCCTGTATGATTTTACAGAGGTCACAGTTTCCATTTCCATTCTAAGAAATTTGAAGAAAAGCTGGGTAATGCTCATGATACTCAAATGTGTTTTGGAGTCTGTCTAAAACGTGGAAGATTTTCTGTAGCCATGTTTTGGGGGAAGAGGAGAGTTTGAGGAGGTAAAAGGAAATGTAATTATTGGTTCTGATCACAAGAATGACCACCAATCTGACACACTCAGCTAAAATAAGTTTTTTTTCCTTCCCTGTCTTATAAGTAAACATCTGCTGTTTGAAGTAGTGGGATGCATTTTGATATATTGTCATATTACAGTTCCTCTTTATCCATATTCTATGTTAGAGTAAAAAAATCCAAGGTTAATGTACTGGTTTGCTCTTGGGAACTAATAAATTGAGGCAGTTGTCTTGGGAAAAGCACCAAACATTTAGCTTGACTAAAAATCCAGTACAAAAAGACTGTTGGAAAATAACTTGCTATGGCATGTGATGCTTAATAACTTTAAAATATAAATTCAGATAATTGATATCTTGAATGTTTGTCTTTCCAGAAGATTAATTTTAATAAGGGTAATATATTTCATTTTCTAATGTATCCATAGAGCTGATATTGATGACACAGTTTACTAGAAAGCAGTCAGGCTTAGGAAAACCAGTAGCTGTGGTGAAAATTTGAGTAATTAATCCTTAGTTTACATACGTGTGCGAAATCATGTTTTCTCCCAAGTTCTATTTTATATATGGCTTGATTTTGGCAGTTCCTTTTCATCAGTCCTCAAGTAATTAATGAGAAAGTTGCAAATTTTGATTAGCCTGCTTAAAAGTGATTAAATAGGTGCTGAGAAGGTTGGCAAATCTTGAAACAATAACTATGATTTAGTAAAATAAATAGTCTGTGAATGGAACTGTGCATTTCAGAATCAGATGTGTAGCTTTCACAGGTGTTGCCACAAATGTGAGGTGAAAGCAATGTAAATCCACTGCATCCTGCAAAGGACTTTTAAAGGCAGAGGCTGCACACTGAAGTCTGTGGTGGGGTGAAAACCGGCAAATGATGGGGGACATTTTGGCAGTGAGGAGAGATACTTTTGTACTTGAAAAAAAAATTTAGACTGTTTTGTTCTTCAGTTGCAGGAGAATCTGGAGGGAATTCCAGCATTGGTAATTAAAGCTGTGAATGTGAAGATGTGGAAATGCTTGATCTTAAATAAAAAATGTCTTTATTTAGTCATTTGAGATCTAATAGAAACATTTTGGAATTTTTGTAAGTGTTTCTCTTTGTTCTTGAGGTATTTGCCTATTGCAAGTTAATCATGGATGAATCCTTCTGCTACTGGCAAGTTTTTACTTGTGAGGATGCCAGACAAATTGTTGTGTTTTGATTCTCTGTGGGAAAATTTTTCTTAGTTGTCCTTAAAATACCAAATTAGCGAGTGCAGGGTTGATGATACAAAACCTTCCCATGTGTTAGCAGGTCACTGGTGCTTCCTTAACCTGCTCTTGGCTGACTGGGGGATGCTGTTCAAGCTTAAAGAGTAGCAGCCACTTGGATTCTTCAAGTTAAGTGCTGAAGGCTTTAGACAGGGGAAAGTTGCTGCATGTTGAACGAGAAACTCCAGCTTGCCCCAAGTACTCGGTCCATGATTACATTCCACTTGCTGCATTTGATTATTGTGTTGGTTGTGGGGGTACCTGGCTGATCCCTTGGTGTTTGGGCACCACAAACTGGAGTCAGTGCCAATGGCCAGGCCCTGCTGACCGGAAAATTCCTGTCCCCAGCCCGGCCGTGCCGCCGCTGCTTGGCTGGGGAGCACCGGGGCTGGCTCGCTGCAGGGGCAGCAGCCTGGGGAAAGGCTGCTCACAAATGCTGCCAAGGGACCATTCAAGATTTATAGCACCCCTCAAAAATCTCAGAGCAAAGATCAGCTCCTGCCTCATGTAGTATTTTGTAGTTGTGCTGAAGTTCACAGCACAAGCCTGTTGCTTGCTGCACACTGATGCAGCTGGCTGGCCAGGCACTGGCCCTTCTACCCTCGAGAGAGATTTGATTTGTAAAGACTGGCCAAAACAGTCTTTTTACTTAACAATATGAGGGATAGGACATTTGTATTTTAAAAAAATACTGATAACAACCCAACCAAAACAAATTCACTGAATCCTGTCTGTCTTGTGCAGGGTCAGCCAGGGCTTGCTTTTTTGCAGTGTGAGCGTGAGCAGTGCTGACCTCCAGATGCCACATTTGTTACTGAGACATAAACTTCCTGGGTTTTTTGCACATGCCATTTGCTTTGTGTGGAAAAAAACCCAAACTTTTACCTTGAACGGTGCTTGGAGATAACAAGTGAAACAGAGCCCACCTCTCTGGAAGGGCCGGGAGCAGTAGACCTCTTACTAATCTTCAGTCTTCTGTTGTTTTCCTTGCAGTTTCTCATTAAAATTGAAACAAGATAGTTATAAAGTAAACTGCCCAATAACCAGGTCACATGAATTCATCATAAACCATTATAGGAGCAATCTCATATCTGTCACAGAGCATTTACTGAGTTATCTTAGCTGTTATATACTCTCCTTTCTTCTTGATGTGAAAGAGCTGAGATACCAAGTACACCTCACACAGATTTTCTGGTAGATTATTGCCATTTATTTTACTATTTTTAAAATTTTTTTCAGAGCACTTCATGGAGCTGATTTTGTCTAATTATCAGTTGGTTTGATTACATTTACAACAGTACTGGACTGGTGTTCTTTGAAGTGATGAAAATCATTGTAACTGGCATAGAGAAGAACAATTTCCTCTTTCCTGACTTGTATTTTTAATTTTAGTCTATGACATGTTGTAAAATTCATTCCTTTTCTGTTACAGAACGAAGACACAGTTCAATGTGTAAACCTTCCCCTTCTCCAGCTTCTCCAGCCTGTAATTCCAGGACATCCCTAGTACAGATGAAACCGAAATCCTGTATCAGCGGCCATAACCCTGTCAGCAGCAACTCAAAGCCATTCAAAACGCCCAAAGACAATCTACTTACCTCCAGTAGCAAACAGCACACAGTCTTTCCTTCAAAAGTTTCACGGGATAAACCATGGTAAGTACCAAATAATGGTTGCCAAAGATGCTGGTGTTCAAAGTATCTCTGTGTATATACCATAATCATCAAAAAAATCCGTATTCTTGTTTTACCTGAGTTTACAGTTTAAGCCTCTTTATTTCTAAGGGAGGAAACTGGGATATTTTTAAATGAAGAAAAAATATTATATATGAGAAGAGCAGGAAGAACTGGATTACTTTTTCAATGTTCCATCAATGTGTTTTTCTAAGATGCATATAGCAAGTGAGGTATTGACCCAGTTTGCTATCTTTGAAGTCCGTCTTTCATTACACTATCAGCCCTTAGAACTGATGCTTTTAAACAGTTTAACAGGATAATTTTTGTAGAATTCTTAATACTGGCACAACTGATGTTCATGAAAACTTACTGGTTATAGTCAATTATCTTCAATAGCAGATGCTGTTGGAGTTCATTCTGTATTTTGATAATGTTTGATGCCTTATAAGATGACAAGAAAGTTCTGGCTGCAAAAATCACTATTTTGGGGGTGTCTTACATCATGTACTGTGATATATATACACATGCAGGCTTCGAGACTGCCATGCCCATCCTCCCGTGACTGTGATGATAGCAGCAGAGTTGCAAAAATATAAATGGCAGCAGAACTGGGTCACTATTTTATCCCTTAAGAAACTGTTTTGTCTTTATTATCTACAGGAAAGATGCTTTGTGATTAGGCCATTAGGTTGGTGACTTGAGATCTGGGTTCAGTTCCTGGTTCTGTTATGCCTTGATCTCTTCAGCTTCAGTTTTCTGTAAATTTGAGATAGTGAGACTTCCTTTTTCTTAAGATTTATCTGCTTACTTTATAAAGATCCTTCCCTTTTATATGTAATATCTAGCACAAGAAGGTCATGATTTTAGGTAGGGTTTTCTGGACAGAATTGCCTTAAAACAGTAAATCATTTAATGCAAACCATTCACTCATGAGACAAAGAATAAACTCAAATTATGTTAAAGACATAGCTCATGCTTTCTGCCTGAAACATGCACAAGTTGGCATGATTTCAAAGACAGCAGCTTCTGCCTAGCTGTAGAATTTACCATGCACTGGAAGAAACTTGATCAAAATATATTCTTTCTATAAATCTGAACCCACCATCTTTTTAAGCATGATGAGCATTGTGGGCAATTGTGGTATAAAATTCTGAAAATAGGAAATCTGGTTGTTTAGACTATGCATTCACATGTTAACTAGAATAGCAGAATAACCTCTATCTCATCTGTGTATATAAATAAGTACCTCATTTACTACTTGAAACCAAACATTATTGACTGAATAGTAACTTACTCTTCTGAATGTTGGAGGGGAATTTTATACAAGTGAGGATTCTTTTGTAAGTCTAATTAAAAGAAAATCAGAAAGGACTTCAGAGTATTAGCACTATTCACTATAAACCTATTTCTCATCACGTTACAGACAGCAACTTACATATCCACATTTCAGCAGACTCACTGAATCTATAAACAATATCTTCCGTTCTGGCAACAGATGTCATTCTGGCAGTCAGTAAAAACTGGAAGGGCACAAAATAACTGAGCATTTCCACCAATCCCTTTTCCCTTTACTGGGAACGTCCTAAATATTTACTGATTATTAACAAGGTAGATTTAACCATTTAAAAGTGTTGTATTGCTCTGTTGATCGTTTGGCAATGAATATGACAGTAGTTGTGCCCAAGAATTACGTAATTCTTGCTGCCTTGCTGGGAGATCATACTGCAGTTTTGTTTTGTTTTGGTGAAAAATGAGGCATACAGTAGTTAAATATACTGTAATTACCACACAGCAAATCACAAACAGTCTGAAGTGAGGATCAATGAAATTGTCCTGCAAAATATAGTGTTAAGTGCCTTAGATTACATGACTTGTTAAAGAATAAAATCTGTCTGATAGTCATCACAGGTTATAGAGAGATGACAGCTGTTACAGAAGAAAGTGTTTGTTCTTATTCCATTAGAGGATTATAATATTTATTTAGAATCCTAGAAAATATTCAGCAGATCTGATTTAAGGTGAAATTATTCATAAAATTTATTATTTTTTAAGATTCTGTCTTCCACTCAGCTGCTGCACAATCCATAGAATTTCTTGCCTTATCTTTTAGAAAGAAATACACAATTGGCACAGAAACATTTGGCTCAAAAATGCAAATAGGATTCGTGGTATATCCAAGTGTGTTGCGGTTTATCATCCACAGAAGCTTTTTCAGATCTTCAATGCTTTTGTCTGTTACATTGTAATCTTGTACCAAGTGTTTATTTGACATAAGTTCTTCCAGGCAGTTGTCAAATCAGCTTATTTCAGGAATTATATCACTTTAATGATTGCTTTTCAGACCCGGAACAATCTTTTTGGGCTTGCCTGATTCTTTTGTACAGCATCTCCTTTAAATTTTAGTTGTTGCAATTAGAATTTTGGGAATGGCCTCTGCAACAGCATAACCCAGGAGATCAATCTGTTACTGTGCCTGCCTTCATGTAGATCCAACTTCTGTTGTTAAATTTGTTACAGTTTTGGTTGAGGCATCATTTTACCCATTGACCAAGTGGCTCTTTCTCTTGTTCATGTCATGTGTTGTTCTAAGATGTGCTCCAGATGTTCAGGTTTCTCCATGGCTAATGCTGTAAAAATCATGATTGGAGTGATCTGATCAAAGAGATCTGGAACCGTTTCATTTTTTAGCTGCTGTTTTAATGCTCCCTTCTTGCAGTTGGAATATAAAGTATTATTGTGAATACATCATCCAGAAATATCTTTCAGTTCTGATTTTTTTCCCCTGTATCTCTACCATCGTTGCTATTAATACAGTGCTTAGAGATGGAGCAGAGCTGGAGCACCACTGCACTGTGCACAAGATAAATGCAAACCATCATTTTCTGCGGCTTGCAGTCAAGGTGGTAAGAAGTATAGCAGAAGGGTATAAAATGGGGAGAAAAATGGAAAGAATTGGTAGAAATAACCATAATAATGAACCAGTGATCATAATTAGTAAGCATAGCTCAGATGCTTACCTTTTATCAAAGGCATTCCTGCAGCCAGGAGCTCTCTGCCTCATTGCTGACCTGCCCAAAGGATGCTTCTTTGCTTGCTGTGCCCCAGCACAGCTTCTGGGTGCTGCCATTGAGGGCTTAGGTGCTGTGATGGCACAGAGTGTTCATTTCCACCTATCCTTGATCCTGACAGCATAAAATTACAGGGGTAGTGTTGAAGTAAGCTAGCCCTGAGAAACCAGCTGAAGCAGGTCTCCTTGGCCTCCCTTCCCAAAGTTTAGCCTGTTAGAAGTTCTGAAAATGAAAAAAATGAGATAAAAATGATGTGGTTTTCATCAACACAGAGAAAACTGACTCCTTCTGTAAACAGAATAAGGATCCCAAAGGAATACCTGTGGGCAGTCCTTATTTTTTAATCATCTCTTGGCCTTTATTTCTTTGTATTAGGAAATACCATTGTTCAAAATGAGGCTGAGAAAGTGAAGATAATCATGATTTAAGGATATTCCTGTTGCAGCATGAAAGCAAAACTCAGCAGGGTTAATTTGGACCATATAATCTAACATTAAATCACAAACTATTTCTACATTGTAGAGGCAATCCCAGCAATGTAGAACAGAGCAATGTTTTATGTTTTTAATGCTTGTGAATTTATTTTCTCACAAATTTGAAGAGTTGAATGAATTAGAAATGACCAAAACATAAACCCAGCAAAATTACATAATAGGAAGGAAAAATAATTTTTTAAAGCCAAGAGAAAGGAAAACGAAAGGAGCTGCAGGTATGAGAAGTGTTGTGGCACACTACAATTATTTTCCTTGCTTGCTGGAAGGGACCTACAATGACCATCTAGGCCAACTGCCTGACAAAGTGTAAGAAAACAGAAGGAAATGCTCTCTTATTTGAAAAAGAGAATGAGCTTCTGAAGCCTGTCATGATCATGCATTTTGTGTAGTCCTCATTTTTGTGCCTTTTTCTGCTTCCCTTCTAATTCATCAACATTGTGCTATTGTATGGCTGGTCAGCAACACTGGAAGCCATATTCCAACAACAGTATAACCAGGGGCATGTGAAAACTCTTTCTTACTTGCCATATCCCATTTTTTATATAAACATAACAATACAATAAAACCTCATATGGCTTATCCACTGTAACCAATAAATATTTTTGTCACTAATTTCCAGTGTGTTATTTCCCTGTATTTCACTGCAGACTGAACAGCGTGTTGAGTTTCATGTGTAACTTTGCATTCATTTGTATTAAAATGTCACTTTGAGTTAATGAACTTTGCCAAACACTCCATACTGCTTTTTATAACTTTGTCTCTTCATCATTTAGTTCCCCTCCATCCTGATTCAATCAGCAAATGTTATCACCAGCAATCTTATTTTTATTTCTCAAGTCCACTGAAGTTTTTAGTCATGTCAGACTTGGCTAACAATGTCCCTAGCAAAACACCCTTAATGAATCATAGATCTTGGAAAAACTAGATTTGAATTTCATATTGTTTAACATTTGCTTTTAAATTGTTCTTATTTTTCTTTTATAATGCCTTTCAAAAACTGGAGCATTTTCATAGTTATCTTTGTCAGCTTCACTGGTAACCTCATCAAAAAGTGAAACTGTATTTCTTTGCCAGAATCTGATCCTCAGCAAAACTATGTCAATTTATTGTTTATCAGTTTATTTTTATTAGCTTTTCCATTATTTTTTCCAAGACACATTGGTTTGTGTTTTCAGCATGGATGCAGGAGCAGCACTCAGCTAGCTTCTCTAAGATTCCAAGATTCAATTAGAAATTAATATGCTGAGACCCAATATTGCTCCAACTCTTGGAACCCATGGCCACATCATGCAGATTCCCATATGTAAAAAGAAAAAAAACAATCGTTATTTTTCAGCTGGGACTTTGCACTTACTGAAGGAATCAAAAAGCATTTTTATCTGACTGAAGAGAGTTATCCTATTTTCTTGTTAGTGCAGAAGCAATAATCAATGTTTCTGACTTTTGCATTGTTAGTAACTGTTTTAATACCTTTTAGGTAGATACTGCTAGAGTTTCTTTTATCAAAAAAAGTAAACTTGTCTTTACTTAATACAGATGCTTTTCCTCACTTTGTTTGTTGCATGTTGTTTTTCTAATTGTCCCTTTCAACAGCTGTCTTTAAAAAAATCTAAAGAAGCTTTTTGTTCAAAAACTCCCTTTCAAAAATAGTAAATAATACTAAAAGCTTGTTTTTTATTTTTCTGACAAACTTTTGAAATTAATCCTCAATTTTTTACCCAAAAAACTCTTTCTAACCATTAAATATAAATATAAACATTTGTAATTTATTTACTTTTTAAGACCTTAGTAGTTGACTCTAGTCACTGGTCCTATGCACCTTCCAATTTTCCGTTTGGTTTTAAATTCATCTTTTTATGTTATGCTAAGACTAAACTAGAGATCTGTTTAACTAGAACACTGTTCAATGCAGTAAAAGAGAGAAAGAAATTATAATCTATGGCTTCTGAAATCATCAATGATTTACTGTAGTGTGCCAGGCATCCTATAGAATATGTTTGTCCACAAATACTGGATTATTTTTCTTTTTGTCTCTACACCACAATGAAATGCATAATGAAGGTTGACTTGTTGATCTGTAACAGAATGAAGCAAAAATATTCCCTCCCCTGGGCGTTTTTCATTAACACAGTGATCCATCCATATGTGCCCCAGGATTTGAGATTCTGAACATTGCAAAACAGAGAAACCCTGTTCATTTTTATTAACAATATTTTAGTACTAGACCAGATAGTACACTTGATTTTTTACTAAATATCAGTATTTTGGATTAAGATAGATCTTAGAAACTGGGCATGAAGGTTTGTTCATATGTTTTTATATAATTTATATATAGTTTATATAGCAGAAATTACTTAGAGTAAAATTCTCTTACTTTCAGAAAATGTAATTGTCATCTCTTTAAAGACAAAACCAAAATAATTCCTATGCTGAGATGTTACAATTTTTGCCTGCCTTTTAGCTTAATAAATTCAGAGCAGTTTAAAAAAGGAGAGGATCAAATCCTCCTTTTCATAGCTAGGTGTTTGAATTAATTGAAATACTTAATACAGTTCTGATTTGGTGAGTTAGGTGCCTTTTTTACTTAGTTACTGGCCAGTGCTCTACACTTTACTGCAGCTGCATCTGTATTTTGACTGACTGCTATGTTTATACCACAGAAGATAGAAATTTTATATAATTTAATTCCAGCTCCAGAAGATGTCTCGGTGTCTAAATCTTCTTCGTAGTTGTGTATATTTATTGTTTATATCAATGTTTGTACATTTTCCTGTGTTAAAATACCCTTAGAATAAGGTTTATAATCTCCAGCAGCTACAGAGAAACAGAAGTTTGTAGGAGCCCAGAAGAGTCAAGACTTGAGTTATTTTGGACCCTGCTTTGATGTTTCCAAAGCACGTCCTATGGAGAATGCCATCTCAAAGGCATCTTTTTCTGATTGTGAAAACTCCACGCCTGTTAAACATTCCTTCTGTAGAAAAGTGCAGCAAATGTGCCTTTTTTCAGGCACAAAAGACTGAAATTGTGTGAGAGTTGTGAATGGGGGGGAAGTCCCTAACCATACATGTGTTATGTTGTGTATTTTATTTGGGTTTGTTTCAGTAGGGAGTGGTATATAATTTTTATATTAACTGGTGGTCACAAGATATCCAGTTTTGGAGTTGTTGAGTAGATAAAAAGCCATCACTGGATATTTCCTTATGCAGATTGAACCCAGATATGTAAAAATACTGCTGCAGCTGAAAATAATTTATCTCAATCGTTTTTGCTGCCAAATTGAGAAAGTAGCATTTTTCGTGTCACAGATATTCAGTGGTGGTAGTTAAGTTAGAGTAAGTTAGTTACTGCAAGCTTTACTCTGAAAAGGGCCAACTGAGTTAATAACTGAGAATTTTTAAGTCCCTAAGATTTTATTAAAATACACTGTAGTAATCATCAAGTCATCAAGGATTGTAATATTTTTAAAGGGACAGCTGATAAGATTTCTAAGCTTAAAATCTCTTTTCTCCTTGTTTCCAGAATATGTGTGTCATTTAGGCACATCTTAGCAAATGAATTATTTTTGTGTTTGCTTAAAAATATTAATATTATTAGCAAACTGCTTTGTTATCATGGTGAGTTTAGTACAGCGTACACATATCTGGTATGTGCTTGTGTTAAAGGCATGAGACTGTATTTATACGGAGTGTGTTTTGCTTAGTACCAAATACTGATTTTGCTTATGAATAGTAGGGGATTGGATCTTAAAAAAAATACATTATTTTATTAATTTATTTTCATAATTCTCTACATCACCAGGCTTTAGACATGCCTGGCTTTGTAAATGCTTCATTGAACAAAAATAGTCAATACTGGTACCAAGTATTTCATTTTAGTCAGGTCTTAAGATACTGTGCCACTTGCATTGAAATTTTTGTATCTGTGGAAAGGGATTAAGTAACCATAAATCTTTGGTGTAGAAAGTACCACTTGAATGTTTTTCTTTGACCTTGCAGCGTTCCTGTTCCAGTAGTCAGTCTAGAGAAAATTCCTAACCTAGTGAAGGCAGATGGTGCCAATGTTAAAATGAATTCTGCAACCACTACCACCATCACCTCCTCCTCAGCTTCTTCATCCACCATACCTGCTCCAACTTTGGTTAAATCTGGTTTGACATCCAAGTCAGTGCCACCATCACCAGAAAAGATTCTGAACGGCAAAGGAATTGTAGCTCCATCAATAGACAAGAAACACCAAAATGGCACTAAAAGCAGTAACAAGCCTTACAAAAGACTTTCAGGTGAGTGATGTTGTAGTTCACCTTTTGAGGTAGTCTGTTTTTCTTTATTAATGCTTCTGTAGCTCATAATGCAACTAATAAAATGCGGGGTTTGGGTAGATTTTTTTTTGCTGTAAGATGCCAGGTTGCATGTATGAAAACGAAAGCTTTCACACTCTAAGCATGTGTAAAGTATTTTCAAAGTACACATTCTGTTTAGCTTGAAATTACTGGTCAACAGGCCAAATACAATTTTTAACGAAGCAAATTCATTAAAACAGAAAGGCAGAAGACTTCTGGAAACCATGATGGGATCTGAGTCTATTTGCAACAAAGGAAATGTGCCTTGATTGGGTGGCTTTAGTTCAAATTGAACAGGTTTAAGACATTGGTTTATCCTCCAAGTCATGATTTTTTAAAAAATTTTTTTGTTTGTTTTAGATATGAGAAAATTCTTAAGGCAATACGGGAAATGCTGGGCAAGTGTTTAAAGTCATTCTTTCCCTTCACCCCTCTCCCCCTGCAATTCACATATGAGTGGCAACGTTTCTAGCATGAGGATCTTGAAGACAGGACAGTGGAATTGAGAAGATGACATAAATGGGAAATGCCCTGCATGGCCTTAGGCAGGGTAGTTTTGAGGATGTAGTCACCAAAGCACAGAATGCCACATTGTGGGAGGGCAGAGGCTCTGTTAGAAAGGTGCCATCCACTGGGGGGAAGAATTATTTTCCAAGAAGTTCCCTAGAGGTGACCATGCCAGCTGTTGGGCGAGGAGAGAATTTACCCCTGAAAGCAGAAAACAGATTTTTGCTCTAAATGAAAGGAAATAAAGTGTTTGGAGGGATTTTATTTTATGGGGTTTTTTTTAAAGCAAAAGTAACTGACTCAAGTTTATGGCTGAAGAAGCTGTGCAGGGTCTATTCATCAGCTGGCAGTACTTTGTGACTCGGGCAGGAACTTCTTGTGTGTACTGAAAGGCTAATTTTGCTAATGGCAGCATGAGCCGCATTAGATCGTCACTTTGGCACAAAGTTAGTTCACATGATTTCTAAATGTGCACTAGTTATGAACCAGTATAAGTTGTACAAGATAAATGCTTTCATTTCTAGTTAATGAGTGTGTCCTATTTTTTCCTGAATATCAGGTTTATTTTTTTCATTTTCTCAAATTTGGCAGTTAGCCTATGGTACTGCTACCTTGGCTGGATTTCAGAGCAGTGTGAGGTGTTTGCTAGGGCTGTGTGGGGCATGGAACAATGCCACTGCCTGAAAGGATTCAGTACACTGATTGCTTTCTTAACTAGTTAAAGGTGGCATATAAGAAAACAGAACCGTTGTTCATTTGCAGCTTTTCACAACATGAAGAAATGTTACAAGACAATATCTTAAGATTAGGCTTTAACCCTTACATTTCACTTTGTAAGATCCAATATATGATTCTAATAAAAACTCTCTGTATTTTACGTTTGATTTAGAATATTGCTTCCTTTTAACCTATCATTTCCTGTAATGGTTTAGATGCTGAATTTAGCTGATTTAGTTAAATTATTAGTTAATTCAAAATTCCCCCTTGAGCAATTGAAACTGTTAGTGGTTTTCCTCATGTTACCACTTACCACTGCAGGGCTGCAGGTGGTACTTGTACATTTTTGTGCAAGTACTTGCAGAAATGTGTCCATAAAGGAGAACCAGTTCTGTAGGGCCTCCCTACAGCTTTTTCTGTGGAGTCTGCTCTGGCACAGTTCTTTCTCTAAACTCTGACTTGCAGTGTCTTCTAGGCTACGGAACGTGGTGGAAATTTCTGTACAGGACTGATTGAGCACCTGGATAGGCATGTGTTTACTTTTATATGGTTAAGAAATACACAGAACTGAGACATTTTTTACAGGTCCTCTATCATATGAGATTTGTGATCTGTTCACTCTTACTTCCATTATCTTGAGTATTGATGCAGCAATGCAGTAATTTAGGTATGATGCAAATAGTGGTAGTCCTGAGAGCACTGGAGATGAAATTGCCTGTAGATTGTGTGTCACTATGATGTATTTCTCTCCATTATTATACAGGACTGTGCAAAGGCAGAGAAAAAGATCTTGGAAGGTCAATGAGATGATTATTTGAGATATCCCATAATTTCATCCATTTCACATGAAAAGGGTGAAACCACAGCTAAAGGATTTAGGTTTCCCTCAGTCCGCTGCCCCGGAGCTGTATGGATGTTAATTTTTGAAGCTCCCTAATAAGTTTGCATCTGTTTCCTTCCCTTTTTAGCAACCTCTACTCTCTCTCACACCATTTCCCTGATTGTGATTGAAGTTTGGTTTTTTCTTTGCTGAGAGCTGGTGGTTGTTTGTGGGATGAATGAACCTGCCCTCTTTTCAGGAGCACTGTCCTTGCTGAGAGAGGAAACAGCTTGCAAAACCACAAAAGACAGTGTGTAGCTGCCCAGCATAAGTGGATCAGTGTTTCCTAGTAGCAGCTGCAAAAAAATAATTTTTTTTCCTAAGTCTTCCTTAGTTCTTGTGCTCTTTGGGATGGTGTTAAAGAATGCAGATCCCAGCTTACACCAAGAAAAACTGTTGTGTTGCAAACAGGAGTTTGTGACAGTTCAGTTTGGGCCCTTGCTCTTCTCTTGGTGAAGTTGTAACAAATGCTCTTCACTTTGTCCACTGAACATGAAGAAGTAAAATCCCTTCCAGAGAAACTGCTTTCCCAAGCTGTGCCTGTACACAGGAGTCTGGGGCTTGCCACACTCCACATTTCCTAACGCAGTAGTCAGAAGTTGCATTTTGTTATTGATAAGAAGGTGGGAAGTTTCACGTTGTGTGTTGCCCAACCAGGCATTTCTGTAGCTGGCAATTAGATGTTCATGATTTCTCTGGAGCAGCCATACACGCTTCAGCCAGGAGGAGTGGTTCCCTGTTTGTTCAGTATTTTCTGTTTCTCAGAGAAACAGTGTTATTTTGTTGTTCAGTCAATGGCAGAGGCTTCCACTCTTGCCTCTTATAACTCCTTATCCTGATTTTATCTGTATATATTTTCTTAATAACTGGCTTTGCTATAATCAGTCCTGCAAGTCTTAGGTGGTTGGGCCACTTACTGACAAGTACCAATCTGAAGCACTTTTGATTTTTGAAGTATGTTTCCCTGTTGGTCCAGAACAGTCCTTGCTTGGTGACTTTCAGAACATGTTCCATAGCCTTATGATTACCTTCAGGACTTTTCATTTGAAGGCATCTTTATTATTCCATATTGGCTCTTTAGTTTGTTTTTTCAGTTTCTATTGAAGGTTTTAGGTGGGTGATTCAGGAAACTATAATAGGAGCATCTTACACTCAAACCCCAGGAGTAACCAACTCCTTAAGCTTATGAGCATGTGTTTTCATCTATTAACTAGGAAAAAATAGTTATTATACTTTCTTGTTTCTGTTGTGTTGTAAATGCCAAAGAAACTACAACTACCTATAATGTATTTCAGTCCCTTTGTAGATTTCACCAAAAAACCTGTGCTGTGATGCTGTCATAACATTGTAACACAGCTGTGAATCACTGTCTTCCTCTTAGTTCCCATTTGTTTGTTTATAAAGAATTTTTAAATCCTCTGATTAAATGCTGTATTTGAGTACAGGATGTTTATTATATCTGAATGCAACAGCACTGTTAAATAGGATTTGGCAAATAGTTTATATTCCTCTACCAAACGAAAGCAAACCATTCTGCCAATTACAGCATCATTTGTCAAGGTGTATGAAGGTAATGCAAGAGGGTTTTGATGGCATAAACTAAAAAGTGCATAGCTTTGTTACAGCCCTTAGTTCAAACCCTAAAATTGCATTAACATAACCTAAAGGAGGTGATGCTGTCTGTGGTATAAAAATACTAAAATATTAATGAAATTAAATATGCAAATACAACATATTAAATATTAATGCCCTTTTAATGTAAATCATGAGTAGAATGCATGTAAATGCCTTTTTTCATAATGTCTATGAACTTTAAATTCTATCCCTCCCTTCATGTAGGGAAATAAAAACTAAAATACGTGTTATTTTTATAAAGATTTAGGGGATTAATTTAGATAAATTTTATTTTTAAAATGCCATCAGTAATAAAACATGGGTTGTTTTCTAGAGTTTCTAAGTATGTCAGAGAAATGTTGTTAAAAGCACTTGTGATACCATTTGTGTCTTAGCCCAGCTCAGGAGCCAGAGCTGCAAATGCTGTATTTCATGGCCTCAGAGGTAGCCAGAGTTAGAAAGGAAACTGAAGTCACAGAGATTTGGCCTGGTCCTTTGTTTGGGCCACTCCACCATAAGCAGATTTATTTCTATGAAGTCTTTGGTTGAAATTCTGCTCTAAATGGTTTTAAACGTGCAAAGACAAAAAAATGCACAACTGTATGAGTGATGCACATAGCACTGTTATGGGATGCTGGGGTTGGGATCGGTTGAACCTGATTAAATTAAGTTCTAACAGACAAAAATTATAAGCTGTTCTGGTTGAAACTTCTGCAATAATCCATTTTTTTTCTTATTTCTCATTCTCCTATCAAACAGAAAGAGAATTTGACCCAAATAAACACTGTGGAGTACTGGATCCTGAAACAAAGAAACCTTGCACAAGATCACTCACCTGCAAGGTATTTTTCTTAGAAGATAAAATATCAGATGCTTTGTTATAGTTTAAATCCTACCACAGTAGTTTGAGAGGTCATACCTGCTCCTGTCTTACAGACAATGGGTATGGTATTCAGGCGCTGTCTTCAGGTAATTCTTTTGTGTAATTCTGTTTCTTTGAATCAGAGCATCTGCATTATTCCACTGATACTTCTAAAAAGACTTTATTCTTGTCATTTTATTATGCAAAAAGCATTAACGTTTCATGTAGAAGCCTAAGTGTTATTTTAAATGCTTCTTTTTTGGTTCATGTGTGCAATAATGTTGAAGTATATTCAGTTTTTAGTAAAAAAAATTAACATATTTTTGTATAATAAATTACTTGGAGGTTGCCCTTGTGATAGTAATAACTCCTGTGTCAAAAAGTAGCTGCAATGTGAGACATTTCTAATGAACATTTGTATGTGTATGTGCTGCCTGTCAGTAGAGATGATCAGCAAAATTTGCTTTAAAACATATTCATGTTTTTCAATCTGATGAAATCAGTTTTTCATTGCAAGTTAAAAGCTACAATGATTTTCTTAATATCTTAAAATTACTGGAAAGCTACTTTCCATCTTGGAAAAGGTAAGTCAATAGTGTCTGTTACATAAAAATTGTTGCAAAAAGTAATTTAAGCCTTGGTGTTGGCATTTCTTAAGAATTACTTTATAAATTATCAAAGATAGTGTGGAATAGCAGCTTTATTTCCATAACTGTGCCTAAAGTTGTTTGAAGTAGATTTTATCTTGTAGAGTAGTGGTGTATCAGAAGTATAGAGGACTCATAAACAATGTCATGCACACACAAATGCTTTTTAACCACCCTATTTTTAGACTCATTCACTTAATCATCGACGAGCAGTTCCAGGCCGTAAAAAACAGTTTGACATCCTTCTAGCTGAACACAAAGCTCGATCCAGGGAAAAAGAAGTTGCAAAAGACAAAGAGCATCCTCCATCTGCAAGGGAAAGCTATCAGAGCCAGCCCACACCAGCACCAGACTCTCTGTCAGGATCCTCAGTGAACTCTGCGCAAGAATCTAAAGTAACATCTCCTGCAAAATCTAGACCACCAAATTCTGTACTTCCAAGGTAAGCACTTCTCCAGTGGGGAATGTTGAGTTCTGAAGGTGCCGTAAGAAATTTCTTAGTCTTTCATACAGCTCACTGCTTAAGCATTTAATACTTCTTTAGGCTATCGCACAATAAAACATATTAATGTAAGAACTGAACTCTGTCCATGGTAGCCTGTGATCTAATTGGGAATGAGGAAAGGAATAGTGTCCACCTTTGGCTCAGAGTCTCAGACTAACTGCATTTTTTGGCTAAAATGGTCAGTAATAATTAGGAAAGATTATATTCAAGTCATTCAGTCGCAACTGAGAACAAAAGTCTGTTTACTTGAATCCGTGTAGGTATTAGTGGTAGAATTCTGCATATTAGTGTAGAATTTTTCTCCAGAAATACTTTGCCAGTTATATCAATGGAATTGTTGTAAAAAAAGGTGTAATTTAGTGTTGATTTAAAACTGCTGATATGAAACCATCCATAGCATATCTTCCCTTGTTTTGAAGATTTTTCTTAGAAAGGACAAAAACAGTCTTCAGAAGGACAATGAAAGCTTCTGAAGGCATACTTTTGCAGAAAACAGTGTGAGGTGTTTGATCTACTGAATTCTAATTATCGTCTGGAAAACGTCCCATATGTTTTGTCTATTTGTGGGATTTTTTGCTACTAATTTTGGCTGGAGCGCATAGAGCTAAATTAGTTGGCTTGTTCATATTTATATTTTTAATCATTCATTTCTTTGCAGAAATCTTGGTCAGGACTGGGTTCTCATTTTGGAGCTTTTCTACTACGATAGTCCCTATTTCTTGTATTTGCTGTCTCCGGTCTTATGGAGACTGCTGTTTCCAATGTTTTCTGTGTGGCCACCAAGCCTGAATGAAGTTTTATTTCTGCAGTGGCGGAGGTGGGCCTTGCAGGATCTGAGTGAAAAGGCAATGAAAGAATACCCACAGATGAATTGGTGCTTCTCTGCCTAATTCTTGTAAAAGCAGTGACCTTACACAGTCCATAGAGAGGAGCACACACAGACACATAGAAATGGGGGTTAGTAGGTGTTACAGTCAAAGCAGCAAAACTGGAGTGCAGTTCCATGAGAGTCAGCTGCAGAAATTGCAGAGGTAGTAGTACTCGAGGAGGAGGATTTTAGCAGCCATACATTGTTTGTACAGTCTGCATTTCTGTGCCTGCTGCAGTGGCTCAGCTGGGCTGTCCTGGCTGGTTTCAGAGCAGCCATGGAAGCCCTGCAGCCTCTCTGGGGACCAGCAAGGCTGTGCTGGGCTCTGCTGGCAGCACAGCCTGTGGGGGCTCAGCCCTGCCCGGCAGTCCTGGCAGCACAGCTCTGTTAGTCCTGTGCTGGTGCCATCGCTCAGCAATCCCTGCACAGGGCAGGAGAGGGCTCCTTCTGCAGGCCAGGGACTGCTCTGTCCTGAGAGCAGGAATTCATGAGACTGAGGATCATCTGCAGGTTTTGCCCAGTGTGGACATCTCCTCCAGCCTCAGAGCTCTCCATGCATACTAGCAGACTATAATTGAGAACCTTTTCCACTTCTAATCCAATCTGTTTTCAAGCTACTTTTGAAAGGCAAGGCACCATCATACTCCGGTGCAAAGACATTCCTACTTTGTTTTATTGCATTTCAGACAAAGGTAAAGAAAGCCTACATGCTGTGAGGAGTTCTCCCAGTTAATTCACTCACTAATCTACCTGTATATAAGAGGGGGTCGCTCTTGTATTTCGTATACTAATTTTAGTAGGAATTTTATAGTGGATCCTTGGGATTAATCAAGTAGCAGAGTAATGGTTCAGTGTAAGAAGATTTTATGTACCTGATTTTGATTTGTGTTTTAAATATACTTTACCTCTCTCAGGATCTGAAATCCAACTTCATGACAAATGTAAAATTTCAGGCAATAGAAGGGTGCTTCTGCTAACATGAACTTGATGACAACCCCACAATATATTTCTGACAAGACCAAATGCCAGCTATTCAGTGTCTTTTACTGTCCTTGTTTACACTGATCATTTCTGGCATCATTAGCTTTGATGCTTGATGCCAGCAGGTAGGTTTGTAGAGCCTTTGAATGCTGATGACTTAAATGTATATTCTCCTTCTAGACCTTCATCTGCAAATAGCATAAACAGCAACAGTTCTTCAAACCACAGTGGGTACGTACCAGAACTGCCCCTGCCTTCCATGGGAGGAGATATCACGAGCAGATTGTCCAGTGATGAAGGAGAAGCGGATGGAGCTGAAGAATCTGAGAAATTAGACTGTCATTTTTCTGGACACCATCCCAGACCTCTTGGGGTATGTGTCAGTCTCTGGCATGCCTTGCCATTGTTCTTACATAATTAGGGAGGAAAGAACAAATAAGTATTTTAATACCAAGGTAAGGAGTGAAGGTCTTAATTCTGAAAACTGTTCCAAAGAGAAAAAATACATTTAACAGTAAAGGGTAAGGATGGGATAAGGTAGGAGGAGACCACTGGTCAGTACACATATATGTTGATGTAGGACAAGAGGGGCAGCAGAAAATCAGAAGTTCTATTTTTAAATTGTCCGATCAGTAGACCTGAAATTCGGTGTCATTCTGCTGAATTGAGGAAAGTTGCATTGCTTTAAATGTGACATGAGCAGATATTCTCTTGGTTGTTGCAGTTCTTACAAAACTGTACCTTGCAGGTCATGGCAGAAGGCTAGTACAATGCTCCATTAATTTATGTATTCTCGCTTAAAGCAGTAATTGAATGTCATTTATATGAGTGTATGTGGACTTAGAAACTTATTGCTTCATTCATCTCAAAATGAAAAGGCTCTGGTCGTGGCTCAAGTATGTTTGAGCAGCTGGTTTTGTCTTTCT
This sequence comes from Petroica traversi, assembly GCA_025920805.1. Taxonomy (NCBI): domain Eukaryota; kingdom Metazoa; phylum Chordata; class Aves; order Passeriformes; family Petroicidae; genus Petroica; species Petroica traversi. The sequence goes on from JAHLSL010000061.1 coordinate 2,890,296, forward strand.
CCTGTGTTAGTGAAAAATTTCATTGTAAGTAGTAAAAGCTGCTTTGTGGTATTATCTCTGCAGTGTGAATTTGTTTACAATGTTCAAACCAAGAAGCAGTGGAAGAACTCTTGAAGTTCTTAGAAGTTGGTTCTCATAAAAATTGAGCTAAGGAATACACTTACGTGTTTTCCATATGATATGCAGACTAAAACAAACATTGTGATAACTGGTAGCATTGTTTGTATTCCCTAGCGCAAAGGAGAACTTGTTACTGTCAGACACCAGGAAAAAGTATGACCCAAACATTAAATGACTGACAGATGAAATCCTGTATTTAGTTCTTACAGAGAAAATGAGAATTACCATAGTCCACATAATACGATGATAGGCAGAAACCTCCTGTTTCCTTGGTTCTCTTATATGCTACTTTGGTTTTGCTGACTGCTTCTCTGTGAATTAAAAACTAAAGGTTCACTGTGTGGGTGCCCACACAATTCAAAAAATAATCTAAGTGCAGCCAGTTCTTGTACATGCCTCAGCAGTGAGGCGTGGCTGTCAATAGCCATTTTGGTTTAGGATCCTAGTTCTGTTTCAAGGCAAATGCACTGACTCATCTGTTCTCTGAAATCTTAGCATCTCTCAACTGAAGCAGTTACTGGTAGTGAAACCAGTTCTTAGTCCACATCAGTGTGAAGTCAGAAAAGATGGTGTAAATCACCTCCAGTTCATGCTAAATTGCTGAGTTTCATATTCACGTAGACTGTTTTCCTTATGAAGTCCCTCTCCTGGCTAGGTGGTAATAATTGATCAGTTATCAATAGCTACTTAAATTGCCTCTTGGTGGCACTTGATGTTAGTGGAAGATCAGGCTAGTTTGTCAGCTTAGGTGGTGGTTTTAATTAACCTGTCTAACCTTGTCATGAAACAGTCTTAGGCTGAACAGTTGCAGTCACCACTTGCTGTCCGTTCAGCTGACAAGCACTTTGAATGGATGCTCTTCTACCATACCAGTGCTTCTGCTGTCAGCCAAATTGGTGTAACTGGGTCCCTTGTATGATGGACAGTTGTCTCGTTTTTTGAGGATGATTTGTAAAAGGTTTCTCTCCTACAAATAGATGTTGCAGCAGTTCTCTGCATCATGTAGATCAGTAAGATTGAGCTGAAGCAAGACAGATTCCTGATTGTAACCTTTCAGTGTAGCAGGACTTTTCAGAAAGTTCTCTACAGGAAATGGTGCAAGTACTCCTGAGCTCTGCAGAATTCTCAAAATATTTACTACTCCTCCAGTTGATTTTCATGCACTGTGAAGAGTGTATCCCATGTTCTGTTGTGGCATGGATGATAATTTACTTTTTTACAGAAATGTCAGGGGTTTGTTTGTTAAAGATGTTCCCATTGCACTTTTTTTCCTCTTCAGTTATATTTTTATTGCTGCCATGCAATTATGAGATTTAAGACACACAGGACAGTGTAACTTGTCTTTCTGAGGCAGTAAGAATTTTTTTAAACATACCTCAGCAATTACATTCTTTCTCAGGCACTGATTCATTCATGAAGTATGAAATATACTTTACACTAAGCTGAAATATTATGCACATATTTCATAATTGGTAAAAAAAACTCTATACTACAGATAGTGAAAACCACATTTTAAGAGAAGTTTTATATGCATGATACAAGTTACAAGGGTGTTCCTTGATCTATCAATAAATATTTCATAATGTAGAAATAAATTTTTAGAAGCAACCTTGAAATACCTTTTCTTTCAGTTCTGTTCATATGGCAGTCGCTTAATGGGAAGAGGGTACTACGTCTTTGACAGAAGATGGGACCATTTTCGATTCGCACTGAACTCCATGGTAGAAAAACACTTGAACTCACAGATGTGGAAGTAAGTGGGATTTTTACATTTGGTGGGTAATTTGCATTTTTAATTCTGTAAAATTTCTAAACTAAACACTCCATGTCCAGCATTTGTAAAATTTCCTCTGCATGAAGGTATGGCAGTAACATGTGTACAAATCTTCTCTTCTCTGATAAGGAATATACAGTCCAACAGAACAATCTCCTAGTCTGATGTAAATTTCTGCCAGATTTAGGGTTCTTACTATTCCCTAAGAATCCAGATTTTTAATTAGAATTTTATGCCTTTATCATGCCCCTGTATCACCCATTCAGGTTTGCTGCACAAGACACTTGAGCTGTAAGATAAGGAACTTGGTGCATGTCTGTCTGTGTATAAGATGGAATATGATAGGTTTTTAATCCATAGTGCCCTTACTGCCTTTGGGATCTTAAAATTCTGATTATTACTCACTGTTGATGCACCTCTCTATCACATATGAAGTTTCCAAGCACTATAGGCTTTGACTGTACAGATCCATTAAAATAGACTGCACTTCTAAAGTAGATGTAAATTCTTTAAAAAAAAAAAGTAATTTAAAGTTCATGGCATCTGCAGATAGGATTGATTTTTGGGGGTATTCTGCTACAGAACATGCATTCTTCTTCCAATGTAATGATGCTGAAGTGCAGTGTTTCATGTCACTGTTTATTATCAGGACTGTGTTATATTCATGGGATGCCAGACATTAGATAAACAAGGTTTGATTTTTATTTAAATATATATTTTTAGGCACTAAAGCTTAGCTTGTCTGACTAACCTGGTAACTTAATGATAATCGTGCCATTGTGCTAGGAGATAGAGTTTGGAAATGGTTGGTTATGCCTTAAAAGAGCCAGTTTCATGTCTGTTTAGAGACTGATCATGCTAAACCTGCTTTGTAAATTTGTAAACTAGTGTCTGTCACCTGTAAAAATATATTAGTTTCCTTAAGTAGGAAGATTAAAATTTGTTATCTATTGGCTTTGTTTGTCAGGAGAAAAGATGCTTGGGCATCTGATAAAGCTTGTACCACTACTAGTACAAACTAGTCCAGAAAACAAAACCTCTGTAGTGTTATTTGATACCAGAAGTATACAGGTCTTATCTTGCTCTTACTAAATCTGATTTTAAACATTTCCCCAAATTTTAGTCGTTTATGTAATCGCTTATATTTTAATGAACTCCAGCCATACTCACTGGTCTGTATAACACAGGAAGCTGACAGTGCCTAACCCCTGTTTTATTCCTCTGCTGACCCCAACCCTCCTCTGGACTGACCTTTCCCTGTGCTCCCCAAGCAGGGTTGGGCGTGAGACTGCTCTTCCATAGCTCTGCAGCTGTGGCCAGAGGTACAGGCTTGCAGGGCCATGTCCTCAGAACTGTAACATTATCAAAGTACTTTTATCCCTAGTTCTCAAAGTGCTTTGCAAAGGTGGGGAGGAATTATCCTTCTTGAAAAGAAACCTGAAGAACAGCTCTGATAAGCAGCTTTGTTTGCATTGCAAGGGGCAGGCAGTAGGACTTCCTCTTCTCTGGTGGCATGGACTGTATGTAATCCCTTATGTAACTGTGCCATAAACAGTGTTCTGTCCAACAGTCTGCATAGGAGGAATACCTGGAGAGAACACTTGTAATTAGGATGTGATTTATGATAAAACAGCACACCCCAGGCTGCTCTTTCATCTTACTTCTGTGAGTGTAAGAATAAGCCTTCAAAAATGGGAAAGGTGTCAGTAGTGAGGATAACAAGGGCAGAGTTATGGGGCTGTACAGCTTCTTAGCAAAGAGAAATATGATTAAACTGTGAATTAAATTTAAGTCTAAATAATGGGAAAAACTCACATAATAGTTTTCCAAGAGACATTATGAAGGTCTGGTTCTTTGATAACACCACACTAGATAATAGATGATGGCTGAATGGAAAGGAATTTGAATACATCCTACTAATTTCACAGGTAATATTATTAGATTTTCTTCTCAAAAGAGTAATCAGCTGTTGATAAAGCTTATCAAGGTCTGTTTAATATTTTGTCAATTTTTCAATATCAGTGAAAATTAATCAATAATTTACCTGTTTAATCCCATCTAACCAGCTCTTAAATGAGCTGTTTGGAATAGCACAGCATTTGGAAAGGGATGATTTCCTCTTCATGCTCAATGATTAAGTGCTTCACAACCCCCCGGACTGGCTCATTTACTACCTTAAGGAAATCTAACCTATGAGTTTATGTTGCTATTGAAACTCTCCCACAACTTGAACTTTGAAACATGCAATTAATGAAACATATGACTAGGATATGTATAGTGCCACTGTCAGGCATTTTATTTGTATTTTTTAATTGTTTGATAAAATAAGGAAAAAGGAAATGAAGTTTGTAATAATGTGTAATTGTAATACTGTGTAATAAATTGTAAAACTTGTAATACTGTGCACTTAACTGCTGTATATGATTGGTAGAATAGAATAGGAATCAAATTTATAATGAACTAGGTTTGCCTTTTTGAATAAGTTAGTGGAAATTATTTCCAATCTGCATTATTTGGATGAAATTTTTAATGTATCTCTCTTCTTTTTTTTTTTTCCTTTCCTTTTCTGTTTAGGAAAATTCCTCCTGCGGCAGACAGTCCCATGCCTTCTCCAGCAGCACATGTCTCCACTCCTTTTCCAGCATCAGTCTTACAGCCCTTCAGCAACCCCAGTGCTGTATATATTCCTTCAACACCTATCAGTTCAAGAATCACTTCTTCTTACATCATGACATCAGCCATGTTATCAAATGCAGCCTTTGTGACAACGGCAGAGACCAATTCCATTATGTCACACACCACAGCTTTTCCTCACGTGGCTGCAAGCTTAAGTATCATGGACTCAACTTTTAAGGCGCCATCAGCTGTGTCACCAGTGCCAGCAGTCATCCCTTCCCCATCCCACAAGCCATCCAAAACAAAAACCAGCAAATCCTCAAAAGTGAAAGACCTCTCCTCTCGGAGTGATGAGTCTTCAAGTAACAAAAAGAAAAAGCCGCAGTCGTCGTCTTCATCATCGTCATCGTCCTCATTATCCTTGCAGACATCTTCCTCATCTTCATTTTCAGGGTCCCACAAAAAGAACTGTGTCCTGAACCCCAGTTCAACGTTGAACTCCTATCAGGCAACATCCTCCTATAACAGTGTGTCTGTGCACAATACCAATAATGGAACAAGCCCACTCAGTGCCAAATCGGAGCCCTCAGGACGGACTTCATTGTCAAGTAGTTCAACAGACTCAGTGAAACACATGAGCATGGTAGTGAGCAGTATTGACTCTTCTAACCTGTCTGTATCTTCTCTCGTGCACCACTCAGGGGACCACTCCCTGGGAGCACATAATGCAGTGTCTTCTCTACCCCTTTCTTTTGACAAATCAGAAGGAAAAAAACGTAAAAACTCTAGTTCTAGTAGCAAAGCCTGTAAAATCACTAAAATGCCTGGTATGAATAGTGTTCATAGAAAGAGCACTGCCAACCTTATTTCTGCGGTGCCAGATCCTACAAGCAGCTCCATCTCTCGGCAGGTAAGGGACTCTTCCAGTTATTTCTTTGCAGATCATGTCTGACTTCCTTGAAATATTTTATGCATTCTGAAAAGAAAATACCACATTTGCTTCAGGTTGGTTTTCATCATACAACTTACTTCCTAGGTTAATACAGAAAAGTATTTGTATTTGTTTGGTACCAGTCATAGAAAGATAGATATATATATATACATATACATACTTTCTCAAAATATTTTTATGAGATTTTTTTATTCAATTATTAAAGTAGCTATTTGTAAAGCTAGTAAAATATAATGTCCAGAATGGATAAATAATTTTTAGGAAAGTTTTTTTTCTTACTTCTCATCTCTCTGAAATAAATTGGGTTATTGAAACAGGAAGGTGAGAGTCAGAATTTCTGTTTCTTTCTTTTCACAAATTTGTTGCTGGTTCATTTCCTAATGTTATGCAAGTCTCTTCATATCTCTTCTGTAAAACACATCTACCTTTCTCCTGGGGAGAGTCTGAGGTGCCTGACCTCAGATGTTGTTTTCTATTTGAAACTGAAAAATTAAGAAATTAAGATCTTAGCCAGATGACCTTCAATGGACATTTGGTTACCTTTTTTTAGTGTACACGTGTTCACAGAATATTGAAGTCAGTGCAACAGATAAGATACACATGCTTGTTTCATTGATAGCAACAGAGCTTTGGCTTCTCTTTCAGTGGTGCTTTATAAGGATAAAAGTATATGTGAAGTAAGATCAGGTGGAAAAACTGCCAACATGATCTTTATAATGATCTGTTGTTTCATTCTGCTACTGTGTCCAGTGCACGCAAAACAACGCTGGGCCCTGGCGTCTGGAAGACAAAGCCATAGAGAATAGGATACCTCAGAGAATCCAGAGAAGGTAGCTTAGGAATTTTTTTGTTTGTGAAATTCTCATTTCCTAAGGATATTGCACACAAAAACAAGTGAAATTTGGAAAATAAGATGGTAAGGGCAAAGCAATCCATAAGTAATATGGCAGAAATGGGAGAGGAAAAACAGGAATAAATTAATCCTAAAGCTGGTATAGGAGACAGAATGAAGGTCTCAAAGAATGGCCTAGCAGGTATATTTTCTCTTTCCTGCTTCCAGCAGAGGGGTAACAGAGATTACTTGTTTGACTTATTTTAAAATCAGTAATGGCATTGTCTTTCTACTGTAAGCCTCTTAAATGTGTCCTGCAATCAGAACTGATCTTCAAGTAACTGAAGTCAGCAGAGGATGCTGTAAATCCTTCTTTTGTCACACAATATGATTTTTGAAACATGTGTGCCCAGAAAGATTAAATTTCCCTGAGGTATATGGTGTCAAATGGAAAGAAAAACTAAGTACAAATTGGTACTTTGGTCCAAACACAGGTAATAGGAAGTGGATTGTATCATCTTTTCACAGGACACAGACTATCTGTAGCTAGTGCAGTGCGAGGAAATCTCATGCAGGCAGTTCTGAGATCAAATTCTGAGCCCCCTCGGGATCAAATCTGTTCCTGTGTATCATTCCTGTTTCAACTTGTGCTGTATTTCATGTTGCACAGTAGTAGAAGTAAATAAAACACAAGGAATCATCAGCGGTCTTTGCTGAGTATTTGTAAAAATGTAATTCTAACTAATATTGTTTTCCTAAGTAAGAAGTTAAATATTTGTAGTGAGTGTTACAATATACAGATATTTAAACATGTTTTTTTCATATATATATATATATATGACCAGGTGCATACATACATATATATATGTATTTATATGTATCTAAAAGTTATTGCACTTTCCCTTTATATTGCTGGTTTATGGAGCTATGGCAGTAGTCAAAATAGGAGGTAAAATGGAGTTCATTGTACTTCAGAAGTCTGGCTGGCAGCTAATTGTCTTTGTGACAAGGATACTATATGCAATACAAAATAAATGGAATTTGTAGCCATTTAAGCATATAGGTCAAATAATATTACATACTCTACATGTGTTTATTAAAGCTCTGGAGAATACAATACTTAAATTCCCTTTTAAGCTGTGCTGTTTGTCTTGCTGTGTTCTAGAAACAGTTATAGTAAAAATCCTACCAAAAAATGGTGTGGCTTAAAATCTTGCTCCTGTTCCTTCACATAATGGGGCAAATTGAAGAGACTAAGAACACAGCAATGTGTGATAGGCTCAGGCATAATTTTCTTATTTCATTCAACCATTGGGTTTTGAAGTACACATTTTTAAAAGACACTGGAATAAAAAAAAGGATTTGGGTTTTGGCCTTCCACTAATACTTTTGAAATGGTGTTTTCCATCATAAAAGATCCAAGACATCTTGGAACCTTTCTTTCTTTTCAGAGTGCTGTACCTGTTCAGCCTGAGTGCCTATTTCTCCATTTAAAAGGAGGACATGTATTTATTATGAAGGGTTTTATGAATGCTGTAATGGTGGATGTAGAAAAGAAAGGTTTGCAGGTGTGTCCTGATATTCTGAATGACTAGGAAAGAAACAAGGTTGTGCATCTTTAGTCAAGATTTCTATGCTGAAGAATGTTATCCTCTAGAGAACAGCTTGGCAGGCAAACCACAAGCTGAAGGGAGCAGGACAGGCAAAGGCCCATCCATCCTTTTAATCTTCCTGCACCATGGGAGCACCTTCAAAAGTGTCTATAAATAAAAACTTTTAAACATTTATTCTGCATAGAATGTGAACAGTGAACACTGTTTCAAACAATCTCCGAGTGAGAAATGGCAAATGTGGGGAGGAAGAGAGTGGCTGCCTTTCACTCTGTGCATGAAATGGCAGAATAACAAACAATGCTGCAAAAGGGAAGGAGAAAGCTGCTCTTGTGAAGGCCATGCCAGCCAATGCCACAGCCCCACCAAGGCAGTAAGAAACCAACTGCTGCATTTCTCACTGTTTAGAAGACAAGTCCTTGCTACCTCTCCATCAAAGGATTAAGATGATGTTACTTGAAGTCAGTGACTTTGTAAACAATTATTCACACTGCAGTCATGTGCTATTTGCAGACAGGTGTCCATGGTTAATTTTTATCAGTCTTGTAACCCCTGAGGAGCTGCTCCTCTGACTCAGCAGCTGTGTCCCTTATATCACAACAGAAATATCTACACCATGTTTACAGTAGAGAAACCTGTGACACGCTGCTCTTGCAGAGTGCTGTGAACTCACACACATTGAAACAAACAGATGGAATATTGCAATATTATAACTAAGTACTTTTAAAATGTGTGTATGTGTACTACAATTTACACTCATTCCCAGAGAAATTCTCTGATGCAGTAAATGGATACAAATGCAAATTTGAACCCCTGGAGTTTGGTTCTTGTGATTAATATTTGCTTTATTGAGCAATGATATATGGGAAAAATTGAATAACTTAGGACATGCTCTGGTGCTTGGCCACTTGATTTAAACTCCCCAGGAGTGGGGAAGGTCTCCTGGGGAGGATCTCATGACCCCGAGCACTCTGTGCTCTCTGAATAGCTGCTCTAAGTGACTCCAGTAACTACAGAAAACAGTATTTCAGTCTAGAGAGGTGGCAGGTTACAGTTTCTATTCCCTCAGCAGCTGTTGTGTATTTTCTGACCTGTAACAACATTTATGTGCCTTTTAAGACTTTAAAGTATACAGGCTCTGAGAGATGATGATGATTTCATCTGAAGTGTATCTTTTGCAAGAGCAAAATACTTGTGTTCCAAATGCAATGTGATTAGTCCCTCGTTACACAGGGAAGGGAAGGCCATCACCAGCATCTGAATTCAACTGACAAATGTGCCTCTCAATACTGCTCAATTAATGTTTTTCAGATTGGAAAAAATAGCAGTGTAGCTTTGTCACAATCCAGTCCTTCGAGTACATCAAACCCAGTACACAACAGACAAGTAAGTTGATTTTTTAAAAGTGTGCTTAAGTAGTCTGTAAGCAGTTTTGAAACATTTTATAGTATAAAACCTTAAAATACAATTTCTTTATGAATACAGTTCTTTACAGAATCTGCCTTTTGGTGAACTAATACTAGATTTCTCCTCTCATGTAATTTTTTTCCAGCTATTTTCCCCTCCAAGAATTATGAATTGCAAATTTTTTGCTTGTTTTTCACCACCTGTATTATGGCTCAGGTTGGCTCATGTGCTGCTCAGTGGCTGTTGCTTTGGTGATAGAGGCTCAGCAGCAGCAGCAGCAGATCTCTTGGTTTTTCTATCCAACTTCTCCTGCTGAGCAAGATGGCACAGCAGAGTCCCCAGACTGGCACAGGAGGGACAGCATTTAAAAATAGGCCAGAAGTGAAGCAGCAAAGGGAGAGCAGAAACAGGACAGAGAAAAGGAGGCACTTGACTGTTCAGAGAAACTAATCTGAGAGCATGACTAACCCATATGTAATGTGAGTTCTTCTTAGACAGGCTACAAGTTGGATGATAATAAATGCTGTAACTCAGCTTTTTTGGTCCAGCCCTCATCTGTCTGGAGGACTGCTACACTGGTTTGTTTTAATATAGCCCCTCTTAATTGGCTCTCCAAGTTGAGTACTTTATCAAGAATTTAGTATCTTGTTCTTCAGTGTGAAAAGGTTTTCCACCTCAGCAAGGTATAGTCCCAAGTAATCCATAGGATTTTTCTGTACAACCAGTCTTAGAATTCTGTTATGTATTCTGGCTAAATTATGCAAGAATATTTATTCCAAAAGGTTGTGCTGCTTAGTTTCTGCTGTGTAGAGACAGGAAAAGCATAGTAATAGTTACCCACCACTGAATGCCCATTCAAAATACTCTGAATCGCTCATATCTTGAGATTAACTGCCAAAAAGTAAATTTTATTTTTTTCTCTCACTGCTGAATGCAAAGCAATATATGTATGGAAGAGCTACTCTGAAAGGAAAAAAGTGGAAAGTTTCTTCATGCTTCTAGGGAGTGGCATTTTCCTGTGTGAGACACTGTCATCCAACTGCCAGTGACATACTGTTCTGAAGTGCAAAACTGTTTTTGTTTTAACATCTTGCTCCTGTGTTAGTACAAAATACACACTACCCGAGGAGCAGAACTTGTTGGGATCTGTTGCCTAGATCCCATGGGAAAAACCTAAGAGTACAAAACATTAATTTTGTGTCTGCTCTATGTAAACTGACATTATTACGGGGCTTTTCAGCTGCCTGTTTTCATAACTTTATCAAAAATAGAAGTGTTTGCTTGTTTTAAGCCCCACAAACTCTTTGTTTTTAAAAATATGTTTCTGTCAGTTTGGTGGTTGAATATAGAGCTCAAAGTAAATGTACAAAAAATCAAGTTGGTACTAAGTTTTATTAAACTTTTTTATTTCTAAACTTACACAGGGTTTTAGTATTTGGAACCATGAATAATGATTCCCTATTTAATAAATGCTTGTCACTGACAAATCTGAGCTGCTTTGTTGGCAGCTTTTATCTCCAATCTAGCAACTGAGCAATCTCTAAAATTTCTATCTTAAACTATGCTGTAATATTTCATTATAAAGGTGTTAATAATGAGGTAACAATAAGTGGATCTACAAGTATATGCTGTGTCAGTAAGGATATTACTGTGGAAGCTGAGCCCTCTTGTTTTGAATGTTAGTGTTGCTACAACCACGATAATCAGGGAGTCCAAGTGAAGCAAGGTCTGTAGACAGAGACAATCTCTGCTATACACCAGGGTTTATAGTTGGAAAAATCTGGCAAGTTTTCATGAATACATCACAACAACAGACTTCTAACAATGCAGTTGGAAGCAGAGTTGCAGCTGCCGAGCTGAATGTGCATATGGAGCAGTTCCTCTGGACTGCCTCCGCTGTGCTCCCTGGCCAGGCAACCTGGCAGGGCTGTCTGCTGGGGCACACGGGAGCCAAAGGAAGAAGATTGTTGTTCTCAAGAGAAGGGAAAGGGGTCCATAACTCATCACAGGGTTGAGTGGCTGGGTGAGAATGTGGCATTTGGAAAATTGTGTCAGGCTGTAAACCCAGTCTTGTTTGCAGCTGTGACTGCCCAGGCATAGCCTGACTGAGAGAGCTTCCTGCTGGCCTTCCCCAAGCAGCCAGTCAGAGTGAGAGGAGCCTGGCAGTGCTGAGAAAGTCCCCTGCCACCCACAGCTCAGTGTTTCTCTTTACTGAGTTGTGAGCTGAAGGTAGCCTGTAGTTGTTTTGATGTCACAGTAGAGCCTTTTGGTCATTTGCTCCATGTGTTGAAGTTCATTTGGGTAACTCCCGTGGGACTGGTAGATCATGAGAATTTTTGTGGGCCAGTCAGTTATCTCCCTCTGCATTAAACTCCATCAGGTTAAACAGGTTCTTCTCAATTAATATTTAATATTTAATATTGCTGCCTCTCTTTGAGACCTGAACTAGGGATTGTATACATAAAAGCGTGCCTGTTTTTCCAACTATTGTTGCTTTAGTAAAAGAAATACCACTTTGCCCTAAAAAACTACTTGGTCTTTAACAAAAATTAATGGAATAGTTGTTTTACAGTTAAATTATTTGTGCCTGTATGTATTAAAAGTATGTTTTCTCCAGATTTTATCCTTGTTCTAGGTTTTTAACTAATCAAGTTTTTTTGTCTTCATAGTGCTTTTAGGTGCCTGAAAGTGTTAACACTCCAAGACCTCAGTACGCGGTGGTTTTTAAATACTGAGTAACTAGATCATTTTATTAAGGGAAGGTGACAACGTGTATGCTGTGTGAGGATTCCTTGTGCATGAAAACATGCTGTGTAGAGGAAAAGATTCTTCAGAGTTGTCGTCTAATTGCTGCTCTTATTTGTAATGATAACCAAGTTAATGAACATGAGATTCACCAAAGCTTACTAAAGTCAGACCGTCCCAAAAGGAAAAATGCTGTTTATTCAAAGCAGTTCCTTTTCTTAAAGGTCTTACATAGCCAGTAAACAGGGAGGAAATTTAGTTCAGGGACATGAAATAAATTCCTGCTTTGAGTACTGTCAGCCACAGACATTATTGAAGTGTTTTATACCAAAAGACATTGTGTGATTTTGAACCTGGCTCTGGTTTCTCTTTTAGAAGACATCAAACCGGACTGGTAGAATAAGGACTCTTCCATAACAAGGAAAAGGAACCAGCCTATAATCTCTAGCTCTCAGCAGCCCTACTCCACAGGGTTTTTCTTTTCTATGTCCTGCAGATGGATTTAATCTTTTATGAATTTGTGGTTTTAAAGAGAATTAAATTTACAGAAAACTGTAATAGTGATTTGTTTAGTTTTTCCACTTGTATTTGCCACTGACCTGTGCGTTCTGCTTGGTTATGTTTCATGCCTTTTAAAGCTGTTAGCGTTGCAATGCTCCCTTTGTTTCCTTACCAGAACACAATGGACATTCCAAAAAAAAAAAATCTAGATCATGATTTGAATTTATTTAAAGAATCTCCAAATTTTTCATTAAATAAAAATTACAGTAATTCTGTATTTAAGCTTGTCCTATGGATAAAAATTGAGTGCATTTCTTAGTAATTTGCAAACAGCTGGGGCACTGCAACTTTAGGGACTAATCCTGATTGGTGCTCTGTACCTACAGCATTTAATAATTTCAGTGGGAATTCTGAGTGTTCAGCCTCTTCCAGGATCAGGCTCTTAAGGAATCTATACTTAATCAATGCATAGCAGAATTTTGCACCAAACTGTAATTACTGTTATCAGGGGCCCAATGTCTAAAATCCCCATATCTCGGGGGCTTTCCAGACCCCTAAGAACACAGCACTTGGTAACTTCAGTGAGCAGTTTGGGTTTGTGAGGACAGGAATTGAGCAGATTGGCTTGCGTTAATAGAATTGCACTGACAGTGTTTCTTATAGGATTACTGAATAATTTTTTAATAAAATATAGATTTTATAATCAGGAAGCCAATACTAGGTACTGGAACAATAGTACAGAGGAGTTAATTTTTATTTCTACAGTGTTAAAAGTGCACTTATATGCTGGTTTATTTACATCTTGGGGAAAGGCGAGAGACTGCAAATAGGGAGATTATTACTACTTTCTTTTTTAAAAAAAGAAGGCTTAAGGCAAATTTTAAGACTAAAAATGTTTAAGCAATTATAAACAAGGCTAGACCCTTTGAAAAAAAAGTTTAGAAATATTCTTAAAATAAATTTTTATAGTGTTAATTTTGTAATAATTTATGTTTTGCTATACTTCAGAGCTAACTGACCGGTATAGTTTCAGAAACAGTATGAAACTTAGGAAAGTTTAAGCAATGTTTATATTTTTAAAATGTTCTTTGAATTATGTTTTTATTGTACATTTCTTCAGACTGAAAAATGTGTACATATCTTTGTTATTTTTGCACAATTTTTGTCTTGTTCAGTTTTAGGAGCAGTACTGTGTTGATTTTTTTTAATTTATTTTGAGTTATAAAACTGCAGGATTTTAAAAATCTCAGTAACAAAGTCATCCTCTGTAATCAATGAACTGCTATTTCTAGTTGTTGAGGGAAAACAGTGGTTGTGAGATTCAGTGGTTGCTTCTGAGAAAAAATGCTTATCAGTGACTGAAGGAGCAATTTTGTAGTTTTAGGAAGCTTTAGCTGTTTCCATGCATCTTTTAATTGGAAAGCTGAATTATGGAGCCTGTCCTTTGAATGCTGCTTAAATTTTGTTTTCAAGTGGCTTACACCTGACAGCATTTCAGGAAAGTTAAGCACGAAGTAAAATCCCGTGGTGTTCTTTCATCATCAAAGAATCACTATTTAATTAAATGTATTGAAAATTTTAGCCTGCAAAATGAAATGGAAGTAAGCATTTGGAAAAAAGTGGATACAAACTGGACCAGCCTATAATGCATTCTTAGTGTAGCATTCACTCGTAGTTCTTTTTCTTCCCCATTTGCCTGAAAACCTTGTGATTTGTTTCCAGCAATAGAGGCTCAGAAGCTTTGGTTGTTACACATCCGCAATGCATAGGCCCGTCAGCCATAAAAAGCGACTTGGATAACTTGTATGCCTTCTTTTGTATCGATGTAACAATTGTAAATAGTGCTGATCGACCTTTGTAGAGAATAGTTTATACAGCATATTCTATTATTGCTGATTCTCAGTGAACTATTGTTTTAAAAAAAAAGAAGAAAAAAAGAAATTTTTCTATTTACACCTTATATTTTGTTATGCTGTTGACCCATGGCACTTTAACAAAACTCTGTGGGTTTTGCATAGCTGGTCAGTCATGGGATATATTAAATAACTGTTGTTGCACAGAAATGAATTTGCACCTGCTATATTGTGCTTTCCTACTACAGATTTTAGAACCTTTTCCAGAAGACTTTTGAAGAAAGCATGTCCAATCATTCTAAGAAAAAAAAAATGCCATACTTGTACAGCCAATTTCTTTTCTACAATCCATATTTTGTAACACTAAGTATTTTCATTCTTTGTCCTGCACCTTTATGTATTAGCAGTATCAAATAGAATTCATTCCATGCTTGTGATAATTGTAAGCAGAATAAATGTCTAAAGTAGGTGTAAATAGTAAATTCTATGGCTTACAGTTTAAAAAAGGAAAACCAGAACAAACATGTATCTGATTGATACTGCCATGGTTCAACACCGGGCCTGGAGATATTCTCTAGTGAGCGATTGTATTTTTTGTTTTTTGCTTTATTATTATTTTTTTTTGTAACATGGCTTTGTAAATAAAATAATTTATATGTTTGTAAGAAACAGATGGGGTTTGTCGTTACTTCCCTTTGCAAAGCTAAAATGGTGTGTATTGCAAGACTGTCCTTTCTCTTCCCAGAGGCTGAAATTCTCTGTGCAGATACCCTGCACTGAGAATTCCACGGTAGTTCAAAAGATCTGCCCAGCTTTCTGTACAGGGCTGAATTGCCCTGGGATTATTTTTGGCATTCATGTCTAAAATGTTTCTGTATTTACATGTCAAGACACGCGCAGCGATCAGCTACTGAGGTTTTTTGCACTGATAAACCATTTTTAAATTCCTTTGCTTGGCTGAATGCGTTTTCTCATTCCTTATCAGTGTAAGAATTAACTTTGCTACAGCTGCTAGATTTAGGAATTCTCACTTCAATGGGCAGTACAAATTTATAACCAGTCATTTTATCGTCGTTAATACTAAAAACGCAGCTCTTATCTTGGCGTTAAGATTCTTGTTCTGTGCAAAGCCTGTTCCAATTACAGATCAAATGAGACTTAAATTGTTCATTGGCTCGACAGCTCTGCAGAGAGGATTGCAGTTTTTTTCTCTCGCAGCCACCCTCTTCTGCAAATCTGGGGAAAACGTACATTTTCATGCTCCTTTTATGAAATGTCTGGAAACTGTCTTGAAGATACTGTAGGGAAGAAGCTCACAATTACAGTATCTTTTTAAAAAGCAAGCAATTTTAACTGCAGACACTCAGTACTGGCAGAGGAGACAGGAAGCTGGGCTGCCTTGTAGGAAAAGGGAATCAAAGAAGAAATTTTACCTTTTAGGTAAAGAGCATTTTGTGTGATGTCTTGCACTTCCTGATACCTGTCACAAAAGCTAATCCTGAACTTCCTCTTTACTGTCCAGTTAATGCCTTGTTCTGAGATACTCTGAGAAACTTGTATTTTCAAAGCTTTTTTTTTTTAATCTTCAGTTTATCTTTGCAGTATAGAAAAAAATGAACATCATGAAGTAGGAGTAGATACTGAAGTTTCACCTGATACAAGCGGACCCCATGTATGGCTGGAGTGACACAGTGTTCATAAGATGCTTTGCTATTTCTAACAGCCATTAGAAATAAAAACTACAGCCAAGAAAACAGAATATGGCTGATGCTTTAGTTGCTTGCCATCATTGCCTGTGGCCAGCAAAGGTTGAAGACCACTGACTTTACTTCCCAAATATGAATCAGTAGGTTTTTCGCTCTTGTGGGTTTGTTGGAATGATCTAAAAGCTGTTCTTGTATTTGGAGCTGGGTTTCCCCTCCTTTTTTTGGTTATGCACAAGTATTTTCCTTGTAGCACTCCTCTCCTGCTTGTGTTCTCTAACATGCTCTAAATGCCACCAATTTTAAAGGGAAGCAGATCACACTGTAACTTCTTTATTCATTGCACTCTCCTTTTTATGCTTCCGTTTTTACCATGGAACTATTTATTTTAGAAGAAAGTCATTACTGTGTGCAACCAGGATCTGTTTTATTCTTCTAAATCTGTCAGGATTCACAGTTGGAAAAAATGCCAAATACTGATTCCAGAAATATTTGGAGGAGAGTCATACAACACATTCAGACTTCAGAACACAAGAATGTTTATTTCATGCAAATTTTTCTATGCTGTTTTGCTCTTTGAATGCTTCCTGGAAACAACTATCAAAACAAATGCAGATCTCTTTTAAAAGATACTTTCCTAAGTAGAAGAAAGCTAAAGCTGATCTTTCAGCAGCAGCTCTGCCCTTTGACTGGAGGATCCATGGCAGATGTACTGAGCTCTTGTTTTCATTTTGTAATGCACCACAATGACACAGGCTGGATTCTTTTGGGTGGGCGTTTTGTTGTTTATGGCTGAGCCAAAAATATTTAGCTCTAGTCTGTGATCTGTTCTTCCTATGGAAAGGAGAAGCTTTAGGGGAAGTTTGCCAGCAATAATAATCAGTATCCAGGAGAACTTGATTTGAGGGTAAGGATACCAGCAGGGTATGGGGCACTAACTTCAGCTGTGCCCTTTGCAGATTTCCCAAATCTGACAGATTTAGCTCTGAAATTCAGTCTGGGTTTGACTATCTTGGAGCAGTTGCTAACATGGTTGATGTGACACCACAAGGATATTTTTTCAGAAAAGATGTCTATCATGGAGAAAGTGCATTACAGAATCCACAGGTGTGAAGGCCTTTTGGTGTAAGTACAAAGAATGGCCAGTGCATCCCTGGGAGTCCCGAGTCTGTGCCAGCTCATTTCCAGCCCCATGGAGGCAGCAGATGAAATGGTGATGGAGGAGACATCTCTGCCAGAAGAGAAACCATCATCCCTTCCCAGTGGGAAATTTCTCAGTGCTGATTTGGAGAGCTGTGGCACAGGTGAGTGAGATAGGTCACTATTGGAAATGACTACACGGGCCAACCTCTTTGCCTTTCCCACCACTGGTGCAGAATATATTTATATTTAAATATAAATATAAATATAAATATAAATATAAATATAAATATAAATATAAATATAAATATAAATATAAATATAAATATAAATATAAATATAAATATAAATATAAATATAAATATCTTGCCTCAGTTGCTCTTAGATGCTCTCAACAGTCTACACAAGAAACTTTCCTCTCTTAAAGTGCTGTTATTTGCCTTCCTTTTCCTTTAGTTTTCTCTTCTTTTGACCCGTAATCAGTTTGGGGATTTTGTGGTGTGGTTTCTTGGGCATTTGGGGTTTTTGTTGTTTTTATGATCTTGCCTTGAGCTACTCCTTCCACGTTATTATTCTTTAGGATTTGTATTTGTAACACCAACAAGGGCTCTTCCTGGTAACTCTGCTTTTACAAAGAACTGACTGAAGGGACCACAGTTGGAGTCGATGTGTGGAATTGCAATCAAGTACAGGAAAAGACAGGCCTTACCCTTCAGAACCCCGAACCTTTGGAGATGCATAATCCATACTTCTGCTTCCTAACTGCATGCCCACCTTTTGGCTGTTTGAACTGTGGGGTGTCAGAGACACTGAGGTGCTGGAGATGGATCTCTGATCTCTCCCACCCCGTGTAGTGTGAACTCATTCTACAGATCCTGCTGGAATAAAAGCATCTCTGCTTTGAAGAGCTGTGAGCTCTGAGCCATAGTTAAACAGGAAAATATACTGTATATCTCAAAGAGCTCCTGCTCAAGTAACTTCTTTTTTCCCCTTTGGCTTCAGCAGGAGTCCAACCATAGCTCCAGGAAATCAGTTTCATGGCTTTTCAGCCAACTGAGAAGTGGGCAGTTCTGTAAGACAGCAAAGTCTTCTGATACCAAACTAGTCCTTTTGTGACTTATTCTTACTTCTCCTTGACTCAGAAACAAGAAGTATTTTTGTGATTCTGGATTTATTTTTCCCAGTACATGATTTCTGATGGCAGGTTTAGCCTTATTTTGCAGCTGACTGGGGAAAAAAAAGTCAGCATTCACAGGCTGATGGCTTCGGGCTCTTGTTCTTGTGGAGATGACTGGATGGCACAAGTGGTGATCCAGCTACTTCAGTGGTACATCAAGGACAATTTTTTGACAGAAGGGCTCAGCAAGCTGAGAGGGGCTATGCTAGACATGCTGCTCACACATAAGGAAGGGCTGCTGGGAGCACTGACATTGGTGGCAGCCTTGGCAGCAGCTACAAGATAGCAAAGCTTGAGATTCTGAGGGAAGCGAGGAAGATAAATAGCTGAATTGCAACCCTGGAATTTAGGAGAGCAGACTTTGTCTCCTGCAGACATTTTGTTGGCAGAAGCCCACAGAAGACTGCCCTAAAGAGCCCAGGAGAGCTAGCTGAAGCACAGCCACAGTCCATCGTGATCTGCAGGAGGCTGAGCAGGCATGGGAGAAGGCAAGGCTGAATGGAGAGCTCCTGAGTAAGCCAGAGGCAAAAGGCAACTACACAGCCTGTGTAAGCAGGGTGGGCTACCCTAGAGGAATAAACACTGCCTAGGCTGAAACAGAGCCAGGAAAGCCAAAGCTCAGCTGGAGCTGGAATTAGTGAGGGATGTGAAGGACACTTCCAGTACATAACATGGAAGGGAAAGCAAGTGAAATGTGGGCCCCCTACCTCTGGTAGGTACCCAGTGACAGAGATACACTCAGTGCTGCCTTTGCTTCAGGTTTTAACTGGAGAGGTCTGTGCTCAGAGCTCTGGGCACAGTCTGGGCAGTGAGGTGCTACCCCCAGGATGTCTGAGTGAAGGGCTGCTTATCCTGCATCTGTAGAAGTTTATGGGAAAAGCTGGGTTTGGTACAAGGATTCAAGCTGATGCCATTGCTGTGTCACTGAGCACTGGGACACAGAACAAATTATGTGGAATCTCCATTCTGGAAACAGTAAAAACTTGACAAGGCTGTGAACAACCTGAGCTGGTCTTTGAAATTAGCCTAGTTTGGGGAGGAAAGGGTGTTGATCACATGTTGTCCAGAGGACAATTCCAACTTAATTATTCTGCTGTTCTGTACAGCAAAAACAACCAAAAAGTGATTTTGGCTGTTGAGATAATTAATACTCAGAAGCTCAGTATTTCTGTAGTTAAGCACTTGCCTCTGTAAATGTACAGTATAAAATCCCCTGATGAGGAACTCACCTGTTTCTTGGAAGTCCACGGGGACACACAGAAGGAAGGAGCTCTTCCAAAGCAGCTACAGCAATGGCAGGACCAGTCCCTAGAGCTCCCTGTTTGCCCCTGGCAGAGTGATTCCCAGGGCCCTCCTGAGGAGCAGCACAGGCAGGGAAAGCCCTAAGGAGCTGCTCTCAGCTGCTGTGTGCACAGCAAGCCTGTGGCACACCCAGGGATCCTTCCCAGCCCATACTGCTCCTGCCTTTTCCCTCAGTCTTCTGACACTCCCGTTAAAAGAACATGTCCATCTGTCTGTTTTCCCCTGCAAGACAAATGGTTGTTCTGGAGCCAGCTGCACATCTGACCTGCAGTCCCTGTTTCTCTTCATTACAACTCTGAGACTCACTGTAGTCTATTTAGTCCTATTAAATTAGATAAAAGGCTTAAATTACTAGTGATATTCTGTAGAAGGCTCAGCTTCTGTCACAACAGGTATTAAGCCTTTTAAACAAATCCAATTTATATAACCAGGACACTTAAAA
>JAHLSL010000061.1:2915469-2927000 GCA_025920805.1 Petroica traversi
TCTGTTAACTTTGGTTGTTACATGTTTTTCATTGAGTTACGTGCACCCCGCGGCCGCGCTCCCGGCTGAGGGCCCGTGCCCGCGGGCACTCTCACCTCCTTGCAGAGAGGCCTCGCGAGTTCCTGATCCAGGTGCTGGAGCGGGTGAAGGCCGGGAGACGAGCCGAGGGCGAGTACCCGTTCCTGCTGGACGAGGAGAACCTGGAGGCCATGTTCAGCCTGCTGGATGTCCTGGGCCAGGGCCGCATCAGGGCAGCGCAGTACAGGGAAGGTGCGTCCAGCTGCACCCCCGCTCACACCAACCCCTTTGAAACTGTTTCAGTAATTCTGTAAGCAAACTTACCCGTCTGGGTAGTTCAGAATTATCCACACACCTGCCCGCACAACCTGGATCTTGGATAGTTTAAAAAGATACATGTGGTTGTCTCCTGCGTTTAAGTGACATAATGTTAAGCTACACACGTTTACCTTCTGTTAGATCTAGGCACCTTTAAATTTAAATTTGTCATTCCAAAGACTCGCATAAGAAATTCTCTTCTGTTAACTTTAGCTCTTAAAACTTTGGGACTGAGCACTGAGGATTTGGAGCTAGATGATGCCAATATCACACTGGATGTATTCAAGGAAGGAATGTAAGTTTAATTGAAATAGTTTTCAGTTTTGGGGGACGGGTACATACACATAGGAGATATTTTACTGAGATTCATTTTTTATTTACAAAGCTACATAATTAAAGGACTTGTTAGTTGAAGCTTGACTGTGTCACCTTGCATTGCAAGATTAAAAAAGGCCAATTTCTGCCTGACCTTCTTGCCTTGCTGTAAGGTGAGCCAAACTCCATGTCCTCTATCACCTCAGTTTCAGGATCCTCTCTCAGGAGACCTCTCATGGTACCTGCCCCTCAGGTCATCAGGCAGCCCAGGGGTTAAAATACTGATCTAGAAAAGTGGAACAGTAAGGCCCTCTTGGCTTTTTTGTCAGGGGTGGTACCACAGCTGGAGATGAAATAGGTTCAGAGTTCAAATAATTACTCATTGTCAAGGTATGGTTCTAGGAGCAATTTTTTAGTAGCTGTTGCAATTGCTGAAAGGTAATGAACTAATTATCCTCATTATCTAACTAGAGATTTTCTTTTTCTGTCTTAGGAAGAAAAAGATGCTGGAGAGCTGGTCGGTGTATTAGTTTGAGCAGTGGTCTGCTATATATATTAAAAACACATCTTCCACAGTTTTTCTTCTGGTTTGTCAGCTGTGAAAAGTCGATTTTAAGCAATACTCTCTTTTTCTCATCTTCCCTGCCCTTCAAAGGAGCAATTGGCTGGAAAGGACAAATGACAAGAACGTGTTCATGTCTAGCAGACACTGGAGGGAGTATCATTAAGAACTGCTGTTCTTAATATAATTAGATGGTTAAAAAAAAAAAGGTAGATCTCTTAGGCAACTGAAGTAGTATTTTGGAGTTTCCTCCTTCAGGTTATAGTTTACAGTAAAGGATTGTTACCTGTTGGCTCATTACCACTGAATAAAATGAATTTAGTTTTTGAGCTTGTGCTGGGTTTTGGTTTTTGGGTATTTTTAAGGAGAAAAACAACTTCAACAATTTGTGACAAATGTCCACAGGTAGGACTTCCAAGTGGTACTTTCAAATTTAGCACCCACTATGCAATTTATAGGGAGAAACTTTTAAAAAATTAGGAGATGGTCTCGTAGAGAAAAAAAAAAAAACCACCTTAATTTGTATGAAGAAAGCAGTGACATATTCCTTCTTTCTGCATTGATTATATACATTTTAATACAGCACATCCATTACGTGGAATTAGGAGATGTAAAACATCTCTGTTTAACTGAAGGCTGACCAGTTCATAGGGAACATTAGCCCATGTTGTACAAAAATGCATTTACACTGTAAATACTCTGTGTTCCTTAGACTGCTGCAACACTGACAAGACAGACTATTCATTAGAGATGAACAGTTTTAGCTTCCAAATGCAATGGCAAAGTGGCCATGGAAAACAAGATCTGCACAGTTCAAGAGCAAGTCAATAGCATTTTGAATTTTTTTAACTGTATAGAATAAGGCGAAGATTAGATTAGAACAATCTCTCAGCATGCAGAAATGAAAGAAGTGTACTACAAGACACTTGCTTTGCTTTTGCTTGGAATAAGTATTCTAGACCAAGTTATTAACCATTTCTGAAGAAGTCTTTATTTTCCTGTATTTGGCCAACTAGCTCTCAAATTGAGAAGGATCTCAACATCCCTTTGAGCCAGTTTATAAACTCCAAGTTCGTTTAGTGCTGCTGTAGCAGATGGCTGGCTTGGCTTTAATGGTTCATTTTCTGAAGCTGACTGTAGGACATCCTTCAGAAGCAAGGCAGAGCCAATATTGAGGTTCAGGATAATGCAGGCTTCTTTTATGCTAGAGGAAAAGTTACATGGATTAATGTAAGCAGCACAGATTTAAGCTTAACAAAACAACCATTCCATGCTCTATGTTGGTTTAAAAATATTCAGATTTCAGCCCCAGTTAGCTGAGGATTTTGATGCTGGCCTCTTCAGGAGAGTGTGGTCTAGTGAAAAAGACTAACCAGAAAGAGGCAGCAGCTTGTCATCCATGACAGCAACTAGACTGCTACACAGGGCAATCCTGAGGAGGAACATAAAGTAGTCCTTCTAACAATAAAGTTTGTTGTGTTATAACTGTCTTTGACTAGTTTCTTTGGCTCCAGTTCCAGAGGTTTGTGCTACTTAATATTCTTTCCACAAGTTTATCTGGACATGCTGGCTGCACAAAATACACCAAGATACGTGCCACAGGCTGTTGCTGTCCGAGTACCTGCTGCACAATCAACTTCCTAGCTGAAAACATCAGACACATGAACGATCCACACATTTAAAGTGTGGATCAAAAGTAACTGTGAAAAAAAATCTTGGTTTTAAGTAGAACGCTAGTATTTCTCTGGACACTCATTTTTGAAATACCAACAGATCAGAAGTTTGCCTACTTACTGCTTGAAGTAGTTTTCTGGCCTCTTGCAGTAGTGTGAAAATAAGGGGAACAAATTCCTACTCATGTCAAACTGGAGTTGTGCTGCTCCTCCTTCATTGAAATGATTTGCCATGATGATCTACAAACACAAAGAGGTGCATCTGCTGTTTAAGCCAGTCACTGACATCTACATGGCACTGCACAGGTCACACTGATACCTACTTCCTGATAGATGTACTGATCCACTTTCTCTGCAAGCAACTGCCAGAAAATTTTGAACAGTGAGTGGCAGAGCTGCTGCTCCAGCTGTAGCAAACGGTCTCGCAGCGTCTGCAGCATCGGGCAGGCCGTGCTGGACAGACACATCACTGCTTGCTCTGCCTGAGAGGGTAAAGACAACCACCTGAAAAACCATTGCACAGCAGCCATTAGAATGAAATTATTCACAGTACAACAACTGAAGTTCAAATTACCCTTTAAAAAAAAATCTTACCCATTTACAATGTTTCAGAGACAGTTCTTTCCCATTTCTAATCTAAAAGTTATCAGCCTAATGCTATGTTTGAATTTCATTTATTATTAAATTCATGCTTTAGTTATAAATCTCCGAACATGTAATTCTAGAGAACCCCAGCTAATCTGGAAATCATTGAGTTCTATTCCTTTTATGAAGTACTTCAGAAATTCTACTCAGGAGAAAATCTTCAAGAAGCCCTAGGAGTCTGTGAAGACAGAACAGTCATGACAGGCCACTTTGCATAAAATCTTCAATACTATTCTGAAGAAATTAATTCCTGCTCAAAATAGAAAATTGGAATGATCCAGAATCTTTCCTAGGTATTTAACTAATGCATCCATTAATTGTGGAACTCCTTCAGAAAACATAGCATGAAAATAGTCCCAAGGTAAGAATTAAGAGAATTTTCCAGAACTTACTACCCTGCAGCTTTCCTACTCCAGAAAAAAAATCCTATCTGTATCTGTTATCTATTCTTGCCTTTACTTACCTAAATATTTTTAACAGGAAATAATGCTGTAATATGTGAAGAGATTAAATAAAGAGAATCACCTCTCTTTTTTGTACAGCTTTGCAGCATCTTTGACCTCTCTGAAGACATGATCTACCTGTCGTGTCAGCATGTCGTGCTTCAGGCGCTCCAGGAGGTTGATCATGTCATCAAAGACAGAGCTCTCCATGGAGGCCAGCTGGCCCAGCTGGAGCTGGCTCATGGTGTCACTTTCTGCTCGAGCCTCCAGCTCGGCCTGCTGCAGCTGCAAGAAGAACTAGGCAAACAAAAAACACCACAAAAAATAATCTTACCCCTTGAACTTTTCATTGGTACTTTGTTCTAGTTACACATTTGAAACACAGTTCTAGAAAACACTCTCCTCTGGCCCATTTATAAAATTAAATATTCAAGCTTTTAAAAACACTTTCATATCTTTCCCTGTGGTCCTGATTTAGTGAAAAACAAAATATGGTGGTTTAATCCTAGCGATGGAACTGATTCAGGTTTCAGGCACTACAGCAGATAGGTAAAGGGAACAGATCTAAAGGAACAATAAGCTCTCCTTTATACATCTTTTACTAAATCCGAATTTATATCTCATTCTACTTTTTCAGTAATTAATTCTCCTGAATACACCTAAAGAGTGCTGCAAATAAAATGTTTGTTACGAAACAAACATCCAAAGTCCATTTTAAAATATATCTTTCCTGAAGAAGAATAATTACTTACTACATTGTCAGCCCAGTCTGCCAACACTGTTGCTATATAATTAACAGCATTAAGGATTGCACAGTATCGGAATCCTAAGGAAGCTCTTGTCTCTTCCTTCATTACTTGAGTTAATCGTATCCTGAAATCATCAACTAACTCCTTCTGTAGGCCCAGGAACTGTAGTTTTCTGGAAGCTGTTGGGAGATTCTTATACCTGTCTGGAAAGACATAAAATAAAAATGCTTTTAGGCATTCCAACACTAAATAAAAGCTTTTCAAAAAGAAACATTACAGGCATTTTACTCTATCACCTCACACCTATGAGGACATCATAGAGTCAATATTTAAATGTGAGTATTTAAAATAGATGGTATTTCAATGATTTCAGGGAAACTGCTCATGCAAAAGCTAAACATGCAATGAAACTACTTTCTTCCCCCTCCAGAGTCCCTGAGCAGTTTGTATTCTAATACTTGAAGCAATGTGTGGTTATACCACACTCTCCAGTGTGGCCTCTAAAGCTTTCTCAAACACACAGAAAGACAAAGCCATTGAAGATGCAATTGTCTCCTGAAAACATACTTCTCTTATGTTCTGTTGCAAAAGAAGAGAAGTTACTTTATAGCTTATGAATTGTCCCAGATTCAAAAGGAGCATTACCATATATTCTGCATTGCAACAAATTATATTCTGCAAGTATGAGAGAATATGGTAAATATCAAATGCATATTTTAAATTATTATTTTGAAAATATGTTACTAGATCAAGATTATTTATGTGTCAGTTAGCATCCAAAATACAAAATTAACAGGAAGCTTTTATTAAACTGTAAACATCATAACTTTGCAACATTATTTGGTGACTACTGCTGACAATGAATAGTTAGTAAACTATTTAGTAAAGAAATCTGTTAGCTGAAGGCTTTTCACTGTTCATTACAAACAAGGGCAATGCCCATAGATTTAATTACCTGTTATAACTAACAAGAGAGTCATAAAAGTTTCAGCACAGTCTGGAACTTTCATTTCATCTACATCAGTGATATCTTTGTACTGTGATATCCATGCAGCCTCTGATGAAAGCATAGAGTCCATTTTCTGAAGAGCAACTGAAATGCACAAAACTTGTAAGTTAAGTTTTTAATTAAAAAAAATTCCAACAAAATCCCCTCTAAAATATATTAATATATTATTAGTAGTATAATATAGTCTATTACGAAAGCCTTATCTCTAGTAAGTTCAGCTTTGCATTTACAGGTTATAAAAACTACTGACAACTTGTTCCATGCAAAACCAGGTTCAATGTATCTGAATTTGTAACACTGTTAACAGAGTTCAGTGTCAGAATTGATTGGGAGGTTGGTTTTGTTTTTTAATAGTTGGCTTTTTCCTTTCCAATATATTTCTTCTTCATTTCTCAAAAACAAATACCTTGTCCTTATTTCAATTTAAAGTCCATCTCTGTCTGCACACACATAACATTTGTCTAAAAGTAAGCCCACTTGATTGCATACAGCTTAGGGGCAAGAGTCCCACAAAATACAGAAACACTGTTAAAGCCTAAGCAACTTTTTTCCAGAGTAATTACAGAGCATAATATGTTTTTGGTAGTAGTCCTGACCAAGTGACTTATGCTGCTTAAGAAGGGTAGTGTGTAAATAGACACATACTTTCTGATTGTGCAATATAAAGGCCAATAAAATGCACTGGAAGTCTTACATTTTTTTTCCACTGTTAGCCACCTTTGGAAGCAGGATTCTTCTGACAGGATATGCATGCAGCTGGGAAAGCTGCTGAGGTAACCATGAACGCTGTATAACTCTCTCTCAAACAGAAGTACCTCATCCACAAGGTGACAAAAGAGTGTATCATCATACAACAGGCAGGGAATATCAGCAGCCAGCTTCTCCAAAATTAGCATTACCAGAGCACGAGAGAATTCAAGCTTTGGAAAGGAAAGAAGTGAATGTCAGATTCAGGAAGTACTGACATGTGCAAACATGTACACAACAAAATGCTACTAGACTAAGCACACATTTCAGTGGGAATAGGCTTACACAAATATCTATCAGAAGCTGACTTAGATATTTATATTCACATTTACAAAACCATTTAATTGCTTACCCCAGCATTCACTGAAGATCCTGCCTTGTCCAGTATTGGCTGGATTTTATCATCAAGGAACTTTGAATGATTTCCAATCCACATAAGTACTTGTGTTAAATACCACTCAGGCTTATTTAAAAAAGAAAATAGATTAATACATTATTTAAATTATTTAATGCATCCAAACAACATTTATCCAAGTGCTACTAGTATTTTAGGACACACCTAAAAATATGGGCTGCAGGTTTTGATTAACACTTCTTTCAGTAATAATGCAATTGGAAGCAGTTCCCATTTTCCTCACTCCCAACAGCTAAAGAACCTTCTGCTGAGATGCACTCACATTTTGTGTGTCTGTTTTTCACCTCTGTATTCATTTTCACCTGTCTCACTAATTTTATCATGCTTGAGTTGTTGCGTTTTTTTGTCACTCCTTCCCCAACTGGGCAAGGTCACTGTGAACTCTGAGCCTCTCCTCTAAAACACTTGTAATCCTGTTCAAGTTGCTGTCTTTTAAGTATTTTACATTGGTATTTTCTTTATTGCATTATCCAAGTAATTACTAAAAAAAGAAAAAAACTCCAACCCAAATTTCAGCAAGGCCCTGTTGAAATGGCTTTCTGACCTGACACTGGATTCCCTGTAAACTTCTCATTCATTAACAAGTTCTTCTTTTTTAAATAGTTATTCACCTATTGTTGTTTGCAAATTTAATGCCTTGAACATAACTTTTTCATTTGCTTTTAAAATAATTTTGTTCATATCTAAACCACCTTTTTTCACTGACATACACAACAGTATTTTAAAAAGTTCTGTAGCAGCATCTGTCAAGATTGCAAATGTATTTAGATTTACACAAGACGGTGATCATAAGCAGATTTATGCAACAGGAGTGCTACAAAACAGCTCTCAAAGTCTGCTCCAGCTGTATTACAGTGGCATTAAAAGCCATTCCAGTGGTAATTCTCAGATAAAAATCCTCAGTTGTTGAAGGCAATTCACACAAAAAGTGAGTCAGTTTCCAACTCGTAAACTCAGCATATCTTGTTTTATGTCAATTAAAAAATTCAACCCATTAAAAAAAAAAAATTTTTAACAGTGCCTTTAGACAAATCACATTTCATATCCCAACTGCAGAATCCAACGTTTTCAGTTACATGAAAGTAGCAAAACACAAAGCCAAAAATCAAAGTCACAGTCTGAACTCGAGAAATACAAAACAGTGCAAAACCATTTGCAACAAGACAGAGGAAATTAATCAAAACTTGTCAACAGATGGGAGTCAGTCTATGATTGTAATAATGCTTTATGAAGGATCTGGGCAAGGGAAAACTATTGCCTTGCCCAGAGAACATGCCTGTGCCTCTGAAAGGTCTCTAAGTGCTATCTCAATGTCTGTCCACTCTTAGGTAGGCACAAGAGCTGCACAGTTTTGAAGAATCCTAAATTTGGAAAGCATGAAATCTATACAATTTAAACGCAGCAATCTAGAGTTTGCTTACCAAGCAATTTAGAAATGTCAAACTACTTTCTTCCATACCTTGTTTAGAACATTGGTTTGTTTATTCCCAGTGAAATGATACTTGAACCTTTTCTGAAGAGGATTCAGCATGATCTGTATGGGAAGGACAATGGGTGGGGAAGGGGGTAAGGGGTACTTTTCCGGCAATTGTTTAGGTTTGGTTAACAGCTCATCTCTAAGTTTGACAGTCAAGGATGGACCTCAGTGTTGAATTACCCCAACAGAATCATTTCAGTAGGATGAGTTTATAAAAATGACACTGCTTAGTTCTACGCCATTGACTGAGGGCAGTATTATGAAAACAATGCAATTCCTCAAACATAAAAGATACTCAATATATTCCACTTTATGTAACGTTTAATATAACTCAGGCCTTTAGGGATTATTTATTCAATGACAATACAAGTCCCTTAAGTCAGTTTGATTTGGGAAACTTGTAAGAACCC
Organism: Petroica traversi; assembly: GCA_025920805.1. Taxonomy (NCBI): domain Eukaryota; kingdom Metazoa; phylum Chordata; class Aves; order Passeriformes; family Petroicidae; genus Petroica; species Petroica traversi. The sequence goes on from JAHLSL010000061.1 coordinate 2,924,251, forward strand.
AGCAAACCACCACTGTCAGAAACAAATACAGTGGCTATCCATGAGACACATTTATTCATATTTGTTAAAGGAGGATAAAGACTCCTGGGATTGATAAATGCAACACATGATTTCCCATTTTCATGTAATGGATTTAAGTGAGCCACTCTGCCAAACCAAAATTGTTACCAACTCAGGGTTGAGTACAATGGCTTTGCATCTTTCCAATACATGATTAAAAAAAAAAAGGCAGCCACAGTCACACACTCACACACACACAAAAAGGCTTAGCTGAGCTTTAACTATATTTTTTGTGAATTATTTAATTCACAAAAAATCAGGTACAGAATGAGCAGCAGTGCGCTCTGAGCAACCTCAAAGGCAGACTACAGTTGCTGCACTACAGAAATCCTCCTTCAGTCTTCCCTTTTTATAAAGTCTCCTTCTAAGATATGAATGTTTAGTTTTCCCTCTTTTCCTTCTGGGATGGGACAGACTGAAGTGATTAAAGCTGATTTCACATAAGGGTATAAAAGGAAAAGCATTACTGTGTCTAGTAAAACACACATCACCATTTTTTCATTAACATGCAGGGGTAATGGTATCCAACAGTGTAAGGCCAAATCCTCACGCAACCTGAACTATCAGCTGCCCTGAGAGCACTGGATCTGAGGACTTGGAGTTAAAATGTTGTTACTGACAAAAAGGGCAACTTTGGCACTTGGCATTTTCTAAATGACAAAAAAAACCCCAACCAAAATCACCACAACATTCTAATGTTGACACAAAGTAACATAAATTATCTCCTGTCTATAGGGAGAATAAAGTCTTAAATAATTCTTGAGAATGTGCATCTCTAACAGTTTTGATTCTTGCTAAAAAACACCACAAGAATTTAGAAGGATACGAGGTTTGCAGTTTCAGAAGCTGACAGAAGAGCATCTCCAAGTTGTTGTACACATCAGGAGTGCTGGCTGGTGCAGCAAGGCCAAATGCCTGGGACTGAGGTGGCCCCACAAAGGGCCAGCGCAGCTGTGTCAGCACCTCCTCAAAGTCACTGCAACACAAAACAAGCACTTGGACATGAACTCACAGCACAATGCAAGGATGAGGGAGTCACAGTATCTCCCTTACCTCGTCAATTTGTCCTTAAGGATTTTATGCCAGAATTTCACAGTGGATCGCACAAAAGCAAGAAGATGAGAACAAGACGACTCCTGAAGTTTAATATCCAGTTCTGCCATGAATGCCAGAGTACTGGCTGCCTCTGGAACATTGTTGGTCATCAGATATTGCTGAATGCTATCACTGTAAAACACAAGAAAGGCAAGGCCAAATTTTCATTAAGGATAACATAAAAGAAAGGCAAAACTTTATTGAATTTAAAATGTTTCAATAATGGGATAAACCAGGTTACATACAGAACATACAAACAGTATTCAGAAACTTTACCTCAGCTCTTCTATGCGAGAAATCCACTTGAGGTAGGCCAGGTGTCGCTCGATCTCTTCTACCTGACTGATCAGAACATCCAGATCCTCCATCCATGGCTCAGCCTTCAGCAAGTGGCTAGTGATGGACTCAGACAGAACAGTTTCTTCCTCTAGAAGCTGACTCAGAGACTTTTTGGAATCTTCTGCATTCTTTAAGGCATTCTGAATTCTTTTCGGGACTTCTGACGAAACTGTAAGTACCTGCATTGACAGGGAAGTATTGAGGCAGACATAAAACCACTGCACTGTGTGGAGCAGTGTGCCATCTGAGAGACTGATGCATTCCATTTAGTTTCATATTCCTAATCAGTCATACAGCATGTTCAGAAGAAGAAAAAATAAAATAGAAAGATGCTTACCTGTTCTTCTAACTGCTTTTTGTTTTCAGATAGCTTTTCAATCAGGCTGTCTAGCTTCCTCAGGGAATCATAGTCATTTCCAACTTCTCTTTCCACAAACTCAGAAACATAGTATGGAATATCACACTGGTCTAGATCTCTAGTGACTTCTTTCTTTCTAACAGCAACGCTTGCCATGTTTTCTTTCTCTGCAATACTGAATATACGATTTCTAATTAGCCAATACTAAGACAGCACAAACAAATATTATCTGTTGAGGAACAAAACTCCATGAAAAGCTGGGAAGTTCAATTTAAACTGAGCTATAAAAGCCATATTCATGAATTATACTACTTTAAGTGAGACAATTTGCTGGCTTAAGTCTAATCTGAGATCTGGTAAAACCTTGCTTATATATCCAACTAGTGATTTATTATATATTAACTACCAAAGAGAAATACATCTGTTAATTTCTTCCTTCCCCAGAAGTGTGAATTTTATTTAAAATAGTTCAATACATATGTAGTTCTTACACATATAATATAGAAAACTTAATGAAAACTACGAAAAAATTTTTTTTGTAAAATGCAAAAGAAGATAATGTTCCACTTTCCCTTTTCACAAGTTTAGGATATTTCAGAGGTACCAACTCATGACTGATATGTTACTAGCAAGGTATCCATGTGGGCCTTGCAATAATTTGGAAAGTAAATGCATCACTGAAACATTTACCAAAACTATTCCACACAGTATAACATAAAAGACACTTGCTGATCCACGCACTTGGCAGCATCCAGAGAAAACCTGACAGAGAGGATGTTCACAGTGAAACAAAAAGGCAACAATGACAAGTGTTTGGCTAGTTCAATCCTCAACTTCTTAGTATCACTTTCAAAACAGTATTTAAAAATAAAAACCTATACACTTGACTTTACCTGCT
>JAHLSL010000061.1:2927400-2948804 GCA_025920805.1 Petroica traversi
ACGGCCCGGGGACAGCAGTGTCCTGCCGGCCCGGGGGCTGTGCCGCCTGCCCCGAGGGACACGGCCCGGGGACAGCAGTGTCCTGCCGGCCCGGGGGCTGTGCCGCCTGCCCCGAGGGACACGGCCCGGGGACAGCAGTGTCCTGCCGGCCCGGGGGCTGTGCCGCCCTGCCCCGAGGGACGCGGCCTTGCACCTCACGGCCTCCGACATGACTTCAGCGACACAGCCTTCGCATTTGGCTGAAAATGCCAGGTTTTTTTGGAACAGCTCCACAGTATTTTTTTTCCCCCAACAGGAAGCCCGGCTCATTCCCCGCCAGAAATGGACACGGGACAGGCGCAAAGGAAGCACTTACTGATACACGCTCAGAGTTTCAGGATAATTTATTTTTAATACCTGTTCTTTGGTACAGGTATTAGCTGGAAAATACAAGTATTTCCTCAATGAAAAGTTCAACTATTTAAAAGAGCTGTACAGCTTTACAGCACACAAAAGCCTTGCTAACAGAATCTGCTACCGCGTCAGTGCAAATGCTACCAGCAAAACTCCTGCAATACATTTGTTCATCAGTATCTTTATTTTGTTATAATTCATCTTTCTCTGTGTAATTCATTGTATTTGAAAAGCCTTCAAGGTGGGCTGAACCCATGAAAACATTCAGTGCTTGCCCAAAGAAAGCAAGCTAAACATTCTTCCAGGTCTGATGCCATAATAAACTCAATTCCAAAGATCCACACATTACGGCTCAAGCAACTTACTCACTCAGTAAAAATCACTAAACCACTCAGTCACTAAAATCTATATTATATTACAGCCACCATCTTGCAAAGGACTACAGAAGTTAAATGCTAGCACTAAAAAAACTTTAAAAAATACAAATCTCTTACTGTGACTCTTTAAAGATTTGTACAGAACATGTAAATAAGAAAACGCTTTGTTAAAATTCAGTAATTTTGCAGTTCATTCAGCGCAACCAGGTCGTATTCAGTTGTGTCTGGTTTTTTATGCTTGTGTCCATTTTCAAAACTTCTCGAATCGCCATGGTAGCGTAAGTGGATGGGGGAAGAGAGAACTCCATCTTTAGTGCCCTGAATTTACCATCTATCAGAAAGTTTGAGAGATAAAAAGCAAGAGCAAGGTTAAGGGCATGTATAATGCTTATTCTGTAGTAACAGCTTCCACAAACAACTTCCCCAGCTCATAAAACAGAACAACCACCACCATCACTCCTGTTTATAATCCACAGTGAAAAATTTCATGAAACAACTTTTAAACATTTTCTCTTGGCACAAAGTGGTGGTTTCAGAGTTTTCTTCTTTTGAAAGCAAACATTTTTTCTTTCAGATTGAATTCCTAGCCTGTCTTCACTTTTCTGGAAAGCAGTGTCAAAACACCTTGTGATCAGGGTGATGTATCTGAGTCATCTGTGTTCAGCACCAATAATACAAGCTCAGTATACAGTACACACACCACCACTGTTAGTTGCAGACATTTACTGCTAAGCATTTGCTTGATTTTACAGATGCTTGTAAGAAAATGTAACAGTCAATACAGATGCTGGGGGAATGGCTTGCACCCTTGAGAAATAAGGGTCCTTATGCAGTTACCTGGCTTTAGAGGTTGTGTTACCATTGCTGTCAGTAGTTAAATGAAAGCTCTTCCTTTAGGGAGCTTTCCATATGTAGCAGTTGAAAGCAACAGCCAGATCAAACTTCCCTTTAGGAAACTAGCAGAAAAATCAACTTACCTGTAGGGAGAATTGGTAATGGCTTTCCTTCCAGTTTATCCAAATCCGTGGTAAACAATGGGATTTTAGGATCATCATATGCAACAACTTCCCTTCATAATATACATAAAATTTGTTATTATTATATTAAATTATTCAGGTTAACACATTTTATATAAACGTGTATTTATTATAATCCTATTATTATTATTGCAAATTGGCATTTACAACTGTAATTTAATTAGGAAAAGTAACACGTAAAGCTTTATGTAGAAGATTTGCCTTGGCTTTATGAAGATTATTTTAAAACAATTTGAAGTTAGTGAGGAATTTCTTTGCATTTCTCATCTATTTGCCCTTGTGTGCTGTCAGAATTTCCAGCTACACAGGAAGTATAGTTCATGAAATTAAGGGAAGAATGGTGTCAACTCTTAAGAGTACCTAGCAGGAGTGAAGCCTTTCAATACAGACCTCTAAACTTTGAAAGAGCTTAAATACATTCTGTGGTTTCTGCCGTTCATTTAAAAGAAATCTCATGTGTAACCATGAGGCTGAAAAACTAACTGGGAAGTAGAGAATCTTAATATTAATTAGTGCTGATGTTTCAAGTGTATAAATATTTGTATTTTCATGCTCCCTTCTAAACCCTCTATATTTTATTCTGTGCATCAGTAATCGTGTTTTCTTGCACATTTGTACAGTTCCCTGTTTAAAAGGTATTTATTTATTCAGTTGCCATATGAAAACAAGGTTGTATCTCTAACATCAGTGATTTAGTAGGTTTGAGTGATACAAACTTTTCTGATTGACAGGTGAAATTTGAGAACAACTTTCTCATAGCAAGACTACAAAAAACTCCTGTTTTGAATATTATCTATCATTGTTTCACATAAGTAATTATCTATGAAGTGTTCAGGCAAACCCTTGCAAGGAGTGAACAACTAGACACATCTTGATACTCCTCCACCACAGAACCAGAGAACCAAGGAAGGGTATAGTTCCACTTCAACTGCATTAAAAACCTGAGAGAAATGCACCTATGTTTCAGTCTATGTGGATGTCCCATGGATCAGTCTCATGTTGTTTTGTACTTAAATGAACTCTATGCTGCCAATTCAAGTGTAATTTCCTTTATGCTCCCACTCACCAATTGACATTCTGAGGCCGAATGATAATCTTTCTATATGCCCCAGAAAGTGAGTAATCTCTGATTTTGTGCCTCATGTTGTTGATATCAAGGTTGTCAGCTACCAGCATCTCCTTGTAGGCCTCACCAACTGCAAGAGAGGAAAATATTTAATAGGAGACAATGTAGCACAGCAAATTTAAGCAGCCTGTTTTCATGGTTTGGTCTCATCCCTTACATTTAGTAGTTTTCAGCATATATGGGATAAATGCTACACAGAGTTTAAAATTACTGCAAGTCTTATTACCTGTTTACTTCTACACCCTTATTAGTAGAGGCAGTGACAAAATAAGCATCAAATCAAATGTAGCTGAAAACAAAATTTACAAGATACTTTATTGCCATTTAATTGCCATCTCATAAATGCTTTCCAATTTTCTAGACTTCACAGGACTAATCTCGGGTATATAGAAAAAAAAATTAAAAATAAAGGGCTGGACTACCCATTACTCTCTCATTAAAAAGCAGCAGAGAGAAATCAGTTGACAATTTGACAACCAAGTACAAGAACAGTTCAATCCAATATTGAGGAAAACGTGCAGGGAGCTCATGACTAACCTCATCTATAAGGACACACAGAGCAGGTGAAACCCAGGGCCAGCTACAAAGAGGGACTATACCAGCATTGTCCAGGCACACAGAAATGGTGTTGGGAAAGTCAAAGCTCAGCTACAATTGAAAGCAGCAAATGAAATTGAGATCAACAGGAGTTGAGCTGCAAGACAAGGAATGAAAGGATACGAGGCAAGCGTTGGCCTGGTGCTAAAAGGGCAGCTGGTCTAGTGACAGACACAAGGCTGATGGCCTCAGTGCCTCTTCTGCCTTGGCCTTCACCAGCAAAGTGCCCCAGGCCTCTCTTCTTAGAGGCAAAGCTAAGAAAGAGAGGGACTAGCAGTAGTGGGAGAAGATACAGGCTGAGTGAGCTGGCTCACATCATGGTGAAATTTATCATCTCAGAGATTGTGCAGATCTAGGGATATCCCAGACAACTGCAGAAAATCAAGTGTTGCACCCAACTTCAGAAAGAGCGGGGAATTACAGACCAGTCAGGCTCACTCTGGTCCCTGGGAAAAGTAATGGGGTTTATCCTCCTTGGGCACAGAATGACTGTGGTTTTAATAAGGGGGAGAGAAAGGAAGAAAAAAGTAAAAAACCCACCAACCTTACTGTCTTCTATGATGAAATTACTACACCTGTGGATGTGGGGAGAGCAGGGACTGTTGCCTGCCTTTCCTTTAGCAAGGCTGTCAATGTATTCCCACAGCATCTTTGTGTCTGAGGTTAGAACACTACAGTGGGTGGACTGGTAAATGGGTAGCAACTGCCTGCCTCAGCATCTCAAAGTGTAGTCACCACTGGTTTGAGCTCTACCTAGAAGCAGAGTTCCTCAAGGAACTGGGATGTGTCCTGTGAAATAGTGGAGACGAGCTGGAATTTACCCCAACCAATCTGTGGGCTAAACCAAGCTGGGGTGGCATTCAATACATGCAAGGACAGGACTGCCATTCAGAGGACCAAGGCATACTACTGGAATGGGCCAAGAGGAACCTCATGAAATTCATCAAGGACAAAATCCTGTACCTGATCAACTCCTTGCAGTGGTACAGGTTAGTGAGAAACTGCTCTGCTGTCATCTGGGATTCCCAGTGGGAGGGAGACTGAGCAGAGCACCCTGGCAGCAACAAAAGGCTGACATTAATGTTTTAGAGATCTAAAGTGGTGTATTGCTTTAAAAGTCACCAAGGTTGAGTAGATCCAATCTTCCTTTTAAGAACAAACTTAAAGCAGACTTACATTTTCAGAGTAAATATTTCAGTTAATAGTCAGACTTACTTTTATGCTTTGGATAAATAACATCAAATCCAGGCAATGGCATCACTACGTCGTGGATAGTGTAGTTATCAACATCTCCTTCTTCAATGTGAACAGCTGTGGCTACAGTCAGGACAGAAGAATGAAGTTACCAGTATGGATGCCTATGACAGTTAACTTCAGCTAAATTTAAAATTAAGCCTTTGATCAAAATAAGCTTACTGAGAGGGATAACTACCATATTTTATCTCCACTTAATAGGCAACACTTCCAAGAAAAGAAGTAATAACCTCCAAGCTGTCCCAGTTACTGACAGAATCACAGCCTGGCTTCAGTGACTTAAAGCTACATGAAGTAAGGACTGCTAGAGGAACAGCCCCCTTCCATGCATGAGGCATCCATAAAGGAGAAATACTGCAGGAAATGCCAGAGCAAATACAAGCGAAGAAAGTTTTAACTGAGTGGAGCTTCTGCTTTACAAGACACTAATGCAATCAAAAACTTCTATGGTTAAAACTTCCCAACATCTTTCCACAGTTCTTCATAGCTCAACTGGGTTTGAGGTCACTCTTGAGAATAATCTGACCTCCATAGGCTCGATTCCCTATCCAGTTATTTGAAAAAACAAGCTAACAAACAGCTCATGGAAGTGTAATACCTAACTTCCAATTCCTTCCACAATTTGTCTAAAACAGGCCAATGGATTCAGGTATCACTGGGCCAAAATGGGTGAGAGAAAAGAAACTATGTAAGCAGTATCAGACTACTGATCAGCTACATGCCTTGTTTTCCTAGGAATCTGAACTGTACAGCATCACTGGCTTTGTCTGATTTTACCTCCTTTAAGTATGAGATCTCCTGGTACAGCTCTAAGCCCATATTCTTCAATTCTCTTGCTCACCATATTATTCCACACATAACTCTGGTAGCTATGAATATACATTAAACGATTATTTCTTGGTATCTAGAGGTAAAGAAAAAAATAATTAAATGCTAGACTGATATATTTTATGGTTTTTTTCTGACAATCATAACCAAAAAGGTGTATATTTGAAATGTTACCTTATCCGGCAACAAGACTTACACTATTTCTTGGTATACAGATTTGATTTTTCTTCATTGTTTGGGAAAAGGATATGTGAAGAAATAATGCTTTTATACATTTGAAATCTGCACAAAAAAGAACTGTGCTTAAATTTACCAAAAAAAAAACCCCAAAAGAACCAAACCAAAAAACCACTACATTTTTTTAATTCTACAGCTCAAACACATGGGTCTATTATAAAACACTGAATTCATACTCAACCTCCTGAAATCTTAAGTAAATTTTGCAGCTGTGAAAGCACAGTGTTATTCTAATTATGTTCTTCATAAACAAGAAATTATCCCCCAGATCCTTCAATGGGCCCAGTAGTTTGCTGGTGATGAGGTATTTTCTCCAAAGACTTGATCTTGATTACAGCACTTGAAAATGACAAGTGAATCCATCACCTCTATACCAGGCTGATTCATTAGCCCAGCATGAATTTGATTTATACTTTTAAAGCAACAGGAAAACACTGAAACTGAACACTTGCACAGATCTCAGATCTGTATTATACATAGTTACTAAGTATAACTATTGCTTCCCACATACCAGGGAGATTGTTGTATGAATTGGAAAGCTCATTATGCATACATTAATTAGAGATGTCACCAGTTACTACACAGCAGTACTTCCAGCAAAAAGGCAGGATAAATGTAAAGATTTTTAAACTTAACCTTTTACTCATCATGACTCTATTTTAAATTCATCCTGATACCATCAAAAGAATGTTTATTCAAGCAAATACCACCCAGCTTTTACACTCACTATGCCAAATGCAGAGATTATGTTCTTCATTCCATACTTTAAGAGTCCACGTAGAAGCTGTCCTTCCACGCACCTTTTTACAGGTAGTTTCTTGAGGGCTGCTGCTGGATCTTTAGTCTTTGCCCATTCTTCTCTGCATTTGACTAAGTATCCCTTTTCAGCTAGAACAAGGATATAAAATAAAAATACTTTAACTACACATCAAAAAAAGCATCCATCTCACCTTTTGTTATAACAGTTGAAAAATTAAAGTTTTAGTCATGGTAATTAGAGATGAACAGAATAACAGCACACTTGAGGTTGGAACGCTTCACATGGAGCTTGAGCAGACTCTAAGTATTGAGGTCCCTTTTCAGCCCCACTGCAAGAAACTGCACAGCAAGGAAAGTAAGGCAGAGAGTCTGAAGATTGCTTCTCCACTGCTAAACTGGCTTTTGTTTTTTCCTAATCATACATTTCTTGGAGGAGAAGAGGCAGAAACACATTATGTATCATTTTTCAGTTCTCACCTCCTGGTCGTGGTTTTAATATCAAATCCATCACTTCATTCCAGTTATTCTGTAGAATAGCTCTAGGATTCAAACGGGAAAGTGTATTAAGAACTGACTAAATCCGTTTTAAAGAGATTTAGCCAACTTATAGAAAAAATAAGTATTAGTGTTTAGACTTATGCAATATTAAAAATAGTTCTATTATGTAAGATAACTGCTGAAGCAAGTTCAGAAACAAGATCTTTCTTGAATCTAAATTTAAAATTGGTACAGGCAATATGCTAGAAAAATGTTCCCAAAAATACATTAAGTTACATGGTGATAAGAATAAAATTAAAAAAAAAAAAAAAAAAAAAGGAGGGGGGATGATAAAAGCAACACATACCTGCCAATTTGATAAGTAGGAACAGCTGTGGTCCCAAATCTTTGCATTCCGTAGTAATTAATGAATCCAATTTCCCTGAGTGAATGCATTGCTTGCTCTATCTGGTCATCAGTTCCTGTTATGTTCCTATCATTTAAAAAAAAGTTATAGACAGATTAAGGGTTTATGCTATTTTGTAATGCCCATTATATTAAAGCTCAACATCAGTATTATATAGCATGCGTCAAATTCAACAGTCTCCTACCAACAGGACTTCTTTTTTGCAACCCAAGTTGAACTGATATTGCTTATCTATTTAAAGAAAAAAAATTCTAACAGAACCATCTGAATACATACTGACATACTACCTGAGAACAACAGTGAAATGGTTCCCTTGCAGTTCTCCCAATTTCAGTGGATGGTTCTTGTAACTGAAATTTCCTAATTTGAAGTTCATCAAACATTTATTCAAATGAGCAAGTCTTTGTGCAGTGATTCTAAAAAGAAACAGACAACTGTGACCAACCTATGCTTAGAAAAGCAGGTAAATACAGAAATGCTGGCATTACAAAATGAAAAACAGTGAGACCAGTTTCCCCAATACTGTTGCCTTTAATGACACAGCTAAAAGAAAATAATACATAATTCTTAAAGGTACTCATACAAAAGAAAATGTATACTGTGACAGACTGTTAGCACTGGCTTTTCACATCTATGTTAAAACATGCACGCCAAAAAATGTATATTGCAGTATAGATGTATAATGTACCCCACAAGCTGAACTCTGCATTATTTGAGTAACTACTTCATGAATACACCCAGTTAGCACAGTCATAAATACAAAGTAAAATTAGCTACTCTGTATGCTTAGTGCAGATGAAGGAACATGGAATCCAATCTGTCACTGATACCTGCCATTTTAGTTGCTAGTATTTTTGGAAGCATACCCTGTTCTTTGCATCACCAAGCTGCTCTTGGACATTTCCACTAACATTTTACCAGGATAGTGAAGTGAACCAGCATGGCCAACACACTCAGCTTGGAGCAGGCTGGCAACTGGCAATGTCCCCTCTCCTGTGCAGGGAGCCAGGGGCAGTGGCACCATGGAGCAGACACCAAATAACACTTACAGCACTCTGGAGCTCTTTCACACAACAGTGAATTTGATAATGTTACAAAGTAAATGGAACAGCACCTGAGATGGCTACAGCACAGATTTGCTTAACTATTACCACTCTGCAAAGCTGCCTTGAAGCAACGAGAATCTGGAGCTTCTCAGAATTCACAAATCAGTATATCTTTTTCTATGTGCTAATGCACACGCATACAGAACATTGGGAGAAAATATATGAACAATTCAGTTGTGGATGCCCTCCTTTTAACAAGGACTTGATCAAACCTCTGGCTTTCAAACTGTGAATTCCTCACTCAAGGAGTGTGGTTTTCAAAATGTAAAAAGTAGTGCAGGCAGGATATTCCAGCCAGCTAAAATGGTATTGTAATGCATGACTGGGAGATGTCTGTCATTCTCAGTTATGGATCTAGCACTAATTTAAAGTGCCCAGAAACCATATAATTATCTTAGAATATGACAAAGTCAATTTTATTTTCTCTTAGAAGGTGACTTAAGGGAATAGGTTAAGGCAGGAAAAATTCCTCATCATTTTTCCCCCCTTCTGGCTACTCACAGATGAGCAAGGGCAGTGTTAGCCTTCTCTGGCACTGTTCAGAGAGTGCAGTGAGAAAGAAAATAGGATTCTAGCTGTAGAAAGGGGGGAAAACAAAAGCCAGGAAGGAAGTGGGACATTATTTTCACCATGTCATTCTGTTTTTCTGCTGTTGCATGAGATCCAAGCAGCCTAAGAGCACGTAGGCAATCTGTCCCACTGCCTCAGCCAAGTACACATAACCAGCCTGTGACTCAGAGCACCACTGACTGAAAATATCAGCAGTAGCCACAGAACACAAAAGGGTTGTGGCATCTTCAGTAACACCTGTGCTTTACAAGGTCAGCATCTGAACCTGCCATTTGTGTCACATACTTTTAGGTATTTAGGGAGATAGCCAAGCTACCACAGCAGGAGTTTAAGTACTCCATATTGTACTTTTACTCACCTGAGAACAGCAATCTCTTGAACTGTTATAGCCCTTTTATCTTTAGTTCCCATGTAGGAAAATATGTTTGGCTTCACTCTTAAAAGCAACAGTAACAGATATTATGTATATTAAAATAGCAACAGATCAAACAATTTTCAGCATAATTGCCTAGAATTATTAATCTTCTAAATTAAAAATAGAAAAATATATCTACATTCCTCAGAACTGGGTTACAATTTGACATGGGTGTGGCATTTTCTAATCTCATCCATGAGTACATAAAACACAAGGAAACTTCTCTGTTTTAATTATATGTAGACAATTCACTTTTAACACAACACTGCTTTCAAAATATGAGCTTTGAAGTACTTCTTCATATACATTCACTCAATGCACAAATGCGCAACCACCACCAACTTCATTAAAAATAAATTCATGTCCACTTCTTCCTTAAACTTCAAACATGTCTGTTTGAATACCATGCCTGCACATTTTGAGAGACTATGTGAAGTTAATTTAAAATTCGATCCACTCCTTTGCTTGAGAGGAAAATTTCCTTTCCTTTTCACTTTGTACTTTACAGCCTGGGTTACAAGGAGTATTTCCAGTTATTCCAGCTAAGGGCTCCATGGGGTAGCAGGAGCTACAGTTTTCCACCTAACTATGCTCTTGTCATTCTGTTCTCAATACCAATACTAAGCAGTTGGGTGGTTACAGTCCAGATAACAAACATTTTTTTTTGGGCAAGAAGGGCAAAGGGAAAAGGAGAGGAGAAGTGGGAAAATCCCCCTATGAGTAGATCACTGAACTGACCCAATTTTAAAACTGCTCTTCCTCTGCAATTCACTGTGTTCATGTCACGCCTTGGCAAATCTTTTTGTTTCTGCACTTGATGGGGTGAAAGGAACTAAGCCTGTGTTGCCATGGAGAAATTAATACATGGAACAACAGTTTATCAACTGTAACTGCTTAGGAACTGATCAGCATATTATCACAACAATATCTGACAGGTTCATAACATACTTGCATATATTCACACACTGGGGAAAAAATGGCTTTTAATTCAAGTTACGTACATTGAGGCTTTCAGCTGCCAAGCCTTTCTCAGATCAGCCAATCTCAATTGTGGACTTTTTCCATTGAAGCAGTAGTCTTTAAAATTTCTTAGGCTCATTTTGTTCCATTCTCACCTCCTCAAAAAACATCTAAGTTTTAAATTTGATGTTCTAAAGTAACTTTTCATTGTAAACTGTCTACAAATTAGAAAATAGCAATCACTTGTGTTGCTCTTACATAATTCTGAAGCATAACATTTTCAGCAACAAGAAACATGAGGGGGAGGGCTGCACGCCAGCCAGGATGGCAGAAACAACAGCCTTACCTTAAAAATTTGGATAAGACATTAATGGCATCCATAGTGTCCTTGTTCTCCTTGTACAGTACAAAATGGCAGTAGCTTCCCCTAGATTTTGGCCAAGAGTGTTTTCTTGGATCTTTAAAAGCAAAAAGGTTAAGGTGTCACTTTTTAAAAAACGTAATATATTTGCCATAGCAGCTAAATTTATTTTAAATAGGCAAGATTCAATTTCTGCTAATTTCCATCTGCTTTAAAAAAAATGAAAAGAGTTAATTACTGACAGCAAAAGCTGTAAAGCACATTGAAAAAGATCTCCCCCTCCACTGGACTGTAAACTTCTCTTTAATCACTTCTGTCACCTAGAAAATCCTGAACGAAATAGTGACAGTTCCTTTGTCATGAAATTATCTGAAAATACACCCTAGTCATTTAATTGCTGTATCACCCAATTCAATTTCTCAAAAGCATTATCATTACACTGACTTTCAGCAATAGAAACTACATCACTTTTCTTCTAGCTCCTTCTGTAATTAATAGTTGAAGACCACTGGAGTCCTGTTTGTGGGAAGACTACCATTATTATTTATAATACAGACATATTCTTTATTTCTGTAGGCTTTTTTCCGTGTGTCATGCAAAAGAATGAATTGTATTGCTAAAAAAATCATGCTCAAAAATTGCTTTAAGACTTTTTTTTTTTTTTAAATCCAATGGGAGCAAGAAATCTGGTACAAGAGAGACATTAACATACAATCCATGGCAGGTATGGTGCCATGCTTAGAGAAGGCCAGAGGTTGAAATAACTTCAGATCCCACACACTAACAACAGATTTACAATTCTATGCTATTATTTGACATTTTCTGGAGAAGGAAGGAAACTCTCAATGATTTGTTAAGCTTTTTTTTGCTTAACAAATGTAAAGCCCCCCAGAGATAAAACTTTCTGTTTCCAATAATTCACTGTCAATGGCATTAATGGAAAGGGGGACTGATTCCACAGAGGTTTAGCAATCAATTATGAGGTTCCTTCAATTCTACCCTTTTTCAATTCCTTGTTATTTAAGAACAAAACTAAGAATTCATTTTGTTTTAAATAAGAAGTCCTTTATCTCTTGCTAGTCACTAAGCAGACATATCTGGTTTTGTAACAAAAGGCATCTTTCATAATAGGAAAAGCTTACTGAAAAAGCCAGCCTTATTTCAATATATAAACACCAATGCAGGAAGACGTTCTTGGGAAATACTGCTCTTTTTTTCCACATTAGTTTTATAAAGTCCAGATAGTAAGTATGTTTAATTCTTGCTTGTTTCTTGAGAGGCTGCCATTCATGCACACACTTCTTCATTATAATTTTGGATGCTACTGTAAAAAATACTATATGCAGAGGTTTAAGTCACTTAGAATTACTGCATCACTTGCCTTGCACTATCAGTTTCTAAGCACAGCCTCCCTCCCACAGAGTTTCAGAGGACCTGAACTGGAGACCTCATGCTCCTGCTGATTTCCCCTCCTGAGCCACCACTACTCAAACTCAGTCAATGAAACACTGCACTCAGCTGGAAAGCAAGGCTCTCCACAAAGATCTCAGCAATTAGAAGGGAAATGAGTAAGACAGAGCTCAACACACAAGGAGAACCTTCTCCAGCTGGATCCACTCTTCATATTTAACTAATACATCTTGCACATGGTCATTTCAACACGCTTCAAGAAGTGAGCCCTAATGTGACCTACACTAAAAGGATTTGAAGGTACTGTACAATGGGCTCCTGTTGCTTTGGGCATCACAGCCATGAGATCCAACAGAGGCTGCAGCCACAGTCCAGATACTCAACGAGTCCTCACCCTATACTTAAAAGCACTCAACTGGGTAGATGGAGCAGTGGGACAGTCCTTATTGCTGTGTTTGAGAGTCATCTTACATTTTTCACAATAAAATTGTATTTCTAAGTTGTTTTTCCAAACCTTTTGCTGAAACTTGAGGCATGGAAGCTCTTTTTTAATAGCAGGGTGCGTGATAAATGGTTTTGAAGTTGTATAAAGACAGATAGTAGTGTCTGAAACACAGGCTGAAGGGCAAAGTCTTGACTAACTGAAATCCAGGGAAAATTTACCATAGTTGTCAACATGTACTGTCAAAATTGATAATTCACATCACTTATTACCTGCACGCTTTCTCTGCACCAAATGAATACTGCCTATACTGTTCTATGAAAAAGAGGTGTTTCAGGGCTTTTTAAGCAATAGTTATGTGTAGGGATTTTTAAGAAATTTTTACTAGTTTGGCCGGTCCTGTTGTTATTTAGGAGGTCATAATAGTTGGCATTTCATTTTTGTTAGCATGAAATGTCAACATCTCTTACCTGTTGCAGTTCTGACCTCTGTCCCAATGCAGAGCATAAAGAGTACAAAAGAGTAGCATTTAATTTTTAGACTGTCAAAGGGTTTTTAGAGGTGAACATGCAGGTTTATGGTTATGGGATTGTTTATGCTTTGGGGAGCATCCAACAGCTAGGTGGTGGATGAGAGCAATTTAGACAGTTATGGAATGGAATCGTGCAGAGGCAAACAGTGAACATATGGAAAGCTTCAATCAGAGATGCAACAAACTTAATTTGTGGACAATGACGAAACAACAGTTTACTGACAATTTAGTAAGCAAGTATTTTAAATATTTGGAGGGTAAGCTGACTATAGACACAAAGCACTTCTGATTTTAAATTTTAAGATATATGCTTGGTAACGTTTTATGTTATAAACAAAAGTAATCAGGTATCTCAGCTAATCATCCAACATTCTACACTTCAGAAATGTTTCTTGCCTGGGGAGCCCATTCACAACTAAGACATGTTTGTGGCTATATAAACAAGAAAGATAAATATAATCCTGACTGAAAAGAACTTTAATCTTACATCCATAGGCATTTGCACACACTAACAGAAACTAACACATCTCCACCATCATGCACAGGTGCCTGCAGCATCACAGCTGGAGAATCCAAGTTTAAAGAGATTATGTGTCTCTGCACGACAAGATGGTGCTCCATATAACGTTTTAATCTTAGAGACACACCACTAAATTCTATTCAGCATATTTCAAATACGTAAATTCTTTTATATCGTATCCCTTAAATCAGCTTAACAACATCCACTTGGACTGTAACAGTGGTTAAAGAATAGAAGCAGCAGAAGGAAAAGGTGGAGGAAAAACCATTACAAACCAATGGAGAACAAAACTGGCTGAGGAGAATTTTGTGCTGGTAAGTATACATACTCCATGCATAAAGCATGCAAACATACACATTTTCTAAATATCATTAAATAAGACACATGAACACATTATACTTGGACCAATACAAATACAACATTCCCATATTTGTTTACAACAAGCCTCAAAGATACAACTAAATTAAAGGGGAAATTATTTTATTTCCCATTTTAAAATACTCTATTTCCTTATCCTCCCTCCATTTCCTTAGACTTTAAAATTAAAAGGTTAGGTTTACATACCATCATTTTCAGTAGGTTGAAATTACAGAGGAATGCAACCAAATTAACCAAACCTTAGTATCTTTAGTTAAATGTGCACCATTCTGCAGGTAATCCTCTAAACTTACAGGAGCAACAAATTTTTAGTAACATTAAGTGATGTAAAACACGCTAATTTATTCCCAGTATCCAAAGCAGCATTTTGCAAGATTAAAGTGGACAACACTTCATTTCATTGTCTATTCAAAGAGATTAACTGTGACCTATAATGAATAAAGATCATTTTCTGCAAACATAATTAGCCTTGGAGGCAGAAGTAACAATCATGGTAAATAAACTATGTTTACATGAAACTAGAACTCTGAGAAAACAAAAAGATGCTTGTCTCTATTCAAGTCATTGAGAATTTTGTAATGAATATTCAAGACAATCAAGATTACTCCAACTACCAATGCAATGTACATGTTCCAACTAAACCTCTCAATTCCACAATGCACACTTACATACACAGTTAAGATCATGAAAGTTAAATTCAAAAATACTGAAAATAAAGGCTCTGTTTTGCCTATTCCCACTGAAGTAGAAGATAATGTTCTCTCTTCTAATATGGTGGTACTGGATGAATTACTTGGAAAGCAAAACAAGTAGAAATTTAAATTTAAAACCTTTCTTGTGGCCCAAATCATTTTAGATGCACAGCATCGGCTGCAATAAGGAAAAAATGAAGCAAGACTACATTAGGTAGCACACTCACTTGAAGTACTTACTAACAAGTCTTACTTTGGGGATAATTTTAGCATTTACTTTACCCATCTGCTGTGATATTGAAACTCACTTGCCAATGCTTTTTTCCCAGCAGCATGATAAGCAATAATGTATTTCTTTCCATCTCGATCTTCTGTTTTAGTCTCCAGCCCCGGAAACAAGGACTTCACAGCCTGATGGATGACAGTTCTTTTTTCTTTGGTGTCTTCAATTACCTTTGTTAATACACATACATTGAAGAAACCAAATAAATTAATACAAAAGAGGAGGGTGCCTTAAAGGAAAAAAAAAATCAGCTAGGTATGTGTGACTGCTTATTTGAAACTACTAGATTTAATCCTACTCATCTCCATGTACCAAATTTAGCTCTACAGTTATTCTTTCAATATCTGGAAAATATGAATGTTTAAAAAAAAATCAAGGTTTTAGTTTCATTTTATACTTTCTTATCTTTGCAGAAGACCATATTTATCTTCTTTTCTATTAAATCCCTAAACACTGATCTTGAAACTGTGTTTCATCAGGACAGATGTTTTATGTAAACCTCCTTATTCTTTAAAACAATACTAGACAGGAAACCAAAATACTGCAAGATAATTTTAATACCACAGGAATTAAAACCTATATTTAAGTTCCTGGGTACAGTCTCACAAAAATGAAAATGACAACTCACATGTGCATGAATTTGAGTACATCTGTAAGAATTGATTGACAGAATTAAACCCTAAACTGGACATAGTTTGGTGTTATCTATCATGTTCAAACTGCTCTTACACCTTACATGCATTAGAAAGAGTGCACCTTCTACCTCCCTCCCTCATCCTCTCGCTGCCCCCATCCCAAACTTCGTATCATTTATTAATTTTACCTCTATGGCAACACTAGTTTCCTTATTCTTAAAAAGCTGGAGCTCCTCTAAACGCTGCTTGTCTTCATCTGACAAAACTGTAAATGTTTCTTCTGATGGGTCCTAATACATATTTGGGGAGAAAAAACAAACATCCAATAACCCTCATGGAGCAACTTCCAGTCTTTCAATGTTCTTGCTTAAAGAGCATTAATAACCATAGCCATTACCAAATCTTTACCTCAAAATTTACCTCATCATCCACGGGAACAGAAAAGTCATCTAAATGGCTCACACGTCCATCTTTGCCAATTTCATGGACAACAAAGTCTGAGTATCTGATAGAAAGAAACATTCATTACATTTGTAATAAAAATCTCACACCACAAAGCCATTTCCTAAAAACGTGTTTGTTAGCAGAATTCACTAAAGAATTCTGAATTCACATAAAACAAACGTAACCATGAGAAAGCTGTATCTATTCCCAGCCCCCAGAAGGATACCACAGGAACACATATCCAAATACAGCAGACTTCTTTGCAGATCACCAAGCACCTGCTGTAGTTATTCTGAGTCATTTTCTCACTAGCTTGAAGAGATCAGTAATGCTTATCCTCAATCCCAGTCATTATTGGCAATTAAGACTCTACTGCATTGCCACAACGTGCAATGCATTAACTACTGCATTAACTCAGTCACTTCAAATAACCTGCAAAATAGTGCATTTTAGCCACTCTACAGAAAGCAGGACAAATTCAGCTTTGTTCATATAATCAGCTATAGAGAACACCATTCAAATAAAGTTACTCTGCACACTCTATGACAGCAAGAAAGCATTTTACTGTGACATTTTCAGTCCAGACGCTCGTGTCTAATAATAAAAACAGCCCAACTATAACAGAGCACAGTCAGTTTGTGTTGCAACTGCTAAACGATTTTTAAGTACATTTGCTAGCAAAGTGGAAAAAAAAATCCTAATTTACCAATGCTGAAAAATTAATAAAGCTTCACCAAGGGAATCTTTCTACTGTATCTCCCCCTAGCCCCCTTTTGCCATCCATCTGTGCAGATATACATCATATTGGTAGAATTCCTTCCTGAGAATTGCTATGTGTCCTCTCCTGTACTATCTGTTGCTGTCTAGACATGCTAGTGATGGTATCATAAAAATGCCAAGAATGAATTAATAATAGGTGTTAAAAACTAGGATCCAAAAAAAAACCCCACAAACCCACACATTTTCTACCACATGGCTACCTTTGGCCAACCAAAATTGGCAGATTTCCCAGAAGAAGGTTCAGCACAGACTATGTTTCCCAGAGAAGGATTACACTAGCTGCTTAATGCTGCACATAAAGATTAAATACATACATAATATGTATACATCATTTTATTATGTAAAATTATCTATGTATGAAGCCAGTATTTAAAAACAGGGACTTTTCAGTATGTAAACAAAGCAACCTTAACTGCTCTGCTAAGTCAGGGAAACAGTGAGTCTCACTTCAGTGAGTTTTTGTATTTGCATTCTGTTTTATTCAAAGATATTATTTAATTTTAAAAACCTAAAAGTTTCATTTTAAAAGCTACTAAACCCCAAACATCTTATTAAATATATAATATATATAATAAATTTCACATCCTGAATTTTAAAACTCCCTTTTATGTAAATGACATTAGAATTAATCAGACAATAATTTAAAGCCTAACTATGTTTGTTTACAGACTTTAGGACAAAAAAGTCAGAGCAAAGCAAAGAAACGAAGGATGATTTTGATGCCATTTTTCAGTGCATCTTGTATCAGCACTGAGGAGAGGTACAAAAGGTGGGTGTACTGCATAAGGTTTCATGTGTGCTGCTGCTAAACAGCAAAGGAAACAGCAAAGGTCAGTGTAATCATGTATCTCTACTCATTCACAGCTTCCTTCTTCAGAGCTCTATTTGACAGGAAAATAAATTCAAACAAACAAACAAAAAACTCCAGAGAACCCACAATCTAGAAAAGCCTTTAAACCTTTCTTTCAATCCAAGCAGTAAAAAAAAGGAATTATTCTCATGTATTCCAGATGCAACCTGTGAATCCAAAAAGGAAAATGGAGGACTACAGCTGTTTTACACAAGGAATTTACATATGTAACAAGACAAAGAGTTACCTCTCTTTTAAGATTCCAGAAAACCCTTTATGAGAGCTAACAAATTTAGTTATGCCAACATCACTTTCTGTCAGTCCATGCTTCATCATGTCTGCAAAGCTCTCTGGATCTCCATCTTCATCACTGTCCTCCAGTTCCTCTTCTTCCTGCTCCTCATTTTCCTCATTGGGGATTATTTCGTTTTTCGTGTCCTCGGGTTGTTCTGCTACAGGCTCAATACTCTGCCCAGAGTCGTTCCCTGCCTTAGACTTCTCCAAGATCTTTTGTCTTTTTATTTCATCTGCATTGGCCACATCATCCTCAGAGCGAGGACGTTTCAAGGATACACTATTCATTTCTACAGTTTCCATGATTAAGGCACAGAGTAGGATGGAAAGCCCTGAGAAAGAAGAAGAAAGGCTTATTTTCTGTCTGCTAAGAGCAATATCAATACAGTCACTCCTTCACTACAAGGACTCGGTCCCCTGTAATTTTTCAGGAAAACAATAAACTCTCTGCATTGAAGTTACACATCAAGTATACATTTTGAATACCTAGAAACAATATGTACCCGGGGAGAAAGAAGGAAGATATTATGAGGCCTTAATACCCACCCAGGGCAGCATGCATGCTGGACTACAGCAGAGCAGGATTCAGTACTACACTGACCATTTACCACCATCACCAGTCCTGCCCAGCCATGCCCTGGCTGCCTCCAGGCCTGTGCACACAGGCTCTGCTGTCAACAGCAGTTTAGTGCCTAAGAAACTGTTTGTTTCCAAGCCTTCTCTTAAGCATGGCTATGCTAAATTATTCCCTTTTCTATCAAGATTACGTCTTGCAAAGACTGAGCAATAATGGCTGAGTTCCCCCAAACCTGAAATCTCATGCCTTCCTCTTCTAAATGCTTCCAACACACACAATGCCACACAGAACTCAAGGTGGCAGCAATTCAGCCCAAAAGACAAGAGGGATGAGATGCCAAAATCATTGAATCAGTGAGACAAACAAAACAACAAGGAAATAAAAGTATCTCTGAGAAGAACAGGACTACTCACGCTGGTGGAACAGGGCTCAGAGCTGCCACCTTTGTGTCAGCAGATCCACTGCCTTCAGATCTGAAAAAAAAAAGAGGAAAACTAACTCTTTGAGAAATTTTGTGGAAAAAATAAAGATTATGAAAACATACATGAATATAGACATTAGAGAGAGCAGCTGCCCCAGGTACCAGCAGTTGCATAGGAGCAAACACAATTACTCAGATGGACGTGTTAATAAATACAATTGCAAAAGTATTACCATCCTAGGAACATAACACATTATTGCTATTTAGCAAGCTAGAGGAGAGAACTTTGTTTTTATTTGTAAGCATATGAAAGGAAACTGGAGTTCCTATAATTAGGCATGGACAGGACCTTTCTTCCAGCATCACCCAATTGGCACAGGAGTGTACTGGGGATCAAGTGCAGGTTTTGGCAGCAGGGGCTGCATGGGAGGAGGCCATAAACTGCCCTGTGTGGGCCATGGCCATTTCCAGGTGGCTCCATAAACCCACTGCCTGCCATCCTCCAACTCATCAGATGAGCACATGGTGCCCCTGCTCCATTTTATTCGAGAAAGGGAGAAGCTGCCAGTGGCAGGAAATGCAAAAGAAAGCGCAGGAGGAGGCACATGACAGAGTGCTCAAAAAGGCACGGGGAAGCATGGAGAAAGGGACAACTGTTGGGGACAGCTGGAGATGCACTCTTGGAAGGAGACTCTCCACACTGGAGTAGGGACACCCCTGAAAGGACTGCAGCCTGTGGAGGTGCCCACACTGGGACAGGGACACTCCTGAGTGGCCCATGGAGAGGACCCGCATGGGAGTAGAAGAAATGAGCCATGTACCAATCCCAACCTCCTGCATTACCACTGCCTTATCCAAGGGACAGAGCATAACTTCAGGGGCCAAGGAAAAGAGGGAGGAAAGGAGTTTTCCCCAAGTCTGTGTTTAAGCAGTGGTCTTCTTTGTACATCACCAGCCAACTGGTAATTGGTTAACTGGTAATAAATTAAACTCCCCGTATCAAGTCAATTTTGTCCACAACGACCAAGTTTCTAAATTAACAGGATTCAGCTGTTACTGAGAAATTAATCTAGGCAGGGAACAGTATTTTAGCACTATATACATCACCCTGTATTATTTCTCCTGCCACTAAATAGCATAATCCATCCAATTTTAAAGGCATGATTTTAAAGGAAGTCCCACTACTAACTTGATAATCAGCATGTGCTGGGTTGGTAACTAATTGTTATGGCCTGGACTTCCCATTGAAGAGATCACCAACTTAGGGTAAAGAGGCAGGAACAACTATTTTAGAAACACCTGAAATGTTTTGCTCAAATGAAGAACTGAAAATGGATGCTACGAAAATAAACATACAAAAGGGAAATAAGGACTTACACAATTAATGTATGTATGGCCTGAAGAGTAATAAGACACACACAGAAGAAAGCAGAACAATTAGCAAAACAGTGTACCTTCAAGCTGAAAGCACCAATTTTAGTCTGTCTTCAAATAAAAGTTCATAAAATTCTTCTTTCAAGAGGAACAAAAAGTAAAAGCCATAGCCAAGTGAAGCAATTCACCACTGTTTCCAGATTCTCTTCCCATGTGCCAAAATTTACAGAAGCTGGGTTATAATGCACTGAAGTGGAAAAGGCTTTTAAACAACTTGTGAGTATCTTCACGTGGCGAACGAAACAGCACTCAGCAGTGAAATCCTCTGAGACACCTGCCAAAGGCGGTAACAAGAGAAATCTCATGCTTCTTAAATAAAACTGTAATACCTAGCTATTGAATTATACAAACTCTTAGAAGAATTCGGTGTTGGGCACAAACACTCTGAAGTTGTCAGACACAGACTATTCTCACAGCAGACGAGTGACTCACATACTACAGAGTACTATGAGAGCCCAACAGCAGCCATCATCGGGGATAAATTCTGCAGGATAATTGCTTGAAGGAGCGCGTTGAAGTGAGCGGGGCACACACTGCCTCTCTTGTGCAGATTGCTAGCGAGAGGCTCCTATTATTTTTTTGACAGCTGCTCAACTGTCTCGGCCCTTTTCCTAACAGGTGTTTCCATAAAAGCCAGAATCTGCATAAACATCAACTCCGCAGCAATTTCCATGTTTTAACAGCGACTGAGTTTACTATTACAAATAAAACACTTGATTTTCTGCAACAAGAACCGCCGAGCGATCACGCGTGGCGCGGTGCCCGGCAGGCAGGCGCGGCGGGCGGTG
>JAHLSL010000061.1:2949204-2967972 GCA_025920805.1 Petroica traversi
CGGGGCCGGAGGTGGTACCGGGGCCGGAGGTGGTACCGGGGCAGGAGGTGGTACCTGGCCAGGGGCTGCTCCTGCCCACGCTTCCGCTGGCCTGATCGGGCTGCCTGCGGAGCGTCCAGGGTAGGCAGGCAATGATGTACAGAAGAACTGCACCTGTACAGAAAAAAAAGTTTAATTGAACCAGAGGCGGCTATAGCCAAAGCAGGGAATCGTGTACACGAGATTGTGGCCTTCCTGAGCCTCCCCGGCATCTGAAACACATTGCACTAATTGCACATTAGTGCCAGGATAAGGGAATGTTCGAGTACCGTTTCAAAACCTACACTGTAGCTATGCAAATCACTTTAAAAACCAGGCCAGATCTGTGCTATCAGTCTTTTCTAACATAGTCAGAATGTCATCTTCTACCCTCTTTTCTATTTTAAGAGCTGGTGCAACGAAGGTATTTTCATTAACTTCAACACGTAGATTTGTCCTTATTTTTAAGACCCTGTGTGTCATGTCCTAATCCCAGTCTGTCTCAGACTTCCTCTTTGCCAGGCTATTAATACCAGTGTTTAATATCTCACATTTCTTGTTCTCTAGTTATATTGTATTCACAGTCTTCTTATGTGATGAGACTTAAAACTGGCATATGTATATGGGTAACTTATTTTCTCATCTCTTCTACTTAACTTATCCCTTGGAGTAGTATAAGAAAGTAACACAATGGAGTATTTCGCTCAGGATTTAAAAGATCCCAGGTGTGCATGCATTGCTTCATGAATAGCATATGAAAGACCCCATCAAGGAAAAAAGGAAGGAGCAAAGATGCGCCTCTCCTCAGTTCTGAGCAGAGATGGATCCATAGAGATTTATTTTATAAAACACCAGGGGATCAAATCTTTGTCTTTTCTACAGAGCTTTAGTTTACCCCCTGTCCACCCTTCACACTTGGAATTGAATTTACCTACTAGAAACCAGTAGTATCAGGATTGGGTTTAGTGCACTTTTAGGAGAGGTGAACAGTGGACTGGAAACAGGAGTGGAGGTGAGTGATTGATGAGGCAGATTATGGCACTTCTGACAGCTGTGGTGCCACGGAGGAAGCCAGTGCTAGGAAAATCATCAACTCCAGTCTGTCCAAGGGATAGGGGCAACCCAGAAAGAGCTATGTGTCATTTGGCCATTGACTATGGCTGTGATGTGTTGAAAAGTTGTTTCTTCGCATCTCCCAGGCAAAAACATCTAACTGAAAATATCTGGCTGGGGAAATATTCAGCAAGACTCCTACCATGCATTGGTCCAACTTCTTTTGTCACATAACTTCTTGTTTCTTCTATCTTGTACTGGAGAGCTTCCCTAAAATACTTAATTTTCCTCCTCCAAATTCCTACATAAAGTACCTCCTTCTCTGCAAAATCCTTGTCAGTAATTAAGTAGCTTGTATCTTACAACTGTGCTTGGTATGAGAATTACCCTTCTGTTAGTTCTCCCTGTTGACTGTGTTCATCTATCATCCACTACCATCAGCTCATATAGAATTTGGAGTGGCATGAAGTATCTCATACACTGAAGAACCATTATTTTGAAGGACCTGCAGGTGCTATCACAAGGTAAACAGCCTAATAAGATCATTCCTATGTGTTTCCCAAGTCTTCTAATACATTCAGAAAAGTTTATTACTCCTTTCTCAATACCAACAAGCATTCTCTGACATATAAGGAACTGTGTCTGAGAATCTACAGAAAAAATCCTTGAGATCACCCTTCCTATGGTTCAGGGTCTGGAAGAAGGGAAATGTTAGTTCTGCTTTAGAGATAAAACTGATCCACTCTGCCAAGTAGAGACCATCAGTAGAGACCACTGAAGACAGACTGCTCAGTCACCTTCTGTTATGATCTACCCTTAACATGGTTTCCAAGGGTAAACTGGCAAAGGGCTCGGAGTCATCACCACTTTCTCTTTCCATTAGTCAAGTGCTCCTTTTTACATGCAGAACTATATTGTAAAATATAGAAAGAAAATAATAATATGGCTGCAACTTGAGATTCATTTTTTTCCCCTCTGGTTGGTTTAACAATTAAAAGCCCCTCTATTATATATGAGCTAAGATATCCATTGGGTGGTATCTTTAAAATATTATTTTAATCTCTATTACAATGTATTAGTATGTTCCCATAGAAACTTTGTTTAATGTAACCTAAAGGAGGGGGGTTTTTTTTCTTGAAAAAAATATACCAACCATAGTTATGGTCTGTAATAAGATTGTAATGTCTTCCTACTCCCAGGCTCCCCAGGAGGGGAAATCAGGATAGCACATCTCGGCAGATGGGAGCATAAATCTAGCTAGGAGGAGAACGCAAGTGAGAATAAGTTGAGTCAATCTCCTCCAAAGATGCTCGTTGAAAATCTGAAGGTACAAAGTTGAGATGTTCTCAGCCCGTAGAAAAAGCTAATAAAATAGAGCAGCAATAACTGCTCTCACTCTTCTTTGGTTTTATGCCTCCCAGGGGCACGGACAATCAGGCAGATGAGTTGTAATTTTACACCCCTTTGCACCAGCTGCACTTAACTAGTCTGATTTTTTACCTGTCACTAATAGCACCACAGAGAACTAAAATGAAAGAACTATTAAAAGCCTAATGTATTTTTCATATGTAGGTTGTTTGCATTTTTCATGCTTATTTTGAGGCCTTGCAAGAAGCAAAAACTGGGGGTGATAACTCATTACCATGCAAAATTTAAAAATATAATATTATGAAAAAGGGATTTTTTTGAAATACAGAATTTTATTCACAATGCAATTTCAGCGAGAAGGTTCTTTGAGGAATTTTGAAAACAGTCCAAAATGAATCATACAGATTTCAAAAATGATGGAAAAAAGGGTGTTCTGAGAACACAAATTATCAATTTACAGCATTTTAATAGGCCATCGCCTTTAAGTTAATTCTTCCCCTTTTCCCTTCATCCATTTTTTTTAAATTAAAATCTGCTTATTTTTCAAATCAATCTCTAAATCCTTTTGTCAACTAGTTGGCAATAGAAGAAAGGTGGGAAAGCATCTTATCTAGACAGGCAAAAAAACAGGGGTTTTTTTTGACCAAGTCTGGTCCTCTCTAAAAAAATTAATGTGATCTACAGGGTGATTTTAAATTAAGAATGTATATCACTTTAGAAAATCAACCTTTAAAATAGGATTGGGAGGTAACTGTGAAATATGTTTTCTCTTTTTACCTTAATTTCACCATTAGACTTTTGATTCAGGGATGATTTAAAGCTTTGCAGCAGTGTAGACAAAACCGGATGCGATCACCCACAGATCAACTATCTGAGTGGAGGTGTTCAAATTTGGCAAAATGGTAAAGAACACGTATAATATGAAGTAGGGATCTGAGCTGGGGGAATAATTATATATTTCTGCTCCTATTCACAATTATCTCAGAAGGCCTTTAAGGGGGAAAGACCTTTCTGTGTCTTTCTGCGCAGAGGAGGAGGAGAACAGCTGGGGCAGGACAGAGGCTGAAGTGTGAGCTGCCTGCAGGGCTGATGAGGGCCACAGAACAGCGAGGGTGGGGATGATGGTGGGTGGGACACTCTCTTGCAGGAAAGCTGCAGCAAAAGCGAAAGCTACAAAGGTGGAGGGAGAAAATGAGCTCTCCTGTCAGCTCATGCTGCTTGAGTGCTGGCCTGCGGGGTAGCAGTGTGCTCTTTACATGCCTGCCTGCCTTGCCTGTGCCTGCTGTCACACTGGGTTTTCCATGAATTATTTTAGCTGCCTTTGATCACTGTTATTGCTGTGAAATGTTGCACCCTATTAAGCTCCTGGTAAAATGCCTGTTTTTCTCAGTGCAACTGGATCTGGCCACAGATCACAGCATTCATATCAAAGATTCACAGATGTGAAACTGAAATAGATTATGGGAATACCTGGTGCATTTTTATTTCAGAGTTGTGAATGACTTTAAAATCTCATTCCTCATTATCCATACAGAAAATCCTGGTACCTGAGTTTGGTTAACTCAGATTATAGCCACAATGTAGTATTCCTTCTTTATGTGCCTACTTCTGCGTGAGGACAATAAAATCTAGAATACAAGTAATCCTTCACCTTTCTATCACCCATCACTTTCCTGCTGTCTGAAGATACTGGGATATATGAAGGAGACCTCTGGCATTGATCATTCACATATGGAGTTGTTCAAACTGATTAGCACTGGCAAAAGTAATCCCTGGGTCCTCCTGTGTGCTTGACAAAAAGAGCAAAACTGACTTTGGGCTACTCAGTAGATGCGGTAGACAAAATATTCATGATTTCAAATAGGAAATAGGTAATATTAAGTGTGTCATTTCACAGCAACTTGTTTTATTTGAGCATTTACTGGGCCAGTGCATCCACAAAAATAACCTGTCCTGTGCAGGCAGAATCCTGAATCCTCTCATATACCTGCTAGGTGGTCAGCTGGAATCATGGAGCATGTTCTGTGAGGAATCACCTTCACTGTATTTTTCAGTGGATAGAATTATCCTGTAACAATGAAATAAGTGCAGTGTTAGGGATAACACTAAGCTTGGCTGTGGGGCACAGTGGAAGCTGGACAGTGGGCTGGAACAGTGGTTTGCCTGATTCTGTTTCTTCTGTTAGACACTTGCCAATGTTGCTGATGAATAGTAGAGAGGAAAGAAATCTGAAAAAGCCCTAAACTAAGTGATAAAATAATAGAATACTAGATTTGTATTTCTGCTGCCAGTTTGTCACACAATCCACGGAGTTACTACAGAAGGTTTAAAAAGAGAGAATTCTAAATATAATTTTTAGTATCCAGATAACTTCTGAATCTAATAAAGTTTTCAACAAAATGAAACATTATATGCAGACTGTTTTGTTACATTTACTTCTCCAGAAAGGCACCCAAAACCTGAGCTATTTGTGCTACTCTGTTTCTGTGGAAACTGTGTGTTGAAGTGGAAATAGAAAAAACAGGGGAAAGAGAATGAGAGGTAAAGTGTTTGGCTGAAGTCCCGTTGGCCAGTCAGAGTTTGAGCTGGGCTAAGTCAGACAAGCAAGCCCTCAGTACTGAAGTCCAGAGTTTTCTTTCTTCCTCTTCCCAACTTGTGGTGAGGGAGGAGCCTGGTTCAACAGACACCATTCAGAAAGTGGTTGCTAAGCAATTTATCTGGGTTTTCCCCTGATTTTTACTCATATTAAAGAAGCAATATTTACAGATACTTCATGCAACAATAATTTTGGTCAATCGGGAATGTTAGAGAATAGCTACCTAAAGCAGTAGAGTGAGATTTGCTCTAAACCATTGATGGACAAGTTGCACAGTCACTGCTCTTTTGAAAAGCATCATTGTATCCTTGAAAGGACAGTCCCCTCTTCCAAGACTGAAAAGATACCTTTTCATCTTTCTAGGGCTTCCAACATGCTTTTGATGAATTACTATGAAAGACAGACAGCCCTGAGTAATAAACTCAGCTCCTTATTTTCTGTTCTCTGATAACTGGTTCACTGCCAGTCATACTGCTTTTTCCAAGAATAAAAACTTTTCTTTAAAAAATATCTGAAATAACACGTAAATATATTGTGATTTTTTTATGTTGTTGACCAGTTTTTGCCTGCTGTGGGTGGGTCCAGGTAAAAATTCTACAATTATACAGTTGGGGTTGATGGCTGTATTCTGTAGAAATAGAAGCAGGGATGGATCTGTTTCTACCACATACACACAAAAAAATGACCAGACTATCATTGCAGTCTTCAGGTTGGAAAGCCTGGGCATTTTCCTGTCTAGCCTCAGTAAGTGCTGCTACAGAAAATCAAATGGAAATATGCAGCACATAAAATGATGTCCAAAGTAATTCTGGAAATACTGCTGGAACAGATAAAGCAATTTGGATGAATGGAGATTCTGGAGGAAAGGTTAACTAAGAAAGTGACATTATCTTTTCAAATTCAGGTATAAGTGTGTGCAGACCCCAAAATTTCAGAATAATTTCTTACAGATAGAAGGTAAAAGGAAGGGCCAAACTCACAGGCTTCTACATGGAGCAATGAACACCTACTTCTTGCTCTGCTGTTGCTTCAGCTTCTTCGTAAGACTTTAAAATCTATTCCAGTCTCCCTCTAATCTCTATGCATGGGAGTTAGCAGTCGAACATGAAGAGAGTTGACTGGAACAATTCAGGGAACCCTGCAGCCCTCTTCTTTTGTATGCTTGTAGTGTGTTGCACTGTGCATGAAAGCAACAGAAGGAGAAAAAAGAAAAAAGCAGAAAAGCAGGGAGCTGTTACCAGGCACTGGTGCTGCCTTCATTCTTTTGTGTATTAATGTTTTCATAAACTACAGCTGAGTTGCAGGTCAACCTAACTTTTCAGTTTTATTTTATTTGTAAGCCATTCTGCATTTTAGAAGAGTGTTTATTGTTTACAGTTGGCAAGTCTGGTTGCACTTCTCTTTAGGTTATTCAGGGTTTGAGTTTGACAGCTTAAGAAATATCTGTTGAACTGCTTACTGCTGTTCACTGATTTGTAATGAATAGGAAGTTCAGGCCACACAAAGACATTATGGATACAGTCAGAACCTGCCAGAAACACAATACATTGAAGCAACACTCCATTAACCCAAGTTAGGTAGTGCAGAAAAGTGATCACATTTATATCAATATATGCTTTAGGAGACAAATTAGCCTTTTATTCCCTGCAATCCATAAAATTATCCAGGCACATAACAGAAGGCATTAATCAGCAGCTATTTGGCACTACACACCTCCTTACAATAGGGCCTGGCACTGCTTTTTACAAATGGAGAATGTGAAAAACTTTCCAGTGCAGTATGAAAGTCCCATTTGAAAATCATGATAGCTGAGCTAGGTAAACAGCCTCCACAGGAACACTGGGCTCACTGCTGCACTGTAACACACCCAGCAGCAGCCCTGAGTGGGCAGTCTCTGCACAGACACTTTCCTATGGACAGCACACTCTCTGTAGACAGAGTGTTCTTTCATAGATCCTTTATGTTTTCATGCCACTGTTAGTCACTGCAGGTCTACAAATAATAATTCCACTCATTTTCTTGGTGTTACTTTTCCCATTACAGAAATACAGTTGAGAATAGAGTGGCAATTACAATGTGAATAATCAGGTGCAAATACATTGTATTTCCAATGCTTTCTCTCTTGCTGACAACCATACAGTCTAATAACCCACCAAAGCTTCTTAACACATTTTGAAGCATTCCTGTACAGAGCTATTCAATCACACATTTCCTTAGATACATTCAGAAGAGATTCCTTAAAAAAACCTTCCTAAGTGTGTATTTTTACAAAATGCATTTACATAGTGTGTGAAGAGCATTCGCATCCTCTAGCAACACACAGCATTTTTCATTGATCTGATACTGAGAAAAAATGCCCTATGATACATTGCAGACAGATTTTCAGAAGGGTTTAGCTCCAGGTATCTAATCAGCTTCAGGTAGCTCAAGGTAACCAGCTCACAGTACTGTACCCAAGTTAAAAGAATTTAGGTTCAGGATTTTTCATAACCTTTAAAAGAACTGCAAAAATTACAAGGGCAAGTAGCTTGAATACCTCCATGCTCAATAACAGCATACTGATAAAGGCATGCTCAGTTCTTCTCAGCAAGGCTTGCCAAATAAACTCACACTCAACAAGCAGGCAGCTGAGTCTCTGCATGGCTGCAGCTGAAACAATGTGCCTTAAGCAAACCTGCAGCTCAGAGTAGCAAATCCATGATTTGCTTTAAAGAACAAGATGGTAAATTCTGATTTTCTGCTTTGAGTCTAGATGGCTCACATAACTGACATAGAGACAGGTGTACTTTCTGAGCGAAGAATACCTTTCTGAGCTAAGATCTTTATTTATTACACTTCAGATATATTTGTACACACTGGTAAAAATATGAACATATATAGACATTGGGAAGAATGCAGTTCAGCTGGTCCATGAGAGAGTAAATGAGAAGATCTTGAACTTGATGCAAATTAGAAAGTTTTATTTAAAAATCATAACTTAGCAATTTCTCTTGCATCTCTCAATCAGAATGAAGGCATAAGATTCAACATCCCTTTAAAAATCTCTCTTACATAAAAATCACAATATGTTCATTAGCTAAAAATAATTTATCTGTAGATAGGTTCCATGAAAAATAAGACAATGCTGAACTATGAAACCACTGCTATGTTTCATGAGTAGTAAAACCAATGTTGGTTGTCTTTTGATAAATTTGTATTCTGTGTTCCTTGCAACTTCCCACCATGTGCCATCAAAATACTCTTCTTGTCTTTCTCTTTTCTTCCTGTACTTCCTTCCAATACCCTCAGACGCCTTCCCCCCACCTTGTAATTCTAGTAATTTGTACATCCTTCTGGTCACTTGTACATCATTTGTACACTCTCTTCTTGTCCTTTTCCAGCTTGTTGTCTGGACCACAGTAGGAGAATGGGTTGACTCATTCAAACCCTGCCAAACAGAGTAGAAGGCTTCTCAGTTCTCCTTTTGCTGTCAAGACGCCCATTAGTAGTGGCTTTCCCTGGTGTCCTCAGAGTGACTTTGAGACTTAATAACTGGCAGACTAACCCACTGCCAGCTTCATTTGAAAGCAGGCAATTAATTAAAAATATATCAGAGGGTGACCAACCCTTCATACAAATCTTGTTTTCTTGGGCAATATGCTAAGAAAATACCAATAGAAATGCCGCTAAGAATTAAAATAAGAGTAAAAAAAACAATTAAGGTAGTTTTATGGAAGTTTCATGTAGATTTTAATTAGCTTAGAGTATGGGATTGCTAGCATTTAGTAGAAACAAATTATTTTCCACTTCAGAAAAAGAAATTAAGAAGGAGGTTAAATGAATGATGAGATGAATAAGTTATTTTGCATGAAAACTCTGAAAATTTAACTAAAAATTTCTGGCTTTTCAAATGTTCAGGTGCTAATGTTTCTTGACATTTTAAAAGTACTGTCTTTCAAGCTGTAGTACTTACTCAAAGAAGGGCAATTTGACATGTAACTCTGTTTAGGTTCCACACTTTGGGCCCTATAAAAGGATGACTTTCCAATTTAATTAAATACTACTTGATTAAAAAACTCTGTCTGTGGTTAACTGAGTGTCTGCTCTTCATTAACAAATGTCTTTGTTGTATTGCTTAGGAAACAAACATAAATGCAGCATGACAACACACATGATACTTTTCAGATAGCTTTTTTGCAAAGTTTTTGCACATTGCAAACAGAAGTTGGGAGTTAGGGTATCATGACCTCATCTTCCTTAAAAGATGAGTGTAGTAAAAATAGAAAGGTTTAGGGTCTAAGTGCTTAAATACATGGGGTGAAATGTTGCTATATACAAAGAGAGATAATTATCCAGAGGTCGAGGCTAGAAACCTTGCTGAAGTAACTTTAAGAAATAGGAAATTAATGGGACACTATTTTAAGGAAAACAGGGAAAGAATCTAAAATGTTTATGCTCTTTTACTGTCTGCTGGGGAAGGATGATTAAGCAGTGATTAAATTTTGAAAGAAAAATAAAGGGTTTTATACACACAACATTCAGCAAACACATTATTAATCTAAAACAGTCTGAACTTTCTCAAGCCCAGTCTAAATTGCAAAGTGTTAAGCTGCACAATATACCCAAACCCTGGTTCCTTAGTTCTTCCAAGTCAGAGACCACACCAGAGCACAGCATAGCTGCTTTCTGGCCTCATGCCCAATTCTTATTCCACACATGAAACCAGGTGGTGGAGAAGGTCAAGCCTGGCTGGATTTCATTTCAGTGTAAGGCTGAGAAATAGCTGGGGATGCCGGGTCCTGAATTGCAGATGGACTCCGTGGTCTGCTGGCCAATGAGACTGCAATGCATTGCTACATGGCAGAGTGTAATTTAGGGTCCAAGCTCACAGATACAATTCTCAGCTCTGCAGATCCTGAGTAACTACAGATTGTCTTAACAAATTTAAGCTAATTTTAACTAGTTGACTTGCATTTATCCAGCAGTGTAGCCTGCTAATTTTCTAGGTTACTAGTTCATTAATTCACTAATTTAGCGCAGAGTAACCACAGGTCCTCAATAACAGGCTGCTGCTAAAATACCCAGACTAGCTTATTTTGGGTTAACATAGATCTGCTTATGCAAGTTGCACCTGGATCTTTGTCTGCAGTGGGCATTTAAAAAAATTCAGGAAGGCACTTTTGATCCTGAGAACAAAAAACTAAAATGACTATGATGAAACTCAAGCATTTCTTCTCAGAGAGAGGAAAAGTTAAGACTTAGACAAAGCCACTGATGTCCAAAAATAGGGCAGGAGAGGAAGCATGGCTTATACTTTTATATCTTGCAATATCTTCCTGAAAAAGTCATATTAGGAGAAGTTCCTGAAGCCCCCTGAGTCTAGTCTTATCTGCCTAAGTGGATGCATTAAAGTAATTTGGTATCCATCCCACCTATTTAGAGGAGTGAACATCAATTGCAGCATGTGCACTGTGATCATGTTCTGTGGCCTTGCACACTTCAAGACAACTTCTGTTTTTGTCTGTCTGCTTACTCATTTTCCATGAGGGACCATACAGCAGTTTAAGTCCCTGTTTCCACATGACTTTCTCCATTTCTGTACAGCTGTTTCATTTAAGCAATGCAAGAAGAGACTTCTGGGACAGCTCTGTCTGGGCATGCTGTGAGGTAGCTGGAGACTTGCACAACCTTCTAGTGGTCCTCTAAGGTGAGAACAGGAAAAAAGATAATTCAGGGTGGCAAAAAGTTATCTTACCGATAAACACTTTTAGTAAGTCTGATAATGAAAGAATCAATCAGGGAGTCATTCAATAATAGAAAAAGAAAATAAAGTACATCTACATGTCTGTTCAACTTTTGAGGCAGAATAGTTTGCATCAGATTTTAGACTGGGCCAAAACTGCACAGTAAGAAATTCCTGCAGCAGTGAAGTGGCAACTGAGATGTGGAGTAGGTCTCAAAAACGAAACAGACAGAGACCATGACCTTACCAAAGGACAGACTCACACAGAAACAGAACTGGTAACAGAGCCACTGCCTAAAATGGATGGAATTACAGCATCACCACAATATAACCCATGCAGGTATTAATTAGTATGGCTGCTCCTTTGGTTAAGGACAAGAGCTGTAACTTGTGTCTCCTTTTTCCCCTTGGGACCCTTATTCTATTGGGTATGTGCACACAGAATCCAATATAAATTCCAACTGGTGAAAATTTACCTATGCAATTAACCATTTTCTCTAGGCATGGTTTAACTGGTAACTATTAAACTTACTGAAAGCTGGGATTATATGTTTAGAACCACATGCCTACCTTTTAATCTACACCTGAATTTTGTGAGTGTCACACAAATACCAGCATTAGAGCACTTTTCCAGGGAGGGTCCATGCTATGTCCCACTTGTGTTTAGTGAAGAAATAATTTTGTATTTGCTGTGTCTGGCCTCTTGTCTCCTTTAGTTCACAGGATGCCTTGCAGTCAAAAAGATAAGAATCAGATTTATTTTTAGCTAGCCGTAGCATTATGATTCAGGATCCTTTTAATGTTTAACTGTGTATTTTCCCTGTTCTTGCTTGATAAGTCTTACAAATGACTGAAATATGAGGAAAATCACAGTGGTCAGTGAAATTGTTGGAGAGAATTCCCTTTATCTGTTCTACAGCTTACTGTCTCTCTCCATTCAGTGGTTGGCTAATTGCTAGCTAGGCTAAAACAGTCTTCTACCAGATACTGGGAAAAGTAGTTTCCTCTTCCAGTCTGGGATCTCCAACTGATTAATATATTCTCATGGCACTGCTGTTTGAAACCTTAACTGGTAAACATCCCTTTTATCTGACAGCTCCTGTCCCTCAGCAAGGGCCTCTCTAACCATCAGAGTCTCTGTGTAAGAATGCATTAATATGAAATACTATAGGCTCTGTACACTGGCAGCATGGGATACAACTGTTTCTGAACAGAAAAAAGAGATGAAATGAAAGCACAGTAAGCACATAAAATATTAATTTAAGGCTCAGCATGATACAAAGTGTTAGAGGGTGACACTTTTTTTTTCTTTCTTCTCCCAGTGGGCCAAATGGGATACACATTTGGTGAAAAGGACCCTTATCCAACAACAATTTAAAAACCTCAACAAAACAAAACCAACAAGGATAAGTTGCTGCAAACAAACCTTGGACATGGGCCGAATATGCATCTTGAGTTCTGGAAAAGGAGATGAGAAGTAGTTGCCAATAATTAAGAGAACAACTGGTAAGTTGGAATACATATTACAAAATTAATAACAGTTTCTTGAGTTGCTCTTTCCTCTTATGTCCAATAAGCTGAAGCACCCACGTTTTTACCAGGTTGTATGTGATATAGAGGGGACAAGTATTTCCCATAATCAGGTTCTCCAGCTGGCTAGACAATTCCAGATTTTAAAGAGTGATAGCCAATCATTAACTCCTGAAATGAAAGACCATTTGGACATATGTAATTATTTTATATGAGGACCAGGCTGACTCTAGAGAAAAGGATAATAGTGTGCTGGCAATACACACTTCTATTGCAACTGAGATTGATTTCACTGCAAATAAGATTTTTGCATACTTTTTTTTTATTTGCCAGTAAATTCCCAGTACTATTTCATACAGTATTTTAGTTTGTAACAGAATTCTTAATCTTCAACTATGTATTATTTTGGAGAAAAGAAAGGACAAGGAGCCTTATTCAAAAATTTGATCAGAGTAGGAAAGATCATAGCCTCTTAGAATTGTTTAGGTTGGAAAAGACCTTTAAGATCATCAAGTGCAACCATTGTTGTTATAACCTGAACAGTCATAGATAAATTGGTGTGAACAAAGAACCATCAACATCATCATATTTCTGCATGGATTTCAACTACAATTCAAAGGAAGAGACAGAAAAGGTACTCTGTTCTTACTTTAAGAATAATGCTTAAGTTAGGACAGAAGAGGAGGTTTTAGGAAATGGACTTATATGCCTGTTGCTACTAGTGTTTGAAGAAAATAAAACCCCTTATTTTCAAAACAAGTTAAAATCAGGTATCTGAACAAAGAAGAAATCATTGTCCTACACTGGATTTCTTCCTCACTAGGAACTGAAATAGCCATAATCCTTTGGTTTTGTGGTTTATCTGTACCAGGGCAGTCCAGCTAGTAAGGCACTGAGTGTTCTGGAAAATGGATAAAAATCTTCATGGCTTAGAAATTACTGTAAATAGACAGATTTATTGTGTGAATATATTTTAACAGTGCAGTGATTTTAAAGGCCTGACTTGAGTAAACAGTGCAATGAAGACATACTCTTTGGTGACAATATTTACATTCTTAATGTTTATTATAATAGTTTGCAGCTCTGAAGGCAAAAGCATGTGAATATTTCCTACCACAGTCATTTGTGTTACTACAATGAATGCCAAAGTGGGCGTAAAACATGATTAAATCAAACCCAAAAAATCAAGCCCACGGAATTAATTTCTAAGAAATAATACACAAGGCCAAATTGCAGTAGATTAATTCTCTGTGCTTTGAATGAACATAGCTGACTGTTTATAATATTTTCACTGTGATTTGATGTTACAAATCTTACAGTAGGAGCACAGGGAATTTCCCATGCCTAGAGGTGGATAATCAGTCTTTCTTCAGTTCTTTGAAAATAATGAGCTTCATTCATGAGTGTTTTTCGTGAAGGTTAAGAGAGTTGACTAACAAGTTAAGCTATTTCTGTTTTTATTTTAACAATTAGCTGTAAGATTTTCTGCTTTTGAAAAAATTCCTGTTGCTGTTTTACATGGTATAGACCTATTCAGACAGAATGAAACTGAATAACTGAATAAGTAGTTCATGCTAGTTATGAACCAGGCTGGTAATGCCTATGATTATGAAGCTGGCTGACATTTCACTTTGTAAGATCCAGTTACTGTTAACTTTGTAAAACTTTAATCATATGGAATAAAATATTGTATGCTGAGTAATGAAATAGTTCATACTTTTTAAAGAACGCTGTTTTGATAACATGAAAAGAATCCTCAGCCACTTATTGGAATTGCCCCTCTAGTCCAGTAGCTCCTTGGATTCAGTGTGTGGTCAAAACTAATACATCAAAAGAGGCAATGTTGTGTGCATTAATGGCAAACAATAGTATACTGATAACTGTACGTGCTAATGCCCATTGCCAGTGTAACTGAGCCATCCTTTACCAAATGGTTGCTTCCTACAAAACAGAACAACCTCGCTCTGCTGTCAAGATGAAGCTCTGGAACTGTACTCAGACAAACTTGTTTGGCCAGTGCTTCTTTACTGGCCATTCCCCTCACAGAAGTTAATTTCAGAATGCATTGTAACCTGGAAGTTTGTAAAGGAGCACTGGTCCTCCCTGAGTGGCAGTAGGGTAATGGCTGTTAATTTCCCAGAGGGTGTTGGCGAGGGCGTTGTAGCGATGTCACACTGCAGGATGTGTGAGGAAAGGACGTTTGGGGTACAACTGACATAACATGGCATCATCCTACTAGTCAGCTGGTGTCTGATTTTTCTGAAGGCTGTGAAAACATCTTGTATCAAGTAAAAGTACAGGGGAGGTTACAGGGAAGAAAGAAGCTTTATTTTTCCAGAGAAAATGAGTCCATTGCTTCCTCTTACATTAAGCTTAAGCTTACGGTTTATCCTTTATTGTTTTCATTGTGATTATTTCTCTGTAGTCCAAGTCAAGTGAAAGGGAAACAGGGCAAGCCCTGCATCTGATTTCTAATGGATTCTCATCTCACTGCTTGGCAATCCCTACCTTTGAGTAGGAGGCTGAAATTTCATAGAAAAGGCCTTAATATTAAAGATGTGCCATTGAAATCCTTAGGAAAATCTGCTTAAATGTGGGCAAATTACAAGACTTTGTAAAACAGCATTTTGTTCATGTTTGAGACATGTGAGTGTTTAATAATTAAGTTTGAAAATATTCTGTGCTTACTTAGCAGATAAATCTCTCACATGCACAACCAGACTGCATAGCTGCCAATCAGAAAGAAATACTAGGACTGAGTCCAAAACACCACTGCATCAGTGCTGAGAAACTTCTGCTATAATTGCTTGTGTTGAGGTTGAACAGAAAACTGAGAGCAGTTGCTAATCTTTCGGTGATCCTTTCTTCCCTTGCTGACCTCTAATCAGCATGAAGGAAGAAACCATCCAATTTAAACAGAATAATTTTTTAAGAAGACAATATATTTGAAAAAGGAGATGATGCAGGTCAAGATGAGAAGGGCAAGCTGGGTAAAGAGCTGGGAACCAGGAGTGGAGTCTAATGAAGAAATTTAAGACAAGTACCTAGGAAAGTGGAGGAAGTTTAATTGAAGAGGTGTTTGGGAGCCTGCTGGAAGTAATGGGGGAAGCTAGAATGAGTCATTCTGAAAACCTAAGTGCTTCAACACTAGAAGAAATATTTTCATAAAAATATTGCCAGAGTCTGTTTTAATTCTGTTTCAGATTTGAGTTAAGTCATGCCAGTTCATGCCCTATTTTAGACAATATTCAATACATATCTGGGTTGATGCAGCTATTTCTGGGCATAGGTTAGTCTTTAATTTCATGTAAAATTGGTGTTAAACCAGTCTGCTTTGTCCTTTATGTCTTTCTTCTTTTATTAGTAATCCAAATTAACTTGATAAACAAGAGTTCTCTACCAATGTAAACTGTGTAGCTGGCATGCACTGTACTATTTTATAGATGAAGAAAATTAGTCAGGTGAGTCATTTAATTTTTTTTAGGAAGAATTTTGCTTTAGGAAGAACACAATGAATCAGTGAATGAGCCAGGAATCTAAACTGAGGAATTTCTGACCTCCTGGGTTTTTTTTTGGAAATCCCAACTCATGCTTCCTGCTATTTTTTCTCATTACACTACTGAGATAACAGCCTACTTGTTTAACTTGTGCAACACTCCTATTAATGTTAACTGGTTATACTTAGGAACTGATGAGCCAATAGTCGTGACCTTACAAGAAACTCAGTTTGTTAGTTACTGTTGCTTAATCCTTCCTGTCTGTAAGTTTGTTGTCTGTGTTGCTCAAAACCAAGCTCAGAATTGTCCTCTTTGCTTTGTTTACATACAAGATGAGGAAAAAACCATTTTGATAGACAGAAAATTCTTCAAGTGAGCAAGAGAAGGACAGACTCATTGTTTGTATGCCTACTTGGGTGTGTCATACTTAAAGAAATTCAGAATGGGGGCGGGAACTGAAGGAACAAGAGACAACAATGAAAGGCGAGAGGATGAGAAGGCTGGACTTGCATATTAATGAGAGCTTGCCTGTAATTGGGAATTTCCTTTCCCTACATTTTTCTTTTTCCTTTTTCCACCACTTATAATTTTGGGGTTTTTTTTCCTTCCTCTGCCTTATGTGTTATTTCATGTTTTTTTTTTTTCCATTCTGTGCAAGAGCAGTACGAAGTTGGCTCATATCCTGATTTCTGAGAAGAGCAGAAATAAAGATATGAACCCGTGCTACTACACAGTGGGAAAAGCAGTGCTAAAAGGAAGTGGTACAGAAATCAGGGCAAAATTTTCTAACATCCTTCTGCTGAAGGAAGAATTTTCAATTATTCTCATATGCATGGAAGTATCATGTTTACCAGCCTGCTGCTAGGAAAATTCTTATTCTGTACCAAAGGAAAAGTTAATATCTTCATTGGTAAAAGGAATATTTCAAAGCTAGGTCAAAAAGAAACAAACCAAACATATGTGGGTATCAGGCGCTCCAAACTATACGATAGACAGACAAAAATTCCATTCTATAATCTGATACTTAATTCTTCTTCTCTCCTGATGTTTGCACCTAAGATTACTTAAATCTGCTGTTGTCCTTCCTTTCTGCATAGGTCATATCACCTGAACCTCACAGCACCTTTCCCCAGAGTGAATGAGCTCCATGGTAATCCCTGCAACAAAACAGACACCTGCTCCCATAAAGTGTTCAGAGAGAGACAGACAGATACATTCTAACTCAGTCCAGCTTTATATTGTGCACTGATTTTGCAAATGCTGCTTGTTTCTATTTAGTCTGACCTCTCTCTCTTGGCTCATAATTTCCTTTTGAAAAAGATGTATATTTAAATAAAGGTGGAAAATTTCCCTGAAATGAGTGGATTCAAATAAACAGGGTAGAGTCTTTCTTAATAAGCACATAAATAAAATTATTCTTGTAATTAAAAAAAAAATATCCTTTACTCTTTGTGTTCACAGGGAGTTATTCTCTTGAGTCTGAGAAAGAGGGTAGGGGTTTGTTGTTGTTGTTTTTTTATCTTCTGAAATACGTTTAGCCTCTACTGACCTTAATTTACTCTCCAGTCAGTTAATTGCACATGGTAATCCTCTATACATACATAGAGAGTCTCAGTGATTTTTTTGCACTTCTGCATGATCATCCTCTGATTGACCCTTGGCAGGATAGGGGAGGAAGAAAACAACAAAATCCTGAAAAAATACAGTCCCAGTATATGTTTCCACTAGAACTGAATGAAATTATGTGCGTAGTATACACCCACCTGGTCCTAACAATTGCTTTCTCTGTGTGCTGGCAGATTATTCCCTTGCCCTGATTATGCTGCTGACATTATGCTCGTGAGGGAAATTCCTTCCTGACTCCAGATCTGGTGGATTTATAATCCTGTTGATGTAAGCAAAGCTCCCTGTACTTATCTAAGACCCAATTGTCCAATCAGTTCTACATGTAAAACTCCTATTAAAGTAAATACAATGGCACACAGATTGCTGAAAAGATGATCAGGACCCTGGTATAGTTTCTGCTCTAGAACCATAGCTACAAGATAACTTTAATGCAGCACTGCCCTGACAAAGAAAAAAAGCAAGTCTTACTGTTTCCTCCATCATGAGCTGCTTGTCTCTGTCGTTCTCTGCACAGGAACAAGTATTCATGCAGGCCCACAATTTAACCAGTGAAGTTAAAATTAGCCTGGAAACAATGAGTAAATACATAATCTGCTTTAACATTCAGCTATTATTAATTTTCATGCTCCTAAACCTTCTTGGCAGAAGCTTTCAAAATTTCAATAAAGCCTTCTGTTACCTAACCTATTAAACTGAACTAAAAGACTAACTACAGTAAGGGAGAAATGTAGCCTACCAGCGTTGCATGTTACTGGTAGCAGTTTATACTTCAAATGTTTTTTTCCTGTACTTTCATGATGGAGGATGGGACACAGAAAATGTTTTGATTTAGAAATGCAGCTGGGGTGCTTCATGAGAGCTGCAGTTTAGAAACTTCATGGTCCTATTGTTTTCTGATCACCAGGCCCTCTAGTCAGACAAAAAAGCATTATACAATGTAGTGTCTCCTTTTTGGGTTGTCCAGTTTTATCTTTCTGTGGCTCTCCCCCTCCTAAGCTGAACTAACCAGACCTAGGGATTCAATTTTCTGTCTAGATGAAATCTCAATGATCCAATTACTTAAGACCAGCAATTACTGCTAGTTCCCTTCACTCTCATAATGCCTTGAACTGCAGCCGCTTTTAAGATCTTCATCCTTATGGATTCTTTGTCTTGCCATTTAGGGAGGCGATTCTGCCTCAAAATTTAATGACTGCCCCCTGTTATCTTTCAGTGACTATGCCTTGGAATTCCAGTCCCACGCAAAGATAAGCCAGACAAACCTCACACTTAGGCTGGAGCTTTGGATACCACCCAGACCATAGGTGGCCCCAGGCAGTAAGGTATGGATGGCACAAAATTTCAGTGATAACACTGTC
>JAHLSL010000061.1:2972972-3015024 GCA_025920805.1 Petroica traversi
GGAACCCGCGCCGGCC
This sequence comes from Petroica traversi, assembly GCA_025920805.1. Lineage (NCBI taxonomy): Eukaryota > Metazoa > Chordata > Aves > Passeriformes > Petroicidae > Petroica > Petroica traversi. Next base: position 2,972,989 of record JAHLSL010000061.1, read on the forward strand.
ACTCCGGCCGCCGGCCCCGGGAAGCCCGGTGTGTCGGGGATCTGCCCAGCCCACGTGCTCCTCTTGATTCTCCCTCCAGTTCTCTCATCTTTGTGGTCTCCTTTCCCAGTGCTTTCTGTTCCGAGGTTTCTTTCTGCATCATTGTCCCATCGATAGGCAGTCCTTTTACTCATCCTCCTCGGTACCATCACGCTTTCCCCCTCCCAGATGTGTCTAATCGCCAGCGATGCTGATACCAGTATCTCTTTGGTTTGTGTTAAATCTCTGTTAGCCTTACAGATTAGGACAGAAGTTGTTCTCCGTTTTCCCTTTCTTGTCTTCTGCTAGCCTTTCATGTCCCTGTCACTGTCCAGTTGATCTCTTCTCATTCTCATGATACTTGTCTTCACCGAACCACACAGGAACATTCTTCTCTGTATTGTCCACGTTTCCTAGAACAGTGGCTTTGGACTGTTTCATTTTTTGTCCTTAAAGTTAGTGTCCTTCTGTCCTTCTGTCACTAACTTTCACTGTGTTTTGTTCAGTGGGACATTATTGGTGACTCATTAAGTTGCCAATAGGCTCTTGTCTTTGTTTTTGTTACTTGATGATCCAGTCTATCTGCTTTGTTCTGGCAGGGAAACACATCCTGATGTCTCTCATTTCTGTCTCCTCCTAGCTGGCTCATCTTAGAACTGGAAAACAGTGTATGGTGGATGGATGAATATATATGTGATGGGGAGAGATGTTGCTATGTGCTATGATAAATGATTCAAGGGGCAAGGTCTTTTTCTTTGTGACTTCTTTTGGAAGAAATAATAATATGTCTCTGACTATGAAATGTTTGGTTTGCTTTTTTTTTCCTAGTTACAATGAATGGGTGCTTTTTGCCTTTCAGGATGGGTAAAAATAACACAGATAAGGTGCTGGTGTAGTGGTGTTCAGACTTTGACAGCTAACTTTTTCACATCCTGTTCCCCTAGTGCTGTTTCCTCCAGTATTGTGCAAAAGCTGTATTATGCTTTCAGTTGTTTGAATTTGGAGTTACTGCAAATGTTATGTGCAAGATATGCAGAAATTAATACCCTTGTTTCCAAAAATCTTTTTGAAATTCAGTTTGTAGTGTTACATATTTGTTTTTTGCCAGTTTGAAAATGGAACTAGGTTAAATTCTGTTGTAGCTCTAGGTTCAGAGTTATTTTTGAAGCTTTCAGTTAAGTCTTAACCGCAAGGTTGTTAATAAACCTCTCTTCGTAGGTGATAGAGCATTGAATACACTTCTTAGTGGAGCTAAGTGAAATGCTTTGCTGAGTTTGATAAGAGTTTGCTTTCACAGAGACTTAGTAAGTACAGAGCTGGTAGTCTTTGTGTTTGCTGAAGGAACTGGCTCTGTGAAGTCGGGGTGCACAGTCAGGAGCTGGCCATTTGCCTTACTGAGTCGGCATTTCCAGATGCAGTGCTTCAATCCCATCAGTTGCCTCATGAAACAAGTGCTTTTGCTGTAGTTGGCAAGAGCCATCTTTTCTCTTCTGCTATGTGTGTTTTCAAACCACTTTTATGCTCTGGAGGCCTCCTACTCTGTTTTATGCTTCTGTATGAAAGCAAAACTCCTTTCAAGGTTTTAAGTCTCTTTGCAAAGAGCAGAGGTCCCCAAAGTAAAGCCAGTATCAGACATTTTCAGTATCTCTTTTGTCCTGTTCATAGCTTTACTTAAAATTCAATTGCTGTAGCACATACTAGTGTTTTAAAGGTGTATGGTATCTGTGATGCACATCAAATGCACAGTATCTGCAAATGAAAATGTTGATTTGAGAGGTGGATATTATATACCATAAGTTCCCTGTAGTGAACTACAGGAAAATTATGACTTAGTTTTGAATCCAAAGCAGTTTTTTTTTTTTTTTCCTTAACTTTGTTCTTAGGAAAACTTCTCTGCCAGGTCTTAGCTTTATAGAGTAACTTCCATTGTTGCTGGTAAGAATGAGCTTCAAAGGGAACTGCAGGACTTCTCTTGTAAAATTGGCTAGGAGAGTTATATCATATTGTAGCTTACTTGCAGCCTTTTGTTTGAGGAGTATTAAGATGATGACACAAGAAGAAACAGTTGCAATAATCTGAATAACTTTTTGTCTGTTATGACCTTATTTGCCAAAGAAGGCTGTGAGATTGGTCCTGTAGCTGCTCACTGTTGACCCCCTAAGTCAATGAGGAGAACTGGTGGAGGTGAATCTGGTTGGTTGGTTGTTTTTTTTTTTTTTTGCAACAGGGTGGGAAAAAAAGAAAATACAAGGTAAGTGTCTCATATTTTGAGGAGGAAGCACTTTGATTGAATCAAGACTATATCTATAGTTGCATGTAATAATAAAATTCACTTGGTATGGCCTTACTTTGATACCAAATGTCCAGGCTACTGAAACATGGTATTAAGATTGTTAGTACTTATTGTATTAAGATAAGTTAGCACTTGATTTTGGTTGTAATAGATGAATTTGCATGTAGTGTATGCAAACTACTGATGCATTTTTCAGCTAGACAAAAGATTAATCAAAATTGTTAATTTGGCTCCTCTGCAGTTTATTTGTCCTCAGAGTGGAGGTCTGCATTGAGACAGGTCTGTGAAATAGTGATTTTTGACAGATGCCTGAGTCTGTTCAGAGATAAACTTGCTTACAGGCAGAGAAGCCTGTTTACTGTCCTTCACTTAGTGCTAACAGATGGCCACAGGTATGTTACCTTTTGCATTCAGCAGAATGGTAGGCTCTTTCTGTTCAGACTAGTACTGGCTTCAACTGGGGTAGACTTCTAGCCAGGATATATATTTTTTTTGCTTGACTTTATTTCTAAGTGAGTATGACAAAAAACAACCAGTTAGAGTTGTCCCCTTTAGCACATCAACTGTACATTTTTTTCCAAAACTTAAAGAAAGCATATTGTAAGTTAAAAAAATCCAGATGATGGTGTGTGAACCTATGGAGAGGGCATTATGTGTGCTGTATATTTTGATACAAATGTATAAATCCAGATACCAAGATTGATTTTTGTTTTGTTTTTAAGAAGTACTTTAGAACAGGTGATACATAGACCATGTGTTAGTTTGCAGTGGTGCTGTACATCCATGTAGGCTAACATGGGAAGTGCCCTATTTCTGTACTGTGTACTTCCAGGTGTCTAACTTCTTGAACCTACAAAGTTGTACAGCTATCAAGGTTTAGGATATATTACATTGTTATGGAGTCTTAAAAGTGTAAAAGTCATTCACTGCTTTTCTTTGTTAGTGTTTCTCTACCATAGTGTTTTTCAGCCTTTTTCAGAAAGTTTTTTTTCTTAGAAGCAGCATCTATTAGGTAGTTCCTGTTCCCATGAGTACTGATTGAATGTATTCTGGGCTTTTGGTCTTTATGAATGAGAGTGACCATAAACTCTCACAGTCTGCAATGGTCTCGTATCTGCCCCTCAAGTGTGATGTTTATGAAGTTGTTGGTTGGTTTTTTTTCTTCTTGGGATGATTTATTGAAGAATGTCAGAGAAGCTAATGTTAAATTTTTAAAAGCTTTTAAAGAGGAGGATTAGGAAAGATTCAGAAGGATAGAACCCAAAGTTATGTCAATATCTAATGAAAGAGAATGAGGTGACCTCAGTTCTTTACCAAAGAAAGGGACAGGACTAATGAAAATGTAACTATATAGCTGTTGTATTCCTAATGGATCCCTTTTCTTTTAGTAGTAATTGTTTTTGTTGTGATTCTACCAGACTCTTATCTTTGCAGTCTAACCTATATTTTAATAATCAATAACTAGTTGTTCTAATTGCCTGTGGGGACTTTGGGAATGGGCACTGTTTTACTAGGCTGTAATTACAGTTTCCAGTGTTGGAATCTTTAAAGTACTGTTTGTCTCATTCTTCATATAGTTGAACCTTGCTTCCCAGTTTTCCTAGCAGGACTTTTTTCCCCCCCTCTTCTCTAGAACCCTTATACTTGTTTTCTCATTTTTTCACTTTTAATCTGTTAACAGTTACAGCATATGGTAAGTGTAAGAGGGATGGTCCTATTTGAAGTTAACAGTCTTCTTGTGTCCACTGACTACCCCAGTAACATACCTTTTAGTATGAACTCTGCTTTTGGAAACTGTTCTGTTTGGATGGATCTCTGATAGTGTGCAGAAGGTATGTGGAGAAGTGGCTGGAAAAATAAGCCTAATATAATAAAGCACATGTTACAGAACACAATTTCAACAGTTATCTCTGAGCCAAAGATAACCACAGAAGTTTGTATTTAAAAGAAGATATTCTGAACAAGCTTTTTGGCTGAAAAGGGTGATGTAAATTTCTAAGTAAACCTATGTAAAGATACTGAATTTTTATGCATTTCATGTGTACTGTTTTTCTTGTAGTCTATACATTAAAATAGTGTATATGTCTAAATAATTCTGGTCTTCTTCAGCAAAGCAGCTGGCACACTTTTGATTTCTATATCAATGTCCTCCATAATGAAGTAATGTTCTGCTAAGGAAGTCTCTTTGAGTGTTAATGCCAAAGGAATCTTATCTTGAGCTTCTTGGTTAAAGGCAAACTACTGAATAGACCTTGGTGAAATAATGCTTCTTGACAGTATTGGCGCCTCACTGTTTTTTCTCAACGGAAGTTAGTCAATTAAAAGTCGATAATTTGAATGTAGGAGATTAAAAGAATCAAGGGCTTCAGTTGCCTTGAGCTATTATCAATGCTTAGTTTGCAGTTTTCTAAAATTGAAGGGAGTATTCCATAGTTGGAGGTCAATTATATTTTCCTATCCCTGAGGAAAAAAAATTATATCTCTGTTGTTCTTGTTGCAGTGATAAAGGTCAGAGCAGTCTAGCTTCAGTTATACGTACATTAAATTGTGGTGCTAAAATCAGCTGTTTGCTACTTTTCAAACTGTTTTAAAATTGTATTGGTTTTATATTCGTGTTTCAAAAGAGAGCTTTTTTGGGGCATATTTTTTTCCCTTCACATTCCCATGTTTCACCCCAGTAATTTCTCGGTGTAATAATTATGTTTGTCTGCTGTATGTTATCACCTGTATGTGATGTTATTCCTTCATACAGACTTGGATGTCTGTGCAAAATCATTAAAATCCAAGTAAAAAGTAATTAAAAGAATGCTAGTTAAGTGCATCTGGGACTTTAGTTAAGGTACTTGACTAAAAATGTAATAAACAAAGCCAGCTTTTTTTTATCACTGTTTTAATGTTGGAAAGCTAATGTTTTCAAATAAACTGTGCTTCTCTATAAGTTGTGGTTTACATTTATGGAAATTACACAGTTCACATCTTACTGTTTCAAAAAAAGATTATGTAGAACTAAAAATTGCTCAAAGCAGGAGGAAGTAAAGGGGATTGAGGATATTGGGCAGATTTATGACTAGTACATTTCAGATATGTAAAGGTGATTAAGGAGCATTTTCATATGCCCAAAAAATCATTACAGTTATAGGAAGGGAAGAAGACATAACTTGCCTTTATTCATTACAAAACAATGGTATTCAAAGAATCACTTCAGTGAAAAAAACCCCAACTCCTTTTTGTACATTACAAAAGACAGAATGTGGCTTTGCAATATGTTGTAGAGTCCAAGTTACAGGTGGGTTTAAGAAGGATAAGATTAGTAACTGGAACCATCAGTATTTTTTAAGAATGATATTGTCAGTGCAGTGTGATTTTTTTCAAGCCCCTGTTTGCTGAAGCCCTGTCAAGCAGATTTGTCAGATACAGTGATCAGATACAGATACTTCTGTACTCATCTCTAAGCATATGTTTCTGGCACCCAGTGGTGTAATACTGACCTGGGTACGTGTTTGACCTAAATTAGTGTGGCAGCCCTAAGAATTTCAGGGCCACCTCTGTGGATGACTTGCAGCATCTTCTGGTATTCACAAGCCTGACTGGATCTGTGATGACAGGGTGATCTGATGTGTGGCACTTCTGTACCTGGCTCAGGAAGGAGCCATAAACTGGAGTTAGCTCCTAAATCTGATGTTCAGTGAATCAGTTGAGGTGTGTTTGAGAAGAGCTTTGATGCCAAAGAACAGGAGGGTTATGATGATAGGATGAGGAGGCTGTAAAGGGACTGAAAAATGCCGAGGGAATGGGCATGCTTGAAATGCTACTTTCCTGTAGGCTTTGATGCCATCTGCAGGTCTGAGTTTGGTGCCAAAATAAGCCTGGAATTGCTTTAAAGTTGTGAATCCAAGAATTCAGATTATTTCCTCGGTTGCTGTGAGCAAGTAGCTTTATTTTAAGGTTTCAGTTCCCATGCTTATGTAATAGCTCAGTAGTTCACTCACCTGTGAAGTAAGAGTTAAGATGTCTGGGGAATTTCAAGCTTCTTATTTCAGCCTGCCATGTACAAGTGTCAGTCATAAGATTACAGGCTGTACTGGGCTTTGGTGTGTAAGGCATGGCCAGTAGCTTTACAGCCCTTGTGCAGAATAATCAACAGCAGCAGACTGATGGAGTTGGAAGGCGAGTGATTAAAAGGGAAGCGTTGCTATCAAGTTTCACTAATACACAGGTATCAGCATGCTGCTTGACTGCTGCCAGGTAACTCTGAGTTACAAAACAAACACATGGTGGTTTGGTTAGAGTGAGGCTCTATGGGTCATTAAACGATTTTTCTTTTTAGTGCAGCGGTCACAATTCAGCATTTTTATAAAAGAGGGAGCCCTGAGGAGATCAGTGGCTTAAGCTTTCTTTCAGGTTCCCTTTCCTGGTGTCAGAAGGCAGAGTATAATAGATCCCTTTTGCCAGAATCTATTCCCAGGTGAATGTTGTAAAGTGTCAGGGAAACCTGGATACAGCCAGGAGCTTTATGATACTCTGATGAGTTCTGGCTCAAAAGAATAAAAATCATCTTCACAGATAATAGTATCAGAAAATATTAATTTTTTTTTAAATGTAGTCTATTGCTCAGGGTGACCTGTTTCGTGTGTTAGTAATGTGGTGTCTCAGCATATGTTGGTGTCCCAAGTCCTTGATGCTGCTCCCTAGACATCTAATCAAATTCCACTCTAATACTCCTAGAGCATTGCCTCTCTTTTTAATTTTAATTAGAGATTTTAATATTTATTTTTTATTTCCCAGAAATGTTTGCTATATAGCAGCTTGTAAGTTGGATTGTGTCAACAGTGTTGGGAAGGTGACACACAGTGATTTTTGTAGGTGCTTCCACACTGTGCTTTCCAGAGAGGTACTCTGTAATCAGGAGTGAGCAGTGCTGGGAACTGGGAGCTTTGTGATGAACTCAGCAATGCTGCTGTGGGCAGACATAATTTGGACACACCAGCCAGTCAAGGCTCTTAGAGAAGCTGGATGTGAAAACACAATATGTGAATCTCAAGTGGACTTAAAATGTAAGATAGAGCTATAAAGGATTATTCTGAGGCTACTGCAATATTTTATATCACCAGATACCTGTTAAATAACTGCTTTGGTGTTTACCATGGATAAGTTACTTTCAAGTGTTGCATTCTCACTGCTAATCCAAGTTGTTTAGTAAATCCCACCTTTAAAAACAAGGTTGAAACTATTTATTCCAATAGACAATACCTATTTTTCCTCAGTTGTCTAAAACTAGTGTAATGGAGAATTGATTAATTTATCTAAAAATGTTGCAACAAAGTTTGACAGATTTTTAACATATTATCTAAGAAGCCTGGTTCAGGAAATAAAATTATTTATCCTGTTCTTATGATTGAAAAGTAGTATTCTTGTGTTCTCTAATGTTTATTGCTGAAGCCAGAAAATCAGCTTTTTGTAATGAGAATATTTGTCTTGGGAATATAGATGTTGCTCTTTTAAAATGATTATTTTGATCTAATTTTGTGTTTCGAGAGTGACACTCAGTCGCTTGTGTCTCACAGGGTGCCATATTTTGTCCTAATTGTAGCATTATGAAAACTTGAGATAAAGTTTAAGTAGATCAGACTCCTTTCTCTTCCACTTGTACCTTCTCTGCACTAACTGCTTTGTCTTAATCCTTGACTTGTGCTTTGCCATGCTAGTGGAAACAGAATTTTTAATAGCTGCAGCTAAAAGGAATATTAAAATAAACCGCAGCTGAATACATATATTGAAGCAAAAGATTTGTTTTGAAAATTTTGCTGTTTTCATAATAGTTTTTTCTATACATCAGTGTGTGGGATCTCTGTATGTATCAGTTTCTGGTGAGTGGAATTAATTTTGTAGTTAAAATTCTAGGCCTTTCCTAATGAATTTGTCTGATGCTCTGCATTTGCAAATGATGAAAAAGGAGCGCGATAACTTGGGGGCTATATGTGTAAAAAGGAATAATTCACTTTTCTAATTGTGCTGCAATCAAAAAATTTGACATATTTGCATTGTTTTGCTATCTTCTTTCCCACTTTAAAACAATCAACATTTTAGATAAGTATGTCAAGTAGTAAAGCCGCTTTAAAAATAAAGCTGTGAAACTGTGAAAGAAGGTCCTCTTATGATGGTTTTAACACCAGAAAGTTAAGTGTCAGCAAATAATTATCTTTTCAGTTTATTTGTGAGATGCATAGATTGCTAAAAATCACTTTATTTTATTTCTTCAGTAAGTGGGAATTTTTATGGAGTACATGCATTTAGGTAGAAGAATTTGACTGAGATTTTAAATCAGAAAGTGGCATTATATATATGTGACAGTGTCTCTCTTAATCCTATACAGTATGTGTTAAATTATGGCAAAAATAATAAAAATAATGCAAGAGTTAGCAAAAACTTAAAAAAGCAAACCAGACCACATGGGGCCTCTGAGAGTTGTTTCTTAGCATCAGGTCCTGATGGGTAAAGAGCAGAGAACATGCTTGTTCTGTTGGTTTATTCAGAGTGTTTTTAAGATGTAGTGATGTTCATATGCAAGGACAATGCAACTGAATATGTGCCAGCTTCTTCCTAATTACAGTTCACAGCCCCAGGTATTAAGCTGAATTGAAACTGTGCATGGTTTAAATTACTATGTTAAACTCTGTACTGTGGTGCACCAGATGCTGGCATGTTTGACTTAGCAATAATTGCTGCAAAGCAGCAATATCTAACAAGAAGGATCTTAATTCTCAGGGTCTGCTTTTCAAACTTTTTCTCAGATTTTGTTCTGTAGTGATATTTCAATTTCGATGACCTGAAATTTACACTGGTAATAAAGGAGCTGCTTTAAAATACTGTGGAGCTAATAAAAAGATTGTATTGCTTTTCTGTGCTTCTATCCTTAATTTTTTTCTCCACAGTTTATGCCAACTCTGCCAATATTTTATTTTTTAAAAAAAGATGCTATACTTCATATTTCACAGTTGACTTGCATTGGTATAGGTAATAAGTAATAGTTGCATATGTGCATGTACATAAAATATTGCTTTTACATAGGCAACTTAATTTGGGAGTCTTTAAGTAACGTTTAAACTCAGTAGATAAAGTCTGCTGAGTCTCGTAGCAGGGATGAAGTGTGTAATCTCTTAGTGATCCAGGAGAGGCTGAAGACCACGGAGTAGAAAAATTGGCCCCTCAGTTCTTTGCCTAATATTGTCACCTTTCTTCTTTGGTTTGCTTTTTCTGGTGTTCTCATCAATGTATGACAATGTTGTAAGCAACTGAAATAAAAAGGAGCAAGCTGTCTTGTTTTTAAGATGATATGGTTTCCTTCAAACTGAATTATAGATTGCATGGAAATAAAACCTAATCAAGAATTAAATGCATATTCACCCCATTTCACAGGATAGAATTTAATTTTGGCTTTTATCAGCAGCAATGGAAAGCAGCAAAGGCCATATTTGCTGCCAGTAAATAGAATATACCTAGAATATCAGAATGAAGAGTCAGTCAGCATATAGTAACATTGCCTTATCTTAGCAGATCTACATCAATATAAAGGGGGGAGTGTTTGGAGAAAGGAAATAGAAGACATGGCAGAGCCAGAGTAGGGGGAATAGGACTTTAGCAGAAGATGGAAGGACTGATGTACAATGTAGGGTTTCACTGATGGGGAAAAAATGTGCATGCGCTCCAGTTGATGTGAGCAGGCACCCAAAATGTTCTCATAAGTCTGTGAAAATCAGAAATGGGAACTTAGTGAGGGGAAGAGAGCATGTCTGTGTGTTTGTATATATAAATAAAATGGCTTGCTATTTCCCCTCCTAATAACACATTGCCTTTTACAGGATGATAAATTAATTCTGAACTCACTCTTTTCTTTATGGAGGGTGGGAAGGAGGGAATCTAATGACTGTTCCAGCTGTGTGCTTTCTCAGCCTGACAATGCTTGTCTCCCATGTTTGCAGCATGATCTGCACCCACCAGGTGCTGAGGTGTTCTATTAATGCAGCTTGCACCTCTATTTCTCTGGAGGTTAAATAGCTACTAATGGATCCATCTGTATCTGCCCTTCCAAATCACTGCTTTGTTGCACCCAGGTTTCAGAGAGGTTGCTAGAAAGTCTTAAAGGTCCAATCAAATAATTATTGATAGTTGAATTACAGTGATATCAGCATTTGTTTCCAGCTGCTTACAGACAAAATGATACATACCCAAACTTTGTAGTAACTGTTCTTTTTCTGGTGCTATGCCCACCCTTCTGGGGTGCATGTTTTCATTTGGGAGAAGAGAGGGACATGGCCAAGCATCAGCCTCCTGGCCCTGGTGAGAGGTCTGTGAGCTTGATATAGGTAGCATTTTACTCCTTATTCTGAAATCGATTTGAATAATTTTTATGTGATTCTACAGGTTTCTGCACTGCCTTGTAAATCCATGTCAAGCCATCCAGATTTACTATATATTGGTGTATTTTGCATCAGTTTGCTGCTTGTACTTTAGTGTTTCAGTGAGTGGTTTTGCCCGTCTCCCAGGCTGTAGTTCTGCAACCAGCAGCTGACCACTGCTGAGGTGTTTGTAGCCCTAAGTCTCTGTGTCATCCTGTCACATTCTAGTCCTTTGCAGTGGGTCTATATCTTGATCCTCTTATACTGCATTTTATTCCAGCACCTTAAGTAGTTATTTACAGAAAATACTTATTATTGCTATCTTAGTTCCAGATATATGTATAACGATGGGTGCTACACTGCACAACTGTACAAGGTGAAGCAGTAGCTGAAACAAAGTAGGTTGTAGTCCTTTGATCAGTGGGCTGTTGCTGTTTAGTGCTAAAACAAATCCCCAGGCAGGCCAAATCTTCAGAGCGAGCATGGAAAGTCCCAAGGCTCACCTTAACACAAAGTCTGTGGGCCATTACAAGCGATGGCAGCAGCATTTTTATTGCTCCATGGTCTTGCTTAGCTGATCCATGGTGAGCAGTGATCTCTGTTCTCTGCTCAGGTGGCCTGGATGCAAATATGCTGAATACAGAACATTGCTGTTCTGAACTTGATGCTGCTCAGGTGATTTCAGTGCTGGCATGAGGCAGTTAGGAAGTCATAAGGCATGAATTTAGTGTTGATCTGGTGATGGCTGAGTGAAGTGGCATTCTGGGCCTTTTTCCAGGAAGATGGATGATGTAGGAATTTTAAAAAATGGTGCTTAAATTGGCACATCTAAGAACGTATTTGCAGAAAGTACAAGCAGAAGTTTTGTCAGAGGAAAGGGTTCTTCTTGTACCTTTGAAAAATTGTAAGAGGATTAACTTTAAGATTCTAATACAATCTGCTTTGTTTTTACAGAAAGTTTATATAGTCTTAAACTATTTTATTAATATCTCAAATTAATTCCTTGCTGGGAACTGCAGGAGCAGCTGGTGGGAAAATCTGCCTACCGGGAAAGTTCTCGCTTACAAATCAGCTTTGGAAAGGCCTGTGAAGCTTGCATGTTGCTGAAGTACTGTCTTTAAATATTGTTGGTTTGCAGAGTAGCTTTTGGGTTTATTTATGTTTAACATGTAGTTATTCAGCACCTCATTAGAAAGCTGTTGTTTCTTCTTGCAATAGAACTTTTGTACCTGCAGTCATGAAAGAAGCACTAAGGGCTTTGAGATATCAGAGGACAAAGCTGTGTAACATTGAATCTACTAAACAATGAATAAACATTTTAGCTAAATATAGTTGAAAGGGCTTGAATGCATTTTCAAGGTATTCTCTTCATTATAGAAATATTTAGTGTTCTAAAGTAGATCAGAAACATGGCAGCAAATAGTGGAGAGATCTTTTGAGTATTTTAGAGGATGATATTATAAGCAAAAGACCTGGTCTATGTATCTGCTCAATACATAGGTTAAAGAAAAGAATATTTTTTATTTTTCTTTCCTGATTATGACATCAGTATCATTTTTATATAAAATGTGTAAAAAATATGTGGAGTAATAACCAGTCTCTCTCCGTGAGAATGTAAATATATCTATTAATGGGCTGTGCTATAATAATACCATTGGCCTTCTTGGCCACCTGGGCATGCAGTGGTTCATGTTCAGCCATTGTCAGCCAGCCCCTTCAGGTCCTTTTCCACTGGGCAGCTTTCCAGCCACTCTGCCCCAAGCCTGTAACGCTGCCTGGCGTTGTTGTGACCAAACTGCAGGACCTGGCATTGGTCTTGTTGAACCTAGTGCTGTAAAAAAAAGTTTGGATGGATAGATACAGAAAAATCAGGTAGATTTTTGATGCAGCAAGGTAAAAAGAAAGTATTTTTGTCCATTAGAAATAGGGACGTAGAAGCAGAAAGGATGCAAATGACTGTCTTGTCAATCAGTTTTTACTAATGCTGCATAATAAACACCTAAAGCTACTGACGATGGCTGTAGTGTGAACAAAGAGCAGGGTTATCTGTAACTGTAGGACTCTATTTGTGTGTGTTGGTTGGATCCCAGTGAGCCTGGGTGTGCCTGGCTGGCCAAGAAGGCCAGTGGCAACCTGGCTTGTATAAACCACAGTGTGGCAGGACCAGGGCAGTGATTGTCCCTCTGCACTTGGCACTGGTGAGGCCGCACCTCAAATCCTGTGTTCTGTGTTGGGCCCCTCACTGCAACAAGACAGGGAGGGGCTGGAGCCTGTCCAGAGAAGGGCAGAGGAGCTGGGGAAGGCCCTGGAGCACAAGTCCTGTGAGGAGCAGCTGAGGGAGCTGGGGGTGTTCAGCCTGGAGAAAAGGAGGCTCAGGGGTGTGAACCTTAAACTCTCTGCAGCTGCCTGACAGGAGGGGGTAGCCAGGTGGGGGTTGTGTCCCAGGGAACAGGTGACAGCACCAGAGGAAATGGCCTCAAGTTGCACCAGGGGAGGCTTAGATTGGGTATTGGGAGAAGTTTCTCCACTGAAGGGGTGGTCAGATTGCCAAAGCAATCTGCCCAGTGAAATGATGAAATCACCATCAATGGAACTGTTCAAAAGGCATGTGGGTGTGGCACTTAGGGACATGGTTTACTGGTGAACATGGTGATGCTAAGTTAATGGCTTCAGTTGATGATCTTAAGGGTCTTTCCCAACCTAAACAGTTTCATTATTGTACGAAATAGCAATAGAAAAGTTGCATAAATATGAGGAGCTTCTTGTCTAGTTTTTCTTTTCTTTTACAACTAAGATGCACTTGCCAGCAGAATTGTTTTGAAAGTTGTTTTCCCTTATATTAGGACTTGTTCTGCATTTTATTTTCTATATTTAGGATATTTAGATCATCTTGACATGAAATATACAACAGCAGACCCACAGTAAACTGAAGACCAGAGAGATGGGAAATAAGTTCCTCTTCCCTATTTTGTATTCAAGAAAGTGAAAAAAGTAATCTTTATACATAGATTTTTGTAGTTACCCTTCTCTGAAATTATGTCCTTGGAGAGTTTTTCAATAATGCATTATTACATAACATAACTAAATGATTTTATGATGCTGTTTTAATCTGCCCGTAGAAATAATTTTATTTTGAGGAGTATGTGCTACCTTAGGCTCAGTTCTGTTTGTGTAATCTTTGGGGAATCCTTTGTTTTGGGTGGAAAGCAGAATTAGATTTTTCTGTACTGGTAAAAGATTGTATCTGATGGGTTTGGGAAACTTATTGAAGATGTTGATGTTCTCTTGCTGGCTTTTATGATTATTTAATATTGTTGAAACAAGCCGCTAGGTGGCAATATCAATTAAAAAATTTCCAAGACATGCAATTCAAGTTGTCATCTAAAATGGGGCACTAAGGAGTAGGTTTGGTTAAAGTGACGTTACAACTTCTTGTATGCAAAATTTTCTTGATGTAGAGGGTGAGTGTTTTGCCAAAGCACTTGATCTGGGTGATCAGTGACTGAGGACAGCTGGGTATATATTTGCTTGGATAGAGAGGAAATGTGGTTTTCCCTTTTTTGTTTTTCTGCAGTATTTGTTAGACATGTGCAAAGGTGCTATTATCGTACTACTTTGTGATGAAACTTGCTTTAACCTACTGCTAAGAATCAGTTGGGTTGTATCAGTGTTACTTGAGAAACAAATCCTTACTGGTATGAACGTGAAACATTTAAAACTAGTTAATTTAAAATCAATATGAATTTACTTATGGCTGTGGGTGAAATGATGAAATATTGTCTGTTACAAATAGACACTTATTAATGGATGTGTTGGTTATGTCTTCTTTATAGTAGCTGCCACTGTATAGCACACAGGCTGGGTTTGTTTGTGAGGGAGAATACTGAAGAGACTTGTCATTAAATAGCTTGTAAGCACATAGAGAAACCACATCCCATGTCACAGGGTTTGTCTTATCAGAGGTGTCTGGTCCTTTTATTTAGATATGTATATCGTTTTTCAGCCTGTTTATTGAAGATGCTTTTGCTGGTGTTCCTGCCCAGGAACTGTTCAAGCTCCTTTTTGGGTTATTACTTTGGGAATACATATAATGGAATTGCTGGCATGTGGTAACAGTGGCATTTCTGCTTTAGTGTGGTTTTACTGGAGCTCCTGTCTGCCTGCTCCATCCTGCTTGCACCACTCCACATGCATTTTTGAAACATCTGTTTAGAATGCTGTGCTCTTGTTGGCCTTTCTTGAGGGTGCTTTAACTTTCTGGGGCTTGTTTCCAATGCTTTGTTCTGTCAGTAATGGGCATGTCAGTAACTCTGCTGTGGCCCTTGGGTATTTTTGAGGTAGTGCTGTCTATTGCTTTAAAATTTGGTCTTTGTTTTGTTAGGACTTATAATCATTTTATCTGACAGTGACTAGAGGAGTTAATTTATCTTGGAGTGATTTGTATTTTGCCTTTGGTCTCTTTGTCTGCAGTGAATTAGGGTTTTGCAGTGACTGTGCTTCCCAGTCCATATGTCGTGCAGTTTCTCCTGATCTGTTTCTGGTGTGGTTGATACAGCACAGGAATTCCCTTCAGGTGCTGCTTTTCAAGTGGTGTTGAAAATTCTTGAGTTTATGGTCTTTGTGCCCAATGAACTCTGTCATAGATCAGACTGGACTGCTTGCTAGAGAGGTTGTGAGTGGTGCTTCCTAAAATCAGTGGTAGTGTTCTCCTAAGTTGCTATGTCTAGTGTATGAGGTCTAGGCAATTAAGGATCGTGCCCTTAAGGATTGGATTTTTTAAGTTTTTGGTTTTCTTGTTTGCTTGTTTAAATTTTTTTACAGGTTTAACTTCAGTTTCTTTTCCATTTTCTTTTTAAGGTAAGTAATTACATCATACATGGTGGTATGGTCGCTGTAACGTGGTTCTCTGTAAAAGTAGTAGTTTAATATTACTGTATTACAGGAGACATTTAAATCCTACTGGGATAAAAGGAAGATATTTCCAAAACTTTATATTGTGGTAAGACCTAAGTCTGTAGAGTCTGCTGCTATTAAGGTTTTTATTAAGTTTAATAATTTATAGTTTATGCACTACACTGGCAGAGGCTGTGTAGAAAGCGCTTCGTGGTTATGGGCTGTCTTAGGCATAAGGATCAGTAAAGTCACATCAATATTGTATCTGGGATAACTGAGCAGGGAATGCTAAATTCACTTAGCAGGCAAAATGTGTTGGCAAATGCTGTTAAAGGTTTTTAGACTCTGATCCAGAGTCCAATGCTGACTTTCTTGCTGTTTTGCCTCTTATTGGTATTCATTGTTGCATGTTTCTGTAGGTGAAGTATCCCGATTATGTTTGAGGTGGCCTGTGTTAATGCAAAGCAGAAACTTGCCTATGTTATATATTACCATGTATTTTCTGTGATTGTGTCAATTTTGAATCCTGGTGGTGTTTCTTCTGCTATGAAGAAACACTTAAAATCCTCTCAGCTGTCCTTTTTCTCAGGGTGTATTGTATCCAAAAATAATGTTATGTCATTTCTGCTTAACAGTTTTTCTTCCAGGTGTGGCCCATATTTGCACAGTGTGCGTCCACGCCTTCCCTGCATTCTTGTTCTGAGTGCTTTGCTTTCTGTGATGGTCTGGTGTCTGTGTTACCACATGCTTACTGTAGCTGAGTCTACTCAAATGGGTCTTCTTTAACAATTTTCTAATACTTTTCTGTGATTTTCTACCTTAGTGTTGCTCCCTTGCCTCTTCAGGCAGCCCCTGGTTCTATAGGGACAAGGACAGCCACAACACAATCTGAACATTGCTTGTACTCAGTGCCATCATGCTTTCCTTGTTGTGAATTTTTTTTTCTGTTATTTCAACTGTCCTTCATTAGAATGTTTTTTCTATTGAGGAATCCTACTAAGAATGAATACTGAATGCCTTTGTTCTTGTAAAAGTTGTGTCTTTTTACTGAATTCAGCTGGGTTAACCACTAAGCAGGTCCCTGATCACATTATGTCTGGGAGAGCTTTTTCCCTTTGGAAACAAGAATCCTTGAATAAGTTAACCAAAAACATAGCAAAAGCTAACAGATGGATTGCTTCGACTACCTTCCTCAGCAAATTTCTTGTCAGGACTGGAGCTCTGTAGACTACCCTGTAGTTTTGTCTGAAACACATCAGAAAGTGGGATGCTTTGTGGGATGTCTGTATTTTTGTTTGCCTCACATGCTGCAAATGCTTTAATTACCTTCATTTAAGGCAATTCTAACTTTTTTTTTTTGCAGCACTTTCTAGTTAAAAGTTTATAGATTGCACATGATTTTAATGTTTTTCCCTGTACAAATAACAGTTTTCTTGTTTTCTTTTCTGCTTCTTGAAGGTAGAGTAAATTCTGTAGGTGTGCCCTTGGTTTATGTCTCCCAGTGATCCAGCAAAGCAGTACCTGGTTTTGTGTGTAGCAGCAATGCAGCCCCAGGGAGCAGGGACTGCAGGCTGCTCCTGCAGTGAGGGAGATCTGCCTCCTGGGAAGGAGATCCTCGAAAGCAGCACAGGTTGAACACTCAGCACCCAAGTTAATTGATCCGTTGTTTCTTTAAAATCACCACAAGTGTGTGAAATAGTTCACTGCTTCTTTGTGTACCTTATGATTTGTGTTCAGGAGGTGCTACAAGTAGGTGTGTGTTTGTAGACCCTGAAATAAAAAGTGTTTCTGGATCATCTGTGTTCCAGTGGCTCCTTAATTGTGACCTGACAGGCAGGGAAAAATGATTTGCAGTGACTTTGCAGAACTACAATAAGCACAAGGTTGACAATAAATTTTGGTGGCGGTCTGAGAAAGTTTGGAGGATGGCAGTGGTCTTTGCTCCAAAATCATCTGAATCCATCTGCTCCCCGTGTCGATTTTCATTCCTATTCAGTTCTGCATGCTTTTGAGAAGTAGGTTCAGCAAAGTATAGCTCTATTTTTGATAGCTGCAATACAAAAACATTTCTTTGTGTGTATTAGAATTATTTTTCTTACTTGTTTTTTTACTTCGAAAAGAAGAGTAAATGCAATGCAGTTTGGCTACAGGGCTCATTTAATTTAATCCTGAATACAAAATAAAATAGTGTTTCTATTGCACTAAGTTTTCTCTTCCATGTTTATGTTGTCTCAGGCAAATTATCCAAGTAGCCTAGGCCCAAGATCTTGAAAGACAACCAAGTTATATATGAAGAATCTATTGTGTTCCCATTAAATTAAACTTTGTTTCCATTTGTGTCCAAGTAATTAATTGTTTACAAGGTACTTGTTGACTTTTACTTCATTTTTCCTGCAATAAAAGGTGACTCTTCTCTCAAACATGAATGAAGTTTGACATAGAGCTGTGTAAATGATAAGTCATGTTTACATGACATACCATTGAAATTTTAGCTGGCAAAGCAGCTGGTTATCTATGTACTTATGAACAGTTGGAACATAAACACAAATGCAAATAGTACCACAACCACAAAAAAAACAACTGCATCTTTTAGTACCCTTTAGTGCATTTTAAATTTTTTTTTTCCTTAATCCTCCCACAAAGGTTTTGTTCTGTGGTAGCAAGCAGAATACTGGTCATCAGTCAGCTGCATGTTTGGGTTGACCTCTTTCCTGCTTTTGTTTGTATTGCGTGGCTGATAAAATCAGTCCAAAATGCACTATTTAGAATGCTTAACACAATTAGATATTTAGTAGTTCCTTACTAGGAGCGTAGGAACTATAAAATAAAAATGCAACTGTCCTTGTAACTGCAATGATATACTACACAGCCTGATTTTTTTTCATTTGAAGAATGAGCAACTTAAGTAATGTGCTACTTTGAGATAGGTGAAACGTCCCTCCTATTGTCCTGTTCAGATTTTCTGTGAGTGCTCTCCTCTTCTTCAATGAGGTTTTCTTTGAACAAAACTTTTCTTTTTATTCTTCAGCGTAGAAATTACATTTTGCTTTGGTGGATTTAAGAGCCAAGAGGACACAGGCTTATGCTTTTGTCTAAAATAGTCTGTGAAGTAAAAGGGGTCTCATTTCTTCATGCTGTGGTAGGTTTAAAATACTGTTTTAATTTGCTTTAAACTGCATCAGCTAATGTAACTAATCTCCATATTAGCATGTGGAAGGGCTAAGATGAGCTTTACATGTTAATAATGTATAATAATGTATAATAATCCCTTGATATGCATATAAATCAGTCATAGACTGAAAATAGTAGTGAATGCTGAATACCTATTTTTGTAATTTCTAAGTACAGGTAGTATTCTAGAGAAGCTGAGAGTTTCAAATTCTTCCAGGGACCTCACAGGCTTTGCAAGTGACAACTTTTTCTGGACTAGTCTTAAAACCAAGTCAGGATATCTGAGTCTCAAAGACAAACCATGAAAATGCATTGGAATTGCCTGGGCAGGCAGTGTTGAATTAACACCTCTGGTCTGGGCAGGTGTCAGAGTTTCACTGTTGTGTGTCAGGAAGGTGTATTTGAAATGTGCATGAGAGGCATGCAGGAACTGGAATAAGAGTGGTGGACAAAAAAGTTTAAATCATAGGAAATCAGGTTCCATTAATTATGCAATTTGTTTATGACAGTGTTCTTGTTATTACTTATTTCTGCAAGTATTTCTGCCCACCCTTTTGAATTTATTTAGTGAACATACTCAAAATCTCAATATTTTAACAATTAAAAATATAATCCAAATATATCTTAATAAATATTAGTAAATGGGAAAATTAGTGTGGGAAGGAAGGTGAAAAGGGTACTTCTGTCTTATTTAAATTGTGTAGCTGGTTAAATTTTTCCTAAAATCACCATAAATATTAATCAGAATTGTCATTAAGAAAAAACACTCCTGGATAACCTTGTTATTCCATTTCCTGCTGCGGATTTACCTTGTGCTGG
The DNA here is from genome assembly GCA_025920805.1 of Petroica traversi. Lineage (NCBI taxonomy): Eukaryota > Metazoa > Chordata > Aves > Passeriformes > Petroicidae > Petroica > Petroica traversi. The sequence continues at coordinate 2,992,579 of JAHLSL010000061.1, forward strand.
AGAGGGAGCTGTGCTGCTGTGAAGATCATTCTTATGCAGTGCTGTGCTGCTTTGGAAAATGGCTTTTGTGTTCTGCAAACCTGGAACTTGTGTCTAACAGGGATTTGTGACTTGTGACTGCATTTGTGACTCATTGCCAAGCGATGGTGGAATGGCTGTAGAAAGCAAAGCTTAGGGAAAGCTCATCACTGTGGTTTTAACACTGGGACTTTAAGCAAGAATTAGGTATTCCTGTACTGCTTTATTTTTGGCTTTAGATTGCAGGTCTGTCTGCATATCTTAACTGCAGTGACCAGGAGTGTGGATATGGCTTTGAAGATGTGGTGTTTCAGGACTGCAATATGTGTGTTATGGTGCACAGTCTTATGATGTCAGAGAGCCATAGTTATGAATTTCATGCTGTTCTTTAGCTTGTGTGGCATTATGTAACAATGTATGAAGAAATGACTAGTGTGAGTGAAGCTAATATTGTGTTACCTAATTTTTTGAATACCATTAGGGCGATGTAACTGCCTTAGATGTGGCATTTTGCACTTGTGGTGAGGTGAAAGGTATGGAGTGGGCAGAAGTGGTTGAAAGGCTTTGTAATCAGAAGAGCAATCAAAGTGCTAGTTAGTCTTACCTATATCAAGTTAAAACATCAAAACCTGCAATGGGACACAGCTTAATTTTAATACCAGAAGAACAGAGAGAAAGCTAATTTTACTTTAAATAAATTAGATCATGAAAGAGACTGCCTGGGAATTACTTAAAAAAATTAATCATAGAAACTGGCATATTAAGTTTTTCTAGGTCAGATTTGAGGAGTGAAGTTTTAAGCCAGGCATTGGAGCATTTATTCATATTTTTAGAGACTTCCATGCAAATACAAACCTGAGCAACTAGGAATACTTAGCTACTTATTTAGTCACTGATGGGAGAAAAAAACCCTGGACTTGTTAAGGAAAGCCCTACAGTAAGTTAAAGCAGGCTGAAACATGAGTAATTAAAGTACTAAGTCAATGTGGATTATTCCAGCATGAGCCAGTCTGAATTTCCTTCATTATTTGATTGTGCTGCTGCTGGTGATGAACTGAAATCAAGACCTTTGGTAATTTAATAAATCCATATAAGGAGATGAATATGATTAGATTTATAATCTCAGTCTTGTACTGATTTTTAGCTACTTGCAGCAATGCATCTATTAGAATCAAGTGTTCTTGAATCCTTATTTGAAAGACATCAGTAAACCAGACAATTTTGTTTTGCATGAGACCTACATTTAATTTTGTTTTGGACTCTAAATGTTGTTAATTTTTATGTTACTTGTAGCACATTTGATAGTCCAAATTTAACAAACTGGTGTTTTTTGTAATAATTTATGCTAGGTAAATTCAAACTCTTTCGCAAAGGTCGCACAGGAATAGAACCTCAGATTCATGAAAGCTTCAGACTCCTCCTTTCAATTTAAGGGACATGCCAGAGGTCACTTGGAAAAACATCTTTAAGTAGACAAAGGGGACCTTTCATTCCCATCTCAGACATCAGCTGATGGGGCTCTCCAAACAAATTCTTTGTTTATGTGCATCTCATTTACAGTTATTAAATTACCAAATGAGAGTTAAATACTGTCTTAGGCACTCAGAATATTTGTAAAGTCAGATTCTCCATCAAAGCAGGAATTATTTGTCAGATCTAAAATAAGAGGGTGGGTTTAACACTTGTGATGTTTCAAACAGAACAAATGTTATTTTTTTTTTTATGCCTTCAAGTAATAGATCTGTGTACTACAGAATTTCCAAGGTGGAATTGTTTGTCAGACTCATATGTAGATTGACAGAGCTTTTATTTTTCTTTTACTATATGTGTTTTAGAAATTATTTGCTCATTTTGCCTACTCTTGATACTTACGTTAGAGATGGCTGTAGATGTTAGTTCTTCTACATAGCAATATTTTTGCATGAGCTGTATACTTACAAGGCTGAAGGCCTAATACATCATAAGTAAAAACAGGCTTTTCCAGTGCTTTGGGAAGAAAATAGCTAACTAATAATAGCCTGTAAGTAAAGGGAAAAGATAAATTCCTTTTAATGTTCTCAAGGTGTTTAGATTTGGAGCACTACTTGATTTTTAGTCTGCCTTGCAAGGGAAAAACTTTGGTATGAACCTCATTACTTTGAAGTTTTTATCTGAAGGATATCCCTGCTGGCATTGATTTCAGCTTTCAGAGCACAAGCCACTGGTATAAGGAAGAGGCACTTGTACAGGAGCTGCCAAGCAGGGTTCCTAGAGCACAATGCACAGGGTTGCAGAGACACATTAAGCTATCACAATGTAGATGTGGTTTTTGTTCTAACATTGAGAGTGATTTTTTTTTTGTTTCATTTTCCCCCCTATACCTATATTTCAATTTGCAGGAGTCTAAACCTGATGTAGTGACTTATCTTTCAGATAATGGTAAGCTCTGTAATTGTTTTCTGTAAATAATACTGAACATTGTGATAGCTCACCATGTGCCAGCTCTCCAACAGAGAAAAATACTTACATTCTCTAAAATTGCCCTCTTAGTAGGTTTGATATTCTTTCATTTGCCACCTTCTTGAAAGAAATTATGGGCTGAGGGCTCTTGAAGCCCTGTTGGACATTTTGCATTCAGGGTAACTCATGAACTCCCTCATCAGTATCAACAGTTCTGAATTTTGAGATCTGTCCTTCCCGTACGACAAAATACCTCAAGCACAAACCCAGTCTGGGGATTGCTTGTGAAATCTTAATTCAAAGAGAATGTAATTTCTTCTACATTATTGTTTTCTTTGACTGTAATGATTAAATACACAGTAGTAATTTTATTTTTAGGTAATTACAGGAAATATTGCTTTGAAAATGAATTCCCTTAAATGTGGCCTTCCATGTTTTGGTCTACAAATATTAAATAATTATCCTGTAAAAACCTGTCTGAGGTTTCAGAAGTTATATTCCTGCCTTTTTACTTGCCTTCTTTATTTTTAATGGGATATAGATTAAATACACTGGTTAGTTAAGACAGCATTGAAGAGGTAGGACTTCCGAGATCCAGGGTTGTATGTAGACTACATGCAAACATAAAGCCATCAGAATCTACGTAAACTTTTTGACATAAATGTTGCAGATGTCCCTGAGACTTTGGTATCTCTGACAGCTGCAGAGGTCAGGGGTTTGAGTCATTTCATTCTATGTTATTTTTATCACTTCTAGATCTATTCTCATTGAATTTATTTTAATTGATTGTCTGGATGGTAGAAAAGTGAGGACCTTGAACTGGTTTGTCCTGATGATTACACACTCATCCTTGTGTTGGTGGCTATTACAGTTTGAAGTCTTTGGGGGCTCTTCTCAGTGAGCAGGTACTGCTTTTGACAGTGACAATGCTATTAGATCATTACATTTAGTTAGCATAATTTGACTTAGAACTTTCTGCTCAAGAACATGAAGCAATCAATAGACAAAAAAGGTTTTGATCTTCATTTATTAGCTGGTATTTGTTTCTAGAAAATCATTAGGTATATGACTTGATTTTTTTGAGTTTTTTTAGATAGATATAGACAAAGTTATTTAATCTTTCTCCTACATGATTTGGAAAGCCACATACAGTTAGAAATTCTGCATGCCAAATTTGTCCTTCAAATGATGCTTAGACAGAGCAGATTCAGAGTCAAGGTTGGAGTGGGCGAAGGCCACTTTGGTCTCTGTAGTTATTGAAGAATCTGGGAAAGAGGCCTGTGATCATCTTTTGGAGAACTAGTTGAATAATTTAGCATCTCTTGTGTTTTGGGTTCAGCTGCAGAAAGGAAATATTGACTGGCTGTGTGACAGTGTTGATAATTACTAGCAGTCAGTGACACTGTGCAGTTGCCTTCATGATACAGAAATGTGTGATTCAAGAAAAGGACTAGAATATAAATGAATAGTAGCAGTTTCTCCATATTGCTACATACTTAGAAGCAAAAAGCAGATATCCATAGTGTTAAATGTATGAACCATTGTTTTAAAGGTTAAATAATACGGAGATATCCTACTATTCAGGCATATAATTAAGGGAATACAGAATTCAGTAGAGATTTAAAGAAATGCACATTTATTTAAGTGATCAATGTAGTTTTGTCATCTAGTGAAGTCATAAAACCAATAACAGGAAGCTATTTTAAAGTACATGGTTCTAGAAGACCGTCATTTAATTCAGACTATTTTCATATTCCTACTCTCAGAGGCATTGCAGCAAGATTATTACCAATCCCTTCTTTTTCAAATTTTGCATAACATTAATTCCATATGTTAAAGAACACTGTGCTGCTAAAGATACCATATTGCAGATGAAGTTGTGTTAGACTGCCAGTTCACTCCATGTGAAGTCAGTATGGAATCATGAAAGTTCTTAAAAGAATTTAAAAAGCCCCCTAAACCCCCAAAAAAACCCTGGAGTGTGAGATTGTGCCGTGACTTAAGATACAAAATACAGAAGAGCATCTTAATTGAGGCTGGGAGCAGTAAAATATATTTATATGCGAAAAGGCAGCTTGTCAAATGGGTAGAAGAATTTATGTGAGAAAGGAAATGCGTGTACCTTATCTACCAACTTGGTCACTGCAGCATCATCCCTGAGTCCTTCCAAGAAGCATACACATGGAATTCTATTTCTTAATTTGATTGAAGTATCCTTTCAAAATTTCTTCATCACCATTTGCCACTAAACTTACTGAGATTATTTTTTCTCTATTATCTGCACTTGCCCACTGTGTTCCTCCCTCATGTGCAAATCCGATTGCATCATCTGTCTCTTCATATCTGTCAGCATTGTGAGCCTTGCCCACTCATTCCTTATCTGCTGTAAATGCTCCATTCTTCTTCCCGTGGTGTTCCTGTCCTATAAATACCCTTCATCACCAACGTCTGTAGTTGCTGCACTCATCTTTTTCAGTCTCCTTAGCCATTTCTGCCATCATAGCCATAAGGGGTTGAGGAGATGATGGATTTGGTTGGCAATTACATTACTCTAATGATAAATGTTGCTTGTGTAGATGCACTTATAAATGCTTTTATCTCGCCATGCTTGCCTTCTCTTTCCTCATGGTATAATCCTTGTATTTCTATCTGTAAGCTCTCCATTCAGGGGAGCAGTCTTGTCTCTGTGTTTTTATATGGAACATATCTAACCCTAACTGAGGGTAATGCATTGTAAACTCTGTATGAAAACACTTCATTATTATGTAAGATGTTTGTTTTATTATTATTATTGTTTATTATTTATTATTTTTGTTTTGGCTGGTGTAAAGGGGATCCTCAGTGTTTGCTGTGAATTGTGTCTGATGGCAGTGTTCAAGCTAGGTTTCAATATGAAAAATTGCAGTCTTAGCAGGCTTTGAAGTCTGTCACAAATGCATCATGGCTGTAATGCTGAAGGAGGTAAAAGTAAGGACTTAGCACGAAAATGAATCTTAAAAAGGCTTTAATACCATAATATAGATACATGTTTGGAACACACTTATCCTAGCATTTCTTTGTGAACGTACAGAAAGTACTTAACTAACGTGCAAAGAAAAAGAAAGTGATTTTAATTGGAAGGCAGTATAATAGTCCTCAAAAGGGAAACATGTTGGGGATCTCCCTGACAGTTGACACTCTCCGCAATCACTGGAAAAATGTGCATTTTGGATTTTGAATGAATTTATGCTACAGTGCTGTGTCAATAAAAGACAAATATATCCTGGTACTTATTGGTCATGATTGTGGTTTTTTGAGGAACTGTGTGCAGTACAGCTGTCTCTGAGATGAGAGGAAAGCAGGGCTTCAAGAGCATCATCAGTGCCAAGTGTCCTCTTCAGTGTTGTGCTTACAAAGAGAGAGGAGGATGCCTTGAGGAATTCCGCAGGAAAAAGATGACTAATGATTTTTTTTTAAACAGTAAAGCAAACTGCAAAGGAAGAGGGATTACTAGAGGGGTTTAAAGATGGACTGTAATAAAATGTTGATTTCAACCCCTTTTCCTCTCTGCCGCACTAATGAAAGTTTTCATTGTACTTTGTCAGAATGAGTCTTACAGGGCAGAGCTCAGGTCAGTGGTGACCATGTCCTCCTCTTCCAGGGAGCCAGGGTCGCTCTGTGGGTATAGCAGGACTGAAATGATTCTTGTTGCAGCATTGGAAACATGGGGTGTAACCTGCTGTGAGCTCTTCCCAACACAGAAAACACCAAACTGACTGGCAGGGTCAAGCAAACTGAAGTGAATATTACTTAATCAGGAGCAATATTTTCAGGTAGCTGTGGGATAATAGCTTTGAGTTTAAAAATGGAAAACACAGCTATTCACTGTGCTTGTTTTCCTCATTCATACATAACAATTTACATATTCTTTTCATATTCAGTAGAAGGTTGCTGCTTTTTGAGCCAGTCACAACAATGCCACCATGTAACAAAGCTATTTGAGAAAATGAACAGTGTAAAGGACACTAGTAGTTTAAAACATGTATTCTCTGAGTACATTCTCTCTGGGCAGACCATAACAGGTTAACACGCAGCTTAAAATATATAGACATCTGTCTGGTGTACAAAAATAGTTATAAGAATAAGGCAAAAAAAAAAAAAGGAATCCTTGACATGATTCAAGACCACTGACTCACAATGAAGTAAGGAAAGATGAGTAAAGGCCTGCTATGGGACTTAAACTGGGATTGTGTCTAATGGCACCTCATGTGAGTAAATACATGCAGATCACAGGTTTGCTTTTGGCATGTGTTAGCAGCCAATGATTTTATCTCTGCTTGTAACCCCCTAAGTACACTTAAGTTTCAGTCTCATGCTGGTGCCTGTTACAGCATTGCCAAAACCTCCTTGACTGGCAAAGAGGGACAAATCTTGGCTGTAAACTTCAAAAGCTTAAGGCAAAATTTGTGAAATTAGCAGCAGTCTTCCATATTTGATTGTTGTGGCTATCCAAGGGCAAGAGGGAAGAGGCAAAAATAGGCTCTGCCCCAGTTGCACATAACCAGCCCTGTTCAATAGGGCCAAATGGTCAAGTTAGGCATTTCTGGTATTTTGTCATGACTTAAATGACTTGCAATGACTGAAACTCCCACACCTGTGTGAATCCTCTGCTCTTTCAGGCTGTATTACAGAACACTGATGTCCCATCTCAGAGGAGAAGTTAAAAAACCCCCAACCAACTAAAAAACAGAAAAGGAAAAAAAAGTAGAGGTCAACAAAATCATCCAGTTATCCTCCAGTTGACTAGTTTTTATGGGTGCTGTTCCAGAAATGCACAGAAAGTAGTTAGGGTATGGTTGCATTTTGTGTGTGTTTGTTTTTAATCTCTGATTATCTCATGCAACTACTCTTGCTTGGACACTCAGTATGTGCATAGTATTGTCAGGAGTGTAATGGAGAGGTAATTTAAGCTGCTGTGGTGCCAATCTGTATGCATGGAGTATGCAAGGCATGAGCCAACCTGTGCTACTCTAGACAGCCTCTCATTAGTTTCTTTAAAGATATTTCAGTGGTCTGACACTGCAGGTTAATTGGCAGAATAAAATGATCTCTACTTTGTGACATGGTTTAATAATAAAAGGTAGCTACAATTTAGGTAATATTTTCACTTCAATGATCACACTCTTGGTTTGAATTCTAACTGTATCTTTATATTTTAAAATGTGACATTATTTACTTTAATAGAAACATTTATCATAAAAGTGATGTCAGAACAAAAAACACTACATGTCAGTACTCTGGGATAGATTTTGCTGCTCAGCAAAAGATGACATCTTTGTTGATTGACCTATTTCTCTTTTGCCTGTTACTTGGACTGTGGAAGATTCAATTTTATTCTATCATTCAGCTGGCTACCAGTAGATTTGTTCAAAGCTTAGTTCATTGAATGGGTTCAGGATTAAGTCTTCTATTGTTTAACTGTTCTGTTCAGTCACTTTTCAACTGATGTTTGCTAAAATGTGCCCTATAATAAGATACTTCAGTCCTTCTGATAACGATTTTGTTCCTTGAACCTTCTGTGTGTCTAAAACCTTGTCTTCAGTCAGGAATTCACATGCTCATATGTGAACAGATAGTGTGGTATTATTTTCAAAGTTATAAAAAAAAATAATGCACAACTGAGTTGAAAAGGGTCAATATTGGTAGCTGTAACTGTGGCAGTATCCAGAGTTTTTCAGAGCCTGGCCTTGGCTGCAGAACACAGACTGAACCTGTTCTGGAGCACTCATGCTCTGGAAACAGCACAATGGCTGCATTGGTGATTCTGTTGTGCTGCCAACAGGAGCAGTATATTTATTAAACCTGAAAGTTTAAATTTTCTAGGACAGTAAATAAAAATACTGATTCTTCAATGGCCTTCACCCATCACAGGTTTTAAAAATTTGGCTTGGTAACCTGGAGTTACACATGAATAGAGATTAGGGGCATTATAGGTCTGAAAATGTTCTTACAGTCCTGTATGTGTCTCTTAATCCACAAATATATCTGCTTAGATTTATCCCATTTAACTTTATCAGCCTGAGTGCATTCTATGAGTATTTAAATTTCCCTGTGCTGTTGTGTACTTCCTTGTCTATCTTGCCATAGTACTTAAAAAAAATTAGCCCTTTTATTACTTTGCATGAATAAAAGAGTGATAAGAAGGAAATACAACAGAAATTTCTTTGTTTTTCCTGGTCTACTTTTTAAAAATATTTTTTCTCAGCCAACATGCCTATGCACTCATCTTACAATTTTCTTTGAACTTTTATAAGCACTCCACTTTTTCTTCACTGATACACTCCCTGGTTAGTTGTGTGTTTCCTGTCTTCAATATCCATGTTATTTCCTTTTTTCAGTGAAGATGAAATGTTAATGTGATTGATGAATTGCGTCTGTATAAGGGGATTTATGTGCTACTGGAGGTATATTAGTACCTTTTCTAATCTTTATCATGTGTGGATTGCAGGGAATAACAGCAATTTTTAAAATTGAGCAGCTGAGTGATTCTACTGGTCAACAAACTAAAAAACCATCGAAGCTATAGCCTTCTTTGCCTGTTCATACCTTATAGAAGGAAAGTGAGCTGGTGTCATTAGTACACAAAGATGGGTGATGTTAAGTGATATTTTAATCCCACGTTAAATGCCAACAGAAGTTGGTAACTCAATGGGTGAAGATTACATGAAATGATACAACTACCTGAATTTGTACAGTCAAAGTGGGATTCACTTGATCTCACGTGGATGTCTTCAGTATCAGATGTCCTTCTGTCTGGTTACACAGACTTCTTTATTGTTGGTGGAGAGATGCTGGCACAGGAATTCAGCCTGTTTTGGATTAGATTAACCAAGTAAAGAGCTGAACTCTCAACATGGCAATTTCCCTGCCTATGGTAAAAGGAGCTTGGTAGCTCAGTTGAAGGCACTAATAGGCAGAACTCGTTTAATCTGTCTAAAAGTTAGTGGTTGAGAATTGTCATGATGCCTGTTCAGTCAGTGGAACAAGTGGAACTGTAGGAAAGCCATTTTTCTCTCATAAAAATAATGTTGACGTCCTCAATGATCTTGATAGTTCCCTAGGGATTTATACACCTACAGATGCTGAGTTTAGTAGCTTTTACAACTGTTCCAGGTAGATTTTTAAGAGGACCTTTGGACATAAACAATTTAATAAAATAATTTAATTTACAGTTCTTCTGGATCTGGCCTTTTCTTTATCTAGTCCCCTTATGTGCTTCCTCAAGCATATTAACAGAGGAATGAAATAATTGTAATAATTATCCTAGAGGGATAAAGTCTGAATATTTTATCACTTTCAATTGCTTTTCCTAATTATATTTCTATGCAAAAAATAAACCAGGGCAATGTTAAGTCTTGCCTTATTTTTTTATTCTTGTTGGAGGAGTGGTTTGCTGACTCATTTTGATTGGAAGTTTTTCCAACTTTACATAGCAATTTGGGGGTGTTGCATATTTAAAAAATAAAAAAAGCAAGCTCTTCTTCCTAGTCTTCTATATAATAAGCATGAAGAATAACTAATCAAAACTCTGAAGAAGATCCAATTTTTAAATGTATGTTTTACTTCTTGTTTCCATGATGTTATTGTACTGCCTTATTCAGAATGGGCAAAAGCTGAATTTCTAATATAAAAAAATAGATGCTGCAGGTTCTCTAAATGCACTTTGTACTCTCTTAAAGTCAGATTAAATTATACTCAAGATACCATATTTTCCAGTGTATAGAAATCTCCAAACCATGGTTTTAAATGCAGGGTGATGTGTGCAACTTGCAGATCTGCCATTTCCTCAGCTGCTCTTGTCATTGCTTACTTGCTTGTTTGAGTAGAAGCAGCAGTGCAGGCGTGGGGGGAGAGTAGCAATGTCCTTACTGTCCTGTCCTTTTGGGTGGAAAGCAAGTGTTATTTTCTAATACGTATTCTGAGTTATCTTGTAGACACTGCATAGAAAAGCACACATCAGTCCTCCTTAAAATATTCAAAATGCTCTTGTTGTCCTTCTCCTTAACAACCTCGTATCAGCTCACTTGAACACATGTGCTGGATTTAGTGTTTGCCCTTGCAAGTTTTAGTTCTCATCTTTTTTAGTTTGGTCTTCTTCCTACACTCTCCCGAGCTTTCTCATCCTTCTTTGTCTACTGTCTTCAGCTGTCTATTTTTGCCTTGGCAACATACCTTTTCTCTGTCAGTGTTCCTTCTCTTTCTTCCAGAAATTTTCCTGTATTTTTCTCTTGCTTCATTTTTCTCTGCTCTCACTGATTTCTGCTCATTTTATTTTACTCCATATGTTTCCCAACAGTCTCTGTACTCTTTTTAATTTCTTTTCCTTCATGTAGTTGCTAATTAACATTTGAAGCTATATTGGTGATTCTTATAATTTAGGAAAATCACATTGTTTAGAATCAATTTGTTAGGTGGTCTCTTATTATGATGCTTATTCATAGTTTCTCATTATGGGTGTTAAATACCAGAAGCAAATAAGGATTATATAGTCACATTCCATGTTTCCCAAAGGTAGGGTGAAGTAATAGTGGTATTTAAAAATATATAATCTTTGAAGCATGTTTCCTTCCTTGTGTGGATGTCAGGATGATCATTGGTGAGGTTGGTCTGGGCTAGACTTGCCAGTCCTGTTGAAACTTGAATAATCTGATTTTCAAGCATGTTATCTTCTGTGACTAAAACTTAGATTCTTTAGGGAAAGGTGAACAGGATAGTGAAACTGGAAGAGAATTCAGATAAAACAACTTTCCATGCTCTTTCATCAGTTTTTTTATTTTCAACCAAGTTATCAGTTTGTTCCCCTGTGTTTTTATAAAGGGAAGTGCTTTAAGGATGCACCCTTGCTCTAAGTCCTCAGCAAAACCTAAAATAGTAGGTAGAGTGTTACCTGCCAATCTGTTTTCCCATTTTCTTTTTCATTTTTATGTCTTTGTGATTATCTGCATTGGTCAGTTTCTAAAACAGTTTATTTTAGTTCAGTAGGATTTTATATTTATGAAAGATGTAACTGACACTATTGGCAGCCTGTTCAGCATTGTATATTGTTTAAATGTTGCTCTAACAACTGCCCAGCTTAGGACTGTTGCTGAAAACCTGTCTTGCCAGCAGTGAAGTGTCTGCCTCATGTGTACAGGGAAAGACTGGAACATGTAGAATTCCTGAGTTCTTGGTCTGAAGATGCCATTGACTGGATATGGGCACGTGGCAGTGATGCCACCAGCGCTGCGACCAGGAGTGGAGCAGGTGGGGCTGCAGGGCAGGGAACAGGCTGGGGGACAGGCTGGGGGACAGGCTGGGGCTGTCCTTCTGCACCTCCAGCAGCATGGCTCAGTAAAATCTGCTTCATGCAATCTGGGAGAAGATGGGGGGTACCAGAGGGCCATGACATCACCACACGTTTGCAGAGTGAGGGTGATTTCTCGCCACCTACATCGCTGTGTCTTCACTACAGAAAAAACTATTTGTATCCGGCTCTTAGGGAAGACAATAGCAGGTTTCTCATATGATTGCTGAATAAGTGATGGGGAAGTCAGATGGAGAAGAGGAGAGGGTGTGAAAAGAAAAAAGTAGAGCTAAAAAGAATAACCTTGAAAGTCTTAATGTTTAAGAGGTAGGTTTGCAGGCCAGCCAAGAATTTTATATCAGCAATGGCTGATTATGATACAATGTAGATGAGATATTAATGACCAACAGGGAAAAAAAGGCAAGCAGCAGAGATATAAATAGCTTTACCAATTGCAGGAGCAAATCTCATCAGGTCTGGACAAACCTCTGCATTATGTGAATACCTCCCTTATTGGGGTTGCTTTGAACTCTCTTTTTTCCTACAAAAATACTTTGTCCTTAGTAGCCAGATGTTTTTTCTGATCAGATTTAAAAAAAACAAACTTCCTTTTCTCATATCTTGCAGCAAAAATTTATAGATATTTCTCCAGATTCCTTTTCAATCATTTGTTGTTGTTGCATATGTATAATGTTGTTTTTTAAAAAATAAATAATACAATTTCTTCAAATAACAGAGCAAAAACAAAGCAAGGAGATATTTTGACATGTATTAGCATGTGTGTTGTATGTTTTATCTATAAAATTAAAAATATTCCTAATACAAGTCCTTCAGGACTAGAAGGCTTTCATAGCTTTCCCTTACCTGGAAGCATCTCATAGTTTCCTTCTATTTTCATGAACATGGTATGTCCTTTTCAATATTTCCAATTACAGATACCCAGTTCATGTATGTATTATGCTGTAATTACATTCAGACTTCACAAAGACAGGCATCTGAAGAATTAAAGGTATTTCCGTTCCTTACAAAATGGGAAGTGGAAGCTGGCTGAGTGCCAAGTTATCAGTGTTGTGTTTTTTAACATTTGTATTTGTTTAAAGCAATACTTTCCCGTGTTTCTGCTATGTCCATTGCACTAGAAAGAAGCCCCAGTATTTTCACATTACTATGTAAATCCCAAGCACTGGCAATTAAAGAGTGAAAATGGTATATGTGAGAAAAACACTTGAAATATAATTAGAAGGTTCCTCCTTTTGTGGGCACTACATGCGTATTTAAAATTTGTCATCGTTACAATTTTATCTTTAGTAATAATTCTGAAATTTAATTTTTCTGTGCTACAGCTTTACTGATTATACTGTTTCCTAAAGATTAAACTTGATCAAGAGGTAATTTAGGAATAGGTAGATCCATTTACTTAACTAAAAACTTAAAGGTAATTAAACGATGCTATATTAACAGAGTCATATTTGCTCTCAGGTGGGATCATGACAGCTTTATGGTGGTTACTGGGTGTGTGTGTTACAGCAGACAGCAGTTTCCCTGTGTGCACTGTCTCAGGTTATTTCGCTGCCAGGGGTGGTGGTGATGGCAGCAGGAAGGCACATCCGTGTGGGAGAGGCAGGGATGGTTGCAGGCAGAGCACGTGCATTTCCAGTGACTGGAAAGTGCTGGTGCTTTCATGTTATGTTTCTGCTGCCAGTTGTGTGCCAGTTGTGAGACAGCAAAGGTGTGTACAGGTGCCACAGGTCCAAAACCTTTTCCTTGCAGTAATAGATGTTGGCCTGACAGGCTCTTACAGGATTTCAGAGCTTGCATTGCCCCTTCAGTTGTCTTTTCAACAAGAAGCAAGCTGCAAAGAACACACTTGAAGGGTGGCTGATTGCTCAGATACAGATTTTTGAGGTTTGTTTAAAATTGGGAAGGTTGCTGTGAGACAAATCCTTACATTCAGTGGTGACTGGTTCCAGAGCCTGTACTACTGAGTGGACATGATCATTTACACAGGAGTTGTGCTATGTCCAAATGTAGGAACTAGAGATAAAGCCAGGAGTATATGATGTTATTCGGTGAGTGTGGCATGGCACAGCTGCCATCAGTATCTTGGTTTTGACACTTTTAATGGCTGATGAGGGTGTTCCTCTTGCTCTTATTCCTTCATGTAAAAACACTTTTTAAGTTTCCCTATTCTGCCCCTTGTCTCTATTATAAACAATATGGAACTTTTTATATGAAGTGTGACAGAGACAACTCTGTAACCTGTCCAGTGTTCCTCAAGACTTACACTTTGAGTAAGCTGATCACCATGTGGACCCATGTCCCTGTGGGGCACAAGTCACTGCTCAAGTGGAGAGATTTTTGGCTTGCTTTGTGCTTGGGATGATGTGCTTTTTTGATGGAGCTTTTTCTGAGAACTGCTTGTACTCTTATGAGGCCAGGAAAAGGTGAGACAAGTCCTTCTCATGTCCTAGAGGAACAGAGCTGAGAATGTCTTTGCGTCTGAAAATTCAGGGAGTGTAAGAGCCTGATGATCTGGTGGATAAGAAATGTCAAAAACCTTGCAAGAATATTTGGAAAAACCAGTTGTGTAGATACTGTGATGATAATCACAATATAAAAACTTATTGAAAAGCATTGTGAATATGCTGTCTAAATATCTCAATTTAAAAATATTTATACTATAAGGATTTCTATCTGTAAATTTTGTAACGAAAAGTAAAAATATAAAGCTTTTTAGAACACGGAATGATTCTAAAAAGTAAGACTAAGAAGAAATTCTAACCTGAAATTTAAGGTTATAACATGTATCCAATAATTGTGACCTTGTTTAATCCTTTTGGGTAAATCATGTAAGTTCATCTCCTAGGAGAGGAAGGAATCAGTGTGTGCAAGATTTTATGAGTCACTGCTTTAGTCTTTATAAGGTAACATGCAGCTTGACTCAGTTTGGATGAATAGAAACCTGTTTTTTCTTTAAAACTAAAATTGTCGTTCTGCTACATTACAGCAATTTATTTTTTTCTTGAATTTTGAAAAAAATTAAAATACATAGTAACAAACGCTGGAAAAATAATAGTTGAAAATTTGAACAGCACTTAAGGCATTTAGGCAAATTATAGACCTGAAAGAAAATGCTTTTGTCAGAAGGATCCAAACACAGTAATAATTGTACACTAGAATATAAAAGGAATAAATTAGAAATATTTTGGATTAGAAATCAGAAATCATTCACTCATCCATTGAGTTAAGATAGTAAGGACACTAGAAGTGATGTAGTTTGAGGACATCTAACACTCATCATTTTGCTGGAAGTTGAATTTTTTTCAGCTTTGGCAGAAAAGCTCTCTATGTACACTCGACAAACCACTTGCCTGTAGACAAGGTTTGGAGAATACAGCAAGTGACTTGCTGTGTTTTATCGAACAGAGTAATCAGATTTAAATCACTCTGTGCCTAGTTGCCTTGTGTCCAACTGTTCCTTAAGGAAATACCTTTTTTTACCTAGTAATAGGAAGCAATTGGGAGCTGACTTTTAAAGAACAGAGGATCTGTTTTAACATACTTAGAATATTTTGAGTTGGGTTGTTTGTTTTTTTCCCCTAAAATGAATAAACTTGTAGGAATTTCTAGCAGCTCTAGGAAATGTTCTTAACTCTGTCCCTGTCCCCTCCAAATAAAACCGTTCTCATAAACCTTAAATACTTACAAATGATATAGTTCAGTACACTGATAATTGGGAAATAACAAGCGCAGACATATTTGGGGTTAATAGTGCTTTCTTTGGTGTGCTTACCAGTATTTAAATTGACAAGTAGTTATGCAAAATTAATATTTTTTTTTCCTTGCAGAATGGCTTTTAGTAAAAGCATAGATTTTCAAAGAAACTTTGATCAGAGTTGGCTATTGGCCTGAGATGGAGCAGGGAGGGAAAAGCAGCAATGTGGTGCTGGGCATACATCTGGTACAGCAAATGCTGCCAGACCCAGCAGAACTATGAGAATGAAGAATTCCTCTTATTGTCACCATTGTGTTTCAGTAAGCACTTTTATTAAGGAATATTACAGTTTGGCAATAAATCAAATGCCAGATTATGTCAACGAGGCTTAGTCAAGTTACATGGATGACTAAAAGAAATTCAAATTAATAGATATGTTTGACTAGTTAACTGAACACAATTAGGTAATTCTGCTTCCCTGTGTTCGTAATGGGCCACTTAGTGAGTAATTGTAGCATTTTATAACACTTCTCTTCTTAAATATCTAACGCTTCCTCAAGTTTATCTACAATATAATCTGACTATATTAAAAATTCTTCAGAGGTGTAACTTATGTGAATTATGTATATTTTTATATTTGGAAACTAATAATTTTAAAAAGTAAAAGGCAAATTCATCTGTGCATTTTGTTCTTTTTTCCCTTTTGGAGAAACAGAAACAAGCCTGGCAGTATGGTGGGTGTTCTCAAGCTTGTTTCCACTCTTGTGGTCTGCATGGTGAAGATTCAGTGAAATGAAGTTGTAAAATGATAGTACTGGTATTGCTGTTTTTCTCGAATAAAATACCATTGTTCTGTAAGTTTTCAAAAAATAGTCTTCCATTTTCTTCTGCAAAAACAAGGCAACGACTACCATTTAAGGTAGGTCCTGTCTTTCAGAACATATTTGGCCTCTATGGTCTTAAAGAGAACAGTGCTAAGCAACTGGCAGTGCCATCTGTGTGTGAAGCATGCCTGTCTTTAAGAATTAGGGTAGACTTCACTCTTGGGTACTAACTGGGACTAGCAGCCATTTTGAAGGAAGACAAGTTTTCCTCAGAATATTTTGTGAAAGTGTTATTTTTCAACCATAGCTCACATATGGAAAACTGTTTAGAAGGACAACATTGATATTACTATGAATTTGTTCTTTAAAAATACCTGAGCATATGGTTCCAGTAGTTCTAAGTATATCAGAAATGTAAAATGCAGTGGATCTGAGATCACTAGGAGACAATCAGATGCAACAAGTAGTTTCTCAAAAACCCCAAAGTGTTAACATTAAATCCGTTTAATGTGCTTGTAGATGCTGAGTAAATCCATCTTCCCCTTTGTGCAAGGGAAAATGAAAGACTTAAAAAAACAGTTCTACATTTTTTTTCCTGTTGTTAGATACTGACTCTTATTATGTGTGTGTCCTGAGCTGAGCATGAGTGGGACCAAGCTGTAGTTGAACTTGTGCAGTGTATAGGAAAAAGGGATCTGTACTTCCCTTTGTATCTTTTATCTGGTCCCTAGGACTTGTGAGTGGGACGAGGGAGTGTTTTTTCAAAACATGCTTTACATTCAGAGCAGTAACTAAAACATGACTCTTACGCTTTTTAAAAGTGTTTAAAATTTAAAGTGCACTTCGATTTTACTGACTTTTTCTTATACATGTCTTTAGGAAAGAAGTGTGTTTGCTTCATAATTTTGAAGTAAACAGTTTCTTAAAATTATTTTAAAATTTCAAGTATGGCATAACCTTAAAAGTTCTATTGTAATTTCCTCATACTCTGAGCAGAAATATTATTTACCATACTGAAGATGAATAATAGTAAGAATATTAATTTAATCTCCTCAAGAGAGATTGCAAACAGCTGGTTTTCTGTCACTTACTCTTCAGTGAGGCAGTTGCTGGCTTTTGTGTCAGCATTGATGTGAATGTTATGCATGAGACACCTGAAGAAGTCAGGAACCTACTATTTTTTTTCCTCACTTCAAAAGCTTAGTAACATCTGGAAGATGATTTTATTTTAGGGCAGTTATTCTCTTTATGCTTCCATACTACCCCATTTAATATTCATATGCTTATCAAATTTAGGCTTGCTCTGTGTTTGTGCCATTTTGAAACCCGTTTCAGTTGCAGAGCCTGTGATTCTAGCAGTCTTTTAGAGCTATTTATTTTAAAAGTACATGATCTAAAACATATTAAGGAGTGAACCTCTCAAGTTGTGTGCAACTATGTCTAATTTTGTCTGGTGTCCCGTGCCTCCTCAGGAGAATTTAAATTTATTGCCTTTGTGCCGTTTAGCATGTCACTTATACAACAATTATTCAAAGCTCAAAGCAGATTTGTCCACATAAAATCACGTTGCTGATGCCAAAGTTCCTAATGCATTTCATGACTTCAAGGCTGAAAAATTACTTAGAATAGTCAGTTTGATTAATTTGATTTGTTTAATAGCTTCAGATCTGTCTTCATTGATTGATTTGGGAAGTAGGACTATTTCTTTTAACACTGGAAGTAGTCAACTTGCAGCAGGATGAGGGTTTTATAGGCAAATTGCAAGATCCAAGCAGCTGTAGCTATGATGTAAGGATGGAAGATTCAGTGGAGAATAGACTAGGATGGATATTGATAAGGAAATATATGTTTAAAGAGAGCATAGAAGAAAGGGTAAAAGCACCTCTAGCTTGTGTCCTAACCTATACACCATATAGTAAATGGAAGAAAAGCATTAAACCTTCTAGTTTAGGATCAGATTAGACTAACAAAATGTGTGGATGAGCCTACCTATTGATTAAAAATGAAGTATATTATCCTTGCATCTGTTTAGTATAATATTATTTTTAAGAGGATGTATGGAAACTTGTGTGGCAGGGTTTACATTCCAAAATATTGAAGGTACGTATGTTTAGATGCTACTTTGTCTTTTCCTTTGATCCCAAAAGGCACGGGGGTGGCAGGGGGAAGAAGCTGTATTAGTTGAGTTCTGCAACAGTGGATCTCTGCCCTGGATAAATTTAATACATACACTGTCAGTAAGATATTTTAATCTTGGCTGATGAACATGTTGTAGACCATCGAGATAATCTGTTTGCGGTAGACATGATTAAATTTTTAGTGAAACAGTGACTTCTGTCAGTTGACTTTGAAATCGTGGTGCCTCTGATATCTACCCATATGTCACGGGGAACAGTTTGTGCAGTGCCGTGTACCTTGTCCACACTTTTCCATCTGTGCTTAAACAGCAGCTAGGGTTTTTTATTTTCTTTTATTCTGGAGACCTCTTGTGTGCTTTTTTAATTGATAGAACAAATAAACAAAACTCCAGGCTAATTCTGCTCCTCTGTTCATTTTTCCAGATTATGTATATATCCCTCAGAGATCCCCAGTTCCCACATCAATTTTCTTGTTCTTTCACATTGCTGAAATAAAAGAATTTCTCTTCATCTTGTGCAAAGAGGTTCTTCCCTTATAATTTCTGAGGTGGTTTGTTCTAGATTTGGTGTGGAAATTTCAGGTTGCTTGGAGCTTTTGGCATGATGCTCTCTGTCAAATCCCATGCGAGTTTAGAAACTGCCAGCATCTCTTTCTAGGACTCCCTTCTCTATTTTTCCAAGCCTCTGGTCTCTCTATTTTTTTGACATAGCAAATGATCTTTCTCTAAAATGAGATTCCTTCCTGCTTTAACTTCATCTGATGCCTTTTTCTCTGGTCTATCACACCATTCCCACTTGAACGTATCAGAGGAGGCAAACATCTAGACTAAAAAAGAAATAAAATTATGGTTAGTTTCTGCTTTGCTTTGGTTTGAGAAAATAAAAATCATGATGATTAGGAAGCCATTTTGGGCAGTGTAGAGCCTTTCTGGTTTTTGTTTTCATTCAATCACAGCTTGAATAGTGTGGCTTTAGAGACTTAGTGTATCTGCTTCTCTCAGGCGTTGGCTGAGAGCCAGTTGTCTGCCACTTGATCTGTGCACAGTGCAAAATTACTCAAAGTGGGCTGATGAAGTGAATGGAATGACTGAGGAGTTGGTGACAACGATACTACGCCATACCTGAATTTATTGTTATTTGTAGCTGAAAAAATTTACTGCATTAACTGCTGCTTTGAGATGTGCAAGCCCTAATTTTCAACTTTTATTCAATCCATGTTGTGGTCTGCTCTGGATGTGGTTCTATGTAGAGTGCTATCTTTTTTGTGGCCTCAGAAATTAGGACAACCCAAAACCCTTCAGTGAGGATGTAAATGCTTGCTCACTGAGCAGAGGTTCACTGTACCTCTGGGTGCTGATCAGTACAGTTATTGAATTCACTCATGAAACCACTAAAGGTGTGATTCTTTGAATCTGTAACAGTGTAGGTCCTGAGCAGCCCCGCATTTGCCTTTGTGGCACTGTACTTGATGTAAACTGAAGTGGGAGTGTTAGTTCTGTGTTAGGTTGGAGGGTCTTGAACCAAGAAACCTTGAGGAAGAGCTGTTCAATTGTAAAACTTTCCTTTTTCCTTTTCTTTTTCTGTTACTTTGAGTTTAACAAATACTGCTGTAATGTGCATTCTTCTGGATGCAAAGGCTGGTAGAGTTCTGCTATGGTGGCTGCAATTTGAAGGGTTTTTTCTGTTGTGTTATTTGGACTTGGGATGCAATTTCTAAGTTCTAATCTGTAAATGAATCCAGATTTCTGGATATGTAATTTATAAATAATCAAAATAAACAAATGAGAACATTCCTGGTTCTGCAGCCATGATTCTCTTATGCTTAGTGTAAAACTCGTGTCTTATTTTGGTGATATTATTCCCACAATTAATTTTGTATGGGGAGTGATAGGGATGGTATCAGCTGAGTTTGCTGGTGCAGTATGGATGTGTAAAGGTATAGATTTACATTTAAAAAGGAACAAAAAGGGTCCACTTGCGAAAATCTCAGGTAGCAGAGACAGAACCTCAGTAAATCCCAATTAAGAAAATATTTCAAATTGACAGAGGAGAAACAGAGGAAAGAAAAACCCCAAATCCTTGTGATGAAAGTTTTATCTAATTGAGGAGTAGAATGCTCCATTAAGACATTAATTTTTTTCCCCTATGATGTCTCATTTTATTTAAATTATTCTTGCAGCTCTATTAAATAAGTCTTTGTTGTCACTTGGTTGCTAAAAGTAAAATGAAATCATGAGCTATAATAATATCATGGAGAATCCAGGGACTCAAAGTTTGCAATGGAGTAACTTATATCTTGGATTTGTTTTTAACATCTTGTAGTGTACTGTTAGCAATAAAGACTTAGTATAAGAATATCTAGATATCCATTGCAAAACCTGTGTGGAGGCTTAGTTAAGGAATAAATAATTTGATCACTTTGTTCAAAACTGTGTTTGTTTTTTTTGCTATAAAATCCTGCCTTGTCAATATCTGTTTATGTAATCAATTTTCCGTTTTAAGCATCTTCAGAAGGAATTAAAAATTTTTTGGACTTCGAAGTTGAGGAGCATATTTATAGCCAGTTGGTGTCAAGGATCTGTGGTAGGGGAAATGAACTTTAGTTCATCTCTGCATTGGGATGTGAGTCTGGGTGTGCAGAGAAGTATCCTGGTAGCTGTGACTGTAGGAGCACTTGCTGCCTGGCATGGACAATGGTAAAAGAAGTTTTTTATGGTACTTGTAGTCATGCAGTGAGGCCACTTGTGAAAATACCGACATTTCACAGCCATGTTTGCAAAGATCTGAGAAGCATGTGCTTTGGATGTGAGAACTGAGTTCTTCGACGTTCCTCTGATCACTATGTTTTTTGGGAAGAACAAGTGGCATGTGCTTAAAAAGGTGATGATCACTTGCTAGCTTGCAAGCCTTCCACCAGAGCATGAGGGTGATAAACTCATTCCGATAGTAATAATATTTTTGTAACTTTGGTCGAAACAAAAAAATCAGTCTAGTTACTCAGTTTCTCTTTTTATGTTTTTAGAAATTTCTGTGGCTGCAGATATGTGTGAGGAGAGGAAGAACAGTCAGGTTGAAGGTCTTCCATTGTGGAATGGTTAATCCCAAACAGCTCAGGTTTGCTGTGGCTGTTATCAACTGGACAGTGTTGCTCAGGTCTTGCCAGTATTACCATAGGTGGCACCACGGTCTCCAGCGAGGATACGGTCTTGAGATGATGCTCACATCCCTGACTTTGTCCTTTGCGTTTTTTTGGGTCACAAACCTCTGGACTCCAGAGCTCCTGGTGAATTCACTTTTCAGCAGTCTCTGTTCTGCTTCGGCAGGATCTTGTGGAGCGAGTGGCAGGGAGCATCATCTCCCTTGGTGACTCCCTTGGGTGTCCGTGCCGGGCTGTGCCGCCGGCGCTTGGGTAACGGGGCACCAGCCCCAGGCCTTGCAAGTGATGGCAGAATCACAGAATGGGCTCACTTGGAAGGGACCCACCAGGATCATCAATCCAGCTCCCGGCCGTTCAGGGCACCATCCCCAGGAGTCCCACCCTGTGCCCAGAGCATTTTCCAGACGCTTCTGGAACTCTGCCAGGCTGTGCTGTCACCACTGCCCTGGGGAGCTGTTCCAGTGCCAGCCACGCTCTGGGTGCACTACTAGCTATTAAAAAAAAAAAAAAAAAGAGAAAGGAAAAATGAGACATTACTTTTCAAAGTGTATTTGGGGGGCATTACAGGCAGACCAGTAAACCCCAAAATCCAGGTGTGCCTGGCGTTTTCCACGTCTGCTTCATCGCCCGCGTATGAAAGTAGTGATTTAGTATCTCGCTCTTTGTGACAAAAATGATTCAAAGAGCCATATTTTTCAGGGCTTTTGATCTGGCGGCTTTCGCGGGTGTGCAGTATCTCTTAGCAAGGTGCCCGGGAGGCCGATCCGTGCCGGGAATCCTTTGTTCCGCCGTTTTTCCCCTCAGCACGTTCCCCCCGCGTCCCCCCCGCCGGC
>JAHLSL010000061.1:3015424-3057794 GCA_025920805.1 Petroica traversi
GGGCTGCGCTGGCCTGCGCTGGCTGCTGCAGACCCCGCGCTCCGCCGCGCTCCCGCCGCTTCCCACGGGCAGGAAACCGAACTTGGCCCAGCGTTTCGTGCCCTGTTTTGTGCAAAAGGGAGTGTCCTTTGGAAAGTAGCTCAGGAATCGCAAATCCCCCTGTTAGTCACATTCTGTAAGATAGATGCGATCCCCGTTCAAGTCTGTGCTAGGAAATGGAGCAGTCGCTGCATGCAGTAATGGTTCATGCCTGCAGGTAAGAACGAAATGACTCAGAAGTGTTTTTAAAGCAATTATTTTATCTGTCAATCAGATTAGTGCTATTTCAAATAGCTGTTTCATTTTTAGAGAAATACTTAAAGGTACTAAATGTACATTTAAGTGTTCTGACGCGAAATAGCCTTCTGGTGATTGTTTTGTTGGTTTTAAATAAACTAGCCCTGCTCACTTCTGTTTGGCTTGCCACTGAATTTTAGGGCATTTTTATTTTTGAAACTGCTTCAGTCTAGAGAAACATAATACCATTTCCCCCCCCAGTTATTTACAGTAAACATTTTGTCTGTATGCAAAAGACCCTCTGAATGTTCTATTTCATCCATGTTCTATTTCACCATTTTAATATTGGATGTTGGCAAAAAATACTATTAATTTTAAGCTCTCAAACTGTTTTAGGCTGAAATGATGATCTAAAGTTTATTTTATTGAATGGCTCGGCTTAGAGGGACATGATAAGGTACTGAAGCTACCTTAAGGAAACAGGCTAAAAGACATCTTTCAAAATGAATGAGTGCTGTGTGGCATGGACAGTTTGAAAAACGAAAATGAGCAATTTAATTTGATTTTTAAGTATATTTATGTATGACATGTAGAAGCAAACTGAATTGCCTTTCACCAGCTGTAGTTACAACAAAATATTAGCAATGAGAGATACAGAAAATGGTGGGGGGAATGGGATGTTAAGTCACCTTTCCAAAATGGAGAAATAGAAGAAGAGCTTTGAGAGAAATTTTAGAATTTACTTGTTTAAAATGAAGAATGAGGAGTGCAAATGCAAGTGTGTATTGGTAGCCTTTATCCCACTCTTATGCCTAAAATTTTACAATACCAGAGTCATAAAATGGTGGTGGTAACAGGGAGGATGATGGAGAGAAAATAGTAAAGGAAACAGGTGTTAACTCGATTTTTGGAAAGACTTGTGTTGGCATTGCTGTGTAGGAATTTGGTATATAATACAGATACTTATTTTATCAGAATGATTGTTATGCAGCTCCCGACATCTGATCAGTCTGGTTTTGAGCAGAACATGCTCATAGTTGAAGTAATGGCAGTCCTAGATGAAGAGGTCCTTTTAAAGGATAATAACACACAATTAGAAAAAGATGTATTTGTCTGAGATTCATTTGAATGTCATTCATTAAAAAGATTTTTTTTTTTAACAGCATGGTATGTTATCATGCAATAAAGATTAAAATGTGGCTGCTATATATGCACAGAGCTTTCTTTTGAGGATTTAAATGTGGTACTGTTCACCTGGAGATTGGCTTGGCATATCAGCTGCATGGTCAGTTATAAATGAAAACATCTTCATATTTTATAGGAGGGTTTGTTTTTTTTTTTTTAAATAACCACATTCTTTTCACCTATCTAAAAATAGACTGAATTTTTTTGCAAGCTGTTATGAAACAGTGCTGTCTATCCTATTAGCTGCCAGTTCCTTTCAAGACTCTTTGACAACTAATATATAAGAATTTTAAAAAATAAATTATTATAATATTTAATGTCTGAACAGTTAACCTGGCCTAATCTGCTCTGGAGAAAAATTGCAATGTATGTTTATCCCATACAGTCGTGAGAATATGCAAGTTCTTGAAAAACACAGAAAGGGAATTAATTCTTGCATATTTATTTATTGCTGTTTTTTAACCTTGCTCCTGGTGGTTGTACTTCCTGAGAAGCATGAGTTCTCTGTGTGGGAATGGTGTGTGGAAGATCTGAAAGAGTCCATGGCTTGTTTCTTGTTTTCCACGCTAGCAGAGGCTGCTAGACAGTGCTTGCATAGCCAGAGGGGAGGGGAGAGGAGGTGCTCTGTGCATTTACAGAGACTGGAGAAATGGGAATAGAGAAGGAATGAGAGAGAAGCCCATTACTTGCCTCCTTCTTTGGTTGGTCTTTGTTTTTACAAGACAGTTTAGCGTTTGTAGGTTCTCCTGCTCATTTGGCAAGTTCAACATGCTGTCACATCTTACTGATGAGGAGAAAGCTGGAATATAATGGATGGTTTGGCTGTTATGGAGATGCAGCATTTTAGAAATCCTGCAGCATTCTCTTAGCAGAGTTGTTTGTTAAGATTTTAAGAACCTTTTAGGAGACATTAGCAAGAAAGATGAACCATTTTGTTAAGGAACCTCTGAAATGTTTAAAGACATTGGCAGCTTTGAAAAGTGAATTAATGCAAACCTGAGACATTTTTCATAAAGTCATCCTTTCTTTCCCCTACCTTCTCCCTTGGAAAACTGAAGTTGCAGCATTGAGGTGATGAGATTAAGATACCTGTGTTTTGGTGTGCTATGGGATAATTCATTAGCAGACACAATCAGACAGCATCTCTGTGTTCTGAATTTCCGAGCAGTTAATGCTGCCCTGGGCCAAAGTCCTGGTTCCTTGTTGATAAGGTAGCCCAGGTAACTGCGGATGCGTGCGTGCACATGGGCTGGGCAGTGGCTCAGGTAACCCACAGCAGCTGCTGCCACTGGATTGATTTGTTTGGATGTCTGAGCCTTGAGCAGACCATGGATATGTTTCCCTACAGCGTGCTTACGCTGTGACACTCACTTGATTTTGTTATCTAATGAGTAGTAATTAAACTGCCATGTACCCCTGTATTCTTTGTGTTTCCTTGGAGGCTGCGTGAGGTAACTGGTCCAAGTCTTGCAAGTGTCATGAGGAAGCAAGTGGCAGCACACAGATGGAGGAGGGATGGTGTTTCAAGAGCCCTTCAGGAAGGAAAATACTTTAATTTGTTAGATGACTTATGCACTCTTCTCATCTACAATAGAGCGAAGGCTTTGATATGCACAGTTCCCCCCCCCCCCCCTTTAGGGAGTGTGTGGAACTCTTGGCAAGTTTCTGTTTCTTCTTGAGAAAAGTTAATTCTTTCACCTGGATGACTTGATACTCTTAAGACTTCAAACCTAATGTATGTTGTAGTTTTCTTTTTCACATTTTAGGACAAAGAACTTGTTGTTCCTTCAGCTCTGATTTTGGATTCCAAATTTGTGTCAGCAATGCAGTTTGACCATGGAGCATTTTCTGGTAAAGGTTATTAGCAAGGCTGATCAGTCTGAAGTGTTTGACCTGCTCTTTTTCTCTCTTTCTACAAAGGTTGCATATGCATGTTCCTTTGAAGTGAGATTCCACTTCAGTGTTTTTTAACAAAACTAATAGCAGCCACTCATGAACACTCTTAAAGTAGGGAGCTGGCATGTATATAATTCAGTTTTTCTGATTTTGGGAGGTTTCATAAATAGCAATTAAAGGAAGATACTTTCAAATGACAAGTTTGTGTTAATCAGCGTATAGAAGTGTTTGAAGTCAGGTGGTGCAGGCAAGGTTTAAGGAATAATGTTGGTTTTGGTTCGGCCTTTTGTTGCAGTTTTTTGAGCTTTGGGGTATATATACATGCCTCTATCTTTGTAATTTATCTTTGCAGAGCAAATTAAAGTGTTTCTCACTGCTTTTACATAGTTTCTTCATCAGATCATGCCAAGGAGGCATTCGGGGATGAGGAGAAAGAAATCTAAAATAATGAGAAGGAAGAAAAAAAGATGGAGGCTGAGTACTGTCTGCTTTCTTTTCTAAGAGACCTAATGTTAGTTGATATAGGAGGCATTGTGAAACAAGTTATGATGTTGAAAGATTCCTTCAGGTTTCAGAACATCAGGGAATTTCTTTATTTTTGTGTGTGTGTGTTTTTTAAAATTTAGTTGTGGATGCACTACTTCTAAGGTAGAAGTGTAACTTGTAATAAATGTAGAAATAATGTTTAAAAGTAGAACCATCAGCTAACAACATGAAGTATAAGCTGATATTGCTGTGTGTCAGATAAATGGTTTGGAATAATTGTTAGATAATAGGGCATTATAAGCTAATGATTCTATTATTTATGTAACTAACACTGGAAAAGAAGAATAGGTGTCAGAATAATGGAACTATTTCATCAGTTCCAGTAAGTTTTAAATAAGTTTTCAAAAGACCATATTTTCTTTAGCTGTCTTTCTGCTTTGCTTGTTGTTTTTTATAGGATAAAACAAATATTGCACAGCTTCCGTTTCAGGACAGTTCAAATCTATTTTTAGTAGTCATACAACTATTAACTTTTCTGTCTTGTTTAATATATGGTAACAGTGAACAGTATATATTCCCCCCCTTTTTTTTTTCCCCCCAAAATTTCAAGCAAATTCTATTTGTTGTATTTTATCTCAGAAGTAGAAAGAAAATCACACTTAGTGTGGTCCGAAGCTGTTTGTCCAGGGAGGAACTTTACTCCACCACAAACTCTGTAGGTTGACACTGTACCTGTATAGCTCTCTTAGACTAGGTGATTAATTTGAGATTACCAAATAGGACCAAAATAAATCCTATGTTTTGTGTGGTTTTCCTGTTAAAGGTTTCACAGTCTCACAGTTTTAGCATGCATGGCTTTTAAGTGAAGTATGAAAGGGATGTGGAGGCAAGGAATGTTGCGACATGCCATTGTCCTTGTGTAGGAAAAAAATGGAAATAGCCTATACAGAAGCAGCCACTTGTGGAGCATGTTTTTCACTTGAGGTGATATTTTTAGGGGACACTGTACTCTTTTTTGGAGCTGTTAGTGCCTCTGTCAGTTTATCAGTAGGCTTTGAAAAGATTAAGAATTTTAAGTGTATTTTGGTTTTCTGTGATAGACTTGGTTTATTTCTGTGTCTGTCTGGAATTTCTGCTATAGGTAAAAAAAATAAGTGCTGTAATAACAAGTGAAATATATCATTAGTATCCCTACTACTCAGATGGCCTGTGCACCACTTAATTTCCTTTAATTATTTTTTTTTAATGATTAACAAATTTTCATCATGCGGGTATTTGTGAGGTCTTTATTGCAGAGAAATTTCTAATATACCTTCTGAAAACTAAAATCTCAGATTTTGTCATTTCCTGTTGGAACGAAATTTCCTCTTGGAAAGATTTTTGTGAAAGGGGGAGATGGAAAGTTCTGGGGCGTTGTATGAGGTTTTCCTGTATGAGAACTATGCACTGGAAACTAACTTAAGCAATCCAGTGGTGGTTTGAACACAGTTATTTAATGGCTAAAAAAAAAAAGGTATGTAAAAAATTTGAAACCTATGACTTGCACAGTATACTTTCTAAGGTATTGCAATTCTATCCCAGGGTAAAATGTCCAGAAAAAATAATGGCTCATTGTAAGCAGAGCCTTCTGTGTTACAGATTTAATCTGTTTCATGACTTGAAACTTTTTGCCTAATTGCTGTCTTGATCATGCCTTCTTGAAATTGTCCACTTCAGCCCGTAGGTGGATGGTAAAGAATTTTACCTGATAGATTGCATAAAATGATGTGTGCTTACGCCCAAAGTTTGCATTTCTGTTGTTGCTGTAGTGTATTACAGGATAAACTAATTTATGGTTTTCTGTGTCTTCATATTATATACATATTCATATTATATACTTACAAATCAATAATAAAATATTTAGCTATTCATTTAATTAAGTGAATTTACTGTGTTGTGTTGCTTGTATTTTCATTGATCTGGAATTGATGTAGTTACTGAGGGATGCTAGTAACAGATTAAGCAAATGCATGCAAACTGAAGTATTATGTTTTCTTGCATATTTTGTGTTATAACTGTATTATCAGGAAATTGTGCCATCTCTCAGCTTTTGACTTTATGTGAATCATACTCTACAGCTTGGAGGATATCTGAACTTTCCAGAGGACTGGAAACTTTCTGTCCGAAGGGTGTTGTGACCAGAAGGTCTTTTACTAGTTCTGTCTTCAGGAGTTTTACACTCTTGAATCAGTATCTGCCTTAGGTGCTTCTGTATTTTCTTCAAAACTTACGTTTAGTCTTGGATGAGCACTGACAAAATCTAAACAGTCACTGTTACCTTAAAAACAGATCTGAAATCTGTCTCATCTGGGATGCCTGCCAAACTCAGGCTGAGGTTCGGGACTAGATGGATAGTGAACTGCGATTTCCTTTTTTTCTGCTTCATTCTCTGTCTTTCTTTTTATTCTCTAAAGCTTCAGTTTCAAAAGAAATGGGTGCAGCTCCAAGCTCTGCCTATGTTCTTCACCAGATTTACACAGCTTTCCTTGTGTGATTGTGGCTTTAGGTCAGTCAGGCTGGTTCTCTGGTCAATCATTGCTTCTCTTTCCTGACTGGACAGTGTTCAAAACCAGAACCACATCCCATGGAGATGCTGTATTTGTATGAAGTTTTGACCATTGTGTTTAATAAAGGCACTTTAATAACCTCTCTGTATTAATAAAAGTGTCTTAATTTTGTCTTGATATCTGCTAATATAACACATGGCTATAAATTGGTGATATACCCTCATTTACTGAAAAACTGTATTTTCTTCTCTTGAGGGGTTGTGAAACATTTGTATTGATATTGGGCTGGTTAATCTTCAAGACTTCTTTTCCCCAAACTTGGAGCAGTCTAATTCCATGCAAGGGAGAATTTCTTGAACATACTTCTTACTTGGTAAAATGTCATCGGAGTAACGTGAAACTTTTTAAGAATTCAGTGCCTTGTTTTCATGAAGCAACTTGCTGTGCCCCAAACCTACTGGCATGGTCACAGCTTTCCTAAGAAGGCAAGGACTCATCCTTAGTTCTGTTGCTCAGTACTGCAGTGTATGGTGATAGTGTATATCTTTTCTGGGGGCAAAGAAGGTCATATTATTGCAGCAGAAACTCCTTGTAAACTACGTTTCTGCCCTGTGTTGGTCAAAGCTTAACTTTAAGTGGTTCTGGCAGAAACTGGAAGAATTTTTTTTGTCATTAATGCTACTAGAAAAAGACAGCATTATTTTCTCTTGCAACTGCTATGTCAGAATATGATTTTCTTTTTCTGTGGAGATGGAAAGGTGGTATGAAATTTCTGTGGGTTTCAGTGGACGGCTCTTCTGTTATTCTGTGTCCAGCACCAGGACCTGTGGATTCTCATTGTTGTCTTCAGCTGCTGCAGCATTTGGTTCCTGCTATGCCCACATACCAGACACTATCCATGTCTGTTTACTTCGTGCCATGAACTAGAATGGAAGATGTTTGGAGTTAGCTCTAGTCTTTATGAATCCTTCTATAAAAGGATTACCTTACCCTGAGGAGACCACGTGTGGTGGTTTCCTCTGAGTGGTGCTTTGTCATCCCCAGTATGACAGTGTAAAGCCTTTCTGACAGCTCCTGTTGCATATGTGACAAGAATCAGGAATTTCCACAGCTGCTTGGTGTCTTAGCTATGAGAAGTGCCAGCTTCTGAGAAGACTAATACAGCTTTGGACCAAGACTTCCCTAAGGTATGGAAAAGATCATCAACCATAGTGATTCTGAACTACATTTTTATCAATTAAAACCTTTCATTCTGTTATGAATAACAGTACAAACAGTCTTCATGGACTTAGTTAGAAATCTCACTTGGCTCCTTTCCAGGTAATTAATGTTTCAGAGTATTAGTCTAGAAAGCCAAATAAAGAGAGATACAGCCATCCTCAGAATGCTTATGTTCCACAACAGAAGTAAAAGAATTAACTTAAAAAGAAATTGTTGATGATCAAGGAAAAACTCTTCCTCTTTCTCTCAAGAACTCTTGATATTTGTGAGTGGATTACTGACATAATAAATTAGCTTAGACCCTATTCCTTGGGCACCCCAAATGCAGTATGCTGCCAATGAGTGCATGTTTTTTGGGTTTTTTTGTGCTGACCAAATAATATTTAAAAGTAGTGTTGTTCTTTATGGAAATCTCTTCACAGGTTTCTCCAAGGCAATCTTGTTAAATATGTTCTCGTAGTTTAATTTATGTCTACTTAGTTTCACCTGTATATATGCTTTATTTATGTTACTTTTCTGTTAAATGAATCCCGGCTTGTAAAGAAAACATACAGGAAAGAACTGGTCAAGATTCTTTTCAAATGTGTTTAGCACATAGGAATTTCAAGAGCTATTAAAAGAACCAGAAGTCATCCAGTTGAAGCAGGTTGGTGTCCGAGAATGCCAATACATTTTTTTACTATCATTTAAATACTCAGTGCTTTAAAAATGCCTTAGCAAAACTACATGGAGTGTGTTCCAGGAAATGCCAGGACAGAGTAAGCAGTCTGCAACTAAAAGTCATAAAGTCTACCCCAAACTCAAACCTAAGGCAAATTTAGATGCTTCACCTTCAGAGTGTTACTGATAGCTTTGCTAAGAAACTTGCTAAAGGTATGTGTCCTTTTAGCCATGCCAGTTGTTAGAGGTAGCCTGGCATGGAGGGCTCTGTGTCCCAGGGGCAATATCTCCTGTCGTAGCTAAATGGGAAAGGGGACTGCTGTGTCCCCAGGGCCAGCCAGGGAGGAGCATGGATTCCCCATAGATGTGTGTACATGCACACGCTCCTGTACAGAAAATGCATGCACAGCTGGCCCTGCAGGGCAGCTGAGACTCAAAGCTGGGCTTTTATTGGCACCCAAATAAACAGACACACACATTGAGGCAAGAACTGTGTGGACAGTCCCCGTCCTTTTCGTCCTCTCCAACTCCTAACAATGGAAGTTCACTAGTGGAATTTTTGCAGAAACTCACACACAAAGCTCTGTGTGCTCTCCCAGCCAATTTTAAATGCTCTGTGTAGTTTCTGGCCTCTAAATGCGCGAGCCCCCAAGATTCATGTTCTCACTCCAGTTGCTGGCACTGGGAGCTTATTTACTTGCTGGCCAGCCTGACTTGAAATTGGCTTGAGTTCACACATACACACTCAAAATAGAAAGTGCATCGACAAAGAAGACAGGTATAGGGTTTAATGACAATATAGGATGAACTGTCATGATTAAGGGCAGGGCTTAGTCAGGCAAGTGCACTGACCAGAGAGATGCTCATTTGATTGGTCCTGCCTCCTTGCAATTCACCCTTAATTATTTCTCCCTTTCCCACTTTTATACCAGTCTTTCTCCCTATCTAATGCATTGCTTAAACATTTCATTGTTTATTCTCACAGTACTGTGGTAAGTTTTACATAAGCCCAAAATGTTCTTCCTCCCTGCATCCCATAATAAGTCCCATACCCCTTAAGGCAATAAGCTTTAGTTTTCAGTGTGTTTTTTGGGAAGAGTTTCTTCTTTGACTCATCTTGATAGGTTTCACACTGAGGGAATATAGTCTAATTGATAGTCGTAGGAGTAGCTGATTCACATGCTCCATTTTTGCTGTTGAGGTTGTTAGGGCTGACCTGATGTTTAGCTTCTGATCCATGCTGGATCTGTTTCTATTATGAGTAGCTTTTAATCAGATGACCTAACACTGGTCTCCCAGGGGCCTAGCAGCCCCTGTCAAAACTGGATCTAGGTGGTTTTGGATTTTTGGCCACCTGATATGGGCATCCAAGAGATTGAAATTAGCTGAGGATATGAAATGCACAAATGCTTTGTTACTGCTTCTCAGTCTCCTGGAAGTTTGATACTACAGAGTTTTATGTACAACATAACTCCTATTTAGTTTTTAGACTTATGTTTCTGGAAAGGGAGAGTGATGTGTATTCTTTTATTCTTACCATGTATTTGATACATACTCTGTGCTTCAGACTTACACTGTTGGATGTGTCAAGCACATACATCTAATGAAGGCAAAGCTCAGGCATGACCAAAACCAAGTAGTGCTACTTACTCTGCTGAACTGGTACCAGTGTTTGTCACAAAATCAGTTTGAGGTAGCACAGCACAGGGTTGCATAATAATCATGAACACGTCTGGAGCATGAACCATCTCACATCCTACTTCTCTGTGGTCTAGTCTGGAAAAGAGATGTTTGATAATAGTGGTCAAAAAGTTCCAGTTTAAGAAGCCCAAAGGAATGATATTACTCTCATTCTAAACAAGGCTGTGTCTCCAAGGTAGGCTCTGGAAGGCCAGTTGTTAATCTGAGCTGCAGGCATTGAGATACTGCTCAATTCCTTTGCAAGGTAGCTGAGCAGGCAAAAGATACAGAGCCACAATGAGCGTTAGTCAATATCTGGCTATCTGACATCGGTATTCAGAAAACCTGGCATGTATTGTTTCTGCTCTCAGAGCCCAGGAGACAACTAATGCTTGAGACTTTGCCAAATTGTTCTTCTCAGGAAGAGAAATAGATTATAGGATTTGAAGCTTGTGAGTTTATGTGCGTATGCGCAGTGTTGTTTATTTACACAAAACATGTAAACAGAGCTCATTTGCTTAAGCAGAGTAGAAACAAAGTGCAACAAGCAGCTTTTTGCTGATGTTTTCAAGTTTGCCTGTCTAGCAAGTACTGTACTAAAAAAACCCCCCTTAAAATTCAAAAAAATGACACCCAAAAATCCCCACGCAACTCTCTCCTGCGCAGCATTTTTTTTGCTGTTTTTTTTTCCCCCTACTTTTTCAGCTGTTGTGTAAAAGACCTAATGTTCCTTTTTTTCTGAGACTGAAAGGAGGGTATTCAGTCCAGCTCTCAGCCTTGATTGCAGCCAAATGCTGAATGTTTAGAGAGTAGCTGAATCTCAGACATAAAATTGTAGGACAAAAATACTTATACCTAAAACTTTAAAACAAAGTCTTTATGTGTACTGTAATACCTTTATTAACTTTCTGGACAGTGGAGTTTGTTCCCAGGTCATGCTGTATGGCATCCGAGGACTCTTGCCCTTTACTGCAAATAGTTCTTGTCAGATCTTTCCCTTGGACAGGTGTGAGCTGCTTTAAGATCTGTCTTCCAGTGCTTCTGCCAGGTTTCCACTGGATTTCTTTGGGTCAAGAGTGTTTAGATTAAGACCATCCTGGATTTTGGTTGTAGCTTTTATTCCCTCTTCTAAATGATGCTTTTCTTCTCTAGAAAGCTTCACTAGGTTTTCATGAGATGCTTCATCACCTTGCTCCATTGGTCTAAACCTTTATGAGTCAGCTGGAGCTGAATAAAACCTGTCTTCCCTAAGTCCTGAAAGCTTCTGAGCCCAAGAACTTCTTGGTTCTCTAAACTAAGACCTTTTTGTTTTGTTCACAACTAGTAGTTCATGTGTGTACTATTGCCTGCAAAAAAGTAATCTGAGATTGAATTACAGTGGAGTTGGATACAGAAATAATGCAGTGGGAGATTTATCCTAGAGCTTTCCCTTTACCTCCCTCTCCAGTCTTCACTGTTTTTGTCACTCCTTTTGTTGAGCTACCATCAAGTCACAGTCCTCTGTCATTTCCAGTTCGTTTCGTTACCTCATACCTTTGATTTTGTGCTAGTTATTTGAACATTTATGATGCATTGAAAGAGATGTGGAATTTATGAAGGAGACATGA
Source organism: Petroica traversi (assembly GCA_025920805.1). Classification (NCBI taxonomy): domain Eukaryota; kingdom Metazoa; phylum Chordata; class Aves; order Passeriformes; family Petroicidae; genus Petroica; species Petroica traversi. The sequence goes on from JAHLSL010000061.1 coordinate 3,026,982, forward strand.
AAATACAGCAGAACTTCACTTCTGTATACATATATATATATATATATATATATATATATATATAAAGTTTGATAACTCAATTAACAGCTTGTAATGGCTAGAGCTCACAAGAGACATAATAGAATGTGTTGTGATATAGCAAAAAATAGTATATACTGAAGTATATAATCTGTGTCCCTGTCACAGCTCTCTGCCATTCAGCCATTTCTCAGTCCACCTCACTGTCCCCTCATCTAACCTACACTTCCTGAGCTTTCCTCTAAGGATGTTATGGGATTCAGTGTCAAAAGCCTTTTGGAACTCAGGGTAGACAACATCCACTGCTCTGTCCGCATCAACCCAATCCAGGCATGCCGTTGTAGGAGGGTATCACATTGGTCACACATGATTTCCTCTTGGTGAATCCATGTTGTTTTTCTCCTCTCTTCCTTTTCATGCTTAGAGGTGCTTTAGATACCGGGGCACAAAGATTTACTTGTAAAATACATAGCACTGTGTTTTTGTTAGGATTGGCAGCAATATTACAGTAACTAGGGGGCTACAGCTGTTTTTATTGAAATGTAAACCTCGGTGATTTGTGTTGTGCATACTGCCATATGTAAGTGGATTCTTGTGAATAGTTTAGTTGACTGGAGGAGGAATGCGTTATCATAGAATCTTAGAAAATGCTGAGTTGGAAGGGGCCCGTCAGGATCATTGAGCCCAACTCCTGGCCCTGCACAGGACACCCCAAGAGTCACACCCTGTGCCTGAGAATGAGTATTGTTCAAACTCTTCTTGAACTGCCAGGCTTGGTGCTGTGACCACTTCCCTGGGGAGCCTGTTCCAGTGCCCAGCCACCCTCTGGGTGAAGTACCTTTTCCTGCTGGCCACCCTAAACCTCCCCTGACACAGTTTCAGGCCAGTCCCTCAGGTCCTGTCGCTGGTCACAAGAGTGAAGAGATGTGTTTTCCCTTGTGAGGTCGTTGAAGACTGCAGTGAATTCTCCCCTCAGTATCCTTCAGGGTGACCAAACCAAGTGATCTCAGCCTCTCCTCACGTGGCTTCCCCTCCAGACCCTTCACCATCCTCATGACCCTTCTTTGGAAGTGTTCAAGGCCAGGCTGGACTGGGTGCAGAGCAATCCCCCCCCAGTCAAAGATGTCCCCGCCCATGGCAGGGCAGTTGAATGGGATAAGCTTTAATGTCCCTTCCAACCCAAACAATTCTGTGATTCTATGAAACTGTGAAGTGCAGCAACTATAAGGCATTACAGGCAACTGCTGTTTATTTACACAGTATTTTATAGGTGGAATTGGTTAAGAGCATAGTTAACCTCTTGTTAACCTCTTGTCCCAAAGCCATGAGCATGATATGTCTAATTTTATCTTTTGTTCCCAAGTAATTTAATGCTTTTTTAATCAAGTCCTCCAGGGCTGAAAGTCAGAGTTTTGTAATTTAAAATATAAGAGAAGATTGGGAGTTTTCAAGTTTCTTTCTAATTATATTTTGGCATGTTTGTTGCTGCTGTTAGCGTTCAATCCCATAATTCCATAGCAATGCAAAAATCTACTTTTAATTAGAATGTTATTTCATGGAGTGTAGTAGAAACTGTTAAAATGTTGGTGAAATACAGATTGGTTTCCTTGTGCCAAATTGGTGGATTTAAATTGCTGTTTTGTATTGGTGTGAATGGTCTCAACAGAATATCAGTAGAGGGAATTTGTTGGTTTTGAATCACTAACTGGATAGGAAGATGTGAAGTTCAGAGTTTTAAGTCATCTTACTTTGTATGTTGATTCAACTCTGAAATGCAAATTACTAGGAACCATGAAAAACACAATCTATTTTACAAAGGAGAAAAATGAAATGTAAGGGGGAGTAATGTTTCACAGAATAATAAAACGCTTTTGGCTGGGAGAGAGGGACCTTCAAGACCATCTAATTCCAACCTTTCTAACATGGGCAGGGACACCTTCCACTTGACACCAGGTTGCTCAAAGCCCCATCCAACATGACCTTGAGCACTTCCAGGGATGGGGCACAGCTTCTCTGGGCAACCTGTTCCAATGCTTCAGCATACTCTAGGTAAAGAATTTCTTCTTAATCCAAACCTGCCCTCTTTCAGTTTGAAGCCATTCCCTCTTTTCATGTCACTACTCGTCCTTGTAAAAAGTCCCTTTTCAGCTTTCCTGTAGCTCTAAGGTGTTGCCAGAGCCTTCTCTTCTCCAGGCTGAACAACTCCCTCAGCCTGTCTTCATAGCAGATGGGCTCTTCCAGCCCTCTGCTCATCCTGGTGGCCTACTCTGAACTCCTTCCAGCAGATCCATACCCTTCTTATGTTGGGGGCCCCAGATCTGGACAGAGTACTCCAGATGGGAGTAGAGTAGTAGAGGAGAGGGAGAGAATCACCTCGACTTGCTGGCTGTGGTGCTTTGGATGCAGCTCAGGACACAGCAGGCTTTCTGAGCTGCAGGCACACATTGCTGATTTGTGTCAAGCCTCTCATCCACCAGCACCCCCAAAGCCTTCTCTTCAGGGCTCCTCTCCATCCATTCTCCACTCAGCCCTATTGGTGCTTCAGATTGCCTTGAGATTGTGCTTCACAGATGCAGCACCTCGCACTCAGCTGTGTTGGACTCCATGAGGTTCTCGCAGCCCCACCTCTCAAACCTGCCAAGGTCCCTCTGGATCCCTCCCCTCCAGCAGCAGCACCAGCAGCTCGGTGTTGTTGGCAGCCGTGCCGAGGGAGCGCTCGGTCCCTGGCACTGACAGAGGGGTCAAACAGCCCCGACCCCTGAGGAGCCCCAGCCCTCACTGCTCTCCTCTTGGACATGGAGCTGCTGGTCACAGCCCTCTGAGTGCACCCATCCAGCCAGTTCCTTATGCACAGGTGATCCATCTGTCACATTCATGTCTTTCTAGTTTAAAGACAAGGATATTGTGTGGGACAGTGTCAAATGCTTTGAGTCATCATAGTACTGCAATAAATACTTCATTTAGCAGTATAGTTCTCTTAATTTTAAGAGCTTCCTGTCAGTTAAATTTGGCAAATGTATCTATATTACTAAATACTGTTCCAGTGTTTCCAATGTGAATAGTTTAATTTTTCCAAAACCTGTTGAATAGACTGTGTTTTGCATAGGTCTTATTATCCACTGATAAGGCTTTCTTTTTAAGTTTTAGTCAACTGCAGGTGGTTTTATCTGCATACTTCAGGACACTCCAGGCTCTTGTTGAGCTGGAATCCATTAACATGATGGTGTTGTGGGGTAATTAGATTCATTAGCAGTATAAAGGGAGTGTTTTAAACACAGGAGATGGTAGCATGTCTTTAATTGTATGACTGTGGTTTGTCTGTTTAGAACTTTCAAGTGATTCAATTTTTCTTAAAGACTGGGATTCTTAGTATGAAAGATGCATATATATATTTATATGTATATATATATGTTTCTTCCAGGCAAGTATGGAGAGACATGGTATGTGTATTTTCTGAAGAGAAGGATTTTTTTTCCCTCAGTTTTTGTTTTTTTAGAAGGAATGGTATTTCAGTTTTGAGAAATTGTTTGAAATGTAAATATAAAGGTGCATGTAAATGAAACATATCTTTAAAATTTTGTTATGTATTTGACTTAGAAGAAAAAGCAAGAGATACTAAACTAAATTCACCTAATCTTCTCTTGCACTTTTTTTAAGTCAGTCCTAACACCTCAGCATTATTTCGGTGACTCCTTATCTTGTTTCTGCTGTTGTTACACTTGGAGTTCGCAAACATTAAGGCATTAACTAAAAGAAACAGATACTTACTGAGGGCGGCCAAACTCTGGTTTCAATGAGCAGCACTAATTTATGCCCACATTGATTGAAAGTACCTATCTCCATCTAATACTCTTGTTTCTAGCTTCCTTTTACCCGACTGATGATTAGAACATCCTTGCCTGAGGAAAGCTTGTTCTGTCTCCCTCCAGCACACATCAATAACTCTATTTATTTAGATAGTCCTTAGGGTTTTAAGCAGAGCACCAAAAGTCATTACTGTCCCTCAGGATCTGATTGTGCTGTGGCTGAAATGATGCCAGCCTGTGACAGTCAAAGCAAAAGGCCTGTGTTTGGTTATCAAACTCTGTTGTATTCATACTGTTTTAAGTTCTAAGCCATTCTGATCATTCTTATGACCATTTTTACTGTTTTTTTTATTTCTCCATGTTGTGTTATGTGGTTATGGATCAGTGAGGAACTAAGGCAAGGTTGTGATGTGACTCTCTGTTGGGTTTAACATACTTTGATTTACCTTTTGATGAAGTTTGTGCTTTCTTGGAGTTTTTTGGTTTTACAGCAGGAAACAGCAGTTGTTCTGAAGCTTTTGGCAGGTGCTCTCTGTGTGCACATCTGAACTGAGCCGAACTTGAGTGTGAGGATTGCTTAATTCATGTGGCAGTGCTGCTGCCCTCCTTGGATCTCTGTAGGCTTATTAGGGAATTAGTATCTGATAGTTCTGGGATTAATGATTAGTGAATTACGGGTATAGTATTAGTTCCTTCTTCTGTTTGCTTTCCCACAGGAAGGCTGATTACTGGCACAGAAACAAGTACCTGGTGATATCTTACACTATCCCAGCTCCCTTTGAGGTGGGTGGTTGCTGGATTTCCGGCTGGCAAATCCTGTAACAGGATATTGGTGCTGGTGACATGACAGGTTACCCAGATTCCTTATGCTTCCCACTGAATGCAAGGGATTAATACCTATTGTGTGGTTCTGTGAAAAGGGCTCACTGCAGCCTCAGTGCTTTGCAACCCAAATGAGTGGTCCAGCTTTCCTCATTAGCACCAGTCTTCCTCAAGTCCCCTTTGCCCAAAAGAGTTTTCCACCACAATGAGCCAAGTTAGTTTGCTGGGGCATCAGGTAAGTGCCAAAGCCTGTATACTGGCTGGGAGCATGACATTCAAGTTTAGGTTTTAAAACTTGACCTGGGATTCTCTTGTTAATGTTCTAAGTCAACCTTAGTACTTCACCCTTATTTTGTGGACTTTTTTATTGTAGTCCTTGCCATTACAGCTGCAGTTGGCAAACATTAGAGCATTTGGTAAAAGAAAATGTTGCAATTGAAATTTCAGGATTTAACAGAAATTCTGGCATAAAAGAATATGATGATCTAGATGAAAGCTCATTTGTATTAAGTAAGAATATGGAATGTCTTTTAGCATATTGAATAATCAAATGCCTAATAAAGTTCGTGCATAGTTCCATATAATTGAATTATTTAGTAATCCTTCAATGTCTACCTTCTACGTAGGCAGACATTTCTTTCATCTTAATGATTAGCTAGTGTGATCTTCACCTTAGCTTACTGCGTGGGTATTTTGGGTTTAAGGTACATTAAAATGAAACAGCAGTAAGAAAAACTATGAAATATTCTTGGGTATATGGTTCCCACGCAGGAATTGCAAAGTCAGCCACTCGTTGAAGGCTGATGTGGAAGAAGAGCTCACCTATAAAACACAGGCCCATTTGGTCTTGTAAATCCTTATCACCCAATTCCTTCCGATATGGGGGGATGAAAGTTGAGACTGTTGTTTTTTTTTCTGGATCCTGGTTGTCTGATAGGAACATCATAAACAAGACATTTTATCAGTTCTCTCTAGAAGTTTCTAGGATAGCTGCTATCATTGCATTTTGATAGCTACCATTTTTACCATTTCTTTTCAACATTAATTAATCCAGCATCTTCTAATTCACAGATCAACAGCAACAATCAATCAGTGTTATGTGGGCATTTTATTTCTTGTTTCAGCAGCAGTGGAACTGTTAGACTTTTAAGGCATTCTGTTTCTGTTTGATAAAGTTTTGACAACACAGTCATTGATATTTTAAAAAGGAATGTGTAACCTACAAAAATACATATCCAGCATGTGTGATGTGTCACCTCTGTATTTCTAAAAAGGAAAATATTACTGAAGCCAGGCATTGGCAGTCCTGTTAGGATTCATATGAAGTAGTGATGCGTTCTGTGTAACATGTCCTGGATGTATCATGAATGGCAACAAATAGTTATTTGTGGAATGAGAAAAGGTGTTCTGATCTGTAATCAATATTATGTTTTTTTTACACCAGTATTGGAATGAAAAGTTTTTCTAGCTTAGTTCAACTTAGTTCTAACTAGTTCAACAGTAACACTTTTAAGAAAAGTTTTCTGAATTGTAGGAGAAAACCCCTCCAAAATACCCTAGAGAATTATCTTACGTGTTTTTGCCCATTTCAGTGATAAGGATATGTCAGCCAGAAGCTGGAGATCTAAAAGCTGTCAAAGACTCATTTGAAACATGAAAGTAGCTGTTATAGACCATAAAAATGGTTTCAAGTTCACTGTGTCCGAAATGTTATGTTTTTGTTGCAGGAAAGGTGTTTAAAGTTAGAACAGTACATAGCTAGATCATGCTAGTATGAAAGGATATTTGAACTAAGGTTTAGTAACCCCAGGAGACAGGGCTGCCTTGTTGATAGCTCTTTATGGAGGTAGAAGAAGAATATTAGCAAATCTGACTGAGCTTTTGTCAAGGTGACTTAGGGTGATGGCATTTGCTCTCTCTGAAGCAGTTTAAGAGGAGGGACCTTCAAATACCAGTGACTAAAAATATTGCATGATTCAGTTTCATTCTAAGAATGGCTACACCTAGCAAAGGAACCCTGTTAACATAGTAAAATGTAAGAGCTTTCTACCTTTAGTAAATATTTTGGCTTAAATACATGTAATACCTGTCATTCATTATGAAGTGTTCACTCATGTATATACTCTCAACATTGTTCAAAGCAGTATCTGTTAAAAAGCCGTGTTTATCGTAATTTGCAGTACAGAATGTTGAATTAATCAGGTCAGTAAGATTTAGTTAAGATGATGCTAAAGTCTACATAGAATGCTAATGATTTTCAATACAAGGTCATATTGCACAGATCAAGAGTATGAGAAGATTTGTGTGTGTATATGTATTTATTTCAGAATAATAGGCAGGAGAAATATTGGGGTGAATCACCCAGCTCACCTGACTTTGTTCTTTGTGAGTTCATAATGAACTGTGTGTGTTTACCCTTTGAGCCATTTGTACTCTATATGTTATTGTGTAGTTCTTAAGGCTCTGTGCAAAATTTCACAGAGAAGATATGTCATATTGCAAAAACATAACAAGGCCACAGTTTCACAGTTGCCTTAAGCTATGATTAAGGTATTGCCTTATACCCAGCACTTGCTTCTTCTGTTTATCTTTAGTGCTGGCACCGGTGCTTTTGATGTAATCAGTTGGATGGAAGTTTGATGAGCCTGAAAATTGCCACGGAGGATGGGAGCAGGTTTTCTTCTGGATTAGGGAGCTGTGTGGCTTAGTGGTGTGAACACAAACACAGGCAGAGGAAGTGCCTGGAAATAAGCCAGAAGTCCTTTTCACTGGATGAATCAGGCTGGATGGAAATGAATTCTACAGATTCTAAATAAATATCACTCAAAAGATACACTAAATAACAGCAAATCCAAGAGCTCACTACCACTGAAGTAACTTAGCCATCCTCTGTGCAGTGTTGTCCACACCAGGTTATCCTTGCATTTGCACTTACTTTACAACTTGGCTGTTATGTTTCAGCTTTTTAGAACAACTTCCAAAAGACGTGAATAAAGGAGTGCTGGGGCTGGTGCAGAGGGCAGGGCTGTGTGCCTGTGGCTGCGAGAGAGAGGAGCAAACTGCCTCTTTCACAGCAACACTGGGTTCAGGGTGACCTCATGAGTGACTGAGCCACAGATCCACTCTCAGCCCCAGGAAAGGAAAAGGTGAGATTAATTCCTGCTATCAAAAATGGGAAGGAAGGGAAGGTGTTGATTCCTTCTGGTGGTGTTTTTTCTGTCTTGGTTCAGCTGTATTGCTTGTGGCTCTTCTTTTCACTGCATTTAACCTGTAAGACAGAAAATTAGCTGATTAGTTTTCCTTTGGGGGCTTTTTGGTGGATTTAGCAAGAGAGGAGGCAGGTGAAAAATCCGAAGTAGGGAGTTTGACTTCCTGCTCTTGTAGTGTTAGTACTAGTCATACTGATATGGTCTGGGAAGTAAAATTGAGGGATTGCTGAATAAAATGCTGCAAGAAGTGCATAAAAGTGTAAGAAATGTGAAATGAAGCTCATGAGAGGAAAACTTTTACATCTCCTGATGGGATCTATTGCAATTGTTATCAGTGTTTGAGGAGTGCTGGGTCCACAGAAGTCGCAGCCAGTGCTGTAACAGGACTATAAGGACAACATCAAGAGACTGTCAGGAAAGGAAAGAGTGAATAAGCACTATCTCTTGCCTTACATATGGTTTTAATCTCAGAAAGAAAATGACTGAGCAAAATTACATGGAAAAATTTAAATGGTGACTGAAATAAAAAAGCAAATAAAAATATTTTTTCTGTTTCTTCGCACAGAGGAAGCTTGGATCCAATTTTTGAACAAATGGAAAGGAAATTATTTTCCAGATATGGGCAGTTAAGTGTGTAGAAGTTCTTGCCACGGGATGTTAATGTAAACTTTTATTAATTCAAGGAGTGACTGAGCAAGTTTGTAGAAAAATACTTCACTGATGGCTGAGAATTATGAAGATTTTATCTGTGCCCCCTGTAGCAAATTGTTGCAGACTGGGCCAGTGTGTTTGGCAGTTGTTTGATAATTCCTGTACTCTTTCCAGGATGTCCATTTTCAGCCACAGTAAGGATAATGGACAAAGTAGATGTAGCTTTGATGTGACTCAGTGTAACTGTTCTTCTGTTAGCAGAACTCAAAGTAGCTATATGGATTGTCAAGACAAGTTTTGTTTTGGAGAAGATTAAGTTATAATGTGTAAATGGCCCAGGTACATCTAGACTTTTTCTTACTGAACATTAATGGACCACACTTGGCACTGATAATGTTTGAAATCTTCAGGTAAGAAAAAATGTTTCTGAAGGTAAAAATTTGCAACTGTTGATTATTATACCTCTACAGGTAGAATAACAGGTGTGCTGTTTTATATTAAAATTGTAGAAGATAGGTTAAATCACATATGGGAAGTGATTGATATACTCAATACACAAAATATTGAGAGTTGCAAATTCATGCTACGTTTTTAAAGACCTTGGTCAATGTAGATCCATGAATAAAGCCTTGTGTCTATAGGTAGAGAAAGTTAATATGTGTGGGTTTGGAAGTGATCAGTGGTATATAGTAAAAATCAAACACTTAGTGTTCTTTTTCTAGAAAATATTTCTTTATTAGTCTTTCATTGTGAAGACTTTTGAAATGGTGAACAGTTGTTGAAGCCATTTCAGGTGCTATGCTGAAGGCCATAACTATTCTCTGTAATGATTATTCACGTTGGACATGCCATGTACAGAATAAAGAAGAAATAAATTTGTCCCTTATTTTTTAAATGTATACAGAAGTTATGAAGGTGTTCTGAAACGTTTCTCTTCCTACTCTCAGAAAGGTTTTTGATACTCATCCAGCTCTTTACATTTTTTAAATAAAATTTCTAGTCTGGTATATTCTCTGTTTTGCATGAGTCAGATGTGCATTGGTAGCTCTCACTGTTTTAATTTAAGTGGCAGAGTTGTTGAATCTTTACCAAGGCAGACTGAGGTGGAGAGAACAAAACAGAAGAAAACCTCACATCTCATCTTAAATCTTAGGTTAATTGTCTCTAAAGTCATAATCACGTAATTCTTGAACCACCTACAGAATCTTCTAACATGGATGGTAGTTTTATGTTAAAAGTAAGAACAAGCAAGGAAAATATTTATATTTCAAAAGGAAAATGTGCAGGTTTTCAAGCTTCATAAGGAACTTAGAGAAGGAGGGTATGAAATCCTACATCTTTCTGTATTCTGAAGGTATTCTTTTTTAGAGGAAATATGTGTGTGTTTTTTAAGTAAAAAAACTGTTAAATGGGTGTAACATAATTTTTGACAACAGTAGCAATGTAGCTACAGTGTCTGTGAGATAGATGGAGAGTCATGGGTTTCACACAAAACTGGACAAACCCTTTCAGTACTTTCCTGGTTTTGAAGTTCCTTTATGTATGTGTGGTATACATTTTAGATGTATTTTATAGAAAAAGAAGGGCTTGTTAGTACATACAGAACTAATGAAATCATGGCTGTGTTTCGGAGTTCTCCTTTAAGAGAACCAAAGCCAGAAATTTTCTGTTGGGGGAAGAGTACTAATTCTTGGAAAATTTCTGTTGTGTTGTCTTTCTAGTTGTATCATTTACTGAATGAACCTCAGGGCTTGCTTTAGGTTGCAATCCTGATTTTAAGTTGGCTTAAAAATTTAAGAATTTAAAAAATTTAGAAGCTCTCTTCTAGTTTTAAGTCAAGCTTTTTTTTGAGAAATTTGAGAAATTTCAAGCTTCCTTATAGCCTGTTCCTACAGATGAATGGGGTCCATTTTAAATCTAAGTAGATTCAACTATTCCTTTCCTGTTTTCGTAACTGGTGTACAAATTCCATTTCTGATTCTTGCATATGGTAGCTGACATCGCATTCATCTTGTCACTGTGTGTGTTTCAGATCTCTGTTTTGATTTCCCAGCTTAGTTTCAATCTCTCTCACAGAAATATGACTACAGTCTTGCAAGTAACTTCAGTCTCTGTTTGCCATAGTGCTGCCATACAGTTTTTGGTTGCACCCACACACTGACTTATTTACTGGAAGCTACGAGCCTTTTTCAGTGATGCAGTGTTTGTCCAGAGCTTTAGCAGTGCTTTAAAATGCTGAAAATCACCTTTGTATAAAAGTGTTATCCCACTGCTTTTTTGTTGCAATAGGAAAATACATTTTTATAAGCTTAGTTATAAAGATTTGTATAGGTGTTAATAGTGCCATATTGACAGCTGAGTTCCTTTTCACCACTGTATACGTGTAGCTCTTGCTGCCTGAATATTACACCCACTTGTCCATATTTTTTAATTATTTTTTTTTAAATCTGAATGACAGTTCATGAGCAGTGCTGAAGAGCAAGATTGTACTCAGCCAGACCCATTTGCAACTTGGAAGGCAAGTGATGTGACTTCGGATTTAGGGTATTGTGTAAGTTGTGTGACTCTGCAAGAAGGGAGTAAAAAATCTTCATAAAAACACAGTTAATTTGTTCTGTTTTGCTAGACTCTTTCTCACAAAATCCAAGGTTATCTTTAGCCTGTTTTTTACACAGACTACTCTACAGTGTTGTTACAAAGAACCTCCTTTCTTAATCAGCCCATTGACTGTCAGGCCCTGCCGGTGATGCTCAGTTTTATTTAAAAAGAACTCCTTTGATTTTGGTGAGAGTGTAATATTTTGGCAAGTGACTTAAACTCCAGGCTTTGTTTTGATGTAAGTGTACATTCAGTAATTGTACCCATGCCCAGGAAATGCAATGATCCTCTTTCTTATGAGAATATTTTTTAAATTTAATATTTTTTTAATCTTAAGTATAAAATGAGTCTGAATTGGATGCCTTCACATTATATTTCTCTATTACAGCGATTTCTCTCCTCTCATACCATAGTTTAAGAGGGCAAAGAATCCATAATACGAGCAGTAAGTCCTTCAAAAGCACTCAGCCTTTTATGTTCAAAGGTGGCATCTCCGCTTTGCTGCTAAAGCTCCCTGGCTGTGCTGAAAAGGCTGCCATTATCTGTAGTGGTCTGACCTTACTGAGTGGGTAGAGGAGTAATGATGAGATTTCATGGGGACTCTGGAGAGCCGTGAGCTGAGCATCCCTTGCTGTGCCTTCAGTGCCTGCAGGGTGCACCCCTGGCAGGCTGTGCCTGGAGCTCGCTGTGCCCTTCAGTGTGGACCTGCTCAGGCACCTCTCACCCTCACTGTGCTCTTCCCAAATTCCTGGGACACAGTGATGGAGGGGATGTCACCCTGTGGAAAGCCTGGGCAGCAGGGTGTGGAGCTGAGCCCCAGGGCCTGGCAGGCAGCCTGCTGGAGAGGTCCTCCTGCACTGAACATGGAGGTGGGAACTGCAGAAGCTGACACTGAGGAAGTGCTGGAAGGCACCTCCTGGAGAAATTAAGTCAAATGTGTGAGCCTTTATCTGAAGATTTCTGTGTTGTCTGCACAAGAATCATTGTAACAACTACACATAATTGCCTGGTCCATCATCTGGATGGATGCAGGCAAGAGAGAGGTTTTCTGAAATACTTTGCAATGCAAACTGTTAAAATTACAGAATACCTTATGCTTTTATTAGATCAAATTACTCAGAAAAAGCAAAAATTACTTTGGGCTTAGTAAGTTCTTTCCTCAACTCTAACAAGAACCAACTCATTGTCAATCTGGTTGAACAACTCTGAGCCTGAATACTAGCCTGCTTTTCATTCCTAGTATCAAGAACTGATTATTAAAAGATGGTTGCTGTTCTTATCTTTAGGCCTTTACATTTTAACACCACCATGGTGCATTTGCTGAGTCCAGTAAAAAATGCTGATTGACTTTAATTTGCATTTTGATGTTTGACTGTCCTTTTAAAGTTTTCATGAATTGTTTCTTTATCCTGCCATTCAGGATAACTTGTCCTTTTTAAATTATATAATTATTTGTAGCGTTTCCAACTTATTGTAGATTAAGTGTGAGGAGTAGAAGACATAAACCTAACTCATAACACAAATAGTTCTTAAACAGTTAAGTCTTTTTGAAGTATGGCCTATCCTGGCAGAAGAGTGTGCCCATATCTATAAGCTTTCAATGTGGATTATTCAGATGTGTTTTGGTTTAACTACAGGTCCTATCCTGGGAGAATTGAGGGCAGATTCTGCTATTTGGAAAGCAGACTTCCAAAACTGTCACTTGCTGTTCTATTCATACGCTCTTGCAGCAGTAGTTTTTGAACTTTCCTGTCCTTTCTGCATGTTTATTTTAGGTGGCTGGTTCTGCAAAACATGGCCTCCTTTGGTTTGAACTGGTTAGTTAGTTGTGAAAATGGGACCAGCTTTGATTTTATTTTTTTCATTATTTGGATTTAGAGGAAAGATATGGAAGAACACATTGGTCATAACCACATTCTCTTTTTGACCTTAAGCTTTTTAACTTCTTGCAGAGAAGTTTAAGTCTTTGTAGTCACTAGTGCAGCAGCATACTTAATGACACAATCATTGCATGCCCTTTTACTTTGATTGACAGTAATTTTTAGGTTGTAGAAGATGAATTTGCTAGTTTTCTTTAAGCTCACGCAACGTTACAATAAAAATAAAATTCTGTGAAGCTTTAAGTTGAGCAAATGATTATAGGTCATTTGGGCATAGTTCCTAATTGTTATTTGATCTGAGGTAGAGGAAGGAAGCAGGCAGAAGAACTGTTACTGTATTTTCGGCAGTAGGCTGAATAAAACTACCCTGTTTCAAATACCTGTGCTTTTCAGGTAGATTGCTTGGGGGTTTTAACAAGAATTTTAGCAGTTTAGGCAGTCTATTCATTTTTAGAATAGATCTTTTCCAGCAGCAAATTATTTCCCTAATGATTTTCTTCCAGTGTCTTTCAAAGAGCAATGTAATTGTAGTTAAAAAACCAAAATGTCAGAGTATTGCTGGCATTGGAGGGATTTCTCTTAAATTTATATCCATAAACCTTTTTTAGGCGTGGAATCATATGCTCGGTTATTTAGCCTTGCAGAATTGTCAGAAGGTGAGAAAAACAAAATGTAGCAATTCATTTCTCATATGTTGCCACACCAGTATTCTCTTGTGTTAAAAAAACATATGGCTTTGCAGGCCCTACCCTTTCACTTGTTTGTGTCCTGGCTCCTCCACCCCTGGGAATGGAGACAGGGCAGTCTGCAGCCCTTTCAGGTGATTAACTCAGTTTACAGTGCATATATGAATAGGAGAATGCTGCAGTTTGAGCTGGATCTGAGGTGCAGTCACATGTAGCACACAGAGTTCATGTATCCTGATTCTTACTTACTCGAAAGAATTAAAAAGAAACCCAACTCTAAAAGAATTAAACAACAGTAAGTAGAGTATTGGAAGTAACACTGCAATAAACATTGTTTTCCAATATTTCTACCTTTTCCTAAAGAATCATTCCTGTACAAACATGGAGCCTGACTGCTGCATTTGAGTTTTAAAAGAAAATCCTGTCTAAGCCAGATGAAAATATACAATTGACAGGTAGTCTAAAGAAAATTGAAAACTTTGCCTTTCCGTCAAATGCGTTTTCAGATAATTTTCTGTGTTTCTCAGAGGACAACTTGTATTTATTTCAGTGGTCTTACCGTTTTGCCCAGTTGATCTTAAAATTCCTAAAAGGGCTGTCAAATGAGTACATTGTTCATGTAACTCATGTCACATGTGCAGTGTAAGGAGCACCTTTGTGGAAGGTACAGCTGAGAATGCTGCTGGAGGTTCAGACTCTGTGAGGAAAGATCATCCTGGTACTGCAGTTCTCATTTGCACGAAGAAGCAGCTGCATTCAAACTAGAATTGGTTCATTATTCATTTTTATAGATCTTAATTCATAAAGATTTTATTCCTCTTCATAAAGATTCATAAAGATTTTTTACTTTTTATTTAACGATAGACATAGGTAAATAACAGGCATCTCTCAGAATAGCAGTTTGTACAGAAATAGCTGAAGGGAAAATTACTATTTTTTGTTACTATATTAAGTTGCAGCTTGCTACAATTTTGTAGGATCTTTATTTGGATATATTCCGATCACCTGAAAAATAATAAATAGCATTATAAAGTCCAGGTCTCTTTGCAGTCATAATAATGAATTGAAATGAAAACATACTACTCTGCAAAACTTTATAAAATTTTCAGTATATTGCCTTGCTACAACCACATGTAAGACTTCTACTAATTTATAAATTGCCTGAAGAAACTGCTATCTTCTCTAGACCGCTAAGCCAGAATCTGCTGTAAGCTTGGAGCTGTCTGGCCTTCACTGATTTTTGGCTTCTGCAAATAGCTAACAGTGAAGCCCAGATGATTGGTTTTAAAATTGTTCTTAATTATCTTTACCTATTGTCACTAGGTTGTTTTTAGTGCAGGTCTTTTCAGAGAAGTATAGTTTTTTTTGATCAAAACTTAATTTCGTGACATGTTTTGTTCATTTTGTTCGTATTCTGGGAGTGTAAACACAGAATTTAAGCAGCCCTATACTTCAGTTGTTACAATCTCTCCATAAAAAGGAAAATTTTTTTTTAATAAAGTTTATTCATTTATTAATATAGCACTCATCCATTTGAAATTAAATACCTATTTTTACTAGTTGCCTAATGCATGAATTGCCCCTTTTTTCTGCCATTGTTGTAGGCAGTTAGAGTCAACTAGGTTTCTAAGTTCTAGTTTCTAGTCTCCTCACCTTTCTGAATTATGTAGGTACATTTTATGTTCCTGGCATATGGCTTCAGAATTGGAATTATGAACACTGTTCTCTGCTGATTTAGTCTGTACTGCCTGGTATTTAATCTTGATGCTTTCTGCCTCTCAATGACAATTATTTAATCTTTAAACTTGAATTTCTATGGATATGGTAACTATTTTGAAGTCCTAGGTTATATTATAAATTCCATATGTTGTTTTCAAGAGAGATGATACCTGAGTAGTATATTTGAGTCAAAGATAAAATTACTTTAGAGACAGTGTCTTCTCTGCATGTTTTTGCAAAGCAAATATTTTGTGGGGCTATCCAATGTTAACTGAAGCAGAGGAGGACTCTTTGTGTATGACTTTGGTAAATATTTTAAATTTCAGGTCTCTTTACAATTCTGGAATCTTATTTATTTAAAATTAATGAGATATATAATTATTTTTATGTTAAATGATGTTTTAAAAGGAAATGTCATTTCCTTTTGGAGCTACTGATTAATTTACTTCTATTTAAAGATCTAATAACTCATACCCTAATCACACTCTCATTAGAAAATAAATAGACAGTTCTGGGGAGTCACAGTTATATGAGCTAGTCATAGACCTAGGATGTTAGACACAAACAAAAAACCAATCAAATCTTTGTTTTCCCAAAGATACAAAGAAACTTAATTAGATTGTATTGTGTGATGGAAGTATATGCATTTCTTCTCTTTAATTTTATCTTGGTGGATCAACTACATCGGGTCCAGTTTACTAAACTCATACCAGCATTTTGGATGTGAAAATGGCAAATGAAATTCAGCCTAATAAGTGTTGAAGCAACATACGCTGAAAAGTAATCGTGTCTTTTCATATAAAATAAAGGATTCTGAGGTGACAGTCGTTATTTAGGGAACTACTGTTGAAATAGATGCTTCATGAAAGCATCAGCTCTGTGTTCAGTAGTGATAAAAAGAGGCAAATACATGATTAGAAACAAAGGAGGAGACGACATGGTAGAAAATGTCATTATACCAAAATACACGCCCTCCACACATTGCCTATGGAATTTTGCGTACCAAGAGTACAGCACGACAGGGTTCAGGGAAGAGTGAAGGGCAGGATCTGAATGGTAGAGCAGCTTTCCTGAGAGGAAAGACAAAATTGAGTAGGACTCTTCAAGGCTGACAAACAGATGGCAGAGGGTGTACAGTAGATGTCTCTAAAATTGTGTGCCAGAAGAAGGTGACTGCAGAATGAATGTTTTCAGGCCTTCAGGACAAGAATCACAGGATATCAGTGTAAGCTGTGAGATGGCAGATACAGAACAAACACGAGGTGATGATCTTCTGGAAAAGGTGTAAGTATGCTCTGGAATTTCATGCCATGCCATACGAGACGCATGGTCAAAGTTTCCATTTGCTCAGAGGGGAGCTGGACAGATTTATGGAGTAAACATCAGGTGGGAGTTACTGAATACACAGGAATCCCATCTGGTGGCCTCTGAGCTGCCATTTTCTGGAGACCACAGAACTGCTTACAGGAGGACGGATCCCTGTGTGCTTAGTTTGCTCTTGCTTTTCCGTTGACAACTGCATGTGGTTGTTTTTCTAAATATAGGTTATTGGTCTGTGCTGATCATTGAACTGGCCTAGAATAGCCTTTCTAATATAATTGTGCTCAAGTCTGCTCCTTTTTATGAGATTTCTACCCTCAAGGTAATTCATTCTGCCCTCAAGATAGTTCATATTTGCACTTTAAAGCATATTGTTTGGAAGCAAGGCTATAAAGGTGAGAAAGAGGGTAAGACTTGACTCTAGTAATAGATTTTGAGTATTGGCTTTATGATATAGGGAAGAACTAGCTACTTGAAATAAAATTTATGTTTCTGATTGTGCAGATCAAGGATTTGAATCAGCTTTTGAGTCTTCCTCGGGTTGTCCACTCATAGAGAATACGTGTAGCCTCTGTGGCTCCCACTCTCATATGTCTAGTAAGAAATTCTTCCAGACAAAAAAAAAATTGCTTAAGACCAGTAGTTCTTTTCAAAACAGTACCTTTGAAAAAGTATTCTGAGAGAGTCTAAGCAAGGGGAGGGAACTTAAACTTAGTGTTCTTTCTTCTATGTAAAAGTCTCTGAAGCATTTACCACCCTTTAAGTAGGCTTGAAAGGTATTTTGTGATGCGTCATTTTACAATAAACTGCCTTACCAAGTTGTTTTGGTATTGAAAAATGTATTTTGAGCATCATTCAGTGCGTTGTTTGCTGTTTAGAAGTTTGAATGTGTCTCCTGATCTCATGCCTGGTTCTGAAAGCTGAGCTCCAGCATGGATTGGTTGCCCTGAGAGACATGGTAGATTCTCCATCCTTGGAGATATTCCAAGTAAGCCATCTGGAGAGGGTTCTGGACAGCTGACTCTAGGTAGTTTCGCTGGAGCAGCAGGGGTGTTGGACCAGATGATCTCTAGAGGTCCCTTCTATGATTGAGTGTACCCAGCTCGTATTCAGAGGGAAAAAACACCATCAAACCCCCACCAGAATTGTGGGGCAGTGTTTTTATGGCAATACTTTCACAGGAAATTTTTTTAAAGGAGGAGGGGGGGAAAGAGAAAAGAGTCATACCATCCTAGTAAAAGAAGGGGAATACTGGAGGTTAGGTTTGCTTTCCTTTGTTTCAGATTGTGTTATAAAAAATAGCCTTCGTAGTCTCCTATCATGTTTTTTGGAGAGTGAGGCTCTTGAATAGGTAATTTAACTTCTGGTTTCTTCACAAGACAATTGAAGAACACATGATTTTATTTACTTATGAAGTATGGAGATTGCCTGTCTTTTTGAGTGAAAACAAGCAGAAAGGAATATACTGAATTCCACATATGTGTGCATTTCCTATGCTATGCTTTTGGGGCTAGTAATAAAAATATACTTTGAATGTCTGATTGAAACAGTCAGAGAGTACTTGAAGCTGCTTCAGCCAGTCTGGATGCCTCCAATGAAATCTAAATGTTGTATATATGTTCTCTGTTGCATATTATATAAATATTACTTAAGCTCATTTCCTGCTTATGTGGAACCTATGTTGGCAGCAGAAATCAGGTCCAGTTTCCAAGGCAACGCGGTGGCACTGGGAGAAGGGCTGATGCTGTGCTGTGATTGGTATTTTTATGCAAGGAAAGAGATGCAGACCTACATTTTTAGACAGGAAATGTATTTCAAGGCACTCGAACATTTAGCAATTTTTATAAATTTGTTGGATAAGTAGATACATATAACAATAGAAATTGAAACCTATTGTTTGCTGTTTGTAATAGAAAATTAATTTTTAGTTTTATCTAACATTCTAGAAAGCCACTGTTAAATATATACACAGTTATAACTGCTATATTTGCATAGAAATAGCAAGAAGAATTATGTACTGAGGACAAAGGAAGTTTTGTACTGAGGCAAAACAGGGATGAAATAGACTGAGGCACAGTCTCCTAGCATTTTCATTTTCTAACTTTCACCTTCTGAACTCCTTTCAAATCATTTTCTCAGAGGTCTTTGACGACTTAAAGAAAAATGCTTTTTCTTTTTCTTTCTTTCCTTTTTTTTTTTTTTTAATAGCAATCCTTTTGCTCTGGTTTTCTTTAATATTTCTGGATTTCCTAAAGATAATCCTTGCTTGTTTGTTCTTTCAACCCTCTGTTATCCTTCAGAGGTACTTAGTACTGGGAGTCAGGGGAGGGATTTCTTAGTCCTGCAGTTTTGATGTGACTAGGGTGAAGCTTTGCTCATCTTGAGTGTTGTGTGGGTTGTTGAGTCACCAACCCTGGAGGTGTTTGAGAGATGTGCAGATGTGGTGCTTAGGAACACAAGTTAGTGCTGGACTTGACAGTGCTGGGTTAATGGGTGGACTTGGTGACCTTAAAGGGCTTTTCTGACCTGCATGATTCTGGGGTCTCTGCATTTCCGTATTCCTCCTACATGCAAAGTACTTGCTTCACCTCAGATAAGTGGGATGTTCTGAGAAATCAAACCTTCTGAGAAGATGAACTGAACTGGAAGCAGTATTCTTTAGAAGTGTGAAGGGCTCTGTTCATCCCTATGAATCATCATCTTTCTTTCCCAACCCTGGCACTCTACAGTTAGTCTGTGTCTGATGTTGCCTAGCAACAATTCATCAGATGTCTAAAGGGAACTGATTTACCCTAGCTGGGACTCTTGTAGAAATCCAAGTAGATAAAATGTTCATGGAGGAATATTAGCCTCTTCCTATGTCTGGCACCCACACTATCAATCAGGATTAAGATCAAAGGCATTTTACTGCTGTCCAAGGCTTGTCTGCCTTGTCATGCTGATGATTTAAGGATGTCTCATTTTATAGTGGAATATCTCCATCCCACCCTGCAATCATCCTGTGCTTGAGCTATCATGTTTTCAGAAGTTTAGCAAATCAAAACTCTCAGGGCTGGCCTTTGTGCACAGTGGCACTGACACATATGCTCATCTTCATTCAGGAGGAGAAAACCATCTTTGCTTCTGCAGTAACTATGGGTAGATAAGGGGAGATGAACCTTCTATGCTTCCAGTTCTCCTGAAAAATAGTGGTTCAACTTAGAGTTTCCTTCAGCTCTTTTCCATCCGTTATAACTGAGAGTCTACGTAGCTTGAAGACTTCTCTGAGGCTTTTTACTGAGCCAACGGCAGAGCAGACTTTAGCTGTCTCAGTGAAAGTCATGGCAGTGGCACATCACAAATGTATGTACTGTCATAGTTTCAGCACCAGTCAGATCAGAAGCTTTATCGCCAACATAACACCTTAATGTTTACATTTTCAGCAGCAGTAAGCTTGCCATGTTCCTTGGACCTCAGTTTCTGCTTGTAAAATGTCATGGGTTTGAAGTCATGCTATCACTGTCCTTCACTGCCATTAGAACTTAGCACCACAGTATTTCTGATCTTCATTGTGCCATGCCAATTATCCTGGTCATTTGGCTTTTGAAACCTAGAATAAGTTGTTCAGTTTTTCAGGCAGCTCTGTGAGGGATCAGGTACAGCAGGCACCCTTGTCCTTCCCTGAGAAACCATGAGATAAGGTTACTTCTGGAAGACCTGGAGACTATAGCCTTGTGGAAGTAATAATTACTGTCTGCTTCCTGTTGTAAACTGGGTCCAGAATTTACCTTTACAAGGTGTGCTTCTTTTCCTGAGCTGTAAAGTTTACTGCCCTGGTAGAGGAAGCTTCAGTCACAGCATTCTGGTAGCAAGACACAGGATATGGAAAGATCTCACTCTGAGGTGGGTGCCTCTTGCATAGTTGTATCTTCTCTACAAGGGAGACACTTCATCTGGGATATCATGACAGCTGGGATTCCTTGAATGCTTTTCCACCATGGATGAGACTCTCTCTTGCTGTTGGAAATAGGAATATTCCAATAAGTGAGTCATCCAGCATCCATGCTGTGAGGTAAAGCATGCCAAGGCTGGGATGAGTCAGATGGTCTGATAACCCTTATTCTCAGGCTTGCTGACACAAAATGGATTCTGAAAATCTCAACAGGAATTGTCACAGTATTTAGTATCCAAAACTGCCTCATTCAAGCCAGCTGGACAGTGCTCTGTAGTACTGGGGTAACTTTCCTAACTCTACTGGAATTGCTCGTTCCTTGTTGAAGATGCAGTCAAATGAAAGGTCCTTCACTTGCAAGCTTTAGAAATAATGGACAGCTCCAAAATTGCCTCTACAGCCCCCAAGACAAATGGTTGATGTGAATAAGGGACGGAAAGGCATTTCCCTGGAAACATCTGGAAAGACAAAGGGCTTGTGGAGGAGTCTTACAGATTGGGAATGATGATCTCTTCCTTGAGGGAATGTGACAGGAGAGCATGCTGAATGCAATGGCTCTTGGAAACAACATCTGCATAAAATAAATACGCCATGTTCTATGGGGATGCTGGGCAAGAGATCAACTTAAGTTTTGCATTAAGAAGTATGAAAAGTAAACTTAAAAAAATCCCAGCGATCTAGGCATTTAAAAAAGATACTTTTAAAGCCAAGGAGCTTAAGTAACTGCTGTCTTAAAGATCGGTTTATCAAAGTTACCCAAATAAAAAGTGTTTTAATGTGTTTAAAGAGTAATAATTGTTACTACCTCTATGAAGACAGTAAGACAGAAAGGTTAAGTAAATGGTCATGAAGCTAAAACCAGCTACTTGTTATTTATCTGTATTTAGGTGAAAATGAGTTTTTGTGAAAAATATCTGATTTTTCCATTTGCTTGCTTTTGACTTCAGCTGGACTCGGCTATCTTTTTGCTGCTTTTACTTACTTCTGTTAGGAAAATCAGAGCTTAAATTAACATTCACAGAGAGAAACTCTAAGCAGACATTTCATATATTGTACTTATGACCACATATACCCAAAATGGAAGAATATAACTGACTATTGAACACTAGCTAAATATTTTTGCATGATAGACATCTTTGTAACTTATGTCTAACAGTTAAGTTAAAATGTTTTGAGTTGCTTGTTTAGCTTGCTTTTACCAGTTTTAATGATACTTCAGTGGAAGCTGAGTACTTCCATAAATGCTAGTAGGAATTGGAAGAGATATGTTAAAACTCTTGTTTTATAGAGGAAATGCTATAGAGGATTTGGAAGTTTGGGAGAGGAGTTGTGTGTTTTTTGAAGGATTGAGTTCAATTCTCTATTTTGAATGAAAACCTATTAGTGAAAAGGAGTTACATTAATATAAAGAGTTCATGTAAAATACTTGCCTTCTTGAAAGCAAGTGAGGAGAAGTTTGGTATCAGTAGATTTCCAACTGGTGCATTTGGAATTTATCACTGAAGAGAATGTTTGTATTTGCTGCAGACAGAGAGGTTCTTCTCATTGCTGGCTCAGTCATGCCGCCTTGTTCCTTCAGGCTCTGTTTTTTTCACCTGCCAGTTATGTCCCTCAGTGTTTGTCCAATCCAAAATACCTGTGTGCTTACCCTTTTCTCATAGCCTGAAGAATTGAGTTCCCAGACATAATCCAGAGCACGATGCATTTGCACTTAGCAGGATGAATGGGTCTTCTAAACATTAAGTAAACATGGACATGAAAAATGCATTTTTGCACTGAGATGATCACATGAAGCCGGGATTACATTTTACCAGGGTGCTTCAGGGGTCAGAAAAAATCCAACCAACCAAAGGCAAGAGGTACTCTGCTGCTCAGCTGGGTTTGATATTAAGTGAAGGGTTACAATTTCTCTCTTCCTTTGAAATCTTTTCTACTGGGCTGTTAAATAGGTAAAAAGGGGTGTGAAACACTGCGTTTGTTGGTTTACTTCAGCTCATTTTGCTTCATTTGTCTTTAGTTATCTTCATATGGTTTCAGACATACAAATGGAATATATACTTCCTTGAAGGAATTATTGTCTTTTGATAAAGACTAAATCCTGTATTTTGTAGTTTAGTTATGAATTCATATTTCAGTCCATATTTGACCTCAAAGGGTCACATACTTAAGTGGTTTTGGTACCAAATCAAGTTAAATCTGCTGACTTCTCCAGGGTCAGTTAGGGCTGTTGGAGAGCAGAGGGTGATTCTTCCCCCTCTCCTTCAAAATATGTAAATTTGTTGCTAGTGGCAACTGTGGGATACTGAAGCAACAACAGCGTGTTTTCTGAATATATCTTATTAATAGAAAGACTAGAGACACTATAACTTAGCATGCCAGAGAGAAAGACAGAAATTAAATACTACAACATGCCAAAAAGAAAGTTAAAAATTAATTTCCATTTATACACTTGTGAGTCATTATGTTAAAAGTAATCCATTGCATGGCCATAGTGAGAGGAAAAAAGTCAAAATAGTGGCCATTTCTGTCACCATCTGCCAGTGTTTTCTGTCAGGTTGTCTTATTGGTCAAAAGTGGAGGTTCCTGCACATACATAGAACAAGCAGCTGTGCAGCATAAGAAGGGATTTTTATTTTAAGAGGCTTTGAAGAAGTTGCAGTTTTGTGTGTGGTTTATGAGACGAGCTTATTTTTTAATGAATTTTTTATCATTGTGTTGAAATGTTTGGTACTCCATATCTGATGTACTTCAGCTGGAGGTTTCATTTTGCCATGTTAGGATGCATATATAAGAAACTGTATTCTCCATTGATCAGTACATAGTGTATGGATTTATGTTTCTCCTTTGGAATTTCTTAGGTTTTTTTAGCTAAAAGCTCTTGCGGTGGGACCTCAGTGAGACTTAGGTGTTGCCAGAGTAGCGGTGGGAGATTAAAATGCAATGTAACCACCCCCGTGTCTATGAAACACAGCCCCTGGTAAGTGCAGGCAACCACAGCAGGCAAACAGGGCATGAGGAAAGGCTCCTCTCCACAGGCAGCCATTCCACTGGCAGAGTGGAACAATCAAGTACGTGCAACCCAGGAGCCTGGCACCAGACCGTGAATCTGGGAGCTGCTAACAGGGGCAATGGGCAGACTCAGCAGCTGGTGCAGAAGGGCCCAAAGAGGCACCTCATCCCAGTCTCAGCAGTGAGCACTTGCTCAGGTCGGTCTGGTCACAGCCCAGAGCTCGTGGCCTGGGAGCTGCTGGAGTCACTGCATCAGCTGTGACAGGGACCTGCACTCAGACACACTTGGTGGTAGCTGCAGCTCCTCAGCTCTCTGGTGCCCAGTGCCTGATGCCTCTCTGTGAAGCTGGGTCTGGCAGTCACCTCTTCTGCAGAAGGTGAGTTCCTGACCTCTTCACTCACGTGATCAGTGACAGGACTTGAGAGAACAGCATGAAGTGAGTCAAGGGAGGTTTAGGTTGGATACTGGGGAAAGGTTTTTCACCCGGACGGTGGTTGGGCACTGGAACCCCATGGAAATGGTCACAGCACCAAGTCTTGACAGAGCTAAGAAGCATTTGGACAAAATGGTCAGGCATATGATGTAATTTCTGGGGCTGTCCTCTGAAGGACCAGGAGTTAGATTTTATGATGCTGGTTGGTCCATTCCAGCTCAAGGTACTCTATGATTTTAACATTCTCAGTCTTTACAACACTTTACTGGTGACTAGAAATACAGGTAATGTGCAAGCTGCTGAGTATCTGTTTATATATTTTCTTTTTGTTCTGCCAGGTGGGTCTGTATTTTTAATTAGCTGTTGACTTTTTTCCTTTGCAAGTCTGTAATGGATGACTTGTCTGGAAAATACAACTGTGAGAAAAAGTATTTGAGGAAGAAAACACTACTTTTGCAAGTACAATTAAACTTGAGGCTTTCTGGATAGATTTGGCTTCTGGTTTACTGTCTTAAGAATATTTTAACAGATTCGCATTTGAGAACAAAATTTCATTTGGCGCTGACTTTCAGGGCTTGAAACTAGTTACTTCTGGGAGCTTGATGTAACTGTGTCAGAGAAGGGCCCTAAGAGCTGCCTCCTAAACTTAGGAGACTTAACTGCTTCATCCTAGATATGATTTGATGTAATGGTAGGCTGCTGCTGGGTCCGCTCAGCTCTGCCTGTGGCAATGTGCTCTTCCTGTGATGCTGGGCTGGGGCACTGGCGTGGTAAAACTGCAGTACTTGCTGCATGAAATGGAATTTATTTATAGCAGCCAGTGTTTTGAACGGAAGAAGGCAGTGTTCCTTGGCATTTCACTTGGACTTCCAGTATGTATTCGAGCCCAACGTGGCCTCCAAAAGGCTGGTAAGCAAGATGAGAATGAAAAGTTCGTTCTGTGTTGTTATTTGAGGTTACAAAAGCTACCGTGTCTCAGCCTGCTCTGTTCTGGGATGGATTTTTACTGGTGCTTCTATTAATGTTTGGTAGGATGGTATCTTTGGAAGGAATGTTAACAGTCCCAGGAGGAATTATAATTTGACCATATGTAGAAACTGCTTCATGCCTGTGACATATCAGTGCTCTCTCTTTTTATGCATAGTTTTGTACCACAATAACAACACAAATAGTGCTTTTCATGCATAGCTAAGCTGTCCCTGGAAATTCACATCAACAATTTATTGGACTTGGTAAAAAATATATCTCCTTATGCCCTGCTTCCTTCTGGATTTGTAGACTTTGTTTCTGAAAACAGTAAGATGACCTCTGGTGTAATTAAAAATAATGATTAAATTACAAATAGTTTGTAATAGCTATTAACTTTAAAAAGTATTCTGAATTATAATCCACTTAAAATCTTACTTGAAACATGCAACATCATTTTGTTCCTTGAGCAATAACTTCAGAGTTATTTTATTCTTTCTTATGTTTTTTGTTGTTTGTTTTATGTGTGTGGATTTATTTAGAAAGCCTCCATTTAATGCTGCCTCTGGTTCAAAGAGCTCAGTGTTAGAAGGCACCTGTCTAATTAAGCTAAATTTGCATTTGAGAAAAAAGAGCAGGCAAGAATTCAGTGTGTAAATCAGACACCATTTGAACAAACGAGAAAGAGATCCAAATATCTGAGTCTTTCAGCAATAAATAACAGCTGTATGAAATTTGTTATAGAGATTTCAGACTTTTAATTGTACAAAACCTTGAAAGCCCCTCTCAGGAGCATGAAAGGTTTTGCCTTCTGGAGCTGGAGAGGAGCATAGCTGGAACTCCTTCCAGATGGACCCACACCCACTAGAAGATTTCATAAAGCTCCCATCTCTTAGGAGGCTTACAGTGTAATTCTTCTGATGCTCACCCTCCCATTGCTTCCTCTTTTTACCTCTTCAAATTGGAATTCTCTGTAGAACCTCTGTGAGCATGTCAGAAGGTTCATAACATTGTTAGAACATTGTACAGTTTATTCCATATTTTATTAGATACATGAAGAAGTCATTTAACTTAATTTTAATTGCATTTTCTGTTAGTAAAAAATGTCTTTTGTTGTGTTAATCTGAAAATCTTAAGGGCAGTGTTGTTTTCACCTCAGATTGAGGTAGTTCTTAGTTTAATCTGATAAATTTCTGGCTCCCAGTTTTTTTCATTTGACACAGTCTGTTTTCCTTCTGAAATGATGCTTTCTAAAGGTAGGAGAATCAGGTGCAGGTTTTGGCTACTTTCAATGTAAAGCTCTGTTTACCTAAAAGTAGTCACCACGAGCACAGTCCAGTGTTCATAGGGAAGGACTCTTGCTGTTGTGTGCCTGTTCCCCCGGGAACATGAGGTTTTCCTTGGGTAGTCTTCTTCTACAGCAGTCTTGCCTACAAGACATTACTATCTATTACTTCATACTGAAAACATTTTTTGTTTGTAAGGGTTTCAGATAAAGAGGCCTGAAGCCTGTTTTGGTTTTTAGTAATGGAAATCATTCATTTGTTGAGGAAAAGAACATCTGAAGATGGATTGACTACACAAGGGCAGGCCCAAGGTGCGCCTTCATTCCCTCTGGCCAGGAGCAGCTGCCTGGGGAGGAGTGCAGGGTTGGGCCCCCATGTGCTGAGTCCTGTTCCACACCCAGTGGTCCCAGGCTGCTGAGCTTCACCAGTCAAAGGCAGTCCTAGGTTAGCCATCAGTAGATTTTTCTTCCATGAGTTTTTTTGAGCCCTGTTTGAATTTAACTAACTTCTCTTATCCGTGATATCCGAGGGAAAAAAGTTTGCTTTAGTTTTTAATGTCATATTGTACGAATAAATGTTTGGTTGTTTTTAGTTTTCTGTCAACTTGACTCAATTTGTGTGGGATGAGGCAGTGGACAGCCATTTCCCATTTGCCTTCTCTGTATCTCAAGATTTTGTAGCACTCTGCTGTCTTGCTTTCCTGGCTGAAGAGTTCTGGTATGTTCAGATGCTTTCCATATGGAAGGCATTTCGTGATTTTAATCACTCTCACTGCTGCTGTTTTACCTTTTGCAGAACAGAAGAATAGCAAATGACCCCACCAACAACAACAAAAAAATGAACAGATTTTTCTGGATTTCTCATAATTTAATTTCCTCAACATTTTAAGGCTTGAGTGTTAAGTAGATTGCTTTTACTGTTGGCTGTTACCCAGTGGGAGCATGGAGCAACATGACCGTGAGGGAGAACAGTAAAATTAAGTTGTCAAAAATGTTGTGTTTCATAACAGTGGGCAGTTGATTTTTTGTAAGACTCCATGCAGGGTTTTGACGTATTTTGCTTCAAGTTCACTGTAGAGGAGAAAGACTTTGGCTTTTCTTTTGTCTTTTACTAAGTATTCCCTCTAAGATCCATTTAAAAACAGGATTTAATTGTGTTTTGATTGGACTTTGCTGTAAATTTATTTTTGTCTGTGGAAAAGGCGGTAATTAAAAGACAAAAAAATGCTGGCTAGTGTTTGCTGATTGTTTGTAGTGTTTCTTTCAATACAATTAGAATGCTTGTCATTGTAGCCTTTGGAGATGGTCAGTTCTCTGCATACCTGCTGACAGAATACTGAGAGTCTAGAAATGGTGTGTCGTCTTCTTCTGTTAATTAAGTGTTTATGCTTGAATGGTGATGAACAACCTCATAGTGCTAGACCACAGAGTGATTTTTCTGAAGTGATTACTTCAGAAAAAAGAGAACAGGTTTATTATTTATCTCTGCATGCATTTGTTACCTAATGCATATCATTACATAGCATTTTTGGAATAAGAAAGACTAATAACTTGAAATAATGATTGTTGAATAGCTTTTTATGTTATAAAGTATTTTGACAATTTTATTTCTGAAAAGGAAATGGAGATTATGGACGTGTTTGTGACTCACAGCTTTCTAAATGGTTGGATTTTTTAATGCCAATGATGTTTTAAAGTCTAATCAAAAGAAAAAATCATTTACATTTCAGCAGACTGTACTGGAAAAAATGAAATCTAAGCTGAATAAACTGTATATTCATGCTCTAAATTGCAAATGAGGATGTTGTTGAAGCATTCATCATAGCTTATTTTTGTGATTCAATAAAAGGGCCACTAAGAAACAGCAGAACTGGAGTTCTCTCATTGATGTCCTTCCTAACACTGTGAAACTGTGAATTGGCAGAAGAGCAGGATTGGACATGCCAGGATGAGTTACTCAACCTGTAGGCAGAATTTAAGCCGTCAAGTGAAGTGTTGAAGGCTTGATCTTTACATATACCCTAGAAAAGTAAAAGTGAAAAAACCAAAAAACTCTTAAGGAAAAATTGCCAAAAATGCAGAATTAGGAGTCTGATGTAACTCAGCATGTTTCTTTCCCTCCCTCACATTTCTGTACTAGTATTTGATGACTCCAAAAGATGCAAGCGAAGCTAAATGGACAAAAATCTTCCTCAGTTTAAAGCTCCCTTTCAAACCAAAATCAAATGCAGTAGCTTGAGAAAGACTCAGAAGCAACCCTGTTTTCTTAACTTAGTTCAATGAATTTTTGAACTTACATCTCACTGCATTTCTGTACCGTACCCTGGAGTTTGCAATAGTTGTACCATTTCATGTGACCCAAATAGTAACATGGAAACCTGTGGTCAGAACAAAGTAAGGTGATGGTGCCATCCAAAATAAGGAGTCCAGGAACTGATGGATGTGCCTGGGTTCCTGGCACTCTGCTTTCAGATATATTGATGAGGTGCAGGCTGTTTCACTATGCATTATTTTCTTGCTTCTAGAATCATTTAGGCTGGAAAAGGCCACCAAATCCAACTGTTAATATTTAATTTATAAATTCTTGAACTGGGTGTCCAAAATGGTCCTGTGCCCAGCAGATGAAGTTTCAGGGTTTGTAATGTAGGTCCTTTTATGATGGTTTGTTGGATTAAAGCTTTCAGCTCAGGTGTGGGAGCTGTCAGTTTGCTGACACTGTGAAGCCAGGCCGGTTCATGAAACCATGAGGCCAATAATCCGGTTTGTAGTAAGATTAGCTGGTCAGAGAGTGTGCTGAAACTGCCATTTGCAGTTTATTTTCCTCTCAGTGTACCAGATAAAGACATCTGTTGGGAGCCAAAAATGAAGGAGGGAGGCAAACAACCAACATAATTTAAGTAGGAGCACGTGCAAGTATATTTATTGTTTATCCTAGAAATGGATCCCTTCTTTCTCTTCTGTCTAGTTTCATGTGATTAGAAATGATGTAAATTTATTTACTTCATTAGATTTCTCGTCATAACTTAAATAAATTAGTTCCAAATACACCTTTTTAAATTTGACCATTTATTGACTGAAGAATTTTATTATCTGAAAGGGGTAGCAGGCAGATAAATTTGGTATGCAGTGCAGCTTGCAGTGGTGTCCTTTAAAGCAAAGGCTTAATAGCAGCTGCTGTGCAGGTGGTGAATGTTGCCAGTGGCATTTGTTTCTGATCAACCATATTCTTGTTGACACCAAATGCTCTGTCTGTCTGTCTTGAACAATGGCAGTGTGTAAAAAGAAAAAGGAATTATGAGGAAGAGGACTTAGAAATTGAATAAAAATAAGTACAGTTTTTACTCATAATGAAGGAGGCATTTTAATTCCAGGTGCTGAAGCATCTGCAGATTGCAGTCTCTGGTTTTTTATAACATGAAGGACAAAATACTGTTAATACGGTGTTTCATAGAAGTGGTTAATTTGAAGTAGATGTAAATGTAAGTTATAGCAGCTTTTGGTGGCACAAATGCTTTAAGTAATTTTGTGAGTGTATTTGGAAAATGTACACTTTTTGTTTGTAAGAGGTATGAATACAAAAAATAACAGCATCAATCTTTATGAGGAAGTCTTTCTTAATTAAATGACAGAGAGGTCATAGCATTTCAACCCTGGACCTAAGTGTTGAAAAGACTCGGTTTTGAAATGTGAGTAGTTTGTAGTTGTATCAAGTTCAGCTTTCTTTGTAACAGGATATAAAATATAATCCACTTGGTTGTTCTTATTTTAAAATTGGAGCTGCAAGACAAAGAAAAAACCAAACCCATCTCTTTCCTGATGGTGTCAGGCTTTGGTGATTTTGTTTTGTTTTCTTTTAATTAACTAGTGTGTGTAGAAGTACGTGATATGCTCTGGGATGAGCATCTAGGAAGATGAGTTTTTTTTCTCTTACTTTCTAATAGATGTTTTCAATGTTTGGTGTACTGATACAGCTTTCCATAGTGTTGGCAGCAGCTACAGATGAGAAGTGCGTTAGGATTTGGGTCAGTGTCTCTAGAAGATTGTTTCTTACTGTGTATTAATGAGATCTTTCCCGCTTCACCTACCAGGCAGGAGCTTTTGAATAACTTGATGCTCGTTGAAAAATACTTCTTCTCAGTTGTGCTCAAGAAGATGGGTCTAACATCTCATTTGCTCGTCAGGAATTTCAAAAGCTCCCCTGTATCTGGTTACATACTTCCATGTATCTCTTGCAAGCTCTTTCACTTGAGACGCGCTCTTGGCTTGGCCAGGTTCTTCTCTGTCCGTGCCTCCCTGGTGTCCCAAAGGGGACACGAAAGGTGGCAGTGAGGACATGAGGCACTTCCCTGGATTTTCATCCCCGAAGGGCTGGGCTGGCGCAGTGAGGAGGCTCCTTACCAAGCGTGCTCTCTGCTCCTTTCAGGCCAGAGCCTCAGCAGAAAGCTCCCTCTGCCCCCCCGCCGCCGCCGCCGCCGCCGC
>JAHLSL010000061.1:3058194-3154472 GCA_025920805.1 Petroica traversi
AAAAAAAAAAAAAAAAAAAAAAAAAAAAAAAAAAAAAAAAAAATCGCCGCCGCCGCTGCCGGAGCCCGCCCCGCCCGAGCCCGAGGAGGAGATTTTGGGGTCGGACGATGAGGAGCAGGAGGATCCCGCAGATTACTGTAAAGGTGAGTGCAGCTCACCCGTGGTGCTCAGGGTGAGCACTGGCACGCCAGTCCTAGTTCTGCTTCTTGAGGGATTTTTAAAGAGCTGATCTTTAATTATGGAGTCTACAAGAATTTGGAACAACTCTTCTTTTCAGGTCCTGGTGCATAATTGTCTTCAGCATTATTTTTTCACTTAGCCATAGCTTGTTTATACAATTTTCAATAAATATACAAATATGGCATCCCTGTATTCTTCCTGGTCTCCCAGTTATAAGAATAGAGAATAAACATCCCTTGATTCATGTGAGTTGTAAGAGAAACAAAAACACCCAAACGAAGACAAACAACCCCTCTCACATTCCAAAAGGTTCTAAAATGCCTTGGTGCCTTTAAGAACATTACCTAAATTTATTTTTTAAACTGTATTCTTATTTTTTCCCTTTCTTCTCTCATTTGCACTAGCCTCAGATGTGACATGCTTCTTCCCCGCGTGGTGTCTTTCACAGCTCTCAGCATTGTGTGAGGCTCTTTACATCTTCATTTTAACTCAATTTCCTTAATTTTTGTATTAGTATATTCAATTTTTAAATATTGTTAAATGCATAGAAGCATGACTGTGGTACAACAGTGTCAGTACTCAAGTTTATTTTAATGTCACTGCTACAGTTACAAGTCTGTTCCCATTAAGGTAGAATGTACATGGTACTTATATGAAAAATGATAAATAACAGTTCTGTCAACTCTGGGTTACCTATCGTGGGAAATTTCAAGAATACAAATATACTTGCATCAGAGTTTTATCACTTCAGATCATTATTTATGAGTAGTTAAAAAGCACTTTATGCACACTGACTGTATCTGTATTCCTCATACCAAGAAATACTTCCTGTATCAAATATGATAATGTCTTCTTAATCAGAAGTTTCTGTATAAGCCTGGATATGTGCTATTTTAAGAATTCCCCTTCCCAGCCTGAAAAAGTGTTTCGTATTTACATCTTTAACAGTGGAAAGTGACTATTTCCCTTTGGTGTAAGAAGTTTTATTAATGTATTATATTTCAAGTGTGTAAGTGGCTTACAAATGCCAGTAGTGAAAGCCAAGCAATAAACTCAAACTAAATGTTAAAGTCTGCAGCAGGGAAAAGAAAAGCATGTTGCTAAACCATGCTCAGGTATTTTGTCTTGGTTTTTTTATTATTTGTGTTAGAACACATTTGTTCCATTAGATAACTCTTTTGGTGTCCTTAACATCTTCCATCAGTGAATAAGGATTTGTTTAAACATCTGTGTTCTTGTAAACATCTGTATTTCCTTGAGATTAAGCATTTCAAAGCTTTCACTTAATTCTTTTCTAAGTAAGGGCTGCATTTAATTTCAAACAATCCATTGTTGTCTGTTTTCCAGTATCTCTTGCAAAATGTCACCATCTGCAGAAGTGAGGTCACAAAACAAAAAAATAGTCTAAATTGAGAGCCTGCTTATGAGTTACCTCTTTAATTAGAGCAGGTCAGTAGTGAGATCTATATACTTTTGAAATAAACTACATGTTACACTAAGGATACTTGCAGGCTTCCTAAAAAATTTAAGGGAACCTCTGTATGCATACAGGTTCTTCTGAATTCTTCTGATCCTGAGGCTTGGAATTTTTTAAAGAATATTATAGATCATTCAAGCTTAGGTTCATTTGGATGTCATGATCATAAGTTGTTTCTTCGAGAACAGTGCTTTTGTTGCTTCAGCAGACTTATTTTCTGACCCTAATTTCCTGTAGGACTGAGCAGTGCATTTCCTTCTTTTAGTCTGCTGGCGTGGAGCTGAAGGGAAGGTCACCATAAGGGTCTGAATTCCATTGGGATCTGTTTATATCTTTTATATTCTGTATAGGGAAAGAGTAAGTTTTTTGGTAAAGAACTCCAGGAATGGCTTTTAAATACATTTTCTAGTTTTTGGAGAGGTGTTTTATTAGTTTGGATATGTTTTTCTGTTTTGGCTAGCTTAATCTGTATTTACAGAGTGAAATATAACGATTTGGAAATTATAATTTATTACTGGAGTGTCTCTTTTATTCCTAATTTTGTCTTCGGAATGGCAGTCTTCCAGGATCTTTGACTGAGGCAAAGAGCATACTTCATCTATTCTCAACCCCAGTCTGGAATTTTTTAGGAGGGAAATTTTGATGTTGAATATATAGTTATTTTTTTCAGGAATCCAACATATGACCTGTTAGCTGTACTTCCTGTTGAGTATTTTTGTTACTAGTTCTATTTTTAAGGGCATGTTACTGTGTACTGGGCTTGCATTTTGACCACATTACATGGTGATTAGTAAATAGTCATAGTGGTATTTTTTAATGAGGGAATTGGATCAGTTTGCATTAGCACCTGATGTGGAGACTGACTAGCAGCCATCTGTGAAAAGCAGACTGACTTCCGTTCCCTGGGGGCCTCCTCCAGGGCCTGTTTAAATCTGTGGCATTACTTCTGTTTGTGTCACCAAATTTGCATAAAATGCTTTTCAAATATGTATTTGTTTAAGGAATAGAAATAGCAAAAGTCCAACTGCAGGATTTTTTGAGGGGTACTTTGTCAAGCTGGTTTTTCTTCTCAGGAAAGCCTTGAAACACTTGCTGATTTATTTTTTTTTCCAAGAGTCTGTTGTGTCATGGATGTAATTGGAAATTTTTGCTTCTCTGATCATCTTCTCTGCCCCCTGGAGATGTCTCCCATTCATCCAGTTCACAAAGGGAATAATTCCCTATACAAACATAGAACGAGCCAGCTACAATTACCAATACATTCAGGAGACATTCAGGAATAATGATCTCATTTTTCTGACCCTCCTTCTTGCATGCATGTAGCTAGCTGGCTGTGAGAGACACTTTATTTTCTGTGTGTGCTGCAGTGAATAGTACAACAGGGTAGGGGTTTTTTTTTGTTAAATTATCAGGAGAGCCACTTATACATTGAAAATTTTCAAGTGACAGTATTGTTTTCCCAAAAGCACATAATTTTATCAACTTGTTAATTTTGCATGGATGCTTTCTTGTTTCTAATATTTAGAAAAACTTTTGCTGTCATGGAGAAATTAAATGGTTACATTCATCACAGGATAACACTAGTTTTTAAAATGCACATAACTAAGTGGATTGTTACCTGGTTGTTCACAATCTGTAAATTCATATGTTGTTGATATGAATAATCAGAGAGTAACATGTACAGGAATGGTAACAGATTATTTCCAAAACTGCTCCTGTTATGACTTAGGGCAGTGGAAAGTATCTTGTGAAATATATATGCTGATATGCTATATATGCTAGCACTGTTGGCATCTGTCACGTATGCTGGTGTGTTGCTATAATTAGTTATGGCAGTGGTGTAGGGGTCAAAGCAACATGATTTTTTTCATACATAGTATTGTTGTGCTTCCAACACATAGAGTTTACTAAAATTTACTAAAATTGCTTATCAAGCCCCAGTTTATTAACTTTGGTGTCTTTGTCTGATTGCCTTTCTATGCTGTTTTCTGTCTGTGATGGGAAGAAACTATCTCAAGTTTTTGATTGTTTTTGACCCTTTAAAGCACAAGTATGCCAAAAGCTATTTGTAGAGTCAGACTTAAAAGGCACTTGTTTGCCTAAACTATTTCTAGAAACATATTTTTATCTGTGATGGTGTAGAATGTGAAAGTCTCATAAATTTTCGTCAGATTTTATTCATTTCACATATGCAAACCTTTTCAGTAATGGAAATGTAGAATTCCTGTATGTTCTCTTAACTTTCCTCTTGCGTCTATGACTTCATCATTCTGCATAGAATTTTGTGGGAAAAAAACCTCAAGTAATTTTATTTTTTTTTGTTTGTTTCAAACCAGTCAATAGCTGTCATAAATGATGATTATATTCATCCAGATTGTTAAATATCTCCATCAGCTGTTACTAGAAGGATGCTTAAATAGACAACATTTAGTTTTGTTTTTAATTTTTTTATTAGTACAAAAATAGTTTATTCAGCGTAATTTCTGTCATAATGAAGCTGCAATATACTTGGGCTTCATGTGTGTCTGATGCTGTTTCTGTTTGCAGATGGACAGTATAATAGCCAGCCCTTACTCTCAGTGAGTCTGTCTTCCCCCTTCTCTCCTGGAGAGTAAATCCCATCAGGTGTTCCAGAAGTGATCAGGTTTTTGAGTTGGAAATAAGGAGTTCCCGCTTGGCAGCGAGGGCATCCTTGCTGAGGTTGGCACAACTCAGCAGTGGAAATGAAAGTATCATTTTAGTTTGCTGGGTGAGTTGTCCTGGCTGCTTTCATGAACATTTCCTTCCCAGTGATGGGAGGGCTGGGGAGGTCTTCCCCAAGGGAAGGGCCAGCTTTTGGTTGAAGTTTTGACTCCTGTTTGCTAAGCCTGCAGTTACACCTTAGCGCACACATGTCAAAGCTGTGTGTGTTTTAGAGTTTGTTATACACATCAACATCTAAAACAATACTTCATTTAAGCTTATCCTTCTCCTGAGTATGAAATCATTATAATTCTGTAGCACAGTTGTGTTAAATTTGTTAATCTGCTCTGACAGCATATGAGAGTTCATAAAAGAACAGTTGAACATCTTTTAAGGCTGAAGATGTTATTAGCAAAAAAAGAATAGAAATCTATCCAGATTTGACATCACTGTTCCCACGTATAAAAGGAGATAAGGGAGAAGTCTCTGTTTTAAATTCAAGGAATTGAATTATAAACTCACATTGTTGTCTTAACCAGTTCTAACAAGATTTTGGGGGGATTCAAAACAGATTCAGAAACTTAGAGGAAGTAGTGTGAGCTTTTCCTGATTCTAAATGGATTAGTCAGTAACTGAGGATCCTGCCAAAGGGCAGTTGGGCATGACACTGTGAAGGATGAGAAAGAGACAAAGAAGTAATTCCTTGGAAGCTTCTCTGAACCTACTGCTGGAGATGTCCTGGGGGGGTTGCATGGTGCAGCTTTATTATTTGTTCGCAATTTAGGCAAAATTGTAGATATTATTGTTGATGTGTTAAGGTTTGAATAAAAAATCTTGTGTGTTCATTGCCTTCCCTGTGTTTAACTAAGAGTAGGAATGTCTCCCAAAATACAAAGGAAATAAAAAGCTTCATTACACTTCCTAGAAACCTGAGCTCCAGCTTGCTCTGTCCTGTTGGCCTTTCTGCCTAATGGGGTTGTGGAGAATCTGTGTAGTGGTGTAAGTTTGGGCTGCAGACCTTGATAATGAAAAAGCAGTTCAGACAAATCCAGAGCTGCCTGCTTTCTCTTCTTCCTCCTCACTGTAAACTCTCAGGCATCAGAAAAATACATTGCTGCTGTGGGTCAGGAGCCAAGTAGAAGAGCATCAATAAAGTCTGCATTGTTCTTAACATTTTCTCAGGAAGTATTTTATTGCTCCTTTTATTACTAGAAAGCAAATGGGAATTAAAGCAATCTCTGTTGAGGTTCTGCAATCATCCAAAATATGTTGACTGGAGAGGCTTCAAATATGATAAAGAAATAATGTAGATCTTTTTTTGTGCAATCTATGAAGTGGAAGATAAGCCTGGGGAAATAGAGAACAGATGGTAATATTACCATAAATAAAAGCCATAAGAGAGAAGGATGAATAAACTCTACAGTAGTTACAGGACATGAGTCTTTTCCCTCCAGGCCAGGCAAGGCGGAATTTTTACCATTAAAGTTTTCTTTAGATTTCCTATTTATAGTACAGGACAACTTGAAGAGAAAAATGTATACTACAAGAGAATTACTTGAAAACCTGGGAATTGGTGTATTTTTTTTCTAAATATTCTTTTTTCTACTTGTTTTTTCAAAGGAGGCTATCATCCAGTGAAAATTGGTGATCTTTTCAATGGCCGGTATCATGTTATTAGAAAGTTAGGATGGGGACACTTCTCTACAGTCTGGCTATGCTGGGATATGCAGTAAGAAAACTATTTCTTTCCATATATTTACACTTTTTTTTAATATGGTACTTTATTTAGTTTGCAGTAACTTTTGTTTTACATGCATGATAAAGTTATGTAAATGTTTACTATCATTTTGTGCAGAAAGATGCCTACACTCTGATTTTGCTCTAGATTAATGTAGTTTATAAAAGCTCTCAGAAATAAATGTAATTCTATTTTCTTTAACAAATTAGCTTTGTTTATTTGCAAAGCTTTGCGCGTTGTCTTGAACATGAAAGAATAAACTTGTATTTTTATGTCTCTTGCATCTTTAATGAAAAAATATAATTACCTTCATTAAATGATAAAATGTGTAAGCAGATTTCCTATTTTAGAGACATTAGCATCAAGGAGACAAATACTCAGTAAGTTACAGAGTATTGTTAAAAGTTGTTAAGTGTAATTTCAGCATTTTCTGTATGGATGCATTAGACTGACATGAAATATTCTATTTAAAATTTCCCAACCTTCAAAGTGTGTTTGTTTTAGCTTGATATACGTGTTGATATACGTGTTTTTCCTCTTTTCAAGGGGAAAAAGGTTTGTTGCAATGAAAGTTGTAAAAAGTGCCCAGCATTATACAGAGACAGCCTTGGATGAAATAAAGTTGCTCAAATGTGTAAGTATCACTACTGCAATACAGTGTTCAATAACAATAATAACAGTAATAATGAAGTTTAAAAAACAGAGAGAATTTATTTTAGGTTTTTTTTTTTAACATATTGTCCTCCAGACATCTGGCTTATGAGTTACCATGTTTTCTGAAGCTCCAAAATACTTAAGTTTATGTGGAAATCTAATTAAATA
The DNA here is from genome assembly GCA_025920805.1 of Petroica traversi. NCBI lineage: Eukaryota > Metazoa > Chordata > Aves > Passeriformes > Petroicidae > Petroica > Petroica traversi. The sequence goes on from JAHLSL010000061.1 coordinate 3,065,094, forward strand.
GTATTTTGAAGTGATTTTTTTTTTCCTAAAATGTTAGTGTTTGCATTCTTCATTTAGGTTCGTGAAAGTGACCCTAATGATCCCAACAAGGATATGGTTGTACAGCTAATTGATGACTTCAAAATATCTGGAATGAATGGAATTCGTATCCTTTTGAGAACATGGCATTCTCATTAAAAATGTTCTACTGAAAGAAGTAAGCATTTAGTTCTGAATTTTTTCTAGTTAATCTTACTTTAAATATACAAAGCAGAAACATCAAAATATGTGTAGGTGCAAGGAGAGGTGCAGTGTATAAGGCAGTCTCTGGAGTGAAAGTAACTTCACTTTGCTAAACACAGTGCAAAATTAAAAAATAAGTCCCATGTACCCTGTCATGTTCTGGTAGAACTAGAGATATTGCTTAAAAAATAGAGTTGACTGAAAACGTTTGTAATAACTGAATCTTACAAGAAATATATTTTGTTCTAGATTGGTAAAGAGAAATGGTCAGTGTCATGAAAAAGCTGGTTTCTTGTGGGAAGTGTGGGGTCATGGAGATGCTTCTCTTGCTCATGTAATCGTCTTTTGGCCAGGTGTTTACCTTGTTTTTGGCAGAGGTTGTAAAGCTTTGCCTTTGAAAGCTTCCCTTAAAAAAACAAGAGAGGTAGAAAAAGAGAGAGACAAAGTAAAATATAACTGACTCATTCTCAGGGTAAATTTTGGCTCTGTGAATATATTTGATTTAGAGATGAGCTAAATGGAGTTCTCCTTGTTAATTACATTAGATATTTTAGCAGCTTATTATATTACTGTGCTTTCATTTACTGTTTCAGCTGGATTTATGTGTGTGCCCGTTGTGTTTTGGAGCCCAGTAGCAGACCTCATTGTTTATGGTGTCATATTGCCAGAGAGACAGTTCCTGCTCTAGGGAACCTAATTATACATTGATTTTGGGGATGTGCCTTCAGTCTGCAGCAGATCAGATTCAGGTACCTTTCACCAACTCCCATCTTCTAGGAGAGGGATGTAGAAGGTGACTGACAATAAATCTGAATGCTCACTAGAAAGCATCCCTCCAGACAGCAGTGTGCAAACATTTTTCATCCCATTCATCTGTCTCTTGACACAGTTACAGAGACTTTGGGTGTGTGGTGAGGATGAGAGTTTGGGGTCAAGTATCCTCAGTTACGGACAGGTAGGTGTCTACTCTCCTTGTCCTTTGCCCCATTTTCATTTGTTTTCATCTGACAGTAATACATTTGAAGAATAATTATTTTTAGAAACCAAAAATTTTAATTTACTGTTTTATTTTAAAACACTAATATGAAATAAAGAGTAAGATAATGTATTCATAGCTATACATAGAAGTAACTCTTACCTGTTTATCAGAGCAATTTCCCAGTAATGTTCTTAAATTCTTGCTAAGATTCATATGAACTTATATGGTTGTATTAGAGGTGAAGGCTATTTCTAGGTGTGAAGAGTAAATTTTGTTAGTGATAATATTTTGAAAACATATCCAAACTTAGATATTTTTGAAATACAACACTCACATTGACAAAGCCAAATGAGGCCATGTGTTAGTGAAAAATAAGGGGTCAGGTAGCTTTGTATTGGCAGATTAAAACTGGACAGCTGATGTTGATTTATTCTATTTCAGTTTTGCCTTCGTGTTGAAAACTGGCAGTACAGAAATTTCTATGTGGAAGGCAGATGTTCCTGCCTTACCGAAAAAAGTACATTTTCCAGAAAAGTACCAATATAAAGGATGGGCTGATGCTGGACTCAAATTTAAATTGCGTCTGGAAGTCTGTCAAAGTCCTGACTGCCAGTGCAAATATGATACCAAGTATCTTATGCTTTGAGAACAGCTTGTGCATCCTGAGTTATTTGAGCAGTGGTTGGTTGCATTGATTATTTCATCAGCTCCTTTTTATCTTCTAGGGAAAATAATCTTTGGTGTAGGTTCTCTTAGGATGGAGCAAGTAATTGATTTTAATGTTTTGGTTCTGTTTACTTTTTAAAATGTGATATTAGTGCTACATTATTGTCATTGTGTTGCACAGGTTGAGAGAAATAAAGTAATTTGAGATTTTTTCCATGCTCTACTGTTTCCAGCTTTTAGTGAGCTTTGGGCAACTCACTAAATATCTGTTGCTTGACTATAAAATAAAGCAACACATGCTTCATAGAGGCTTGATTATTGGTTATGGAATGCATTTAAAAGCTAAAACAAGGCAGAAGAGAGGTGGGTGAATCCTTGGGATGGCTAATACTGCAAAATGTCATGGAGCTTCCAAACACGGAAAATTGTCAAGAACCGTGCAGAACAGAGCTGGGAATGTGGAGAGCCACTGGCCTTCACTGTGTGACTGCAAACTCTCATCTTCCTCCTAGGAGCTGTAGTAGGTGTTTATATATAGAGGAATTTTAATAATGTGTTGTGCTGCACTAGGCTGATAATTTTTTAGCTACTTGTATATTTTACGAATATTGCAGTTACGACTTTTTAATGTAAAACAGAGTTCATGAACTTGGGCACTTTGGTGTTTTCAGTATGTGTAAATTATTATCTTTGTTAGCAATGGACATTTATTGGAGCCATAATAAATGTTCATTTAGCGTAGCATTTTTTAAATGAAAGATTCAGATAATCACAAAATGGAACAAGTGTTTTGAGAAATGGAAAAAATAAAGAAGGAAGCATTCCCACACAATCGGATATTATAATGATTGTAATAAATGTATCTGCAAAGAGTATAGAGTATTAAATAAATGCCATAGTGCCTATATTTTGCCAATCCAACAACTGAGCAACTGAGATGCATCCTGAAGTCTTCTGTGCTGGTACTAGTGCTTAACTAGCCTTTAACCTTTGTCATATTTCTAAATGCTCGAGTAATGTTTATTGGTAGATAGATAGATAGTTACAGGTAGGATTTGACTCAAGAAAGACTGGCTCTCAGTACTTAAACCTGCCAGCTGATTCATGTTACATTTACTCTCACTTTTGCTGCTATGCTTAGTTTGCTCCTGTGAGACATCCCCCGTGCTGTTTCGAAGAGCATTTCACAAGAACCATGTCTGCTAGGTGGGCTTCAGGGTTTCTTTGCAGGACTTTTTGGATGTGCTTACCAGTCAGGTTACTGTTGGTGTAAGAGGATCCTGGGACTTGCAAGGCTGGTTTTCTAATAATTAATGCAGAGCTTTTCCCAAACTCTTTGTTCTGGACAGTCTGTCTTAAGGTTATTGCTTTTAAGATCAGGGTAGTAAATCAGACAGCAGTCACATTTTTGTATATCTACTCCAATCACTGAGCCTGCTCTGTGTCTTCTCTCCAGAAGTTGTCTCTCTATGGAGTGTCCCTTCAATTTGTCCAACTCCTCCCAGAAAAATGTTCCAATGTCTTTTTTTCAAGTAGTCATCACTTTCTTGTGGCCCTCCCTCTTTCTGCCTGCCTCTGCCATTCCTCTGACATCTTCCTTCTCAATGCTCCCCCCTTGCCTCTCAGCTGTTTACTTCCCTACATCCCTTTTCCTTCTGGTTACTGGCAAGGCTTTTAACATTTCTGTAAGTGCAAGGAATGGCAGGAATGTGCATTGGAGAATCTGCAGGAGCAGTGGTCTGAAGGACTGTGGGCGGATGTCCCATATTTCATTTCTGAATGTGGCAGTGCCCTGACTTTTTGCAATCTGTGTTGCTTTGCAACTTGCCTGCGTGGGCTCAGTTAATCAGCCCTGCAGAGCTGATGTGCTCTGCTCATCCTTCATGATGCTGTGTGCTCTGCTAGTGACTCTGTTCCTTGTGGGGTAAAGTAACCAAGACTGTTTCCTCTTCTGAACGGAACTGAATTTTATAGTGTTCTGAGTAGACCCAGCTGATGTGAGTGGAAATGACTATTCAGTATCTCCTCTAATACAGGAATTCAGGAATGTGAAATGGGATGAACAGTTGGCAGCAGTTGTGTTCACAGTGTGTTTTGACCGGTCTTGAGACCTTTCACTGTTGGTGTAACTTCAGTATAGAGGATGCAGGTGCTAAAACTGGAGTTACCTTTATGCAGATAGGTAGGTACTCAAGAAGAATGTGTGTGATAAACTGACAGACAGGGAAAGTCTCATTTTGACACGAGACCGGGACTCTTTAAGATCATTGCCAAGACTGTAGTTAATAAAAAATAGAGAAGTTGGGTAAGATTTTTCTTCTAACAGTGTAGAAGTGGTCATCTATATGAATGGTCTCTGAGAAAGCCTGATTCATTGATATTTTCCTGCAGGATCCATAATTTAATTTTAGGTAATTTGTATTACATTATTCTTTGCAAGGTTTTAGTATCATGTAGTTAAAATTTTAACGTCTTTTCTGATTTCCAACTGCATTAAGATCATTCCCAGCTTGTGTTTGAGGATTAATTCAGTATAGTGTAATTGTATAACTTCTTACCAGAATGTTGTGGATGGTAAAACTTTAACTTCAATATGTGAAGATTTTCTCAATAGAAAGATAACCTACCTAGGCAAGTAAGTGTAGAATCTCTTAACTTAGGAAGCCTTTGAAGCAGAATCACAGAAATTCCTACATCATATTTTTTCCTCAAAGTCTCCCCTGATAATTGACTGTTTGCCTGTGTCAGGGGCCAATAATAAAGTTGCTGTGTCGAATTAAACATTTTGCATTCTGTTTCTTGCATGTTGCTTTTGAGTTCTGCATTTCTTTTGTTCATGAATGCTTTGGTGATTGCCATTATTCTCTGCAGTTGAAACTGAAGGTTTTAAGAGATCCATCCTCATGCTATGTTAGTATTTGTTGTCAAGTGACTATTGAGCTTAATAAAAAAATGGTTATTATGGTTCATTTTCTAAAACACCGTTCCTGCACACTTTTGTTATTAAAACCTTCATATAATTTAAAATTTATTAAAATTAGAGATCATAGGCCAAATGAGTACTTTTAACTGTTTCAAAGAAAACAAAAATAAATTAGTTACTTTTACAGTTACTTATTTAATTATTCACCCTAAAGCTGTTGTTAATAGGTAGAAGTACTGGACCAGAAGTGCGTAATTAAAATGTTTTATTTTAATTTGTTCTATGGTTGGATGCTGGTTCTGTATGGGTTTATATATAATAGAAAGGAGGTACCAAGCATTCACCATGCTCATTTTAGGGGCAACCATTTTCCCCCCTAAAGGGGGTAATGATTCCCTTAGCCAGAACACAAGCAAACATTTGTGTTGATCTCATGAACAAGTTTATTTGGAAGTTATCCTTAATTAAATTCCAGATGTCTGCATGGTCTTTGAAGTACTTGGACATCATCTTCTAAAATGGATAATCAAGTCCAATTATCAGGGCCTTCCTATTCGTTGTGTAAAAAGCATAATTCGACAGGTAAGTGTTGTTAATATTTTAATTAGGTTTTTCCACTATTCTTAACAGTTTTGAAGGTTAGAATTATGATAGTTGAACTGAACTCTTACTATTATCTAAGATAATTTTATTTTAATCTCACTGGGGTTTGCAAGAGCATCTTAATGCGTAGCCTGCACTTCTGCATGCTGGGGGTTTGGGGATGTTTGCCTTGTTTTTTAATCAAGGTTTCCTACAGATAAGGGAGTTGCTGAGCTGCTTTAGAGAATAAAAAGTTGAAGGAATGAGTCTTTTTTCATAGACCTGAGGATACTCATTTTAAATTGCAGTTTTGCTTGACATGTCATGCTTCTAAATAAGATCTGGAAAATAAATGATCATAACCATGGGAAATAAAACCATTATGGTGATTTTAGTGATGAACAAAAATGGCATCTCTCTAAAAAATGAAAATAACCTGTTCTTTAAAGAAATTGCTGTCTGTCTGATTTAAGTTTTTGTAGAGTCAGAGTTTTAGTAAGTTGAAACACTTCAGAACATTTTATTGGAACGTGTTCTTTCAAAATATGTTCTTTTGCTATTCTATGAAAATCAAGTTGCTGACAGGTGATTTTAAGGAGAAAGTTATTTCGGCAAGGAGAAAGCATATTTGTAATAGAGTCATTCAGGGTGGAAAAGTCCTGAAAGAGCATCAATTCAAACCATTAAGCCACTGCCAAGTCTGCCTCTAATCCTTGTCCCTAAGTGCCACATCTGTACTTTTAAGTACCTCCAGTGGTGGTGATGCCACCACTTCTCTGAGCAGCCTGTTGCCTTGGCAGCCTTATCACCCCTTCAGTGAAGAATTTTTTCTTAATTTCCAGTCTAAACCTCCCCTGGTGCAACTTGAAAATATTTGCTGTGGTCCTGTCGCTTGTTACCTTGGAGAACAAAGGAACCCCTACCTGTCTACAACCTCCTTTCAGGCAGTTGTAGAGTGAAGTCCCCCCCTCAGCCTCCTTTTTCTACAGACTAAACACCCCCAGCTCCCTGCATCAGACTTGCACTCCAGACCCTTCCCCGGCTCTGTTGTCCTTCCCTGGACATGTTCCAGCACCCCCATGTCTTTGTTGTAGTGAGGGGCCTGAAACTAAACACAGGATTTGAGGTGTGTCCTCACCAGTGCTGAGTACAGAGGGACAGTCCCTGCCCAGGTCCTGCTGGCCACACTGGTGCTGATACAGCCAGGATGCCACTGACCTTCTTGGCCACCTGTGCACACCCTGGCTCATGTTCAGCCACTGTCAACCAGCACCCCCAGGTCCTTTTCCCTGGGCCACTCTGTCCCCAGCCTGTGGCACTGCCTGGGGTTCTTGTGGCCCAAGTGCAGGACCTGGCACTTGGCCTTGTTGAACCTCACACCACTGGCCATAGGCTGTGATCCAGATCCCTCTGCAGGAGCTTCTGCCCTCCAGCAAATCAGCGCTCCCAGCCAGCTTGGTGTCATCTGCAGCCTTTGAGTGGGTGCACTTGATCCCTTGTCCTGGTCATTGATAAAGGTGTCAAACAGGACTGAGCCCTGGAGAGCACCACTGGTCACAGCTGCCAGCTGGATGTAACTCCATTCCTCACTAAGCTCTTGCACCTGGTGTCCACTCAGGCTTTTACCCGACAAACATTGCACAGCCCAGCCAGTTCTGCATTTTGGGAGGTAGTTGGAAGTGAATTGGATAAAGGCTCTGAGCAGACTGGTCAGATTCTGAGGTTAGATACAACTTGGAAGGTGGTATGACTTAGATGAAGGTTTGAATCACATAGTCTGAACCTGAATTGCTTTTTGAATGTAGACAAAAAATAATTCAAACACTTGATACCTGAGAAAAGAGGAAGAGCTTAGTCCTGAAAGATTAAAAAGCTTTGATTTTTGTGAAACTGGAAATAACTGTTTGGACTAGTGAGAGCGGCATTGTTTAGTTTTTTTGGGGTTGCTTATTGAAGATAATGTATATCTTTCTTCTTTTTCTACTTCGACAAAACTTGTTCTACACATGCTTTAAAAACTGATTTATGAAAGTTGAGTATGAAGCAATTCAATTATTACACTGGTGCTACTGTGCATCAAGCAATTTTGGTTCATAAGCTTCTGTAATTCTTTGCTGTAGTGGAAAATTATGTTGTTATGCTATTACTTAGTTATATATTTTTTCAATTTTTGGGTACTTTTGAGCATTGGGATAAAATCAGGCTTATTTTAAATTGCAGCTGAAGGTTAAGTTTCTTAAAAATTTAGTTTTAGTTTAGTTTTAAATTTAGTTTAGTTTTTAGATTTTTAAAACAATACATTTGTAATTAGGTACTTCAGGGTCTGGATTACCTACACAGCAAGTGCAAGATCATTCATACGGATATAAAGCCAGAAAACATTTTGATGTGTGTGGACGATGCCTACGTGCGCAGGATGGCGGCTGAAGCCACCGAGTGGCAGAAAGCTGGTGCTCCTCCCCCCTCTGGCTCAGCAGGTATGAGCAGGACATTGAGATGCAATGTAGCAAACCACCAGCAGTGTATCATTGCTAACAGTTGTTTTCTTCAATAGAAATTCACATTTTAAATGATTGCATTTGGAAACTGCACGTCTGTTTAATTCTTATTCCTGCTCTGGAAGTACCACAGTATTGCTTTCCTACCAGCTTTGCATGTTCAAGTTTTCCGGGTCCTCAGATACAGAAAATGATTTACTGGTATAAACTTACTCTTCTCCCATCCACAAGCTTTAATGCCTGGGTTTTAGTCACACTGGAAGCTTGCATCTCTAATATTGACAATAATTAGTATTCTTACCTAAATTATGTCTAGTTCCATCGCAAGTTCATCAACATCCTTTCTGTCTGTTGTGACTTAATCTTAAGATGCAATGAAAAGTTTTACATTCATAGTTTTTCACCCTTAAAAATGGAGTTTTTTGTACCTAACTGAACTTGTGATAAGCCCATTTTCTTAGGGGGTATAAAATATTTTATGTTAAGCTTGCCAGGAGTTTAGATAGGAACTGTACCTTGTGTTAAGCTAGGAGAAGTCAAGGTAAAGAAGTTCACAGCAATCAGCAAAAACAAACAAGGAGGAAGTGTGGCTTTTCTAGTGATTTTATTTTTAGTACCCTGTACTATACATTTTTAGTACTGTGGTTGCTACTAATTTGCCAATTGAGCACATCAGCTACAGGCACTGGAGAAGTAACTCTCTTTGTAATATTGTCAGAAAATATATCACAGATTAAATTCTCTGAGATATGCTAAAAATACTTTCTATATCCGGAACAAACACAGTGGTCAGAATCCATTTCACAGCATTATATCTTTTTAGATGAAAAATGGTATAAATGGTGAATATATTGTATTGAATTTGACATAATGTGTAATCACACAGCTAGACATTTTATGTTCTTTGTGTGGGAAATAACTTGATCTTGTTCATGCAGCTTTTATATTGCTTTCTGTCATTAAAATAAACATTTTTTTAAGGAGTGGCATTCTTATCACACTTTGTTCTTAGCAAATTATAGTTAAATACGTGGCTTTCCACACAGGAGCTGAAGATGTGTTTTCTTTACAGCATTGCAAGAATAAGTTCTGTATAATTTACCTTTTTATAGCAGTGATAGTGCTCAGGTTTAATAATTTTTCTGAAAACCTTGCCCTTTCAGGGGTATTCAAGCAGACATTTTCCTGAGCTTAGCAGCAGGATCTGAACCTATAAAACAAATCTGTATTTTACTTTGCATTCCTCAGTTGCCATAGGCCTGTGTGTCTGAAGAAGTTTATGAGAGGTTCTCCCCTGTTCAGTTCCTCTTGCTCACTTTCACTTTGATTCTGGCTCCCATATTTGGTTATTTCTGTTGGTTTTGATCACTGGGGGGGAGGTTTTGTGTGGCTTGTGGTGCTGTTCTGTGCCTGTTACAGTCAGCATTGCAGTCTCATCAGACCCAGTCACTGATGGGATCCTATTCAGAGGTGCTCACAAGAGGCCCATGCTGGAGCTGCTTTTCTGTGATACAGTGTGTTTTTTGCCTTAGGCACTTCATGCCTCCAGCCCTAGCAATCAAGCTGCCTCATTTCAGAATAAAAAACATGAATACTTGGCTTTTCTGTTGGGTACAGCACAGTAGTTGTATCTTTGCTAATATTCCCTGAACTATTTAAACCAGACTATACCTGCTCTGCCAGCTGACAACATACATTTAATTTGTGACAGTTCTGCAGTCATTTGATGTTTTCTATATTTGTGGTTCATACTTTTTTTTAAATTTCATAAAGTCTCTGCCAACCACAACACAGTGAACACAGATTGCTGCTAGCTCCTTCCAATCCCAGATGCTCTAATGGAGACATCAAGTGATTTCAGGCAGCACGTACTTGTAAAGAGTAAAAAATCTTGCTAACAAAGTAAACTAAACACTGCCTTATTTAGTCAAGAATATTTTTAAATTATTTCTACTAATTTTTGCTTTTATAGAGTTGTTTTTGAAAAATAAAATCTTTATTTTATTTATAATTTATTTTTTGTCTTTTTAGTGAGTACAGCTCCACAACAAAAGCCTGTAAGTATTGTTATATAATACAATTTAACTACCTTATTTTCTATGTTTTTCTGCGTATTAGTAGGTATTAGACTGTTAGTAGCCTCAACCCTTTTTAAAAACTTCCTTTGAATAAAGCTTTTATCTTTCAAAGAACATTCTTCTTTTCATGTCCCTGGCCTTACCAGTTTTAAGCGCAGTATTTCTGTGATGGAAATTCTCACAGACATACAGTTCTATAGCTATGTCAAACTAAGTTAAGCATTGCCATTTTCTTCTCTTGAGGAATAATCCATTCGTTCAAATCCTGACAAAAATGGGTGAATGCACTAAATATTGTTCGTTGCAGATATCTTAAGGGCATAAAGGCCTTAATCACCAAGGCCTTAAAGGAGAGGCAATTTTATGAGGTTTGAAAGATCTCTTTGCCATATGCATATAGCAAATAACCAGTGGTAATACAGCTGTTCAGAAATATCTGTGGTCAGACCTGCTTTCTGTGTGTACAGGGCATGTATAATTTCAATGGGCATACAACATGGGTGAAAATTATCAGGGTTGTAAAATTTAATGTCTTGTTTAGACTATCCCATGGCTTTTTATGAAGATAACAGAATTAACAGATAAATTTTTGAGGAAATGTTTCTCTCTGTTCCTTGTACTTTAGTTTTAATTATATGAGGATTTCTTACCATGGTATCTAAACAATGAATGAAAATTGGATAGATCTCATTTGTCAGACACTAAAAATAGAAGTCACAGTTCAGATAAAATGGAGGGAAGTGTTTCAGTCCAATCCCTGATGTGTTCGTTTTTCATTTCCTTGTTGTTGTACCTGAGTTTTTCAGTCATTATATTATGTAAAGTGAGAAACTTGGTAATGGCCATCTGCCGTTTGTAATTCACGTGTTTTGGGCCAGAAGGGAATAGTAAAAATGCTTTCCTTTCACAAGAAAATTGCTGAACAGCACAGATATTATTTAAAATTCACTGTTTTCGGTTGCTTTAGTTTTCTCAAATCTTTTTTCTCAGAGTATTTTGCTGGTTATTACCAGAGAGGGAAATCAGGTACTAAATTTATATGCAAACAACTAATATGGTACCTGATTATTTTTCACACGCAGTATCATCTGTTAATCTGGATTGAAGTTTAAGATTATTGTACTTACTCAAGGTTATAGAATACAGGAATTTTATTATGGCATCTTAGATGTATAGATGTATTTTGTTCTTGTATCTAATAATGACCGTGTAAAAACACTATGTACTGTAAATTTTTGGTGGACTTTTGCTTCATATAACACCATATCATTCTTGATTTGAAGTAAACTAGGAAAAGCAGTATAATTTCTATGTTAGTTGCCATCTAGTATCAAACAAATTGTAATCAAACTGTAAATTAGTTTGGTGTCAGATGCCTTGAAAATAATTACTTACTTCTCTTTTTCTTTCTTTGGTTTTAATATTTCAGGTTGGGAAAATATCCAAAAACAAAAAGAAAAAGCTGAAGAAAAAACAGAAGAGGCAAGCTGAGCTGCTAGAAAAACGCCTGCAGGAAATAGAAGAACTAGAGCGGGAAGCTGAAAGGAAAAAAATAGAAGAAAATGTAACCTCAGCTGTACCATCAAATGAACAAGAAGATGAGTACCACCCAGAGGTGAAACTAAAAACAGCTGATATAGAAGAGGTAGTAGATGAAGAGCCTGGAAATGATGATGGTTAGTATTATTTGTTTTTATTGACCCTGAGTTTACTGTTTCAGAGGGGAAGGTAATTGTGCAATGTAGCATCTGGTGCAGTGAACAAAATCTCCAGACTGTCCTAGATCATTAAGTTAATTTTCTCCTGTAGGTAAAATTGTAACTATAAAACCTGAGAAGGTAAAGAAAAATCAAACTTGCTATAGAAGTGAAGAAAACTATCAATAGCTGTCTGTAACTATAAACAATTTAAAAAAACACCTAGAAAATTCAACAGAGCAGTTACCATGCCATATTAAGTGGAATAACTGAGTATCCTGGTGAAGAAGAACAGTAAGATGCATTTTTCTGTAATGATACTGCTATAATTGGAGTTATCATTGCTTTCCCCTTTTCTTCTTAACAGTCTTTGTTGTAATGATCTGTGAGGTAACAAAGATTGCAACTTCTTCACTAATTTTTTTTGTCTTGATAAAATTCCTGTTTAGTCCTGGTGACTTGGACCATAATCATTATGGTCCAGCTCCATTCTGACTTCCCTGATTTTCTTGTCAGCTCTTCAGTTCTGATAAAGATGTAACTACTTAGACTGTAGTTCAGTTTGTTTGTTTTTGTTCTGCTCTTACAGAGAATTTTCCTATTTCTGTGATGACTCCCTGTTGACACAGATTGAGTTCTAGGTTTTTAAAAGCTTGCTTTCAAGACCTCATTCATCTTCTGGATGTTCCCTGCTGAACCACTTCCCATTATTTTTCCCATAGCCTTACTAGTCCTTTCTTTTGCCTTTAATTTAGGTTTTAAGGTTTGCATATTTCAATGATATTCCGTGTTTCCTTGTGTGATCTGTCAGAAGTCAAGTAGTTACTGAAGAGGTAAAAATTATGAATGCCTAATTTCAGTCTGGTTTATTGGTGTGTGATGTAATGTGTTGCTTGCTGAAATTTTTCAGGTGAAGCAGAAGATCAGGATGAAAAAGAAGACACAGAGAAGGAAAACACTGAAAAAGATGATGATGTTGAGCAGGAACTTGTCAACACTGACTCTACAGACCCTAAGTGGATAGAATCCCCCAAAACAAATGGCCATAGTGTGAACGGCCCATTCCTATTGGAACAGCAGATTGAAGATGAAGATGAGGAAGAGGAAGAATGTCCAAATCCAGAGGAGTATAATCTTGATGATCCAAATGCAAAAAGTGATTACTCTTATAGCAGCTCTTATGAACAGTTTAATGGTGAATTGCCAAATGGACGTCATAAAATTCCAGATTCCCAGTTCTCTGAATTTTCAGCATCAGTGTTCTCTGGGGCTCTGGAGTCAGTAGCTTGTGGTTCTGCTGTTTCTGAAGGATCAACTGTAACAGAAAGAGAGGAGAGCAGCCCATCTCATGACAGGAGCAGAACGGTTTCAGCTTCCAGCACAGGGGATTTGCCAAAAAGTAAGTGTTCTCTTAATGGCTTTTGTCTAATAGCATGGCTGTGTATTGTGTTAAATAAAAGAGGCAGGTAAATGGAATACAAAGGCAGTGGTTAGGTTAAGAAAGGATTGTTTAAGTAAATTGGATTATTTTTCTTGCAGAACTGGGGTTTGTGGGTTATTTTCCACTCTAGAACTTGCTTTTAAGGTTTATTAGATAAATTATCACAGAATGAATATTTGCATTGACAAGTGAGTATTCACATGAAAGAGAAAAGGAAATGTATAGTTGCATGTAAACATTATTCCTGTAGTTTAATGGTAGAAGATGAGCATGATACAACCTGACATTGATAACAAGTCAGTAATATACTATCTGTTAAGCCCAGTCACTTTTATTGTTGGCGTAAAACATATTTTTCTAAGAGAAAAATACCTGCTTTTGAATGGACAAATGAAATTATAATCTGGTGTGATTGATGTGTGTTCCACTGCTTGATACTCTGAATTGTTTTAGAAGAAGTTCGAATTCATCTGTCTGCAGCTTATCTCTGATACTTCTGGTTACATCTTTTCTCAGTCATATTGAAAAATTCTGTAATGTGCTGTGTTTTCATTCATTAATTGTTCTTTCTCTGTCAAACTGTTCCTGTCTTAATCTTCTATTAAAACTCAACAGGGCATGTTGCCAACCCTCAACTCATGGTGTTTCTATATTCAGCATGGTTTTGGACATTTAAATTCTGGCCATCAATCCAGAACTTTTGCCTGTAAATCCATTTGAAGACATGGAAGGTGAAATCTTGGTGTCATTGCAAAGAGCTGGATTTTTGCCATTGAATTAAATAGCTTCAGGGTATTACACATAGGTCTTATTTATAGTGCCAGTTGTTAAATGATAAATATATGGGTTTCAACTTTAATAAAGAAAATACTGAGAAACTAAATCTGTAAGCGGATAGAAGAAAATGAGAGCTTAGGGAGAAGATCACCAAGCCTGCCATCATCATTGTCACAGATGAAGTTACTAAATTTAAATAGAGCTGCATTGAAGAGTGCAGTCAAGTGTATTTCTTGGTTTAAGACTTTAGAAGAGCAATTCACACAGTTTATGACGAGGTCTGACAGGTAAGGTAAGAAATATGAAATAAAGTACAGCGCAGTAGAACTGCATTTCTGGAAGATCCAGGCAAATAAGTCTTCTAGTCCATCTGCTTACACTCTGAACTCCCAGAAACAATATAGGGGAGGTTCCAAGATGCTTGGTAATTTCTTTTGTTCTGGTAGCTGTATATAGGCAGAAAGACTCAACTGCTGTTTTCTTGGGGTGGTGTGTAAAATCCTCATGTCTTCACATATTAAAGCTAGTTTTGTCCTCATGGAAACACCTTATCTTCATAGCTGGAGATACAAACCTACTTTATTCCTCCTTGGTGTACAGTCCCACTTTTCTTGCAAAGAGGGTAAATGACAGTAAATGCAGTGATAGTTCACTTTTCTTGAAGAAAGAGTATAACAGTAATAGAACAGATGAAGATATTTGGAAAGAAGAAGCGTACAGGAGTTAGAGACTATTTAATATTTTTAAATGGTGCTACATAATTTTTCACCATATCGTTATTGTCCTTTTCTTGTACTGAAGTACACTTTTATTTGTTCCTCTTTCTCTAGGCATCGCTAGGCATTGTTAAGTGACATTGTCTCATCTAATTTTTTGCTTTATTTGGTGCACAAACCAGTTTGTGTTCAGTGGATGAGCAGTTTGTATCTTTTTCAAGTTTTCACTGCGTGACCAAATGTCCTGAAGATAGATCTGTAATTTCCTCACGACTCTCCTCCTCCTTCCAGTGTCTGAATGTTTGCTAAGTACATTGTCATGCTGAGACTGTGAGAATTAAGGTGATATTTCTTAGTTTTTATGGAACTGGGACACAGAAGTGCTTACTAATTTTGTGCACAGGGTAAGCTTCTTTGGATGCTTTTTTGTGAGTACTCTAGAAAATATACTTGTTCTGACTTCACTTTCAGTTGTAAATTATCTGTATTGTCAAATACAGAATCCAAGAATTTGTCTTTCAGAATGAATTCTGAAGCATCAAAAGTTTTTAGAAAAGCAGAAGTGTAGGCACTTCCCTATTACCTGCCCAAGTCCCTCTCTTAGAGAAAAAGGTTGAAGGAAGCTGTTGCCTCATGCCATATTCAGATGTCTCAGTCATAAGGCTTTTTTCCTGCTCTTCGTTCCACTTTATTTACTGCAGTCCTTCAACAAGACGTGTGGGAAGGATTTATTTAGCACTGCCTTTTTTTTTCTTTGCAAAGACTACTGAACTGAGGAAGGTGCTGTTATTTCTTCAGTAATGCATGTGACTGTGTTAAAAAAACTACACTGTACTATGCAGCATGCTTTTAAGGGAAGACTTTAATATTAAGCTTCCTAATCTTACTAATTTCTGTCTTTTGAGTGTTTCACGTCAGTCCTTATGTTGGTGCTTTATATCAACTTGTGTCTTGGACTCCATTCCAGCTTTTTTAGAGGGCTGTTTGTTGGGGTCAGTGCCCCCTGTGCCTTTTGCTGTTTACTGATGTATTTTCATCCCTTCTCTCCTCTGGTGGACCCTGCCACTTTCTTTTCTGGTTGGCCAATGCTCGCTGCTATAATGGCCCATTGAGGCTTCCTGTGCCAGCAGTTGAAGATCCCCATCTGATTTCAGTCACTCCTAATTCACCATTAGACATCCAGTATTTTTTATCCTTGTCCCATGTCTGGTGTATTTTCCTCTTCCAAGTCTTTCATCAGTTTATCAGATCGTTGGAGTCACAAGTGCTTTTTGGATCTAGAACCTCTTTCTTATCTTACCTTCAATTTCCAATTTAGACCTTGTAGTTTTGGGACAAGGAAACTGAGACCTGTCCTGTGCTGCCCTGTGATTTGTGGTATCTGGTTCTGTCTCCTGCCTTCAATTAGTCATCTGCTTTCTTTCCAGTGCTGTTTAGGAACTGGCAGATGGAAAGTCAAATTAGAGAAAAGCAGCACCTAAACTGGTCTGTGTTAAGGTTTCAGTGTCCCAAGGGCTTCTAAAGATTGCAAGATTAATTAGATTAAAGTTCTGCCTTTTTAGTCTGGGTCATAGTTGATGGAAATAGGACCTTCAGAGAACTTTGAATGCTGAATTATTTGTGAAAAAGATGACAGCCCCGCTAGGCTCTCAAATTAGCCAGGTTACAGTGAATCTTTTACATCTTGGGATAGATTGACCAAAAAAAAAAAAAAAAAAAAAAAAGAAAAAAAAAAACCCACCCAGATTTTACTTACTGTAGCCAGGCATGGAAGTGCAGGATTTTTTTCTCTACCAGACTGTTCCAAGAACATCTTTCATGTGTGTAGCGGGTGAGTTCTTGGAGTCTGAGTTTCTACATTTTCTGTCTGAATCTGTTGTGGGAAACATACCCTACACTGGTTTTGCTTAGAAATTCCTCTGGATATTGTAGTAATAGTCATTTGGCAGCTAAAGAATGCAAAAAAAATTGTACTTGAAATGTATAAGGCTATTTAGAAATCAGGGTAAGAAATCCTATTTATATTGCTTTAATTTCTTGTAACATTTAGCAAATTATTTTGATGTCTTCAGTGTTTGACAACACTGAATGAAGTGTCAAGGCAAAACTGCTTAGAGATAATGAATAATAGGCTTAACATACTAACTGTTCTGCATTTTGCTTGTGTTAGCAAAAACTCGTGCTGCTGACTTACTGGTGAATCCACTCGACCCAAGAAATGCAGATAAAATTAGAGTTAAAATTGCTGACCTGGGGAATGCCTGCTGGGTGGTAAGTGTAACTACATCATTTTAGCTGTTCACTATTTAGAACAGGTCCTTTTTTCCCATTAATGTGGTTCTTTCTATTTTAGCATAAACACTTCACAGAAGACATCCAGACAAGACAGTACAGATCCATAGAGGTTTTAATAGGAGCAGGTTACAGTACACCTGCTGATATCTGGAGTACAGCATGTATGGTAAGAACAATGCAATGTGTATTTTACAAGAGTAAACCGCCTAAAAACAGTTGTTTATTTAGGGAGGAAACCTGATGGGGATGGTTTTGACATTTTTACACAAATGCATTATCATAAATTATGTTGTATCAGGTAGCTGCTGATGGTTTCTTCCCTTTCTTTCAATTCCTCGAGCCTTCTTAATCAAAAGGAAATATTTTGGAAAGCACATCTAATTTTTGTGTGATGCATTTTAAACTTGTAGTCAGGAACATGCAAGTTTAAAGAGAAAATATACCTATTTTAAATGAAAAAATGTAACTGAAAAAGTACAACTGCTTGCTTCATTCCAATTTTAGAATCTGTTCTACTGTTATTCCTTTTTCTTGTGTAAAGTAGCAAAACAGGGCAATACTTTAAATTGGTGTCAAGTGCAGTGAAAACATGGATCAGATTAGGCTTGGTTCTAAACTTTCAAGAGAAGGAATTTAGTTTACTGGTGTAAAATATGTGGTAACATTCTGTAGAATTGGTTTTAACACAGAACTGAAATTAAAGCTTTTTAAGAGTCTTTAGAGAACAGAAAAAGTGAAAATTTAATAATGCAACTTCCTGAAACACTCTAATGTCTCTTTGAGGATAAACAAGCTGCATGCATCTTCTCATTAAAGATAGTACGTATTTCCACAAAACAAATTTAGAAGTACCTTTGCCATTTTAAAAGCGAAAACTTAATCAAATCTTTATATTTTACAAATACACGTCTGATAAGTGTAAGTGTGTGTGGAGGAGGATGAGGAGGAGAAGACTCAAATACTAGACACAGTTTGCAGGCGTGGGTGATGAGAAGAATTACACAGCTCCGAGGGAGAGGAGGAGGAGGATTGGAAGGAACATAAAATCCTTCAGATATTAGAAGATCAGCAGGCCATGTGTTGGAAGTAACTAACCCATAAGTGAAACTGAAATATGTTTTCTCTGGAGTTTAATACTAGCTTTTCCTTTAGTGCACAGAAACCCACCAATTTCCAGATTCACTCTTTTGTTTGGGGAAAAAATGGGGAATTTTTCTATTACACTGAAAGCCAAACATATAAAATATTCCAGTTTGATCTTTAATTCTTTTAATTATTCTTCTCTAAACTTAACTGCAAAATTATTAAGGAGACTTTTTGTCTTGTTACCTAGTATTTTTGAAATATCTAGTGTTTCAACCTCAGTTGAACTTGATAACTTATTATTTTATTGGACCCCTTGTATTCATCTTTCTTTGAAGCTGTACCTATTGCTGCTAATTTTACAGTCTTTTATAGTCTTCTAGTCTTGTAGCTAAAGGCACATAAAGCAAGCTGAAGATTATCTGGAATTGTGTTTAAAGTGGGGTACTAAATAGCAATATCCCACCTAGGGAATATAATACTCTTACAATGCTTGGAGTTTCCCAGCCTATTACAACTTGTCCTCGTGTTATATAAGTGTTACTGCTTTCCTCAAACTCAGGGAAAGAAAAAAGCCTAAAGCATCATTGCCACTGGAGGTATCTTAACTCAGATTCACCATTATGTATGAAATTTCAGTATTTTAATGAGAAAAATGTCTTTCTGCTTTTTTGTTATGTAAGCTGTGCAGATAGTAAAGCATTTGAGGCAAAAGTGCTGTAATTCTGTCTTCTGTCACAGTCTTTAGATTTTTGCCCTTAAGAAATGTGGTAGAAATATTATAGCATTACAGTACTGACATACAGTTGTTGAATTCAATTGTCATCATGGTATAGTTGTGTAAAAAAAAAGAGAGCATCCTCTCAAGCTCATAGAAAAAAATCATCATTTGAAAACCCCCAGAATCTGCTTGCATTGCTGTGTGGCTGAGAAAATGGGTCAGAGCACTGTGGATGCTGATCCTGTATCAGATGGAAAACAGCTCTCAGGTAGGGATTGCCTTGAAGACCTTAATAGCTCTTTCTGCAGAGGACTTGTAACAGATTAATGGCCAGGAAAACATTCCTGATGTGGAACTGCAAAACTCCCAAATAACTTATTTGGGCTGCCTTCGGAAATTGTGATGTGAATCTCTACAATCCCTAAAACAGTCGAGAACTGTGAAGTGTTTTAATGCCTCTACAGCCCCACTTTATTTTCTTGTTGTACCTAGATTTGGTTCAGAAAATGCCTTTCTAGGTTATCTTGCTCTTGTTTAATATTTAATTCACCATGTTCCATGTTTACTTTTCAAAGGGATTGTCTGCTGGAGCAGGTGGTGTTTATTTTCAGCCAAAATACAGCTCAGATACCCTGTAAGCCTTGTTGTCCAGGACTCCCAAAGGAGAGCAGAGACAACTCTGCTTGTACAAGTCCAGAGTCATTCAGGGCATTTTGGGAATCAGTGCTGTACAAAATGAGTGGCTCAGCAGTATTTCCATTACTTTTTCCTTGGCAAGTTTCCATCCATCCATACTTTACCTAATGTGACAGCCCCAAGCACACATGTATACTGCTTAGCTTGCAAAACAGAGGATTTTCTCCATGTATTTTGCACTGCTGTGTCAGATATTCTAGCTCACATCTCCTTTTAAAAAACTGCCAGCAAAAAAGGCCTTTCTTGGAACTTAGTGTCCATAGGGTTTCTGTGTCAGAGATTTATGTGTATATGAAACACACCAGTCTTTTTATGTGTCCTGGATTATATGAAGGATGACTTAGAATGCTTGGGTACCAAGGTTCACCTGAGGTCTTGGTCTTACGCTTTAAAGATCTCCATTTGAGCCTAAGGTTTTCACTGCCTTGTCCTTGCTAATGAAATAATCTTGCTCACTGAGGATAGGATAGCACTGACCATGAGTAGCCCAGCTACTGGTTCTTGTATTGGCTTGTATTTATGGCATAAAGTTTGTTAAGTACAGAAGGTTATGTTTTATCTCAGCAGCAGCAGAATGTCTTTTTTCATCATACCATTTGCCTGTCTGTTTTACACAGTCTTTAATAATAAGCATGAAGATGAGGTTTTTAAACAAGGCCTCTTATAAATGGGCCCTGAGCAGGCAAAGCATCTGTGTTACTGTGTGCACAGCAACTTGCAGAATATCCCCCTCTGAATCTCCTGGAACATGGTACGTTGTGTCTGTATGGAGAGCATTCCTTACCTGGGCTCAGTTACTTTGGCATGGCTTTGTCTAGCCAGGAGCTCCTCAGTTTTGAGGCAGCTTCCAGGAAAGAATAGTCCTGTTTTATTTGTATTGACTTTAGTATGGGACTAGCCAGTTTCTGGTCAGGAATACTTGTGCTGAGAAGTGTATGTAATCAGAGCCATGTAAAGGCTCTACCCAAACAGCAAAAGAGGGCAAAATAACTCAGTGCTAATAGTCTTTCAGTGCTGTTTCTTTGGTGTTGTGTCAGTGAATAAGTAGCATTGCAAGCTGGCAGCCCGTGAGCTGAATCTTCTAAATCTTGGGTAGTTTGGCATGCCCCAGTTTTTGTGCCCCAAACTTCGCTGTTTAAAGGATGAATGTGAATGTGCTCAGACCGGTACCAGTCCTCTGCTCAGGTGATCTGAGTTGCAGAGTCTCTAAGAAGAAACAAAGAAAGGAAGGGAAGAAAGAGGATGATGCATATCTTTGGAGGCTTATAATCAGTGCATGCATGAAGTGCTGTGTATCCAGTGGAAGAGGTTGGATGTCAGCAGGCTTTTCCAGAGCACAGCAGAGTTGTTTGCTTGTTCAGTGATTGGCAAAGAATGTCACAAAGTGTAACTTACATTTTTTCCCTTGACTTTGGTGATCTTAGTCTGAATAATTGTTGCTGTAATTTGCTGGACATATATAAATTTGGTTAGGGAAATGGTACAGTGCCTTTTTAATTTTCTTTTCACTATGTGGTCTATTTAAGTGGAATACTCAGCTGCTCTCATGGAAAGCTAGATACTGGGAATCTCTCCACATTTACTAAATTCTAGAAGATGTTGCCTTCCTGTACTAAACCCTAATTTAATTCTGCCAATAGGGAGGTGCATCTCTCATTTTCACCCAAAAAAGGGAATAGATTTGGAGCCATCAGTACCTTTGACAGGATTGAAGACACTTGATGATTTAATTGTATCGTTTTGAATTTCCACATTGACAGTATTGAGCGGGTTGCTTTCTTTAGAGCAGAAACTGAACAGACACTGAGTGATTTAGCATTTCCTAAATCCCAGAAAACATGGAACACAGTACTCCACTGCTGCTGCCAAGAAATCCTGGCAAGACAAGGGAGTTAGTACTGGCAGACGGCATCCCTTTGTATTGCTTCTGGAAATGAATGCAAGCACCATGATTCCACTGCTTTTCCTTGTTCCAGTCTCCTTGGATTTGAGACAGGAAAAGCACCTGAAGTGATGCATCTCATCATCTGACTTTTGTTCATTTCCTTCTGTTTGAGCTGCAGGGAAGAGGTGACTGTGTCACAGGCTGGGGCAAGAACAAGGCTTTCAAAGTTTTTAACACTTTTCTAAGGTGTCTTTTGTGGAGAGTTGTGATTCCTGCAGTATCTTCTCTTTGTAATAAGACCTAGCAAATAGATGACAGCTGTAGATCAGCAGGAAGTCAGAGATGGTGAAAATTGTACTTGGTGTTTTATCTACCCAAGGAGAATACAGATGATGAAAGGAAACACTACCAGGTGTGAGGGAAAGGGGACAGGCAAAGAGCTTTCAAAACAAGGGACATGCTACTACAAGGCAAGCAAGTTTACAGCAGTGGGGTTTATTCACAGACATTTCTGTTCATGTGAGAACTCAGAGGAACAGAATGAAGAATGAACAAGATATTGTAAGTTATGATGTTAAAATTAAACCTGCATGTAAGTGCCTGAAGTTAAATTGCAAGCTTGTGCCCCCAGTTTACTTCTTTGTGTGGTGTTCTCTGAAGTGGAATGGAGAGGTAACTGTCCTTAACTACTCTTCCACTGTTGTAAGCAGGGAAAAAATGATCATGTCTCCATGGGATCATGAGTATCATCATGTTAATATGTGTGAGTGGCACATACCAAAGGTGTGATGACAAGCCTCAGTCTGCACAGAAGCAGTATTTTGAGGAAAAATGGAAAATCAAAAATGTGGTTTCGAGGGGAGAAAAAGCTGAAGTTGCTATGCACATATTTTTCAGTAGGCAGATACAGAATGCTGTTATTACTCGCTGTACACCCTTCTTGAAGGTGGTGGGTGGACAGCCTGAAACACTCAACAGAAAATGATTTCCCAGAGGAGCTGACTTTCCAAAGCAATCACTCAGTATGTGCATGATTCCAGGATTGGAGTACAGCAAATAAAAGAACCCTGTTTCCTTTCCAAGCATCCCATCCCTGTCCCTGTTTTGTATATTTGGCCTTTATTACCAAGCACTAACCATGCAAAATGCCTTTCATATTTTTCCTGATGCCTGGCTCTTTAGAGGGAGATGTCCATGGGAGAGCAAACGGTCAGTTGGTGTGTGTATCTCTGAAAGCTTCTGATCTTCTTTACATGCTCCCACTGACCTGTGGAACAGTGCTCTTAAAACCAAGCCTGTTTTTAATGCAGTTACAGTCTTCTCATTCACATCTCTTCATTTCAGCTGGGGCAGAGAAGCTCTGGCCAAGAGCTGCATCTCATCTGTCAAAATAATAATTCTGGCCTATAGCTTGTTGTTCTTTTTCAGCTGGGGCTTCAATTCAGGGAGTCTGATGCAGTCCAAATGAATTGTTCTTCTTGTCCTCTTCCAGACAGCTTTCCCTAGGCATGCATCCATTTTTCAATCCCCAGATTGAGCACACAGCTGTCACACAGTGAAAATGTAGCTATTTCCAATTGTGTGGTTAGATACGGGTCCATTATATACAATAGTGATGCCACCAGTTCTGTACTGTGGAAGGTTCACATACAATTGTGTGGCAGGAAAGAAATAGAGCCTTTTCAGAGCCTGTAAAACAGCAGTGTAACCATTTATATAAAAGGTTCACCATCTGCAGATGGAGAAAAGCAGTCTAGACTGGTTTTCTATGAGAACCTTAGGAAAGGGGTAAGTAGAAATTGCCAGAACAGTCAGTAAGGATGGATGGTTGCCTTGGGCTTCTGTGCCATATGTTGAATGTGCTGTATCTAATTTTTTATCTCCATGTAATAAATGAAATGCTGACTTCTCTTGAGGTAAATGTCAACATTAAGTTAAAATAACATGGTATTTTAGAGTTGGAGTTTCTGTCAAGAATCTAGTTTTTAGAAATTATTACTTTCAAAGGGAAAGTAAGTAAATATGGTTAGTCTGTATTTGTAGCATCATGGAAATTATAGACAAATTTAGGTTTAAAGGGATCTCTGTTATCTGCCTCCTTCTTGAACAAAGGTTGTTGGCAAAGGTAGATGAGGTCACTCAGAGCCTTGTCCAGTTGAGGGGTACATACCTCAGGATGTACCTGTAAGGGTGGCATTCCCACACCCTTTCTGAGCAGCCTGTCCCAGTACTGAGACAGTTTGACCAAAGAATTTTTTCCTCATGTTTGATTGGAATTTCCTCTCTTGCTGCCTATGTCTGATCTCATTTCATTGGGAAGAGTGTATCTTACTCTTCTCCACTGTTGCCTTCAGTGCAGCAATGAAATCCCTTCTCTCCTTCTCCCACCTGAGCAATCCCAGCCCCACCAGCCTCCCCTCCTGCATCCTCTGCTCTGCCCTCATAGCACCTGTGGCCAGGTCCTCCCTGGCCTTTCTTCACTTCCTCAGGGTCTCTCTCACTCTGGTGGCCCCAGACTGTCACAGTCGGGCTGACCAGACCTGTGGTCACTGCGCTGCCCTTGGGGTCTCGGTCCCCTCGTCATCACAGAGTGTCAGTGGCTCCCTCATGGGGCCTGGGGGTTCTCTGTGCCTGCAGCTGGGTGCAGGGTGTGGGTAAGTGCTGAGAGTGCCCAGGAAGGGCAGAGCAGCAGTGGTTCCACAGGCAGAGCTGTGGCTCTCAGGGTGCAGCAGCAGAGAGCTGCTCACCAGTGACACGGGCTTTCCAGTGCACCTCACCTTTGGGCAGTGGCTTGAGGAGCAGAACTCTACTGATAAACTCCAGAGATGTCACTGTCCTTCTTACAGCTATTTAGGTGTTTATTAATGTATCCCTAACGCTGATTCTTTATGATAAAAATCTAGGGCTGGGTTTTAGTCTTTTTTATATGAGGACAAATTAATTTAATATATCTTGCACTGTGTAGCCCATCTGTCCTGAAAATAGCTGGGAACATACTGCCAGGTTGCCACAGATGAACCTGTGAGACGTTGTGGAGGCTAAGAACCATTGTTACAAATACTTACTACAGCAACTGCCTCTGGGCTGTCCTTGTGTGTATCTGAGTCAGAAGTTCTTTGTTTTAAGAATCCTTTAAGGAGAGTCAGAAAATCAAATGTGTGAAGTGCTGCGGTCCTTTCCATCCTGGGCATGGAGTCAGAGCTATACAAAAAGGAAAAGAGAAGCATCCACCATCATTTTGAAGAACTTTAGTTTTTGTTCAGCAAGAGGGTGGTATAAATATCCCAAATCTATGAGAGCTTTCAGCTCTTGAAATACATCAACTGATCTCAGAGTATCACAGCAGTATGCTTACCTCTTGTGCTTCTCTATAAACAGTTTTCATAGTTCTTCAGTTTAATCTTTTTAGTCCCACGCAGATATATCGAGCTATTAATGCTTCATTTTTGGGACAGAAACTGTATTCTTGTGTAGTCTACCTTTGTGGCTAAATTCAGCTACATTTCTGGTTTTGTCCAGGGATCTGTGTTTAATAGCAGTGAGTTTCTCAGTGTCCTCAGGAATCAGCCCCATTGCTGTGTGCTCTCCTGGGAAAGCTGCTCTAGCTCTTCTTATGAATAAATATATTCCCATGAGATACAGAGAGGACACTTGGGTCTTTTCTGTCTCATCTCAGGAGAATAACTATGTTCTCTGTGTTGTGATCTCTTCCAGTGATCACTTCTGGCTGTTCTTAACATTTATTTCAGTTCAGAGACCTGGTATTTTATGAAGTCCTTCAGATCTTTTTCAGCTGTACAATGAAAACTATCAATATTGAGCTGTGAGTAGAATAAGAAAGTAGTGAATGACTGCTTATTAGTGGTAGTTTCTGTAGAAGTTAAAGACCTGTTCATAGGATCAGAAATGTCAACAAGGGGTGTTCTTGTTTTCTTGGCTGCTAGGTGTGATCGCAATGAGTTCTGTTGGCTGTAGCCCACTTGGATGACACTGCAGTTCACAGCTTGAGGAAGCCAAGTGCTCATAAATAGGCTAAATTTACAGGTGATTTAACAACTCCAGATTATAAATTGGAACAGAAAAGTGTCTATTTTCAGGAGAGAAGCATTTTGTAGTAAATGATTCTAATGGAGTGAAATCCTATACTAGATTTGTGCCAGGAAGCTCTGCCTCATTTTTGGAATGCTTTTCTGGATCAGATGTTTTCCCATGTCTTGGACATGGAAAATAGTTTGATGTTTAAACCACCTGGAAAGAATTAGATTCCTGTGGCTGCTTGGGCAATTGCTGAGCCAGAGCTGAAAGAGAATAGTTTAGCAAAATAGAGCAGAATAATCCATGTCTGGGCACAAGTAGGGGCTCTCACAGATGCTTCGGTGCTTTGCAGCTCTTCAGATTCATTACACCCAGAAAGAGAAAGTCAGTTTTGCCCTCACCTAACACAGGGTTAGTGTCCCATGGAAGCACTGCCTGCCCTGAGGGGTCTGATGTCCCAGTGTTTGTTCTGGATTCCCCATCAGTGTCAGTCTCACCATTTAACCCCATCACTGAAGTATTTTAAAAAACTCTTTCAGATTTAGAGCCATCAAAGAAGCTTACAGTGTTGGTTAATTTCAAGTGATTAATTATAGTCATAAATGGATTTTATTTGTGATTCAGACTCTACAAGTTCAGCCTCCAACATACAATCTGACCTTGTAGCCTTCAGATACATGTGTAGCTCTTACTGTATATTTAGAAATACCTGACACGTGCTTAGAAATACTTGACACAATCACCAGACTACATCAAGCTGTTTAAGGCTGGCTCAGTCCAGCACAGCCGGGCTGTTGGGAGCCTCTTCCTTGCTAGGCTGGAGCTGTGCTGAGTGTGGCAGCACTGCTGCAATGCTGCAGGGAGGGGCTGCACTCCAGCCCTGTGGGATTCCCTTCCTTCATCCCAGCTGCATGGGCAGCAGGCCTGCGGGGTGGGCAGCTGCTGTCACCTCCAGCCCTGGGGCTGGACACGGGGCTGGACACGGGGCTGGACATGGATACAGGGCAGGACATGGGGCTGGACACAGGGCTGGACACAGGGCTGGACGTGGGGCTCTCTGCAGAGCCTGCACTGCAGGAATGAGGTCGCCAGGTAAGTGGCCTCTCCTCAGCCCTAGAGCCAGTCGTAGGCTCAGCTTTGGATGTGGATTCCCTCTCTCTCCTGAGATAGTTGTGATGTTTTGCTGGAAAGTGTTCCCTCTGAAATACCCATGACTGTGTGTGTTACATTGTAGGCGTTTGAGCTGGCGACTGGAGATTACTTGTTTGAACCACACTCTGGGGAAGACTATTCCAGGGATGAAGGTATGACTCTCTTGAGATACTGTAAGAGTTTCTTCATATTTTCATACTCCTTCTCTTAAATTTCCAGTGAGGTTTAAGTTTTATATTTGAGTAGAACTGTTCATACACATTGTTTTCAGAATATAAATATGATTTTTTTTCTTTTTAGTTTTAAGTTCCACCACTAGCAGTGGGTGGGCAAAAACTCCCTTCTGCAGATACTCATCTACTTAACAACTGCCTGAAGGAATTAAACTGCCCTTCTTGTAAGATTGCATATGTGTGGAAACCTGATTGAAAATAACAACATTCTAGTTTAGAAAAGAAACGACAAATTTGAACTTTATAGTATTTTCTCTTTACAAGAGTGACACTGGAATAATGTTTACATTGTGTATTTTTTTTAATTAGGCAATTACTAATTACTTTTTTAAAATCAGAGTTAACTCCTGCTCCCATCTGTATACCTGTCCATTCTCATGCTTGTTTGCTTGTAAATGCTCTTTGCAGTGGTAATGTGGGCATCATTCATTGTTCCTAAATGCTACTAATGATGCCAGAGCTCTGCTGATCCTGGAAACCTCTGCATGGATTTGCTGCAAACATTGTTGATTTGAAACTATTTCTGATTTTTTACTAATTCCAGTTTCTTTCCTCTTCTTTTTTATCCCATCCTTTCCCTGCCCCTTCCACTCCCGTATCCTTTTTTTCTCTCCCTCATAGACCACATAGCACACATCATAGAGCTGCTAGGCAATATCCCAAGGCACTTTGCTCTATCTGGAAAATATTCTCGGGAATTCTTCAATCGCAGAGGTAGTACCTCTTCTTTTTGCAAGGTGCCGTGATGCAGACAGAAGTGGAATTGCTGTTGCTGGTTGTATCATGTCCCAGCGAGGAGCATTTCCTGAAATCACACAACAAAGTTGTCATTTTGAAAAACAAAATTCCCAGGAATCTCCTGACAATTTTTTTTTTTTACCCAAATGATCTGAAAAATAACTATTGGTACATTTTAAATTACACGGCAAAACTTGTTTGTGGCAGCAGGCACTCAAACATCGTTTTGAGAAGAAAGTTTTGCTGAAAGCATCTTTCCAAAGTAACCACTGAGCCACATTGTGCACGTGTGTTTTTCACCAGGATCAATCTATTTCTGTCTGTACCGGGCCAGTGTTAGTGTGTGCATGCAATGTACTGATTAAACTGTTGTATGTTTCTGTTTTGCTGGCAATGTTCTCCAATGCAGACCACATAGCATTGATCATTGAACTGCTGGGAAAAATCCCTCGAAAATACGCTATGTTGGGGAAATATTCCAAGGAGTTTTTCACCAAAAAAGGTAACGGTATTTATGCAACACTCATTTAAAGCATAATACTATCCAGAAGGAGAATGTGTTCATTTATGAGTACTGAAGAAATATATCCATTTCAATGGAGAGCTCTTACTAAAGAAGAACTTTGGTGTAAACTTGGCTTTCTGGGAAGAGCCGCAATTTGTGGTGTTGATTTCAATATTTCATTTAAAATTCATTCGGGGATGTAGTCAGCGAAGTGTGGATGTTAACAAGTGTCCGTGTGAATCTGTTGTCTGATGTTCATGTAAGTGTGAGAACTCAAGTGATGCATAGCTTGTAACGTGGTGGGAAATGATCTGTCAGCTTTGGATCCTAGATAGTGGTCAGGAGGTGCTGCTGGAAGGAGCAACGGGAATGCCTGGGCAGTGGTCACTGAGCTGAGTGTGGCAGAGCACGTGGGTGAGTGCCAAGCGATGGAACTCTGCCCAGGCTGCTCCTTAGGGCAGGTTTTTGACATGTGGGGGAATTTGGTGATGCCTCAGCTGACTTCCATCCCCTCGGGGTGTGAGACCGAACTGTGCTGTAGGGAGGGACAGGGTCTGTCATGAGCATCCTGTGACATGGTGGGGGAGCATCCAGGGCTTCAGCCACAGCTGGGGAGGGCCCTTTGCTGCTGCCCAGAGCTGTGGATTGCCCGAGCTGTGCCTGGCTGGGCTGGCACAGCCCAGGAGCTGCAGTGAGGGGTCAGTGCCCGGGGGCTGAGCTGGACACAATCAGTGCTTGCCCCTCCCATGCTCCAGGGCTGCCTGTTCTGTGCTGGGTATTCCTGCTGCAGCAGCCACCTCCCTGTGCCTCTGTGTCCCTAAGGAGGATTTTAATGCCATTGCAGTGCAGAGAAGGGCAGCAGTGATGATCTAGGAGGGAGCAGCTGCCCTTTGGGGGAGGCTGAAATGCCTGGGGCTTTTGAGTGTGTAGTAAGGTTTACTTAATCAGGAAGTCACTGGATAAGCTGAAAATGGAGCTGCTGTTTGCCAGCACTCACCATGTAAGAGCTGGGGGAAAGCCAGTGGAATTTGCAGAGGATGGCTTTAAAACAAGTGCTTCCCTGCACAGCAGGCAGTGAGCTTCAGGAGGTGGCTGCCACAGCAGGCAGAGAGAGGGGCTGTATCAGCAGGCTTTTAACAATCTCTTAACTGAGGTGTACGGATTCGAGGCCCACAGGGCTGGAAATGTGTGAAGCAGTAAGAGATACCCTGTGGCAGGGATTGCCCTTGCTGGAGTATATCTCGCATTCCTGATTTTCACCTTACAGCAGACAGGTTGGCATTTTCTAATGATGTAGAACTGTGATGTGACCTAACATTGCTCAGTAACTGCAGTGCTGGCAGTGCACAGGAGAGGGCAGTTTGCAAAATTCCCGTGCATGTTCAGCTGCAGAGAGTCACTGCTGTCCTCTGGCGCCTGAATGTCAGTGACATTACTCAGAGGCACTGGGGGTGCCTCTTAAGTCCACAGGGTGGGATTTAAGGTAGGATTAAAGGTTTGGTCAACCGACCACACAAAATATAAGTGCAGGTGTGTTGGGAAGATTAAGTAGACTGGATCCCACCTGTTTCTACTTAAAACAAAGAATCTCAAATGCAAGACAAACCAAGCTGCATTTTCAGATCATACCAGTCATTCTACTGTTGCAAGTTGAGAAACAGAAATGCTTTGTGGAGGAGAAATGAAGATGGCAAGTGTCCTGCTCACTTGAGCATCTTTTCTTTGCATCAGGCACCTTTTCCTTTTCCCTGGCCACCCCAGTACTGCCACCCTCTGGTGTCACCAGCAGGGATTTGTGTGTGGTGGGCTGGCAGGGTATGAGGCCAGCAC
This sequence comes from Petroica traversi, assembly GCA_025920805.1. Lineage (NCBI taxonomy): Eukaryota > Metazoa > Chordata > Aves > Passeriformes > Petroicidae > Petroica > Petroica traversi. The sequence goes on from JAHLSL010000061.1 coordinate 3,094,846, forward strand.
ACTGCTGCATTTTGTGCTCATTTGCTTGAGCACTGGAGATCAGAGGTGTCGTGGTACAGGCCTGAGGCTCTTGGGAGGATTTCTCACTGAGGTCTAAATGTGGGCTTAGAAATCTTGCTGTGAGCTCCTGTTTCGAAAACATCAATCTAGGGTGAAATTCAGGACATCACAATTTGAGTTTTGCTCCTGTCCACGAGCAAGTTTGACCTCAGAGAGATACCTTAAACATTTGAGTTGTGCTACTGAAGTCACAGGCACAAAAAGAAAGATGTTGATAAGTTAAAGAGTTTACAGGATCAAGTTCTTCCTCAGTAATGGCCTGAAGCAGTCTGTGACATTAAGATAGGAGGATGCATTTAAAAGAGGAAAAGCATTTGTAAGTTACTTCTTAAACGATAACACATGTGCTTATATATTTTTATAGGGTCTCATCTTGATTGAGCTCAGTAATAACTCCAGAGAGTCGTTTTCTCAGTGTCTTCGTGGAAGCTAATTTGACTGTAAAAATCATTAGTATGTTTTGGCACTAAAATGTAAAACTCTTTTTTTTTCTAGACCATGGTCCCTTCTGTTTTTCTTCTGGTATTTGGTAGCCCTGTTTCCTTGTGAGCTAAACCTGTGCAGGATGCTGGCCAGCTGCTGGCTTTGCCCTTCAGAAGTTGAACAGTGAGAATCACTCTCTGTGATGCTGCTCATTGACCCTCCTGGAAGGGAGGGAGGGCTCCCCCCAGGCTCCTCACTGCCACCCACTGCACCAGCAGTCCCTGCTTTAGTTCTTGGGCCCACACCACAGATGTGTAGCAGCAGATTATACCCCATGGCTGCTTCCCCAGTCCTTTCCATCATCCCTGTCTTACTGTTCAATAATCTTAAATTTGGTTTTGACAGATTTTATAGACTGGCTCTGCTTTTTTTCTTTTTAAATTATGGTCAGCAGAGAAAGCTTTAAATAGTGGTCCCCCCCCCCTTGGTTCTTCAGGAATTTTTTTAGTAAATTCCTTCTGCCTTAACATTCCACATTTTGGAGGGATCATTGCTGCCTCTGCTTTGGCAACAGGGATTTTACAGCTCTGACAACTCTGTTGTCCCCTGTGGATTATCTCCTGTGTGCTTCACTATCAAAAATCCAAATAAAGAGTTTCTCTGAGGAAGTTCTCTCTATTACATTTTTAGCACTTCTTTGAAAATTCATGCTAATGCCCTGAATACAGATGGTGTCAGACTGGTGGGGCTTGTGCTTTTTAAATCTCTTTCTTAAATATAGGTACAGCCTTGCTCTCCTCCACCTTCATGGTACAAACATCTTGAACTAGATGAAAATATGTGTTGGCAGACACCTCCATTTCCTGTGCTACTCTCATGCTTTAGGATGGAAATGAGAAGGACCCACATGAAAATTAATTCTTAGACTTTTTGTCCACCTGAGTGGTGTTGTCTTTTACTTACCTTATTTTGTTTCCATAGTTAGTATCATGATCCTTACTGAAGAATGAAGCACTAGTTCAATGTGGCCCCCACACAGATAATTTTTACTGTGTCCTATCTTCCTATGCACTTTTACAATCTCCACAGAATTTCTTGTGGAAAACTTCAGCCATAGTTCTAAAATAGTTTGTTCCTTAGCAGAAAAACTGCTGAATATTGTGCTGGCCCTAGCATGGGCATTGACAAAATGAGGAGAACTGGAACAGCAAGAGCTCTCCTCCACAGTGGCATCAGAAGCCTCAATCTTACCTTATCAGATCTGAGGGAGGGAAGATGCTGGAAATGACAAAATGTGAGTGCAAAGATGAAGACAGTGCTGGAAGGGAACACACACCCACCCTCCCTCAGAGCACTTCCTAATTTGGTGCATGATTACAGCAGCCTTGCAATGAATGCTGGGAGCTGGAGAAACCACAGACATGATTTTTTTTTAGTAATTTTTTGCTTGCAGTCAGTAACAAGTCACTTTTCTATCACTTTTTGGCACTATTTGAGTTCATGCATTGCTGTTACATAATTTACTACCTGTTCTTTTAAGTAGTCACTCAATACAGGTAAGACTTTCAGCAGTTAAATGTCAGGATTGCACAAAGATTTAAAGGGAAGTCTGGAAATGAATATGCTGCTCCAAGATGTGCTGTCCTCCTGTCCTGTGGGGCATTTGTGGGCCCAAAGCAGAGCCTTTCTGTGTCTGTGGGTGCTGATGGGACATGCTTGCCCTGTGAAGGTTCACACGTGAGGCAGAAGGTGGCCTCTGCTGGCATTCCTGGCTGGGGGCAGCACACCTTGAGTTCCTGCTGCCAGCAGGACTCTGGGCAGCTTGTGAGTGATGGATGTTGGCACTCTTGCTCTTGTGGGGCTTTGTGACAGCAGCTGGAGAGCTGCTCTGGCAAGCTCTGTACTCTGCCTAGGACCTGCTGCTGAGCCTTTGGGGCTTTTAATCCATGGCAGTGAGATGCTCAGCTCTGGGGCAGTCAGATGGACAAGGGTTACTTCTCCTGCCCTGGAACTTCTCTAGCCACAGGGATGTGCATGAACTCCAGCCTGCCAGCTGATGTCTGATGGCATTTTGGGGGCAGTAGGTTACAGCCAGGGACTCTCCTCAGTGCAGAAGCACCACAGAGTCACTCAAGGGCTTTTTGCAGTGTCCCAGCATGGATATATTCCTGAGAAGAAGGGAGATGGCCGTGGTAGAAATTTGGCAGAAAATTGCCCTTCTGTTTCAGCTGGTCCTGAGAGATCAGAGGGGCTGGGTGTGGCAGGGCTTAATTACTGATTAGAACAGATTGGGCACTCTTCAAGTCTGTTCACATTCAGTAACAGCTTTCTTACTGGCTAGTGTAGCTTGTTGAAGCAAGGGCCATAGATTCATTAGATTGTTGGTGATGAGTGCACTGGATCTACAGTGTGAGTGCACTACACACAGGTGTTCCTGGCTCTGGTCTGACACAGTCAGATTCAGGTGTTACCAAAGGGATGTCCCTGCTTTGGGGAGCAGAGAGGAGCAAGCCCGTTGATTTGTCTGCAAGGTGGGGTCCTGTTCTCATCCTCTCCAAGGAGGATTTCAGATGTCAGATTTACACTTCTGTGAGAAGTGGAGGTGTGACTGAAGTCCAGTTCCCTGTTACTGTCATCATGAATGGTGAGGGGCAGCCACAGGTAAATGAGGGATGGATTACAAAGGCTGAGGGTCTCGTGCAAGGTGACCCCTCAGTGTTGCTCCCTCCTGATGGCAGCAGTGAGGGTTGTCTGGCCTGACAGCTGCTCATCCCCCTCCTGCTTGGGGTAATGCCTTCACCTCAGCCTCATGGCACATCTCGTGGCTTTGGGACTCATTCCTGCCAGAGGAGGAGCAGGAGCCTGAAGAATCTTCTCCATTATGCTGGATGACCCATGGACAGACAGGGATAGTGTTGTTCGGACACAGGTTTGAATGGCAGAAGGTTCTCACCTCCTTCCTTTTGGTCTGGGACACATTGCCAGGTTGGCAGAAGTCCCCCCTCTTTGAGGAACTCCAGTCCTGCAGCTGCTGCCCCCAGTTGTGTTGGTGGTTGGTTGCAGAGACCTGGGCAGCAGCAGGTGCTTCCCTCTCAGGGAGGATTCAGACCAAGCTTCCTGGGGGTGTTTGCCTGGGAGATGGAGCACCAAACCTCTGCTTGGCCTGGTTAGGAATGAATCAGTGCTCTGCTGCATTGCTGACCAGTGCTTTGTATCAGGGCAAGGACCTGGCTTTCTGAGAGCTCTGTCTTGGACTGGAGCAGATGCTGTGACATTTGGGTTCACTGGCTGATGGAGAAGGAAAGGCCTGCAGATGCTGGGCCATGGTGTGAGTGCGAATGAGGGCCTTTGTGCACGGGTGAAAGCAGCAGGAGCAATCAGTGGAGTCCAGGTGTAAGGCACTGATGGCTGCAGGAGCAGTTTCTTGGCTTGGACATGGAACGTACTCATCTCCCTTGAGGACCTCGAGCAAGCTTGGTGTGCACTGCCCTTCCTGGACAGAGATTCCCAGCCCGGCCAAGGCGCTGTGAACGCGGAGTGGGAGAAAAGCGAAACAGGGATTAGTCCTGGCAGGGATAACAAAGCGTTTTTCTAATGCCATTAATTTCTGTTTGCAGGAGAACTCCGACACATTACCAAGTTGAAACCTTGGAGTCTTTTTGATGTGCTTGTGGAGAAGTATGGTTGGCCTCATGAAGATGCTGCACAGTTTACAGATTTCCTGATCCCCATGCTAGAAATGGTCCCAGAGAAACGCGCTTCAGCTGGAGAATGCCTTAGGCATCCGTGGCTGAATTCTTAGCAGAATCTTCCAGCTGTAAAAAAAAAAAAAAAAAAAGAAAAAAAAAGAAAAAAAAGCCAGCAACTACTTTCCAATGCGTTGGACCTAAATGGTGACTGTCACAAAATCTTTAGCAGGATCACACACGTGAGCTGGCTTCAATCCTCAGACCTTTATTTTGCTTGAGGTACTGTTTGACATTTTGCTTTTTGTGCACTGTGTTCTTGGGGAAGGGTAGTCTTTTTGTCCTCAGCTAGTAGTTTACTCACCCACTTTCTTCAGAAAACACTTACCGTGTCTTTAAGCATTGTTTCTTGTGTTGTGTGACATTCAGATGTCAGATTTTTGAACAAAAGAAACTTCCCCCCATGTGTTTTGGCAAGTTTTGTAACTATTTATGAAAAAAAAAATATTTTAGCTGATGCATATTATATAATTTACGAGTGTAAGAAATTTATCAAGTCAGAACTGAGTTATGGCGAGGACTTGTACAATTTTATCTTCTGGCAAAGGGATGTCATTCTTGTATTATAGTGTATGTAAATGCACCCTGTAAATGTTTATTTCCATTTAAATATGGGACTGGGGACTCAATTTCAGAGTAAAGCGACTAAGTTTTAGAGAGCTTTATAGCAAACCAATTGCATGTAGTGGACTTTAAACTGCTTTAAGGAATTGTGTAAACTTTCTATTCTGTAGCAGTTCCTGTTCATTGGGTTTTAAACAAAGTGGCTCTGGTTTACAGGATTTCATTCCCCAAACGGCACTTTAAAGGAAGGCTAGACTTCTTTCTAATAAAGTATGCATTATCATTTAGCACTCCCTTTTAGAACTTTTGCCTATTTTAAGTGCTTTTAAGAAAAGAAAAATAGCAATTTCCCTTACAATGTGATAGTGAAGACATGGTACCATATGGTGTTGCCTTTTTATAAGCACTGTAAGTTGTACTATACCTTAAGAAAAAGAAAAAAAATTAAAAGTAGAGCATGAGAACCACTCTCTGTGTAGAATTACTGATCTTTTATAATAAAAGTGTGTGCTTGGCATCAGTTAAGGAAGGATATAGCTGCAGATATTTACAGTGCAGTGGGTAAAATAATCCAAGAAGCAAGATCATGCTCATTCCATTCATAGCTTTACATGTTTCTAAAAGAAATTGCACTAGCTTTATTCTTTCCCATCCGTAGACATACGACTGCCCATTGTAAGTTGCACGCAACAATTATGTGTTTCCTAGGAAAAAAAGCTGCATAGGCTGAAGCTTATAGGCAATACAGATTTTAGAATGTACAGTACGGAGGTGTGTTTGGGCCTCTTTTAGAAGTCAGTGGGATGAATGTAAGCTTACTCCTGATCTTCATGTAACTACAGTGCCACTTTTTTCTTGACTTTGTCCATATAAAATTTATTCACATGCCTTTGCAATAACTAGATTGTGAGAAGATAGCCCCATGCTGTAACAATAACCAGTTGTTTGAGGTGCTTGCAGTTGTCTAATTAAAGTGTTTTGTTTTTTCAGTGTTGCTGGTCATTGGAATCTTTGCCTAGCCACGACTCAGCTGTTGGGGTGCTGGTGGGGTGGGTGGTGGGGGCTGGCTGGTCCTGGCCGGAGAAAGGTCCCATGTTCATGATGGAACACATCACCTGCTGTCAGTCAGAGCAGCTCCAGGGGCCCTGTGGCAGGAGGGGCCGGGTGGGAGTGGTTTGCTGGTGAAATGTGACCAAAAAAAGCATCTTTCCTACCAGCTGTTCTGTCCCAAGTCCTGTAAACAAAGGAACGATTGTCCTGTCCTGTCCCGAGGGCTGGGGCAGCCACTCCTGCAGAGAATGCCAAGGCACCGCAGTGTGACACGCTCTGCTCTGTCCGGGGAAGCTCCTCCAGGGCTGAGGCCCCTCGGCAGTTGGGTTTCAGGACCGTGTGCCTTCACCCTCATCCTGGAACTGCTTTAGTGCCTGCAAGGACAACGCTGCTCTCAGGGACGAGGCCACAGTGGACTCACGCTGGAGGTAAAATTTACATTGAGCTTCACACCCAGCCCAGCCCCGTGGTGCCTGGTGGCTGCAGGCAGTCACAGACACATTCCTGAATACACAGAACGTGCTGGCACTGGGATGAAGTGCCAGGGGCTGCCCAAGGCAGGAGAGCGAGCACAGGGCTGGCACTGCTCTGCCCCTGCCTGCCCTTGGTGCTGCAGCAGCACTGGGAGCCCTGCCCAGGCCTCATCCTGTTGTGCTCCCATGCAGCAGCTCCCAGTACTGCACTGAGGCCTTGCACAGTTGGGTGTGTTACATTCTCTTGCATTTGAAATGATGTTGTCACTTCCCGGAGGTCTGGAAGAGGGGCAGACAATCAGATCTGAATGCTGAGCTAGACAGGATGACGCTCATTTTTTTTCCAAAATCGGTGTCTGAACAACTGCACAGAGGGTGGGTTTGATTTCTCTGCTGTTTTTGGTAACCTAATGCTGTCCTACACTACACCTGCCAGTGTAAAATGTGAACTGCAGTGTGTGTGCTGCTGAGTCAGCAGGCGTTCAGGAAAGCATTTCTAGGGCATGATTTTAACTAGCACGATTTTTCAGTAGTCAGAAGAAAATGAGAATTTAAAGTGGCCCTTTTACATGTTAAAAGGAGTGACTGTTTTCCAGCGCGTAGGAGCAGCCGCTTCCCCTCCCATGCCGTTTCAGCTTTCCTCACACCCTGGTTCTCCTCTCTGGTCTGAGGTGGAGCCACCGAGCAGCGTCCTGGTGAGCGGGACCCAGAGCAGCTCCTGCTGCGATGGAAGGGCGCCCTCAGCCGTGACGGAGTGACTGCAATGAGCACAACAGCTCCATCTCAGCTGCCGCTTTCAGCAGCAGGAATAAATGGGTTCCCTTACAAAAACCCCAAACTGTTCAGTTTGTAACGCTCTGCACCCCACTGCAGCTCCCCCCCTACCCCCAGCTGGAGGGCTGAGGAGGCCCAGGAGAAGGAAAATAGGAAGGTGCTGCAGCAGGCAGGTGCTTCCTGCTCTGTAACCAAGGTCACAAAACCTCTAGCACAACAAAACCCAGCAGTGCCCTTGATTACCTGCAATAAACTGACCCAAGAGCCTGCTCTACTTGGGGTGATTCTTCCTCAACCTCTGAACTGGGCAAGGGAAAGAATCCCCTGTGCCTGTTGCACCTCTGTCTGTGCTACACAAGTGAAGCCCTAGCTGGAAGCTGCAGAGAAGTGAAGAGCCTCTCAGGGAGCAGGGGAGATCAGAGACTTAAGGCCACTTTCCTTTCAGGACAAGTAGGTAAAACTGACATAATTGTGATTTATTAACATGAATTAAAATGCCCAACCAGTGCTGCAATGTGACAGTATATTAAAAAAAAATTAAAGATCATATACTGTACTACTTTCACAAAGATCACACTTTTTTTTTGCAAAAGACTTATTATATACAATACTATATCAAATGAAAGAAGCTTTAAGCAACTTTACAAGCGAAAGAAATACAGTATTTACAGCACTCGTCCGAGACATTAGAAACTGTCTATACATTAAATTACAATTTCTGCAAATAACTGATGAAACAAAAAGCCATGTCCACACCAAAACTATAAAAATCTGTATTGCATTGTTTCCTATCTCTATGCACACAAAAAAACTGTTGACAGAAAATGGAAAAAAAAAATGTTAGTGCCATCACTTAGCCTGTGTACTTATTTAATTACATATGTATAAAAGGAATATAGAAAACTTTCACTAAATGAATTTAACTGCAACAATAAAATTTTAAACATTATGCAGCATCAAACCTACTGCCAGAAAAAACAGCTGGAATGTCCACTTACAAAATAAAAAGAAATACCTAATACTGGCTTAACAGCACGTTTTCAGGAATTTTAAAAAGCAAAAAATGGAAAGGATACAATGGAAGAGCACTGGTGTTTGCTTTTATACAAAGTATCATGTACAAGCTTTAAAAAGTACCTTGAACAGGTACATATTAAATATACACAGTTTATATTACAGAACATTTTAAAAATGTTTCTAACTAAAGGGATCTGTTTTAATGCCACCCTGACCCATGGTAATTGTTCTGGAAGGTGGGTGGCACCTGTGCTCTGTGGATGGGGATCTGTCCCGGCACGGGCGAGGCCTGCTGCTGCCCCTGCACTCCGTGGGGAAGGCTCACGGAGCCGGGGTGAGGGCAGAACCCGGAAGCAGTGGGTGTTGCAATACTGTTTGGTCCTTGAGGTTGGATATGAGGACCCTGACCAGGGAGTGGGCAATGAGGTCCTGTGCCAGCAGGCTGATGTTGAGGTCCAGGTCCTAACGTCGTGTGATGGGGGGCTTGTGAGGAATAGGAGGAGACGCTCGTGTGAGCACTGGAAGGGAAATGGGGGGGTCCTTGGTGAGAGGGGTGGTGTAACCCTTGTGCCGACGGGGGGTGGTGCCCCGAGCCGATAACGCTGGAGGGAGGGGGTGGCGGGGGAGGCGGTGCCGAGTTGACAACGTGCTGGTGCTGTGCTTGCAAACCTTGGTGTCCCGTTGAGGGATGGGGAGGTTGGTGGTGGGGGAGAGGACCTGGCGGCGGAGGCGGCGGTGGCAAATGGTGACCAGCAGCTTGAGAATGGATGTGTGATCCAGGAGCCACTGCCATGGCATGAACCGGACCGACAACATGTGCTACAGAGTGCTGCTGATGAGTACTTTGCTGCTGGACCAGGTGGGGCCCCGGAGCAGGGGGTGGTGGAGGAGGAGGAGGAGCAGCAGACGCCGATGCCTGGTGATGAATACTGGGGTTCTGAGAGGGCAGAAAATGCCCTGCGGCTACGTGGTGTCCCGGCACCGTTTGCTGACCCGCAGTGCCAGGAAGTGCTTGATTTGGTCCAGATGAAAACACAGTCTGTTGGGCTATGCTGCCCTTCAGCTGGCTGTAGCTCTGAAAGTTTCCAGAGGGCTGCTGGCTTTGATAGTAAGTAGAAGAAGGGGGCGGAGGGGGTGGGGGAGGTGGCGCGTTGCTGTTCAAATTCTGTTGGTTAAACTGGCTGTAGGAAGCTGAAGATTGTCCTGATGTTGTCTGAGTGAAGAGGGGGCCGCTAGCCTGTGCCTGATTACTGGGCTGGAGGGTCGGTGCTGCCGGGTAGAAGTTCCTGTGTGTTTCCCTCTGGGGTGTTCCAACTTGAGGTGACTGTGGGTGATGAGGTCTGTATGGAGATCCCAGCTGCTGCGAGTGAGGCTTTGGTGAAAGGTAACCGTGCTGCACAGGCGCGTGAGGGGTAGAAGACTTGGGGGGATTTTCTACGTGAGGCGAAGGGGGGCAATGCAGCTTCAAAGGTGCAGAAGGCAACTTCTGTGAATGTGAAAGTTGCTCAGCAGAGCTGCGCGGATGTGGCTGAGATGGATGATTTTTTGAAAGTGCTTGGACGCTGTTTGTCAGCTGTTTTTGTTGCAGCTCTGATTTGGGATGATTCGCACATTCAGTCTCAGGTGCATTAGCTGCAGTTTCCCAGTGCGAATCTGGTTTTGTGGGAGTTTTCCCAAGTGACTGTGCTGAAACTACAGGACTCGGTGAAGAGGGCTGGAATGAAAGGAAAGGCAGTCAGTGCTCAACGTCCAAAATATTCAACCATGCATGCAATAAACAAAAAAGAGCATCTCAGAACGCTCTCCTCCCAGATTGTTGAAGTGCTGAGGCACAGGATATGTATTTGGTGTGAGAAAAACATCAACAGACAGTCAGCTTAAGAAGACACTATTTTTAGCAAGTATACATCAATAATTCCTCCAAGTCAAAGACTACTAAAGCATATTAAAGTTGTAATAGAACTGATGATGATCCATTAGGTCACAGTCCGAATCCATTCTTTGTTAAAGTTTAGATTTCTGAAACTGAAAGAAGTTAATTCCAGAGAAGACCACTTAAAGAAATAAAGCTTTCTTAGAGTGATATAACATTTTAAAGCTGGAGTAGAGTAAGCACACAGACTAAGCATGCCAGCCTGAATTACTTCATTTAATATGGCAACTACTCAACATCCTTCTCCACATTATCAGAGCCTGACTGCCAAACAATGCCAAACCCTGGCACAGCAAGAGCAAGCTCCTGTTAAGGGTAAATCACATCACTGCTGTTGGCTCTGACTGCCAGCTCTTCAGCACTCACACCTCAGAACAGCCCTGAAACAATCTCTTCTCTGTCTACAGAGTCTAAATTCATCCATATACATGTACAGATACTGAAAGCACAGCATATAAACCCACTTTTTAGTGTATATGGACAAATATCCTTGCAAATGTCAACCTATATTAAATTACTGCACAGACAGATGAACACGTGTGTATGTCACCAAAGCAGTAAATCCTGTGATTAACTTTTTTAAAGGTGAAGCAGAGATGGTTGAAGCTATTCCTATGCTTAATGAGCAAACACCTTGCATTACCTTGCTTGCTTTTGATGGACTCTTACAAGTCCTTTGTGAAGTATCTGGGGACGGACATTCAGAAGTTGGCTCTGGATTTTCAGAATCAGGTTCTACACAAATAAAGCAGAGATAAATATCAAAGTGGGAAAATGAAATCTTTTGCAGAGATCACTAAGCACTTTATATTTGACTTTAAAAGAGCTATTAAAGCTGCTGTTAGACTATTGCATATGTCAAGTGCCATACAAGGTCATCTGCTTACTGACCTTCCGTAATTTCAGTGAAAGAAGGGACCTTAAGCTGCAACTGGGAAATGAGATTTGAATGAGATGGAGACTGAACATGAGACGGTGAGCATGGCCTACAAGGTGATTCTCCCCCTACAGATGAAGCAGACCCAAACACAGTATTAGAATGATTACAGATTACCATGGGGGAACTGGTTAGATTTATACATCTTTAACTCAACAAATCAACTCACCACTGTCCTTATCTTTCCTATGATCACTGAGAAGTAAAGCTCTCTGGTAACTTCGTTCTCTCACTTGTTCCACAGAGGTTGATGCAGTCCTGCAGGAGAAGACCATTTTACATTTAAAAGGATGTACTCCCATGGAACAAATTCAGACAATGTATATGCAAATACCGAGTCAGAGAAAGTTTACAGCGTTGGCTGCATATAACAACCAAGTAAATGGTTGGGGATAAGGAATATTAAGTGGTTTGTATCTATTTTCTCCCACTTCAAATACAGATTTCCTGCAACCTGTTACATTAAAAAACTGGCATTTCCTCTTATAAAGGGAGTATCTGTAGACCTGTGGAGTTTTTTTTGTCTAAACAACTGAAAAGTAAAACAATAAAGGTCACAGTTACTAGTTCATAGTCTCAATGTGCAAAAAATTGTTTTCTTCCAGAACTGGAAACAGTCATCTTGTTTGCTGGTTCTAAAGACTCTGCTCTATAACAGATGCACAGCTGCAGACTGTGTACCACTACAAATCTCTGTTTAAGCTTTCACACTTGAATTGCCAGATAGTGGGTATGCAATGACATTCCCATCCTCTCTCCTATAATCAATTACATCTCTCTATCACAACCTGTTCAAAAACATGCTAAGTGACAGTGCTCCACAGAACTCTTTTCCCTTCTGCCAAGGACGTATGGCATCACTTCACAGTACTGCTGCACTGCAGTAAGTCATGGTGCTGCTCTGCAGAATTACTGCACAATCTAAGCAGCAAATTCTTTCCTGTTCAGCCTGTCTCCACATTCTTTGCTCCTAATTTACTGCAGTAGCTTTTGCATAGTGAACTTAACAGCCAGTTTTCAGTGGAACACTGAAGACTGCATTTATGTTCTCTCTTCACCTGGCTGTACAAAATCTTCTAGTCTGCAATAGCTGGAGCATTTGAGCAGAAGGATACGCAACTCCTAAGCCAATAGTTCACCCCACCACAGCTAGGCCTTCACTACAGAATGAAAAATACCTGCAAGGATTTATTTGTCCCTAATAATGTTTTGGAGTGTCACCACAATTGACCATCTATTTTGCATCTACCAAAAACTCAATGAGAATTTGTGCAGTGTTTTCACACAGACTAAAGTCACTATAATTCCTCCCACACTCCACTTCTCCTCAGGATCTGGGGATGTTTGGAGTATCTGGCATTGCACAGTGCCCTCATAGGGTCTGCAAACAAGGGAAACTCTGCACAGTCACCAACAATGCTGTGTCACCACGTGCTCCCACCTGAGCAGGAGCAATTAAGCAACAGCCACATGACTGAAAACCACACCTCAGGTCTGATTCCCTAAGGGCTCCCAGAAGCCTTTGCCAATCAATATAGATTATTCTCCTGTTGCACCTTAGGCCCTGCAGTACTTTTGGAAAGGCTCTGAGATTTAACATAAAAAATTCTCTTCAGCCCACAGACAAAGCAGTGGAAATACAAGGACACAAATGCTCAAGCCAATACATGTTTTGCTATTAGAAAACAAAAAAGCAGAATGAAAATAATTGAACAAATGTTTTATGGGTAATTCTTCATGTATTCAAATCATATGAGATGTCTGATGTATTTCTGAGGAAAAAGGTATGACAATTCTTTATTAAGCTGGAAGGAGGGCTTCCAGTCAGTAATTTGCAACAGCAGCCTTAATGGAAAATCGATTTCAAGTAAAAAAGACTTAGATTTGCATGAATAATTCTTCCAAACTTTAGTGCTATAGCTTTGTGGCTTACCACTGAACTTCTGGTTCACTCTTCTCACTGGAGGAAGATTCCTTAATTGCACAGTTGTTGCCAGTGTCTTCTGGAGCTGCATTATAAACAGTAGCTGGCAGTGGTAAAGGCAGGCTCGCAGTGTTATCAGTTTGCTCCCCATTTTCCCCACTGTTGTTATACCCATCATTAGCACCATTGTTACTACTTGTATTTCCTCCACCAGCAGCCTGAGGAGAAACAGTAACCAGGGGGAAGTTGTCTGTCTTTGAGCCACTTTTTCGAGCTTCACGTTGTCTCTTCCTGTATTCTAACAAGGACACCTAAGGGAAAAAAATAATCAAAAACAAATATTAGAAAGAAAATGGGTAAAATTTCATTTCTCACAATTTCTATTAAATGTACTTTATTTCAGTAAGACATACCATGTAATTGGTTCTAAAAAAAAGGGGCCGAGATTAATTGAAGATTTAGAGTACTGAGCTACTACCAACTGTCAAGGTAATACTAAAAAGATGCTTCTGCCAAGATAACAAGTATGTGTTCTCCTTCAGGGAAGAAGATGACATATAGGTGAGTACAGGGCAGATGACACTCCTCAAGTCATTTTTTTGGCTGTATTTTATAAGGGAATCTACAGATTGTCCTGGAACTGCAGAATTTTACCATTATACTGATCTAGTAAAGCTAATTTCAAGAGATGTCACATCCTGCTCTCAGACTGACTCCCTTGCATGAGAACCCACCACGCCCTTCTTCATTCTGCTGCATCTATCAAAGGATTTGCTAAGCTCTTCATACCTTTACAGTGTGACTGGGAAGTGTCAGGGGGCAGCCACACCTTTTTTTTTTTTAATTGGAGGATTGGTTTAGCGTAAGCTCTCAACAGTAAAAACCTGGAACAATCCTTGTAAGCAAGAGAAGTGGGGAGGGATACTGAAGTACTAAGTGCTGCTGGGATTTGTGAAGACTAATTTAGCCTTCAGAAAAAGAAGACTGTCAAGTTACAGTAATTTTGTCTTGTGTTTTCTTTTTGGGTTTGCCAAAACAGCAAGGCTACAGCAACACACAAAAGATTCTCAGGATCCTGACCAGGTAAGACCAGAGCTCCTGCAATATCACTCCATTTGTCTCAGCTTGAAGCAAGTAAACAGAAATCCAGTTTTGATGGAGAACTACTTAAGAAAGGCTCCTCACTGCTCCCCAGCAGGATGCCTCAGAGGAGCAGGCGTGTACAGAGGGCTGCAATATGACCAGAAAAGCCCAACCCCATTGTGCAGGCATGTACACACAGAAAAATCTCACCCTCTTCATCACTACTTCCATAAAGAAAATCATACCTTTCAAACAAGAAAGGTTACTAGAGCCTGCAATGTGACAGAATAGGCAAGCTGTACACTGGACACCACTGCCTTTCATCTTTGTCATTCTTTCTGCAAAGGGAGTCATGCTGACAGTACAATGCAGTCTAAGAGTCCTGGTTTGAGTTGCTCATGACTACATCACTTAACTACAAGAACTGTTTCACGAGAGCAGCGAATTTGGACTGTGCTTATTTTTCAAACAATATTAAAAAACACAACAACTTAACTATTTCTTGGAACTACAGATTTCTGTGCAGTTCTAACTTTAAATTCTAAGCAGCATAAATCTGTTGGTGCAAATTCTTGCAGTAATTCATAACATTTTCACAGTATATTGTCCTATGATGCTAGTATATACTCTGTGTAGCAGAATACTGTAACACCAGGTGGCATAAGCAACCGTTTTCAAACCTGAAAAGCAATTATTTATTGGGCGATTCATTTAAGACTCATATGAAAGAGAATTTGTATCTTTTACGTTGGAAAAATAAATTTACTAATGGTTTTATGCAGCTTTGCTCTTGGCCCTTCATTATTTCTCCTGAAAGTCTACTACACTGTACTATGTAGGTATGAGCCACCAGTTGGTTTTTATTACACTGAGATTCTTTCTGTTATAGAGGTATCATTAGCAGACAATGGAAGACAAACCAAATGATTCTTAAAGTTTTAACCTTTTTCTTTTGTGGAGGGTTCTGGGGTGTGCAATTTCCATCCATCAAATTGTCATTATTGACAGTCCTTCCAAAGCCAGGTGCAATTCCATCTTCTGAAGTACAAAAAACAGATGCTTCCATGAACATGCCTCTTGCATCTTCTTGAATCAGGCACTTTGACTCGCTTATTCTGAATCCACCTCCTACCTCCAACTGATGTGAAGGGGTCAAGTCCCTCAAATTAGAATTCATTGAGAAATTTACACCTGTCCTGTCAGGACTTTTTACCCAGGAAGAATAAATTGTGCCCCGTCCACAATGAGCAGTTTCTAATTGGCTGTTTGAATCAGTCCTATCATGTGTGGGGGCTTCCAGGTTTTTATGCAGTGCACTTTGCTCAATTACTTCGAGTCCCAGCTGGAGGTCTGACACAGATTCCATTTCTCCAGTGCACTGCCGTGTGACATCAGTCCTATTCCTTGGACTAGAATATCCAATAGTCTTTATTTCTTGCAGGCCCATTTCAGTCAGGCTGGAATTTCTGAAAGAATTCAGTGCTAGAATCGACGCTCTGTCATAACCCTGCATGAAGAAAAAACATGTAACTATTTTTTTCACACTCCATCAAACCTGCCACTATTTGACACTCAGATGTGCCTTTAAGTGGGATTAAAGGTCTTCCAGTTCCATCAATTTATCTGTTTTTAAGAAACAATTCTACAACCAGATACTTAGTTCTACTATTCCCACATACTATGTAAAAGCATATTAATAAAATGTACATTAACCAAAGTAAAAATGAACATTAAGTGCCAGGTTTTATTTATGACTGGCATAGGAAGGGGAGGAGCTTCAAAAGGAGCAAGTCCCAGGTCAGGAACTTAGAAAGCACTTGCTTCCACATCAAAGCAATCCTCCTCAGTGTCAAAACACCTTTTTCAAAGAGGAAGAAGAAAGGACAAGTTTTTCCAAGTCACTTCTGAATTTTAGGATGAAGCCCCATGGCAGGACACATGCATCCTGCAGGCTGGGAGTACCCAGGCATGTTCTAACAGCATTTGCTCTTCATTTAATCCACTACCTATGCTGCTTTACTAACTTCCTGCTCTGCTCTCTCACTCTGAGCATAACTGAGATCAATAAAAACAATTAAGAAATGGTGGTAACAAGGAGAAATGTTAATCTGAATCTAACTACAGCTTGGAAAACCAAGTGCTCTCTTTCTGTTCCTATCTAGAAATTGCAGCCGTTACTCCTTTCCATTACACGAGCTGATCTTGATCCAAAACAGGATCAACTGTTTTAAGTGATGTAGAGAGACACCAGTTTAAAATAGAGAATATAATAGGTAAAGTGGAAATATAAAGCAGTAAGCAAATAAAACCTATGAATTCTCAAAACTTTGCAACGGTTGATGAAAAGCGTTTACTAAGAACAGAGCAGCCATACAGGTGAAACTGAGATACCATCCACAGGTTTTGCAAGTTTTCTTACCTCTTGACTGTAAGCTCGCCTTTTTATTTCTGGGGAACTGTCAGGTGAGGAAATATTCTAAATAAAGAAGAAATTGCAAGTCAATTAATTTTTTTAGCCTAGAGAAATACCCCCCCTCCACACATTTTGCATTTATACTGCAATGTCTGAACACTTTCTCTGAACACTCTAAAATTCATTATAAATCTCACCTCAAAGTGCATGGCATTTCCATGTATACATGGAGTTACAGGAGTAACTGGTGAATAAATGGGTTTGTAACCATTTCGACAAGCTTCATCCTCTGTTTTTACCCTCGGAGGAGTAGCAAACAACGATGGTTCAGGGGCAGTGATGTCAGCATGGGTTGGTGTGGCATAGGGAGAAGGAGTAGGTGTGGAGGTTTCTGAGAATGCAGACTCCAACAGCTGATACAGTCTTCGTTTTTTTAGTGGTGTGGTTAGATCTGTGTGTTAAAATTAGAAAAAAGTTACAAGATTTCTAGATAAAACAATCACAGTTGTTTAAGTACTTTACATAATGAAATTGTGAATTCCAAATTAAAGAATTCTAAGATTAAAAAAGTCTCTGCAGGGCAGGCTTCCTGAGAGATGAACTTTTAACAGCCTACAGACTTCCTGAAAAATAAACTCTTAACAGCCTACAGACACATCAGTAACTGAATTATGTGTGCTAGGATGCTGGGAAGGACTGTCTAAGTCTCCAGAGAAGGCAAAGTCAACTTCTATGCATTTTTAAGACAGTTCAGCTAAAAGGTGAAAATTCAAAATTCAGGACTGTAAACAGGAATCATCTGACAGGCCCCATATGCTTGTGGAAGGGCGCTGGTTTTATTGTGCTCCAATTTTTTATTATGCTTACAAGATTACACAGCTTTTCCCCCATGTGTTTTTTAAAGGAACTGAGAAGTACACAGAAAGCATAGAAAATTAAACTTATAACCTGACCTCTTAATACTAATACCAAAACCATTAGTCTTTTGTTGAATGTAAATGCTAGGAAACATAATGGTTTCTTATCTAACATACATTAAAGGGGGAAAAACTCCCAATCACTATGCCACTAAGCATTTCTTTCAAAGAAAGTATCAGGAAAACATCCAAACACCCCTCGAATTTTCATCAACTCATCACTTAAAAAGACACAGTGCTCCACAATCAGCTACTTTGGCATAAACTGTATTTACAAAAGCTTCACACCTGTTAAGGAACAGCTGTCATTCAGCAATAGAGGACTTTTATGTTCACCATTGATGGCCGGACTTCTGGATCTCTCTTGTGATGGTGAATTAAATCTGTCAATCGTTGAATTTTCCTCTTCCAAAGCCTGCTTCAACCAACGCTGAAATACAACAAGTAGTTCAAATCAGTGACTTGAAACTTTAATGATGAACATCTCAAAGTCTGTAACGTGACTGGTTCAGCCAAACATCCTTTATTCTGCCTGAATTTATGCTAGTAAGGAAGGACTTCTTTTTAATTAACATGGGATAGAACACCATAGTGAAGGGAAGCATTACCTTCTTACAGGAGCCAGTAATGTTTTCCACAGGTTCTTTTTTCCTCCTCTTTTCTGAAAGGAATGGAGAAGTAAAACGGATATAGTGCTTTGGAGTTGAATACACGTGTGGACTGTAAGTGAGACCAGGTAAAGAATTCAGCTGAGTAGCCAGAACTTCAGGGTCGGTGGTTATGCGTAGAGGCCTTTCTGGTAGACTGTCTGTAGGCTTCCCTGCTTTATCACTCTTTTCACTTAACCATTCACTAACCAAGTGCTAAACAGAAAGAGAGAGAAAAAAATAGTGTTTTATGAGTGTGTTTACCAGTGCGTGGCCTTTAAAAAGTGTTTAATTCAATTATTCATCTAGTCAACTATTACACAAACCAGGAAGATTTTGTTCCCATGTTCTGAGATTAAAAATACCTGGCAAGAATGAGGTCAGTTTTAGAGAAATCATGGGGATAGCAAAAGAAATCAGCACAGATTTGCCTACACAGTCTGGAGGAAGGTGGTGTGTTTAACTATTTTTTTGGTTGTAAACTACACTTAGTTCTTCTGCATTTAATTCTCACTGAACATTACAATACAAGTGCCCAGATCAACTGTTTTTAGGATGTGAATTTAGTAACAGAATTCCAAAACAAAATTTAGACTTGTGCCTGAGCACCCAGGCTGAGGAGAAAATAGTGTAACATTAATAGAAAAAAGTTAAAGAAAGCCCTCATCAGATTTCCATACTGTCAGGACTGTGCCTCAGTCAATGTGTCAGGCAGCTGCCTTCAACACTCTTCAACTGTAATAGTAAATGTGGTGTAATTTAATACAAAGACACACTGGTCTAAAGAGGCTGTTCTTTCCAAGCTAGTTCCATGTTCTTAAAAAATATGCAAGTAGATTTTTAGTTTCTCTTAATGCATGAACTAACCTCCCACATTTTACAGTGATTCAAAATTAAGGACAACCAATATTTAAAAATATTAATGATATTAAGGCTTCAATACAAATTATCGTAATATTTTGTCTTTTAAAAATCCATTTTTATTTTATTAATTTTTAAAGCGCTTAGGGTACAGCAGGTGCAATGCAGAGACACTTCACAGATACCTAAAGCCTGAATTTTACTGCAATTTTTGCTGTTTCATAATATTAAGGATGTTTTCCTTCTTTTCTGCTATGCAACAGGCAAGAAAGGAAGTAAGATTCTAGTGTTCCTCGTCACAAGAATTTAACAGTGATGCATTGAGCAGTGTTACAGCATGACTTAGGTACCTTTTGAAAAAAAAAAAATCTAAATTATGTTTGGGGTTTGAAGATTAAAAACATCTTGAAATTGTTATTTTTCTTTTGACAAGAAGTTTCAACCGATGAGTTCCTCCCCCTTTTCCTCCACTGATTAAAATATTCAGGACTTCTTGTAATCACACTACAAATACTTTTTAATGCAGTCTGTGAATTTAAAGCAGAAAGCTGTACTGTTTTAGTTGCACTCGCAGATTTAGGATTTTTGAGTGTCTTTTAATATTGTGCCATTTCTTAAATGTTTCTGGCAATGGAGTCCAATGGAAAGAAATTTAAAAACAAAGCATTACAGCGTAAAGAATTTTCCCTCCAGACACACACAGACATTTGGGGTGTTTAGATCCATTCATTTCAGAACAGACATCTGGGAAGTACTAGAAGTTACTGAATTCCTTGGAGATATTATTTGCTATCTGATGCATACAATGAACAAAGGAAAGAAAGGCAACTTTTATTTCCTTGGGTTTTTCTTTAATTCAACAGCTTTAATTATGTTTTGGCTATGTATATGATTTCTATTCACTTAGAAAGCCCACTTAGAAAGCCCATTTAGAAAACATTTTTTTCCAAAATTGCTCTGGAACATGTATTTTGGAAGTGTTTTAAATCCAAACTAACTTCCACCAAAGGATGGTACACGTGTTTTAACCTACTACCAATAAGTGGCTATACAATGGTCCTTTTTCAAGAAATGAGTAAACATTTTTAAAAACCATACATGCAGTTGCATACTGATGAAGCAGCCTATAATTTTTTAATAATTCTGTTAAAGTCCATCTTCTTTTCCCCATCCCTCAAGAGACTTACCTTCTTTGTTTTAGGATACTTAGTAGGGCATTTACTAAGTGCTGGAGCTTCTGTTTCAGTAACCATTTCTGTAACAACAGTTTCTGTTTCAGGCTCAGCTACCAGTGCCGCATTCTCAGTTTCGTTATGCTGTGAAGTTACTTCCACATCAGGAGAGGAGGGCTGGATATCTGAACACATGCTGACAGTCCTGTGCCGCCTGCGCTGCTGTCCAATGTGAGTTCTACTCCGGGAGAAGCTTTTTCTCTGTTTAGCTCGATTCACTTTGGCTGGGGCGGGCTTGGTGGCAGTTTCTTCTTTTGCCGGTTCCTGGGACAAGACAGAAGTCTAGTCAATGGATGCCACATGCATTTAGAGCTACTTATCTTTCTCAGGGGGAAAAACAGAAGTCTGTTCCCTCTTCTTTTATAGATTCAAAAAGCCTCAATCTCATTTTTGTTGTTAGAACTACAGTACTTCTCTCCTTCTTGAAGACAAATGACAGGATTTCCTGCAGTTCTCTCCCAAGCATGTGCTGTATCATCAGCACACAGACACCCATCACCAGTCCGATCACAGCAGATTTGTGCAAGAACTGTTATTCATGCATCCGTAAGCTAGAAATCAACTGCTTATATCATGATGTCTCTCAGTCCAATATTCTTTCTGCAATTTATAGTTTACTAGGTGTTTAGCTTTATCACAAAAGGTACTTAATAGAATACTGATATAAACTGCTCAGGGAAACAACCTGGACTGAGAATCATTACATGAGTATTTGCGAACTACAAACACCCATTAACAACAGTTAAAAACTGTTTATAAAACATTAAATATCAACTGCAAGAACTCAGAAAAAAAAACCACTTTACTAACAATTTTAAAATAACAAAGATGATGATGAAAAACCCACTGGTTACAGAGGGTGCCTAAGGAAAGTCACCTCCTGTGGTTGAAGTCAACTTTGATAAATGCTTCTAGCCTGAACTTTGAAGGCAGACTGAATTATTCTGCTGGTGTGTGTGTGAGTGCTTGCATATATCAATGTAACTTTAATTCTTCATTAAAGAATTCAATATATATCTTATCTGGAAAAAAATTCAGGAGCTAACAAAATAAATGTCAAAGAACCACACAGATTTTGTTGTTTGCTGTTGATATTTGAGTTCAGAGGGAAAAAGAAAAATCATACATCTTAATACGCAACTTGCCATCCAAATTCACAAAATATCCAATGTTAAAAGTTACCCTTAAAATCAAACTCTGGGTAACTACCTGAATAAATTCAGCATCATTGAGAATCTGTGCTTCCTTGCATTCTGATTTAACCTCCGTTTTTGCTGTGCTGATTCTTTCCAAAGCTTGTTCTCTTCTTTTTTCTCTTTTTTCTAGTCTGGCAAAAGCTTGCAGGATAGCTTCCATTTTCCGTTCTTCTCTTGTCTGATGGATTTAATAGTAATCATGGTCAGTTTTAGTCATAATCTTTTATATATATAAACATGTAATTACGCCCTCTGCTATTTTTTTAATTGCTTCAAAAGATGTTCAATGTATGTTTGACGTGAAGATCACGTTCAGCAGCATCTCAGATTAAAGGGACATGTTACAACCACTGCAAATACCAGACTTCTGAAGAAAGGCTTGCATCCATACCAGCATGACAAACAAGAGAATCATACTTTGGATTTAAGAACTTGCTAAATCTTTCAAATACTTAACAAAAATAAAATGCATTTTAAAGACAATAGTTTTATTAATGCTGTTATACCAAAATCCGAAAACTACGATGGCTGAGACTTTTTATTTAAGTTGAAAATTCAAGTTAAATAGGGAAAAACCTTGATTACCGTTGCTATCTATAAAAATGGCCATTACAAATAACAAGCAGGAATAAAGAGCAAATAATTAAATCTAAAAAAGGCATTGCAGAGATCATCGAAAGACACGAAAAAAAGATCTACACAATTGAAGATAAAGGCAGATTTTTGTCAGAATGCAGTGATGAACCCAGATGAACTGTTCTCAAATAGCAAGCCTTGCATTTTAAGGGAAAGTTCATGTAAGGATCTGACTTTGCACATGCTCAGACTGTACAAGCACACAAAAAGGCAGCAATTAGTATGGGAAGAGCAGGTGTCACTAAGCCTTGATGCCTTTTAGGCAGCTACTTGCTTCACAACTTACCATCTTCCTTTTCCGTTCTGCAATCTGCTCCTCTGATTCCATTTCTACTTCATTGCTAATGGGAGTTTTTTCTTCTATATCATCAAGGAAATCTGGCTCCTGGAAGATGGAAATGATTGTTATACAAAAGTTCTAGTCCTCTTGCTACCAGAGTGAACTAAAAGCTACACACAACTAAGAATCCTCAGATCACTACATCAAAAGTAAAGAAACCAATAAATCATGAAGGTGTTCCATCCCCATACCCCCATCCCACAAGCAAAAAGAAGTATCAGAATTAAACCTTCAAACCAAAAGAAACTTTTGGACACTAACTATGGCCACTGCTCTAACCATTTTATAATCAGTTAAATAGTTAGGAGCTTGGTATTATATGCCAATTAAAAAAATATTAGTTTCAGTGAAATACAATGAATGTCAAAGTAGATATTAAAAATTATACAGAGGTTTTTTTTTCTCAGCTCAGAAGTGTATTCAACTGAAGTCACAGTTTCCATCTAAACATTCACTATGTAATCTAATGACAGTGCCATATCATATAGAAACAAAAGTTACTTAGCTAACATGGTTTTCTGTTTTGAAAGAAAAAACAAGCATGAAAACTTAACTTTGAAAGTAATTAAGTGTTCACTAGTCCTATATGCAATTTCACTTTCACATAAAGAATTAGACAAAGACTTAAAGTTTGTCTTAAAATATGTATCTAAACACAGAAATGAGGCAACTAGTAGCTTTTCTCCTGGGATGATCTATATGATGCTACTGTAAAGAAAGTGCATTGGAAAACGTAAACGTACTTTAACACCTTTCTTCTCACAATTCCTACTCCTCAGTTTTGAAAAACAATACAAGTTCTCCTGTGCCTGTTCTATATAAGCACTGTATACTACACTAAAAGATCGGGAGAAGGCTGCATATACCAGTTATCAATTCTTGAAAACATGACTCAAAACAAAAAACAAAAACCACTTAAGATGAGAAAGTTTAAATACTACCTCTCTGGAGATCATAATTTGCAAGTCACATGCATGCCTTCTGGACTTCCAAGCATTTTAAGCTATTTAGCTACTAACACTCCAGTACCATTTATCATCTTAGGAAAACTGGGTGCCAGTATGCTCATTTTTACCTTATTTCCTTCAGTCCTAAAATGATGTTAAAATAACTACGAATTGCTCCCTCCCAGAATAACTCCCTTTTCTCTGCCCCTAAATCATCATCAAAACCATCATATTAAAAAAAAAATCACCACCACCCCCAAAATGAAGAAATATAGACTGTTACTAAGGTAACAACCTATTCATGTTAAATAGTTATCTTTAATAGCTGCTCTGCAAAATTAATAGTTTATGTCATGGACCCTTCCCAACAGTTCTTTCAAACTGACATACTCAAAAACAGACCGATTTAAAATTTACTATCACAGTACATTAGCAGGTAGTTTTACCATACTACCTACACATTTAGCTTCAAAACACACTTTCCTCCCCCCAACTGAATTAAACACGGAGCTGCAGTCAACACTCAGTATTCTGGGCTGAGTTCTGTTTTAAGAGCAGGGCTATGCACTGCTATGTTTAAAATATTACTGAGTAACATGGGCACACTAATCAAAAGGCACTTCAGGATGGGCTGGAAGCTCCTGAAACCATGATATGAGGCCTTCAAATCAGAGAGTAACAAAGACATTCAGAGGAAAAAAGTCCAGCATACCTTCAATTACAACTAAGTATTAAGGAAAACAGAAAATAATATATAAAATTCTAAATAGCTTGTCCATAATTCTGATTTTTGAGAAAACTCCACACTGCTTTTCAGTGACTTGTTAAATTCCTTCAGTAGCTATAAAAGGAGAGTATCTGTACTTAAAAGCTTTTATTTCTAACCATCTTTGTGTCAGTACCTGATTATTAGAAATTGACAGCCTGAGGGGAGAGAGCTTCCTCTGTTTATTTTCTGCAATTTTCATTTTGGTGGCTGCTCCTTCACAATCCAATGTGATGTTCTGATTTTGAGTCTCCTTTTCTCTTGAAACATCTTTCTCTTTCTTTCCCTTTTTCCTTCTAGTTTCATATCCAGTATTGATGTTTTCTGTAGGCTCGGAACGTCTGAGAACTGGACACTCAGGGTTTTCTTTGAGGCAAGCACAATCCACTTTATATTTACTGCAAGTAATTAAATGCAACAAGGCATATTTGATTAGGTTGTAAAGCAATGAGACCCTTCAATACTAAATCACTGATATTTCACATTAAACATCTGCTATAATGCAAACCAACCATGTTAAAATGCAGGTGACTCAAGTTCACCACAATACACAACACTACAGTATTCAAAAACTTTTCTGCCGGTTAAAAGAAGTTTTGGCTTCTTTAGTTTTGCCACACAGAATTCTTTTAAACTTAAGGTTAGTATTCTGCTTGAAAGACAAAAGGCAGCTAAAACCTGAGTATAATCCTACATGGATATATAACCAACGCAAAACTAACAAATGCATGGAAGTCAGGGAGTGCATTCTACATGCAAAGATGGCAGACAATTTACAGCACGAGCACACCAAAGTCAGAGTCACTCTGCACAATTTTAAGCTCCACGTTCAACTGAAAGGGGCTGTCAGCTGTTTCAGGTACTAAACACAACTGCTAACTATTTTTAGCAGTCTGTCTACAATACTTAACAGTACTTGGTATCTTGAGAAAGTCTGAACCCATGCTGATTACCACACGTACTCTGTGGTCATACATAGTTCAGGTCAAGTAGCAAAGGCATGCCTGCACAGCACTGCATCCAAGCTGGCTTGAGAGCACGCCACAGAAATGCAGTAATAAAAATACACAACTCTGCCCACGCACACACTGCTCATTGTAAATACAGTGCCTAAGGAGCCTTGGTTATTAAAGAATCAAGAAAGTAAATGATACAAAATCAAAGCCATTCTGAATTGCAAAGGAACTTAATGAGCATTAGATGTGTTTTAGAACAGCGTTCTCAAATACTTACCAATTTCCATAATCAAAATCAAATGCTATGGTAATCTCTGCTCCCTTTGGAATGTTATGGATGGAGTAAATATAAAGATGAATTGTTCCATCTTCAATTACGTGCCTCACCTGTAGTCAAGAGAATGTTA
The DNA here is from genome assembly GCA_025920805.1 of Petroica traversi. NCBI lineage: Eukaryota > Metazoa > Chordata > Aves > Passeriformes > Petroicidae > Petroica > Petroica traversi. The sequence continues at coordinate 3,120,148 of JAHLSL010000061.1, forward strand.
TTATATTACCATGAATTACTATCAAGCTCTTGTATAAAAATTGCAGGGACTGTTCCATTTATCAGGAATCCCAAGGAAAAGGAGATTACTAAGTAAATAAAACCTAGTTTAACTTTCTAAATGTGCCCACCTCTGCATTTGGTGTACACGAACGCCTGATAAATCGAGCTTCATTTCCAAAAGTCCTCGCATCAACACACATTTCTAGCCCATGGAATTTGGAGTAAAACAAAACAAATGGGTATGGCCTGAAAAACACACAAGAAAACCGGGAATTTAATAATTTTAAATATGCTAAATAGTGCTTGTTCTTCTTATTAGTCAACTGTGTACCATGATGCTTGGCATAATATACCAAATTTGGAGGTTAATTGAAGAAAGACATGTTTATATTTAAGTTCCATGATTTTAATGGGTACATTCCCCAAATGTATTCTCAGAATACCTCAAGATGGAGTTACAGCCCTATATCATCTGCACAGCATCTAAAGGGAGAACACTAACAGAGCAAGCACTAGGCATGGAAGATACACAGTTATGGTTTCCTCCACATCCCTGCATAATACCTGCAGCATCCCTAGCACCAACCCTCCTGAAGGAAAGGAGCCTCCAAATACTTTGTGAAATCATGTTTTACGTTCTGATATTCCAAATGCCAAGGAACCCTTCCATCTTTACTGAGCAAAAGCTGTGTATTCTATCTCCTCCAATAGGCCTTTGCAAATTCCCAGGTAGGTGTGTACCTGCAGTTAGTGGCAACACTGCAACCAATTCATGGGAAGAAGGAAGCAGTCTCACACAGCTCAGTAAACCAACTACAGCATTCTGGCAGTAAAACAGCCCCCAGCTGACCTGCGTCCCATTTCATTCTCAGCCTGATGGACTTAAAATCCACTTCTCTCACAAAAGATAAAGCCTTTACCATTAACATACGAATTATTTTAGGATGGTAGAACCCGTCTATTTCCTGGTTTATGGTGCACAACTACCCAACTGAGGATGGAGGAAATCCTGTAACCAGAGAAGACCAAAAGAGAACTAGCTCCTGAACAAATCGGTAAGGCTATCCAGAAGAGAAAGGGACAGAAAAGGCTCCAGCTTTAATCAGACAAAGTAAAATACAAGACACTGCAGGTAACTAAGACCTACTTGTACTTGAAGCAACAGTTAGGCCAACACCATTTTAACCATTACTTTACTGAAATAACAGGAATGAACAAACCTTTTAAAGAAATATCCATTAGCTTCAAATTGTTCTCTCAGCATGAACTTTCCTCTGTATTCAATAATAAGTGCATCGGGAGGCAAGTCTTTGGCAGCCTTTAAAATCTTCTTGTTTTTTTGCACATAACTCTGTAAAGACATAAGATTGATTTATGAATTTTCACTTTCTACCATTTTTCTATTATTATTATTAACAGCAGATTATACTTTCACAACTATCAAATATATAAATTTTATACCAATGAAAAAGCCCCTCCATTTTGTAATTAAACCTCCAGACTGGACTGACCAAGCTGTCATACTCCCCTAGCGATGCTACTAGTTATCAATTTAGATGCAAGCAATGCTTTGGCCCTAGCTCTCCAGTACATGGCTGAAACCAACCTACTCATGTTCTCAAAATTCAAGTACTATAGCCTTTAGTGCACTTAACTCTCACCATGACTAGGATGAATTGCTGCATTGTTTTGCACAACACTTTCAAAAGGCTTCAATTCCTTCAAACGAAACAAAACATGCAGACATGTAACGACATTCACAATTCATTCAAGGAAAAACAGAACAGGGAAATAACATAATAATTGGGAAAAAAAAATCCTGAGAGAGTTTCCAAATTCATTTTCATATCTTTAGATGGAAGGATGGCTTTAATTAAAAACCAATACATACCCTGGCAATTAGTGAACTCACACCTCTCATAACTGCCATCACCAATCAAAAAGGAAGTAGCCTCTATGTAGGCAAAAGGCTCTGTAAGTAGGGATATTCCTCTAAGGAGGGTGTCCCATATGCCATGATGGTCTTTGAGAAAAAGAAGCAAAGATGCTTCCATTAATCTGCTACAGTAACTACTCCTCAAGATTTCTGCTACAAAATGCTAAGTTTCTTACATGGCTCTGACTTTAAGCCTGTAAGTTACTGCTAAGTTACTGAAAAGTATGGCTAGAAAAAGACATTGCCCAATTTCTTCATAAACTAGAAATTACAGGATCACAAGTTTAAAAAAAAATCAGTAGCAGAAATACCACCCATGAACATCCAAAACACTTACTACACCTTAAGAAAAATGTAGACAATTACATCTTGATACACATAGTAGGGGGAAAAAAATAAATTCAGATTCCATGATTCTTTCTACTCTAACCACTCCAGACACCCCTCACAGAGAAACAGCAGCAAGTAGACAAAAGCTGATTGTGTGTCAAAAGACATTCTAAGGGCAATCCAATGCTCAAGCTGAGACTAACACATTAGCTACTTTTATGAGAGTGTAAACATAACCAGGGTGGTACACGATGTATAAAAAACAGTTACAAATTCTGAAAAATAGGTTAAAATTCTGATCCTTAGGTCTGGTGAGACAAGGACCAGAAAGTGAATGTGAAGTCCCCTTTTTTGTGCTTCTTCCTTTGTTTATTTTTGTCTGGGGGTTTTTGTTTTGGTTTTTTTTTTAAGGTATTTAATGTCATGGCACAAACACAGCATGCAGTAACACAAGGCACAGCTCATTACCTCTACCGGAGGTTTGAAAATCAGATTGCTGGTGCTGACTTCTTTTTTGTCATTTCCATTGCCTAATCTGAGAGCTATTTTTTGTGCCTCCCTCTGGACACCTTCACTGTATTGGTTATTATTTGCTTCTTCATAGCGATCCATCCATGCCTTGATTTTAGTTTCCCACCCAAAGTTTGAACTGTCAGTAGGATCAATCTCTGGAGCTGAGCCCTAAAAATTAAAATAAGCGACCAGATATTAGAAGGTAAGATATTAAAATTGAAAGAAAAATTATACAAGATACAAAATGATGGGCAAGGGTATGCCACTGATTTACAGTTTGGGTTTTTATAGCAAGTCTGGTATAGAACTTTGCATTACTTAAAAACATTTAGGTAAATTCAGTCACATTACATTTGTCCTTTCAAGAATTTTATTATTGAGTAAGTATCACCCAAGTTCAGGAATATTTTCCCTCCTCAACAGCAATTCCCGCTCTTAGTGGGATGAGAATGGAGAATGACATTGTTTCCTCCCACAACTGCACTGCATCATGAACTTAAGTGCAGGAGTTGGAGGGTCAGATCTCCCTGCCCACTCAACTTTTGTGAACATATGCAAATATAGAAAACTCCAGCTTTTACCCTATAATACACAGACTTGATTTTCCCCTTTCAACTCCAAAGATCATGCTGTATCTTTTCTTGCCTGCATAACTTACTAAACGTTACTAATTGTACACCTGCTACATTAAGGTTGCAACTCTAATGTTACAGGCTTTGCACATAAAATTTTTCTCTCCTTATCTGCTCCTCATTATACAATTTTCTTCTGCAGTGCTTCAGATCCTTTCACTTTTAAAGAAAGTGCCATTGTACCTCCAGACCTCACAAGCAGCAGCCAGGCTGCAGCCAACCAAAGCTCCTTACGGACAGCAGCAGCCAGCCAACGCTCCCTTTTCTATCCACCTGAGCAGAGACACTATTAAACATTAATAAAACACAAGTAGTTCAGCAATTCAAATTACCTGTTTACATTTCTCTTGTGCATGAAGAAAACCATACACACAAACAGCATTTCAAAGGTGTGATGCTAAGACAACCATGAAAAATCAGTGGAATCTTACAAGCACCGTATTAAAAAAACCCCACAAAATTAAGAGATTTTTCTTCCCCAATTCCGTTTTCACTGTTCACAAGGCACATCTTATACATTTGAAGCATAAATTGCACCCCACTTGTTTTTATATAAATCAACCATGAATGAACTACAGAAATACCTAGTTCTCACACCATACACAATTTTACGTCAGAAAATTTAAAGACTGCTGTAAACACTTAAATCTTCCAAGGCAGACATCCCAATACGATTCCCTCAGACTATGCCAGTATCAATGAGTAAAATCCTGCCAGATATACAGGAATCCCACCAGGTAGAGATGGAGGTTTGACAGAGCAGAACCACTGACTTAGCCACTTCATTATTTCGCTGCTTAACAGTTATGAAAAGCTGGAGCCTCTAAGTTCAAATGAGGTTTTCACTCAATTTACTCCTTTGCACAGCACACATGAGCCCAAATTCATCCGCTGGCTCTTGAAAACCACCTATTCTTAAAATAAAAATTTGGACTAATTATTTCAGTTAATTTTGCAGGACAAAGATGTAGTGCTCATACCTTAAATCACTGTGACACATATGTAATATTAGTTACCAAGAGGAGAATATTGTACTGCTTAGTGTATAGCCCCAATTACACTCTTGTTTTTTTAAATAACGTACAGTGTTAAGGTTTGAAAGAAAACCCAAACAAAATCACCTTACCTTTACTCTTGAAGACTTCCTGGATCCTTCTCGAAATGCCTGGAATAAAATTAGATATTTATATTCACTGGAGGAAATATAAAATTTCTTAAGGATTTAAAATCTATTAACCAATTAACACCTTATTAATTAAACGTGCAAGATGAAAACAGAACTGCGCAGAAATGTCAAGAAGGTAGGAGGTTACATCTCACAAAATGTATTTTTAAAAACCAATTCAGTATTTCGACCTAACTGCACAGTAGTCAGGTACCTCTACCTTTCTCCCATATTACAACTTGACTCTCCAGAATTTCAGAATTCAGCCAAGTATCAGAGGTAACAGAAGAATACACGGCAATAGATTTGTATTGAGAATTGTTCAATCAAAATGAAACATTTTACTAAAGATTTCCAAAAAGACATCAATAACTTATTCTGATTTCCAAGTTTTAAAGGACAAAATTCTCATCAAAATCAATGAAATTAACTAGAAAAACCACTTGCTTAGGAAGTTCCACGTACTTTACTTCTTCACAAATGTTTAATTGCCACATATACTGTTTGTACATCTGTAGCTAAACAGGATAATGTCAGTATTTTTTTACTGTAATTAGTTTAGCAGCTAACTTTCTGACAGCACACTTCTACACAATTTCAACTCAAATAAATGGACATAGAGTCACATCAGGACAACTGCAGGCAAACATTTCTGTCCTTAAAACCACCACAAATGAAGACTTCCAAGGAATTGTTCTTTGGTATCCCAAAGCTTATTCTGCCCTACCTTTAACATAAATGCAATTCCTGTGGTGAGATTCTGCCTCAATTATAAAACTGAACTGTCCCAGTCAGGACACATTAACTTGAAATAAGGAGGGGTCATGGGGGGTTAGGCACCTAAGACTATCATTTACTGCAGAGTAATACATTTCAAGCTAAAAGCAGGTAGTAAAACAGCCTGATTTTTAGATCAGTGTCTCTTGGTAAGAAATGTCACAAAGCTATAATTTATAAAACAAAGTAATAAGAGAAATTACGTTCACTTACTTTTTTACATTTTGCTATGTTCTGTTCTTTCTCTCCACTTTTTTTCCTTTTCTTATCATTGACTTTTGTAACTCTTGTAGCAGTTAAAGTTATTGTCGTTGGTGTATGTTGATAAGCAGTATACAGTTCCACAGGAACCTCATCACCACTCTCTGTTGCACTGGTATCCCCATCTTCAAAACAAAGAATATTCTGTAAATAATCAAGTACTGCAGAAAGAACATTCACTAGTTACTCTGCATCTGCTTTCAAAACACAAAAATTCATACTGACAAATGCTCCAAGCACTCATATGCAAAATTCACCCACAGTTGCAACAGCATGAACATGAAGGACCAATGAGAAACTGGTAATTAAGAGAGGTTTGTAATGCAAGGTAAAAAAAAGGTACCAGATTAAATTCCATTCTCTGCATGGAATTAATGACCATATTCCATTTTGAGCAAAATTAGAATCAGAATAAAAAGGTAAAAAAAATAAAAATCTGTTAACTCATTCACTTATATACAGCTTTTAGTTGTAATATGGCATTTGGATTCTCTCAGATGACTCTGTTCTAGAAGGGATTAAAATTAATGACTGACCAGCATTTCTTCTGAAGCTCTATTAATTAATCACATGTAAGTCATAGTCAACTATTTCAGCTGCAATTTGCACTGTCAAGTGCCTTTTTCAGGGCTAGTATGCCATTTTAGCCAAAAGCTTTTTGTAATCAAAATCCCCTAACAGTAACATTCTGCTACTCAGGGAAGAGAAAAGAGACATCAGACACAAACTGACAGATACTTTTCCTTTGTGCTGTGCTCTCACAGACCTAAAGGCCAAATCCTGAAATTTAGCATACATCAGCATTTATGTCAGACAAACACATATCCTGATCTGAAACAGGATTACCCTAGTTCTGTCAAGATGAAAGGCTGTGAAGGATGGGGAGGATTGGAAGAGAGATGAGCACACGGATAAGAGACTGCTCTTTGCGTGTGCTCAGTACAGGCTTCTCAGATTTTATAGCAGCTTTTCCAAATATTCTGCATTCAGTAAACACTTCACATTAAGCAAAACTTTTTCTCATATGGCACACAAGCAGACTTCACAAATACTTAATATGAGAGCAGAGAAAACATTCCTTCTGATCTCAGAAGGAAGTTGCTTTAATCAGTGCACTCAGCAGTCCTAATTCTTGAAACCTTCTTTACTAAATAAAGAACTCCAGCTACTGGTTACTCTGGATTTTTCCTGCACACAACATTCCTTAACAGGATTCTTCTGTGCATAGTAAACAATCCCATTTTACCATCTTGGTTATTCTTTTGAACACTTTATCAGGCACATAATTATACTGCATAAATTTGGAATTTATGATGCTTTCTGAATTTTTTTACATCTCTGCTGAGAGTATTTTCTAAATGAGCATAAAAAGCATACAGAAAGAAGAATTATTTAATCAAAGAAGAATAAATAGCAGAATAATCAATGCCTGAGAAATAGAAACCCCAGGCCCTCTTGAAATTGTCAGTATCTATAGTCCATACACTAGAGCCTACAGAATCATGACATCTCCCCCTTGCTCCAAACCCCACAAAGCACTGTCTTCCTTAGGGAAGCAACATTTCAGCATCGCTGTCTACACTGTGCTCTTACTTACTGTAAAGAATAATTACCTCAACTGAACATATAATTACAAAGAGTTGTTTTGAGACACTCCTTCCTAACCTACATAACCTGCTTTCACTTTGAAGAGTCTTGGTAAAGCACCCTAAGCAGAGATCTTGAACTTGTATGTCACAAGCAAGATACAAACTCTCCAAATTACCCATAAGGAGCAAGTGATCTCAACAGCATCAATTTTAAGACAGAACAGCTTAAAGCAACATCCTTGTGCAAGTCATACATCTAGATACTGTATCTTAAAAAAAAAAAAAAACCAACACACACCCAAAAACCCCAAAAAACCCCACCAACCACACTTTAAACACCCAGGATACAACCGAGTATGGGCTTAACAAAGATGCTTACTTCACTGAACCATAGTAGGTAATCCACTGCATAGTAAGCTGCACCAAACCTGGACTTTTATACCAGAAAATCTTAAAACACATATACACACTCCACTACTTCAGAGGCATCAGCTGTAAGTAAAACATGTTACACTCAGGAGGATGACCTCCTCCCAAACTACTACTTTCGTAATAGAGCTTGCAAGTACCAGCTGTCAACCAAGAATTCTACAACACTTCCGTAGTGGCCAGACAGAACTTCTGACAAGTTAGGCCAGATGAGTTTTGAAATCCCGTGCACAGGTACAAGAACTACTTGCATAAAATACATAGACTGCATCACATGCCACCTGGTTATCAAAGGCAAAAAAGCCTCAAAACGTCGTTATTACCTACATCATGCTAACTACGAGTTTAGCAAATTTCCCATTGGTCAAACAAACCCAGAACCATACCAAAACACCCAATCTATATCCAAAACATCAGAATTAAGATTTCCTCCCGAAACTTTTTTCCAGAAACTAGACTTAGAAACCCTCTGTCATCCAAGAGAAGAAATTTGAAGCTTTCCCACCTTATTTTCAGCACCTTGCTCAAATGACTTACATTTATTATAGAAGTAACACGGCTTATTATGAAACTTGAACACTGTTCAACTAATTGAATAATTCTGCACTGATATAAAAAAAAGGCAGTCCTGAAAACCATTAACAAAACACATGGAACTACAACAATTCTGATGATGCTATCATTGTAACAATACAGTCATGCAAAAGGCACTGATTTAGTGAAACTTATATGCTGAAGGCTGTCAAAACTGTGGGAACTATGTATGCACTCTTAAATCTGTATATGGAATTTATACTTATTTTATGATCTTTACTAAGGAAAGAGCTTTAGATTTTACTCACCTGACATATTTTCCCTTTTCCTTCGTTGCAACAGCACTGCTCTTTCTTTATCTAAACTCCTGAAATCAGAAAATAAATCAGTGCATCTACGTATTAAAACAGACCTCTGTAGCATTTCCCATTGACTATTACAGAATAAACAGTAAACTAACTGAATGTTCAGATACTTAGAAAAACAACACTTGCTCACAGTTCCATTCAGTTTTAGAGTTCAAAATCAACAAAACTACTTACCTGGGTTGGCAACGTTCACACAGATATATGTCAGGAATATGCTGTCTGTCAATCCCCATGCAGTCAATGTGCTGCCAGACACTATGAAAACACCAAAACAAAACCCCAGGTTTAAAGTACAATTTTAAAAATTGCGTGCACAATACACAGAAAAAGTAAGCTGTTCTTTTTTTTCATTGTTGTCGTTATTCAGATTCAATAGTGCCTAAAACTACATCTCAATCACTGTCTTTGCCACCACTCTGCTGGCTGACTCGTTTTCTCTCTTGGAAATTTTTCTCTAACATCAGAAATAAAATGGTAAATTATCACAATACAGAGAAAGATAGACACAAATATCCTCAGCAGCAAGACTTATGCTTTACACAGCAACAAGTGGTTTGGTTTTAAACAAAAGGATTCAATTCCCTTTTAGAAACAGGTGCATAAAATATTTTTATACAGAGAAGTATACACAAGGATACGGTTTGATTTCCTTACGTCTTTTAAGAGAAAAATAAATAAACACTTTTACACACCCTGTCATAAACTGATAGCACTACTGTGCAGCATAGAAAGAACTTTAACTGCTTCCCAGAGTCAGGGAACAGACTACTTGATAGACTGAAGGCTAACCTAAACCAGTAGTTTACACTAATCCCTACTTTGCTAGAAAGATGAGGGACACAAAAATAGTTATCTTTCCACTTGAAGAGTTGTGGCAAATTCACAACTCCTCATAGAAAAACTCTTCTTCAAAGGAAAAAAATTCTACCTAACTGGTGACTGCCTACAATTTCTCTGCTGGAAGAACATCTTCATGTATTTCAAAATAATGAGCAAGATTATCAGAATCAAGGACCCCCAGAAATTGCTGACAAGCTTGTTACATATGCAGACAGAAGAATGGAGCTCAAATAAATATTTTAATTAGCTGTAACTATTATTTTATAAATACATAAAGATCTAACAAATTCAGCAGCATTAATTAACCATACCAAATTCAGTAGAAACTGTCCAGTATACCAGCTCTGAAAATTTCTGATCTTATTTTTCCAATTCCAAGTATTTAACAGAAGTCTTATTACTCTATGAACAAGTAGGTAGGTACTTAAGCCTAAACATTTAACTTGAGCTTCTCCAATAAGAATCTAGGTTATCGAAGCCTTTGAAAAATAAAGAGCAATCAGAAAGATCACGCACAGAGAAACCAATGTTTGAGAAGTTTTTTTCACATTATTCTGCACCCCTCAGGTTCTTTGATTCACATATACATAATTCACCAAGATGCTTTATTACTCAACACATGCAAATTAAGTAATGCCTAGGTACTACCATACTAACAAATAACTTGGGACCGAGTACCAAAGACATCCTTTTGAGAGGGAAAAAAATGCATACCCTTATTAAGCAGCAATGCACAAGTAAAGGCATGACCAAATTAATGAGTAATCAAGACTGACAGGAATAAATTATAAAATACTCACTGGCCTAAACCAACTATGCTACCTATTAGAAAACCACACAACATTCAAGCACTTCTCTGATGGAAGGAATTTCTTGTGACTCAACACAATTAAAACATCATTTAGTTACATTCACTTTCAAGTGCAACCTTAAGTTTTAAGTAATTTTTACTTTTAAGTAATTTTAATATGCATTACCTGCATTTGTCACAACAGATCATATATCCATCATCATGTGTAAAGCCACAAATGCATCTGGTAATATCCGTTCCATAGCTTCCATCCTCTGATGTACTGATGGTAGTAGCACTGGAGGTTTCATCAAAGTTGGGAGTGGTAAATATGCCTACTTCATTCTTGCTTATAAGCACTGATGGAGGAGGAGAAGCTGGAGGCGTTGGAGGAGGCCGAGCACCATAGTTATGGTCCTAGAATTTTGTTAAAAGGTAACTTATCATAAATGCTCATACAATGCCAGTTATTCAAGCCAAAATGTAAGAATTCATTTGGCAAAGAACTTCAGGCTTCTTATTTTTGTAGTAAAAGGTTAAAATTTTAGTTATGTTTCAATTCAGTCTTATTTTCTAACTTCTCAAATATGTCATACATTTAAGTGCACTACTGTTCTGCTTCTGATAGACCATTTTTAGCCAACTTACCCAATTCCCAATAAGACATAAAAATCTAAGCATTAATCAGTTTTTCCAGATAAAACTGGAAATTTTTATTTAGCAGCAGATTTTTACATAATATATTTTGTAGAGAATACTTGGCACAGAACTTACTGCATAGGGCAAACCAATGTAGCTGTGTGAATGCGAGCCGCTGGTATACAACTGGTGTGGATAACTGTTCGATTTTTCAACTACCACAGGGCTAGCTTCTACAGATTCTGGTCTGCAAGGAAAAAGACAGATGAAGAACAAATGCAATTACTGTGTAATTTATATTACCAAACTGGAGGTGCTTGCTGCACCACTTGTAATTAATTCCCTGCTGATTCTGCTTAAGGAGCATATGGGGGCAGGAACGAACTTGCAACCCCGCCAGTAGCCCCCTCCTCGAGCGGTAGGAGAAGCTGCCCAAAGGAATTTCTGCCCAAGCGGTGACAGCGACAGAGCCCCGCAGCGACACACAGCGGCAGTGGCAGGCACCGCCCGCACCGACTGCGCCACGAGCACAAACGCCAACTAGGGCAAAAAATCTCAACAGGGCACTTTCCACCGATTTAGCTTTAAACAAAACGAAAAAAGTGGTAGCAATTCGCAAGACAAGGTTTTGTATCAAACGCAGTGCCTTCTTCAATATAAAAACTAGGGTTTATAAGCACTAAACCACAACATGAAACCAGGAAGATGAAGGAATACTAAAACAGAAAAAGCTATTTGAGCACAAAAAAATTACATCTTCATGGCCTATCTCGAGCAGTTATTCATGTATGCATTACTGAGATAACCTGCAGTTTTTCACTGCACCATATGATTTAATGACACTAAGATAAACATAGTGGGTTTCTTTTTAAACAGTGAAAGGCACCACAAAATGTCAACATTTAAAGCTGAAGTGGACTTTATTCTCATTACAACTCAGGTTTGGTTAACTTTTTAAATTTTATTTTTATTGTGTGTGAATTCTACTTCCTATCCCATATCTTATTAATTCCTTAAGCTGATTTTTAAAATAAACTTGATATTTCTTAAATTAAAATAGATACTGATGGGATTTTTTCTTAGATGTTAAGATATTTAATAGAGGCCTTTTTTTGCTATGCCATGAAGTAATACTAGTTTGATTTAAAAGGACACCAGCAACTTAATCATATCTTTTCCAAAAAGTAACAAATCATTAACTTTCTGAACAAAATGCAGTATTTTCACATCTCGTTAAAAGTGTCCTACTAATGGGTTTGGTGGCCCATTTCTTCTTATGAGCCTTTTCCCATGCAAGGTTACTATATGATAAAGTTGTCTAAAAAGAAACTAGTTAAATGCGCTTCTGGGGGAGGGCTTTAGTTTCTAGACTCCAAAGGAAAAAAAAATTTTAATATTACTGTCTCCAACGGTCATCAGCTGCCTTTTTTTGAGAGAGTGAACAAACACATGAGCATATAAATCATGTGAAACACTAACATTAAAAATACAACTTCTGGCTAGCATGAGACAAACCAAATCTGACAGCACTTGCTCTTTGTTACTTCATAAAGCCAGAAAAATCCTCATTTACTCTCCTACACACTTTTACAACTTGAAAATACAATTTTATTTGGAGTTTGTTAGAATTAGCTTCTAGAAGCTGCTCAGAAGTTTAGCTCATGACTAAAATAAAGACAAGAGATGAAAAAACTGTGCCTTTCCAACCTATTTGCTTTTACCTGTTTACCAACACATTTGTGCAGTAATCACACTTTTTCTGTGCTCCAGTAATCCTCCTGACGACCTAGCCAACTCCAATGCAAGTGAATGAGGCACTAGCTATGCATCCATCACAGCTAGGGCAGAATTTGCTTCTCCAGTACAAGCAGGCCTTGACCACTGTTTTGCTTCTACTGCTGTTCTTCATCATTTCCTGAATGGGACAAGCACAGGTACCCTCATCTACTCTGCGTTCAATGTTCAGCCCAGGTCTTGCTGGAAAATACTCCGTTTTCAGCGCAGGAAGGCTTACTAATAAAGGACAGGCAGGGGGGGGATTCTGGTACAATCCATGCAGGATTAATTTAGGAGAGTTTCCTTCGTTAAAAATAAGTATTACTATGACCTAAATACCAGCTCCTTAAACACAGGAACATTCAGTGAAAGATACCAGAATGAAAGTGTCCTAAAAAGAGGTCATGTATTTCATCAACTGAGTTGAAAAATCAAAAAGATATCCAGGTCTCCTGCAAGATATATGGCAAGACAGTACACCAAACACCCTATACCCATTTATTACTTACTCTAGCAATTTATAAACCACTTAAGGGAAGAAAATTGAATATTGAGAGGCATAACAGTGGTGGGAAGTAAAAGTGAAAAGCTTCCAAAAACATTCATTTATCACCAACCATTTTAAAACTCACAAAACCGATTCAGGGAACAATGTTACTAAAAAAAAAAAAAAAAGGCACATCTTTACTTGAACGAAGAAAACTAGAAAAAATGGTGGGAGAAAAATCAGGTCATACAGAAAGGCAACTATGAAAAAATGTGGAGCACAATCAGCTTTCAGTGAAACATTTTTCAAACACTTACCCAGACACAGACACTACTTGAAATTCTAACAGATGCTCACTAGAGCTCTGAATGTGACTGTTACTGTTCCATTTACCCACTACACTGGGCTGGGGAAGTGGGGAAGGAACCAAGAACTATGGAAATGAGCTCCAAGAGCATTCACTAAAGCTAGAAATTAACATAATAGGTTTTCTTTACAGTCAACAGGAAAGTCATACAGATCCCAAGAGTAATACAGAATGAACACCACTGCTCCACAGAGCCACAGACACAATCAACTTTGGCAGACAGGTCACTGAATTCCTTGTTACTCCTGGTTTTGCCAACCATGTGGCATGATCTTAAACAGAAAAAATGTCCTCTATACTCCTGTCCATTCAAAGGCCATGCCCTTCTTCTGAAACAGGAATCTCAGAACTGCACAGCTTTGAGAAGAAATGCCTCTTGGCAAAATATTTAATTGTACAGATGATTAAAGCAGGACATACTACCTAATTTAAAATTTAAGTTTTACAGTTTTTGGGCTCAAGTACCAGTGCCCAAGCAGCAAGGCACAAACTACTGTACTACAGACAAACAACCCCTAATCTCACCACTGGCATTCTTTTACAGGCATCCCAGAAAGCAAGTTTTCAGGAGGAAAAGGTGTAAGCACGCAGATGTGTGAGAACACTGAGGTTTTCCTTGCTTGTATTTTTGGACATTAGCCAGTTCTGATAGAGCTGTAAGTATTACGCCTGTCAGCATTGTGATCACACCACATTTTTCAGCTTCACCTCAAATAACTTCGGTCTTACTGTGCAACAAGGAAAGATATTGATTGTATTTTTGGTTTTCATCAGAACTGCAATGTCTGTATTACATCACAGTATATAGGAAGTTTGATCAAAATGATATTATTTTGTAAATAAGAACATTATTGCAATAAACTGACCATGGTATTTTGCTAAAATATCATATATACTTGTTAAGCGTTGTGGTCAGCAATTTAAAATGTGCAAAATGTTCACAGGGAACAAAACAAAAAGGTCTACACAAAGGCTTTCCACATATTCTAAGGCTACACTGATTTAAGACATTCCTGTACCTTGAAAACAGAAATTAAATATTTTCTAAAATAAATTAAAAAAGCAAAGACGCCCATATTTAAAAATTTTAAAACAGCCTTGAGAGAATTTTCATTTAGCAAGTGAAACAACTACAGGTTCTGGGTGATTTCCTACTGTTCCTATCTAAAATGGAAACAAAATATTCTGCATGTTGCCAGCAGATGGCATTAGTGAGAAATTAAAAGCAACTCACAAGACCACGTAATTTACCAAACCTCAGTTCCAGCACCCTTATAGTTAACTTATATTAAGGGAATCAACTGGCAGTAATTCAAAGAAAGTCAATTCATCTCTAAAATCATCCCCCACTCCATTCCTTTTAAATATTGTTTCTGGCCATTTAGTAATAAATTAAAAAACAAATGAACAAACAACCCAAAAGACCCCAAAACAAACAAAAAAACCCACAAAACAAAAGACCATTTTTGACTAATACCCAAAATACAATCAGAATCTGAGGCCATCAACCACTTCCATAAATATGTGGATATTCAAATGGGGAAAAAAAACCTCACTAAAATGTTCAAAATCAGGTGGGGTATCTAAGCTTTAGGCTTTACCTAGCTAAAAGTACTTCCTGAAAACTTCTCAGAACTCTGAACGCAATCTCAGCAATATCAATCTTCCACAATCCAGTTTGATATGTCTAATTTTCAAGGAGTTCAGGTTTGCTTCCTGTTTGTACCAGCACACCTGAACAGTATCTAGCTGAAGATCATCTCAGATGAAAGAAAACAATATATTTTGCATGAGAAACAACATTTTCTATTTCAAGACACTTCATCTAACCAAAGATATCTGGCAGGCTGCAATACCTAGACAACAAGGGAGTGGGCTCTGCTACCTAAGCACCTTGAAACAGGCCCTACAAGTACAGGCTGGCCCAGTATTATCTGTATTTAAGACTACATCAATGTTCTTTTCCTCCTGGACACCCAACTAAATACAGTGACCTGCACACTGGGACTGTAAGGTTTATTATACAGGGCTTCTCTCTAAAAAACATGTATAAATATTAAACTAGAACAGCAGTACCATCAATGGAAAGTGTAACTTATGCTCTAAGCTACACTAGCACTCTCTGAAGCCAGGAAGTGCATTTTGAACCTTCAGAAAGAGCTTGTTCTGCTTGCTACTACAAGGACCTTACCACTAAGAAGTCACACATCCTCATCTCTACTATGATCTACAAGTAAAGGCAAAGTTTATGTGCTTTGACTATGATGGCACTAAGATCTATCTGGAGACCACTAAGTACAGGTAACATAAGAAACTGTTTCACCTGGTTTTTAAGATGTTTAAAGCTATTGGTGGGCTATTATACACACGGCTATTTGCTACAATTATTAAAATAATATGTGGAACTACTAGTCTTATAAACAGCCCCCTTCTTTAACAGGCTTATGTCTTGATTTGATGCAAAAGGAGAAATCTTCCAGCACTAAGAGACTGCAATACACAAAGCTTTTTCCTAAGCTCCTTTTCCTGCATAATCAAGTTTGCCACTCCCCCATTCTTGTGTTTGCTCATGCTTCAGCAACTGATGAAGCAATATCAGACCTGCCAGTCACAGAGGAAAAATTCCAGCTCCTCCCTCTTGGGAAAACTCCAGAACTTGCTCAAAGAACATCTATGACTGTCATTAACACAATCTACATCCAACATGCTACTCTCCAGAAGAAAATGTACAAGAACAAAAAATAAATCACATGGATGGTAAGAGAAAACGCTTTCAACTGTGTAAGCTGGCAGGTTTAAGGACACACCTTTGTGTCACACTTCTTGTGACAGTGACATGGTTTTTGAACCAGTGTAGGCCAATCATGCAACTGCACATATTTCAGCATCAGTACAGCAGAGATGACAAGAATTAATCTAACTGGTAACAGCCACTTAACATCTGAAGAAAGGCAGCTCCTAACTGGGTCGCTCTGCCACAGTATCAAGCAAATAACACACTGTGGACTCTATCTTGTTTATACTGACAACTAAATTTATTTATTTTAATTTCAGCATGACATGCTGTGTCTGCAAGGAATGTCAGCAACCTCAGGAACCATGACCCTCTCTAAACATGAAAGAAAAGCACAGGAAAAGATAATGAAAAGAAATGTGAATGGTTCACTAAAGTTAAAATATCTTCTGCACTAAGGTAAACAGTGTTAATGACATGAAGAGATAAAACAACTTTAAAAGTTTAATGTAACAAAAAATTTTGAATTGCAAATTCAAATAACCAGCACAAACCTAGAACAGCCTCAAATATAACTGGAAGCACAGCAGGGAAAGAACCCTTTAAAAAGCTGTTCTAGAGTTCTGCTCTAGAGTTTCCTTCGAAGTCTGAAAGAAAAAAACACTTGCTTCTTAAACATTTGACAGTCATTTTGATGCTACACACATGGAAATATGTTTGTCTGACTAGAAAAGTACCCAGTCAGAGACTAACAGCACCTAAACCTTAGCCCATCAATACTGTACCGAACACTAGGGGGAAAAAAAAACAGGAAAAAACCACAACACAAAAAGCCACACATGCACAACTACTTCCCTCCCCCCCCACCAAAACCTTACAAAAAAACCCACAAGCCACCCTCCCTATCCCCCAAAACCCAGAAACTCACTACACTTAATTCATGCAAAGCCAGAATTTTCTGAATGCATGGTTTCATTGGCTCTCTGTAACTTTTTATACACAGTTATTAAATGACTGATTTTCTACTAGCCTTACAATTAGAAAAAACTGTCTGACGACATTATTAGCCATTTATGGTATTAGCCATTTAAGCTAGGCCTTCAATTTGTATTAAGAAATGCACCCTCCTTTTAATTACTACTACATTCTTGTAGTTTAACACACCAAATTAATCTTTCTAATGTGCAAAAAAAAAAAAGTACAGGTAGTTAAGAAGGAAACTGAAATGGCACAGTATCTGAAGCATGGAAAGTAAACCAAGCAGCATCTTTATTTCTCAGTTTGATAAGCAAGAAAAATACGTATTTGTAGAAACATTTAGCTTCTCTCCTTTGCTCCCATTTAAGTGGAAGCAACTGGCATAAGAATAAAATGACAGTTATTAAGTAATTAAAGATTCAATAAAATGAAGGAAACATTTACATTTTCTTCAACTGTATTCAAAAAACAGTCATGAAGGAAAAAATAAAAGTAATTAAAAAGTAAGAAAACTTACAAGTGATGTTCACATACTTACTCTGAGCCTGCAGCCATTTCCAAATAAGAAGTATCTGCTGTGTCAACCCCTAATGGGATCACTATGCTCATGACGTTCGTTTCTGATAAATTCGATTACTACGGAGTCCTATGCATTGGTATCCAAAACACTGGGGCATGCCAGCCACAGTGCTCATTGCAAACATCTAAGTGCATCCACAAACCCTGTCAAAAACAAAACAAAACATGCAGAAGATTATGTCAGTTCATTTTAAACCCAGGAAATTTTACATCGCGTATTTGTTTTAATTTTAAAAATTGCCACTTACACTTGTATCTGTCACAATTATTTCATTAGTTTTATTTTTCACATGCAAAAGGAAAAGAAAACATTCAATCTTCTCTAAAAGTTAACCACAAATAAAATTCTTTAAAGAATGTGATGATCTTAACATCTAAAAATATTATACATGGACAATCACTCCAAATTATGATTAAAAACGCCAGCACCCCAGGACAATCATCAAAGTGCCAGAGATTCACTTATGGCTGATTTATTTGCTTACTGCCCTGTGTTGTCAAAGCCTAGCTGCTGTACCTTTCAACAGAAACTTACTTAAGAGCATTTGCAAGTAGGTCTTAGGCAGCACTGTTCACTTTTGTTTTGCACTTTAAAAAAAATTAGTGTCTTAACTACCACTTAGTATTTTTTTAAGAAAATTATTCTAATAGTTCACAGTAACAATAGGAAACATCTTCTATTTTAATAAATCATCATTAGAAGATACTAATGTGGCCTGTTCAGTGCCACTTTAAGTGAATTTTTTAAGGTAGTAAAAAAAAAAAAAAAATCAGTAGTGGTTTTTAACTGTAGAGCAAACTACAATCTGCGTGATTCACACGAGTGAATCCGAGCTGCATGCCAGTTACCACCAGCTCCCTTACTGTACAGGTCAGAACACCCAGCTGTTCACAGAAAAAATGTGAACAGTTCTCAGCTATTCAGAGATTAGTAAACTAATGCACTTTTATACACTAATACAGACCAGGTTTTACACATGTGACTAGGTAATTTAAGTAAAATAGCCCAGTATTTTCAGTACTTTCATAACGAATAATTGCAAACGCTTTCCAAAATGTCAAACTTGCAAGACCACAAACCACTTTGCAATGAAGCACATCCTGTGTCTAATAAAGACACTCCTCTCATACCACAATATGTTGCATCTTAGCGGATGTCTACACAAGCACAACAATTTTGAGATCAACAGAATTTCATTCCAGGTGTAGAATCCCGCACTTTTCCTGGATGATTCATTTTAACATGTTATCCTTGCCAAACACTACACTGACAAAAAGCACAAGCCCCTAGTGAAAAATGGACTTCAGACAAACTCTGTGAATTAAATTGTAATTGTCTTCTTTTATTGATTAGGTCAGCATGTTCAGGATGACAGAGTGGCACGTACAAGACATCTCTGAAGCATGAGATGGCAGCAAGTCTTCATCTAACCTCCTACATTTTTTAACACTAGGGAAGGTTGGCAATTAACTTAAGAATATGCAAAGATGTTGCAAGTGCCTAAACCTTCAGTTAGTTCATTCTCCTTCTAGACAGCAAAAGGTGTGTTTCACTCCTATTACATGAAACACCAAATACAGTGAACTGGAAAGCTATCAGGCCAAGCAGCCATTGGAGTATTTTGCTTTCCTCATTTAAACACTGAGCATTTTCTTACTAAATATCACAAGTAACAAACCATATCACTAGCTATGCAAAAACATTTAAAAATCCGTTCTATTTTCAAGACTAAGTAGCAAGAAAAACATGTTCAACCAAAAGCAGGTATGGACTATTTCCAGTAGAAGGTTTGAAAAATAACTGTAAGTCCCTCTAACAGTCTCATTTTCCCACCATACAGCTCACTCTACTTGTAGGGCAGAACCCTGATCAGCTGCACCTACAACTGACAGGAAACATCACCTCACCATTTGGTTCCCATCTTCTGAAAAAGTCAAAAATATACACAATAACTGGAAGGCAACCATGTTTTTTTAAAACACAGGTAGATCAGCTAGACCAGGGTTAATGGCTGTTCCATTACTCCCTGCAGGGTGACCCATGCTAACAAATCATTAGCAGAATGGAGTTTTTACTTTGCATCTGTTATTAGGTAATTCTAAAGAAATTACTTTAGTGGCTCAATGTAGGTCTAAAAGACACACTGGACAACACTGCCTAGGATTCAAGATCCTCACTTAGAAAGATGTTTCTTGCACTTAAACTTGAATCTGGTGGTGGCGGGGTTTTTCTTAAAACATTTTCTTTAAACACTTCTAACCAGGTAGAGCATCAGCTGTAAAATAACACAGGCAAAAACACCTGGAGACTGATGGAAGTGAAGAACACGCTTAGACAGCCCTCTCATGGGCGGTGAAATCTCCAAACTTACATTAAACTACTGAGGTTACCCAACCATCATATATTCAAGTGATCTCCACTGCCAACACAAAGAAGAGATTTGCTTACCAAGTCTGATAATAAAGCGATACTTGGGGCTCTTTTTTTTAAACGTAATGCAGAAAAGAAGAGGAATGCATATGTTTTTAGAGCTATGTATACATTAAAAATCATCTACTAACGCATGTCTCAATTAATGACAATCTCTGACAAAGCAAATACACCACCATTCTTGCTAAAAAAACAGAACAAAAACAACCAAAAAAAGCCCAACAAAACAAAGGGGGGACATAGCTAAAACAAAGTTCCTACCCTATGGCAAACTACTCAAATACAGCTTTGTCCGAATTCAGTCAATAATCAGTGTAGATCAGGCTATTAGAATTTAAGTCAGAAACTTGAGGAATCGAGATTTTTTTTTTTGCCTGAAGAGTATTAAACAGATGTTGTTTCATCTAAAAAAGTGGAATATGATTGCAATACTAACACACTGTTTCTTACCACCTTCCTCATCACACACACAAAACCCTCTAATGCTTTGCCTATAGTCAAGTATGGAAAAATGGAGACAGTAATCATCTTGCAATACCTACACAGCCAAGTTAATTCAAACAAACATTGCTCATTATTTATGAGTAGATATCCTCAACAAATGCCTGTAATGGGACTGGTGGAGATATAAATTAATAACACTACATCCCCTTATTAAACAAAACGGTGACCTTATATATAGGCCATTCAATTATGATCACTACAATGATGTCAACTTTGAAATGATGGAAAATAATAATTTTCTTCCATGTCAGAAGCATTGTCATGACATACTAATATTCCCAGTATTTTTATAAGTTCACAAAGAAAATAACAGACCTACTGGGGAATTTCATCTATGAAGACTGCTTATCCTTTTAAGTCTGGTATTTTAGATGAGTCATAAAATACTACCTGCTGTCATGATTTGGTACGTTACAATTCCTGCAAGTATCCATGTATTTGAAGTAATTATTCTTTCAGAACTCTGAAAAGCTGTCATCTGAGGCCTTTAAGAAACTCTTTTCACAGGTATATTCATTTTCACAACTTACTGTTTAAGAGAGTCTTTCTTCAAGCAGTACATGAATTTGAAAGATAGGAAGACCATACTCCTACCGTCTCCAGTTAATTTCAGCATAACCGGAGTTAAAAGCCACTAAAAAAACCTGATAGTCCAAGGTTCATTGATCAGCTCTTTACTGGGAAAAGTGGCTATTACTATACCTTAATTAGCAAGTTTGGGCCCTTCAATTTTGTTAAAGTCTACTCTATTAGTGACAGTACACACCAAGTTCTAAAGAATTTTGGCAATATCTTAGATTCTCGTGATTTTCTCATAATCACCCTACAGCTTTATTATATGAAAAAATCCCATCCCTTATTCAAATAAATTTTGCTTTTATTTAGTTGCAGTAAAAAAGTTTATCTTGCCCTAATAGTAAAATGTTAATCTTAAAACCCACACAGATTTCTGTTCTACCTGGACAAAATGTTTATCTTGTGCAAGACCAACCTCGTCACACCCATCTCACTTCACTCTTTATTCATACTGGTTTACACTTTTAATGGCACTTCTCAATTGTCTCTAGAGAATACATGGGAGCTTTTTGACTCAAAACAGCCTCATCAAGTCTAAAATATCTGAAACCTCACCATACTTCCCATGATCCACTTTGTGACACCAGAACCCTTTTTAAAAAAAATTAATTGTACTCTAACAGATATATAAGAGCGTAATTCCAAAATATTAATCTCTGTGGCTTTGTACAGAGAACATGATTATTCAATAAAGAACAGAAAATAACTCACACATTATCCCTGAGGTATTCCACTAACAACATTATTCTGTGGTCTAACAAAGACCACATGTTTCCTTTCTGTCATGTCCTGCTAAGATCACTTGTGTCACTTCAGAAGAAAAACCATAACTTTTCCACTGGTACACAAAGGAGAAAAATCCCCAAATACAGACAGCTCATTTCTTGAATTGGAAGGTAAATGTGTGATCTCCTGAAATTACATCAGCAGTCTTAAACATGCTAGACCCTATGCTGTGTATCTAATACCACTGAAGCTCTCATCTAGATGAAAAGATACAAAACTTTTCATAAATATCAATGACAAGTGATGGTGGCAACACCAGTTCAATTTGTCTCAAACATATAAAAAAATCCTTAAGAGACATTAATATATCAAGCTAGTATTACTACTTTTAATACTTACAGTAATATTATTTACAATATGGTGAGGGTTTTTAGTTTGTTGGGGTTTTTTAAACCATGTTTACATCTAATACTACAAAAACCAAAGAGAAAAAAATTAATGAAAGCTGTTTCCACTATTCTTCTTCACATCTCTGTCAGCTTTTTACACAGACAGTGCCACTGTTCCTTGTTTTCCCCTTCCCATGAACCAGTTTTTAGATTCTGTTGTCACATGACAAAGACAAAGCAAAAAGCATATGGAAGTTACAAAAAAACAGATTTACTATAGAAGTTAGGAACAGAATCCAAAGCAACGTGAAATTTAACAATTGTTTTCTAAAGGGATGTAAGTGGAATTATGAATTAAGCTTACAATTAAATTATATCCTACATCAAGTATAAGAATTTTCCTACATACACAGAAGACTAACTTAAGTATGCTGATAGCTAAGTCAGTTCAAATTTCTTACATCACTAGGCATTACAGAAATACTAAATCTTTCTGCTACTGTTTTTATGACTTCAATATACATGTAAAATTCTTCAATATGTTTTTCTGTCAATTGCAGTTACCAGTCATCACCGATCAACAATTACAAGATAAAAAAAATAGTTAGTAGATGGTTTAGATGTTTCAAGATTTGGGAGATTTCACCACAGAATGCCTCTGCAAAGAGAGCTACCAGGACTTCCCTAAACATAGAGGTTTAAGGAGACAAATATAATTCTAATTAGCCTATAATTAGGCTATTGCATTTGACACAATAGTGCTGGTTTAAGATAAGTAATTATTCAGATTTCATACTGACGCATACAACTTCACCTTGAAGTCCTTAACCTCACTACAGAAATATTAATACACTTAGCTTTTGCTAAATTAAGCGTATTGGTAAACTCCTTTCCTCACACCTTTAAATCCAGGTAAGAAATTAGAAACCATTTCCTGGTGCAGTATTCAGTATCAGAATACATACAGTATGTATGAAAGCTCATTTTCATGAGATGTGTACAGATCTTAAGGGAATTAACTTGAAGCAACATATGAAATTACTGAAACAGCCAATTTTCCACTCAAGCACTGACCAAGAAAGAAGAAAAGGAGTAGAAGAGTTACAAGATTTACAGATAAAAATAAATCAGTGTTAAAACACAAACTATCTGCACGACAGCTTTGAGTCAAGCAAGACCTTTCAGTTTAACCAGTACAGAATACTAACCTGGTTATAACTGCAAGTCAATTTGAATGTGAAAGCATTCTACAACACTAAGTCCAAACCAAAACTCTTAACTTCCATTTGCTCCCAGTAGAAAATTCACACTACTCTATGTCCAGGTTGGCTCCAAAGGATCCCTACAATATTTTTTCCCGTATCAGTAAGGTCTTTAAGGCAAGATGCAAAGATTTCCAAGACTGTATTACTGCTTTCAGACCTCTGCTGACTCCTGCATATCTTACTGTTACTTGTTTATACAAAGTCATCTCAGGCAATAGATAACCAAAAGGTGGTATTCTGTTTTATTGTATTTTATTACCTCACCATGCATAAGTTGCATTTATTGAGAACACAATCTAAACGTTCTCCTCCTCCCTCTGATTACATCATATGTGTACACAAATTTTGCAATCATGAGCAAAAGCAATTCTTGCCATACTTTCCTTCAGATTTACAGACCAATAATTTTAACCCACAGTGATGGGAACCACCCTGAAATCCATAAAAATGGACTTAAGGAAATCTGATACACCTATGCCCTAGCACAATCTATACAGAAGAAATCTAAATAAAAATACAACTATCCACAGTTTGTCAGAGTCCACAAACACTGTGTGAAAACTATGTCCTCAACGGTCATTAAGGCCAACAAACTAAGCTTTACTACTTGGCTTTCCTACCTACAGGTTTTTTCCCCTCAGGAATTTTTTGGTTTATGTTTGGTTTGGGACGTGTGATCAGTTTTTTACTTTCTTTTTAACTGGGAAAGGAGTAAGAGAGAAGATTTAAAGAAGATTTTATTAAATAAAATAGTCCTTTTCTAAACTGGTGCTTTCTACTACTGCTCTGAGCATGTAAGTCTAACAAGAACTGGATTATTTTCAAAATTAGCAAGAGAAACTGGCACTTTAATAGTATGCTCTAGATATCCTTCAAATAAAGAACTATACTGTGCATATATGTATACATATATGCATATATCAAAACACAAATATAGAAAAAAACCCCAGCATATATACTCATACCATAAATAAATGTATGAAGTAATCAATATTTATTCACTGCTGTTTCTCAGGAGGTAACACACTTAAATCAGACCTAGAAGCGGAATACATGAATAAAGGACTAATCTTACATACAAGTAAGTTTCTCCGTTTCTCCTAACCATACAAGTTTTCCTAAGGGATTAGGATGGATATTCAACTTCCAGATGTTATATCACTGCAGTTGCACTAAGAACTACACAGGCTTAGAAACAACTGCAAGTCCAAATTCAGACCTTTGCTACTGTTTGCTGCTTTCTGTGGTAACCTAACACACAAGTTAGCAGTTTACTTCTAATTTTTGCTGAGACAAAAAAAAAAAGGGAGTAGGAAAAGTTAGACATAACAGGCACACTCAAATATACAAATTAAGATCTATTAACGACCAACTCCTCCAAATACTATAGAAGAAACAACTCGTTCTAAAAGAAATCTGGTATTTGTAGTGCGTACTCAAACATTCCCACAGTTTAATGTTCTCTGTATCCCTCTCAGCAGTATCTTCCTTCCTCATCACAATGTTAACTGCTCCTAGCCTCACTCATAAGCCCCTCAATAACCTCCTATGCTGTCCAGGGTCACCAACACTTTGTCAGTACTCATGTCCATCTAACCTCCTTCTCACGTGCTCCCCATAAAAGTACCTGCTATGGTTTGTTAGAAGTAACACAAGACAGATAGTGGCTAAAATCATTACACTTCCTCTCCCTGTTTCTCAAAGGACACTGCTCATAGCTGCCCCCATCTCCTTTTGGATTTTCAGTAAGCTGCAGAGAGCTCAAGGCCACTAAATTCCTAGCCCTGCCAAATCTCTGTTTTATTACACTATTGGTTATACTGACACAGACCTACTTTATCTAGACCAACTTAAGAAACATCGCCATTACAACTAACTACAAAGTAAGAGCCCCTCCTCCAACTCTGCTTTTAAAATACTGCAAATAAGCAGGATTTACTAGCACAGAATCACAGAATGGCTTGGCTTGGAAGGGACCTGAAAGATCACCCAGTTCCAACATCCCTGCCATAGGCAGGGACACCTTCTGCTACCAGGTTGCTCAGGGTCCCCATCCAACATGGGCTTCAACACTTCCAGCAATGGGACATTCACAACTTCTCTGGGCAACCTGCTTCAGCTTATGAACATCCTGAGACAAACGCAGGATTTTACATTCAACAAAGACCAGTCACGTTTGGAATGACAGCCAAACTTTACAAACTGTAAACGTTTAGTATCTAAAACAAAGAAATAAAAACCCCTTCACGGCATCCAAGACTTATGCATAAAAAACTGAGTTTTCATCTAACGAGGTTTCCGTCAGTACACAGGTCATAACATGCACTACACAGGCCCTAGTCTGCACAAAACAAGCCAAGCTTTTAAGTACAAACCAAGAGTCAGTCTGCCAGTTTAGCTACACCTCTACTATACACCCAAGCTGCTTTCCACTGGACATCAGCTATTTTCTTTACTCTGGTCCAACAGTGCTGCTCTTGCTTATTCCTGTGAGTGGAAGCAAGGTCTCTTCCTCAAGTATTTATGCCAGTCCCTTAAAACATGAAGACTTGCCCTTACCTCTTCTCTCTCTTCACTCCTTTTCTTCTCTCAGTGGAAGTTAGACAAAATATGGGACTAGGAAGAGAAAAAGAATGAGTGGTAGAAGGGAAATAAAGGTAAAAGCAGTTACAGAAGGAATAAGAAATAGTTTATTGAACAGAAACCTATCAGAGAAGCAGTAAGCAGAGATATAATAATGCATTTTAGGTTTCAGGTTTTCTATTTGCAAACTCAACACCTTGGATTGAACATTTACTGCCAACTGCTTGATGTCTGTAAGTTTACTAAACACTTGCAATACTTCTGAAAATAGATCACCCAAAAAAAAGGCCTAGCCATCAAAAACCATCAATTATTTGTACTGGAGGGTCAAGGAATTGTAAAATACAAAACAAGTACAGCACATGAAGAGGAGTAAAATTATTTTTTCACAGCAATATTGCCTGGAGAAGTATGTATTAGCTTCCTAACATTAGCCTGCTATAGTATATCACCGAGAAATGTAAAATGCCTTTTAAAAAAAATTTCGAAGGATAAGAACACTAATAAAGCAGTTTCCCAGTAAGAACATCTTGGCTTTATGTCATTTTTTTTGTGTCAGCTATTTTACTGCAAATTATTATTTCACCATCTAGCACAAAATTATAACTCTTGATTAAATTTAGACAAAAAGCCTGTACGTGACTTAGCAATTAATCTCAAACAAAACATTTTATCAGTTACCTTACACAATTATTCTTGACAAACATCTTAAAATATAAAGGCTTTCTGCAACTATATACAGTCCACATTTGTATGAATACCCTAATTCATATCTACAACTGTATGGGCTAAGTCTGTTTGTTTTTAATTAAATATACAGTAACCTCATGGTGATTCAGTCACCAATACTCCTCTCGCCAAGTACAGATTTTGGGGTGAAAAAACATGTGGCTAAAAATAGATACTGGTATTGCCTTCAATACTATAAATATTTTAACTATAAATTAATACCAAATTAACTAATTATTTTTTCTATGCTGCTTAATAAGACTTTGAAATCTACTGTAATTGTTAACTACCTACTACAGTAAAAATAAATGATTTTGACTTATTTCAAGTCTGACTTCAGCTAAGCGTATTTTTGTTCTGATGTGTTTTCTCTAATGTAGATTTCAAAAACTAGCTCCACTTTTTTATCTGTGGCATTTTAATCACCTGAATAGCTCAACAGTGCTTCTACTTTTACTCATGGAAGCAATTTGTAGACATTCACCTAGCTGCTACAGTTATGCCTAGGAATCTGAACACAAGCAACTCAAAAAGTCACATCTTTCAAACACAAACTTTTAATTCTTTCTAGCAGTAAAGAACTCCTTTGTTTAATTTTAACTATTGTTCAACTGGGACTATATCTTTTGGTAACAATTTGGTAGTATTTCAGTGTTCTTTACAAACACTTGGGGAGGATACTGGCAAGAAAAAAAATGAGAGAACAGATGGAGGGCCTATATAATGTTCAAGGACACAAAATAATAATACAGAAGTGCAAGATCGAAAGATTGTTTCCACTTTCAAGAAAAAACCCCAATTTATTTTCAATTCCAATTATTTTGCAAAACTGTATTATTTGGGTTAAGAAATTTAGATTCCATGTATTTTAACTCTATAGCTTGGTGTTTTCAATGGAAGTTTCACTATGTTTTTCAATTGTAGTAATTGTAAGAGATATAGAACACCTAATCTTTAAATAAACACAAAGAAATTCTGCCCAGCGATAGAAGCTCAATAAACAGCTTTAATTTTCAGTACGACTGCCACACAGAAGGGAACAAAAAGCAGGGCTCGACTTTTGTCTTTAGGCACAAAAGATGCGATTGGATGGTAAAAGAATAATAATTTAAAAGAATCCCACAACACAGTCACTCACAAAATCCTTCATAATATTAAAGACATTAAAAATTCACATCAAATATTCCTATCCTAAGCAAAAAAAAAGAAAAATCAGCATAGTTACTGGGTAAGGGCTTATGAGGGAGAAACTTTACCCTTATCACCAGTAAAATAACTACTGTATTGTTTATGAATTATATATAAAGTATTCATGTTTCTTTCACAGTTCTAGAATGATAGGCTTAGAAACCAAAGGAGATATGTAATCACTCTGAACCTTCCTCAAAGTCATATATATGTTGCTGTAATTCTCAAGTCTTCAGTTTAAACAGCACTGATTAAAACCACTACTTATTGGAAAAGTTTCTTTAAACCAATAGTTAAAACAGGATCAACTAGACTTGAATATCATCAGTCTTGTGATATAGTTTTCAACTCAGGCCCATAACAACCATTTTAATTAGAAGTTAGGTCCCTCTGTCTACTTAAGGCAAGCTAAGAGCATCACTGATTGTTAAGAAGTATCTTCAGCACTATCAATTTAGAAAAGTAAAAGAGTAATGAACACCAAACAAATTTAAATATTCAAGGTAAATTCAAATTTCAATTCCTCAAGGTAAAAGACCCAAATCTACCATTTTATACAGAACTTTAAATTCATGATTTGCAAATACAGGCTAATAGTTTTACCAGTTTCTGTGACTAATAAATAACTCTTCTGTACAATATCTTTAACTCTGAAGTGGAGAGACGTGACCATGATGGATGGACCATTTGGTGGATAAGGAACTGGCTCCATGGTTGCACTCGTACCAGTTGCCAACTGTCAAGCTCGAGGTCAAAGTGGAGACAAGTGATAAGTGGCATTCCTCACAAACTGGTATTGGGACCACGGCTGTTTAAACCTTAGCTGGCAACATGGATTAAACACACTCTCAGCAAGTCTGCCAGTGAATGAAGCTCTGTGGCTGGAGGGAAGGGATATCATCCAGAAGGACCCTGACACGCTTGAGAGCTGGGCCTGTGTGAACCTCCTGAAGTCCAACATAGCCAAGTGCAAGGTGCTGTACCGGTGTCAGGGCAATGTGAAGCACAAGTACAGGCTGGGCAGAGAATGGGTGGAGGAACATCCCTGAGTAGCACAGAGGCTTGCAGGTGCTGGCTGAGGAGCAGCATGACAACTCAGCAGTGTGCACTCCTGGCTCAGAAGGCCAACCATGCCCTGGCACCATCAAAAGCAGGGTGGGCAGCACATCAAGGGACATGATTCTGCCCCGCTCTCAAGAAATCCCACTTGCAGCTCTTTGTCAAGCTCTTGGGTCCGCAACACAAGAAAGAAGTCGACCTGTTAGAGCAGATCCAGAGTAGGTCACAAAGATAATCCACAGGCCTAAGCACCTCTCCTACAAAGACAGGCTGAGAGAACAAGGGTTATTCAGCCTGGAGAAGGCTCTGAACAGCACAACAAAGCCTTTTAGAACCTAGAGGGGGCCTATAAAAACACATGAGTAGATAGTAATAGGACAAGGGGGAACAGTTTCAAACTAAAGATGGGAGATTTAGATTGAATGGTAGGAAGAAATTCTTTACTATGATGGTGCTGAGGCACTAGAAACAGGCTGCCCAGGGAAGCAGTGCATGTCCCATTCCTGGAAGTTCAAGGCCAGACTGGATGAGGTTTTGAGCACCCTGGTCTAGGAGAAGGTGTCCCTGCCCATGGCAAGGGCGTTAGAACAAAGTGGTTTTGAAGGTCCCTTCCAACTCACACCATTATATGATAAAGGGGCCAACAACAGATTATATGCCTTCCTTCTTAAGCTGCAATATAAAGTACAACAATGTCATTAAAATTTAGTCTTATCATCTTGTCTTTGAACTTGATGGCAATTTATTTTTGTGACGAAGATATAAAAGTGAATGATTACCTAGATTACGACAGTATAATAGACAAAATGCAACTACAAATGAGGATAAAATTAAAAAGCTTTCCTTTACCTGAACCTAGAGTATGAAATTTTAATATATACATTATCTAAGTGCTAACTTCAAACTCTAAAACTAGGAACAATACTATTTTGGCAAGTCCTGATTTGCAAAATTACTGGTCCCTTCAAAGTCTCACTTAGGTTTTACAGCACAGGATCTCCATCTAAGCAGTGTATGAACTATCACATGAAACAAGAGATAGCAGTCCAGTAATTCAATATACAAAAGTAACAAACATACTCTACTTGCACAGGATGCAATCTGCGTGCTATTGTAATATATTCTTCATTCACATGCATTTTTGAAACACATAACTTGAATGGACACTGATTTACCATATTTTTTTTCCATATTTTAATTTTGAAAAATAAGATGCAAAGCCACTTAAGTCAGACATGTTAAAAAATTATACTCTGTGCAATAAAGTTATCTGTCTTCAAAGGTTTACAGATAACTTTTAAAATTTTCTAGCAACCAACATAGCTTAAATCTTGCCTGTTTTATTAATACATTAAGATTTGCAAGAGAAAATAAAAATAAACTCAGTATCTCCTAGCAAGTACATGAAACCTTAAAAAGGTTTCTTTTAAGTATTTGTTTGTTATGCCTTAAAGGTTAACAGCAGCTTTTCTTTGAACACAACTACAGCAGGTTTTTTTCTGTAAGGTGAAGGTCACAAGTAGAATTTTGGATCCTCAAAGAGATTAGGTGGGTACAACCTCTTGATTACAAAGAAAAAGTGAACACTGAAGTAGATAGAAATATCCATCTTGCACCATTCAAAAGTACACTATAATTAATAGTTTAAAGAATCCAGAATTTTGAAGCATGGAATTGAGAGGTTTTTTCCTAATCCACATTCCACATCCGCAAAAACTTATTTTCCCCCAGAGATGCCTTAAGTGTCACTCTCAGCAATAAATCAGAACTATTTGCACAGTGGAAACACTTACAATAGTGCACCTGTTGAAAAAATATTGTCCAACAAAATCTGCTTTTGAGAATTCAGAAATGCTCATTTTTATGGAAGTCATGAGGCAAATAACACGGATGCACTTCTTTAGAATCTCTGCAGAAGTCTGAATTGGGTTCTATTTTATATCTTCACCCATCTATACTCCTCCCACTAAATTTTGTTAAAATGTCACGTGACAACAGCAAAATACTTTCATTAAACCTTCATTTACATTAATCTAGTTAGAACAATATCACAATTCCACAATTACATACACTACTCCTTAACTCAGTCCCACAAATAGTCCTTACTAAAATTAGTATTAGTGTGCATGCAAAATTAAGACTGTCCTTCGTCAAACCAAGATCAAAAGTGGAGAAACACTTCAGCCTTCAGTGTGACACTGGTTTCTGTATTTCTGCTGCTTTCCAAGAGAACTTTAATAGTTGTGTGTGCTGAAACTGTCCAAGAGAAATCTGGAGTTGCATTACCCCAAAGTAACCTGAAGAGGTTACTTAGTCCTAAGAGAAACTTTCTCTAGATTTAGTCTAAAGCGTCAGTATTATTTCCCCTCTGGAATTTCCCAGACAGCAAAAACACTCATTCAAAAGGCCAAGAGACAATTAAGCAAATTTTTCCTTTAGATATGAAAAACTTCAAGATACATAAATGGTTTTGTAACTTCAATCTATATGACTGCATTGGTAACACGTCTGTGGAACAGAAATATGTCTTAAAAAAAGAAGGAATTTAGATTTCAAACCTTCCCTCTTTCAAGAAATTTGTATTAGTTGGGGGGGGGTATTTCACTGTTTATGAATATATAAATAAAAATATCAACTGAGTTAAAAACCAGTAGAATTTGTTTTGTAGTCTCATCTCCTTAAAACAGTTGGAGAAACTGAGTCATGAAGGCAAACTGACTCACTAAAACTCATACAGGAAAACTCTGGAAGATCTCTCTAAATTCCCAGGAGGTTCTTAGCGCATAAAATAAGCCGTAAAATTTGAAAACTAATATTTTCAGGTTATTTCATTGCCCTCCCCCAAACACTTTATTCTAAAGTGTATGAAGTTGTCTTCCTTTGCTTGTGAATCAGATGTCTGCCTGAGAACATGACAGAGACCATGAAGAGCTGCAGATTGTGTAGCATCAAGAACAGGAGCTTTCAGCTGAAGGTGAGGAAAGAAAAAGGCAAAAGGTTTCCATAAAGGCCCATGAACTCTTTAAAGTCTTTAAAAAAGAGAATAAACCGGTTTAGGGGAAAAAAAAAATCTTATTTATATAAATAAAGATAATGGGTGCATGAATTACTGGAGAATTAATGAAATCACTCAGCCTTTGGCCTCAAAACACACTAAAGGCATGCATTAACGACACCCTAAAAGTCTAACTATCTTACTGCTCAACTTTAGATACACCTTCTATCCCACACCTAAATGCTTCTAAATGGTATTCAAATTAAAATTAGTCAGAGATTGAAGACAGCTTTGCCACTTCAAAACCTCACTTTTGACCGCTTAAATCCAGAAGGTTCTAAAGCTATACTGGAATAGGAATTCATATCTCATTAATTTAAAGGATGAGATTAAGGGCAGGCGTTAAAAAAAGGATGAAAATTTATTTTTTGTTATTGTTGCTTAAAACATACAATTTGCAGCCTCTGTAGTATCTAACAGAGTACACTACACCAACTACCAAATAATGAATCCTTGTGACCTCCCTTCCCCCCACTCAAACATATTTATAGTGGTGATACTAAAAGGTTCATATTTCATTTAGGAAAAATATTAGAGGTTACAAACTGCACCTTCCCTCAGCACTTCTATGTGCATTATCACATGTACAATTCATATAGTAATATACAAAATAAACTGAAGAAAAAAAATGTAATTCCAAGATTACACGGCAGCAGAAGAAATTCCGTGTCTTTAAATAAAGTAACAGGTTATAGTCTCGCGGGCATTATTTCCTTAAATTCATTCTGTATTCTCAAACTATGAATACATGAAATTACTACACTGAAGTCCAGTGAAGCTATTTCCTGGAAAATGAAAATGACGTTCACAAATGTGTTTCCACAAAGAATTTAGCTGACAGTCTAAGTGATCGTAATCCACTACTCGTGTTGATAAATATTACTGATTTTATGTCGTTAGTAGGACAGACAGTTGTACAGTATCGATCACAAACGGAGGAGCTTTTCCAATTTACTAAACTGACATACATATTACCTTAACAGCACCGTATACACACCCCTCGAAGGAGCTGCTTGAGTCTGTTGCCTCTTTCCACCCCCCTTCTCCCCGACAAGAGTGGTCTCGTTCACTTGCCTTTCACACACATAACCAATAAAATTAATCAGCTGGAACACAGCATTTTTAAATTGCACTAAAGTCAAGAGATGTTTTGTACGTTATTTGAAGGGAACAGCCTATTCATTTAAACATAGTAAGACACTAATATGCTGCAGACAAACGCACTGCATGGGGTGTGGAGGACCCGAGCTGATTAGATTACCACAACATCAGCCTGAGGCCGCCATTTTTAGAATCTCTAAAGGACAAAAGAGGGAAATTAATAAATTTGCTCCACATTTTTTTAGAAGTAACTTTGAAAGTATAGTGATGATAATCAATTAATCATGCATTGCAAGTACTGCCGTGGATATCTCCTGCTTTTCTCTGATCTGAACCCTGAGTAACAAAAACGCTTCGTATTATTCCTTTAAGCTACTGTAAATAAACAGACTAAAACATTCCTAAATCTACATGCAACACTGAACTTCTGCTTTTGACGACACGTAGTATGTACCATTTTAGGGACCTCAGGGCTTTCAGACACCGCACATTCCCTAATAGCCGAGTATGGGGGAATACAGGACCTTTATAATCAGGCTATATTATGTTTCTCTACCCTATTTAGTAGTACACAGTGAACCGTTTGTTTCTCTTCCCCTGTGTCTGCAGCAATACGGTCTAATCCACCAACACTTGGTGCTTCAGGAAAGAGACTGAAATATGCCACCCAGGGAACAGAACACTGGCTGCAGAAACTAAAGCCAGAAAGGGGTGCACCAGTGTAACTACTTACAGCCTCGAGAAAGGGGGTGGGGAGAATGATCCCCTTTTAAATTGGCACAGAAACTCCTGGGGACAGCTCTCCGTTTGTCCAGGTTACACCACGAAGCGGAGATATTAACAGGGAGGCAGGCAGGGAGGCGGGGGTGTGGAAGGCAAAGAGATTAGGCCTATAACGAGCCATTTTAGTACCACAAAGCAAAAATATACAGGATGGGGGAAAAGAATAGGCTTCCCCAAGCTTCGTAAAACTCAATACGCAGTCCCAATAAC